>JAQFVV010006345.1:2414144-3116316 GCA_028023455.1 Epiperipatus broadwayi | reverse complement strand
TGATTTACTCTATTTTAACAAAATGAAAGTTAAATAAATTTAACACATATTATTTAATAAAAAAAAATATTATATAATAAATCACAAAAGGAACTGCTTATTCATAATAATAAATCTATACATATAAATCTCTGTATGTATAAAAGAATAAAAAAAATTTTTTTTTAAATAATTGAATACTATATATATATATATCTACAATATATATATATATATATATATATATATATATATAATAAGCTTTCATGTTTATTAAATGAAAAATGTCAAGAGGATGAAGTTGATATACTAGCACAATTAATATAAGATCAAATTGTAAAAGTATTAAATGAGACGAAAACTTGCAAACACAGATAATTGATATGACATTCAATAAATTTTCTTTCAATGATTATGTTTTAAAAGGCTTAACTTACTGAAATGTGAGGAAATTAAGACAATTAATTTAATATCCCATCTAACTAAGATGTGTCTTGAATCATGGATAGATGTATTTTAAATAGATTATATCTTTAAAAAACAGTTTGGATTTAGAAAAGATAGAAAGACTAATAATGCAATTAGAATAATGAAAAGTATTGTTGAGATATATGCAAAAAAATATGATTGTGTTATTTTATTGCTATATTGAAATGAAATGAAATAAATTGGAAATAATATTTATAGATATTTTTTTTACTAATTAGAGAAGATATATATATATATGACAAAATTCATATAAAAAAAGATGTAAAGCAGGAACTTGTCTATTTCCGGTTTTTATTTAATATATATTTACATGAATTGTTAAATGAATACTGTTTTAATAAGGATAGAATTAGCATTAGAGGTAGGGAGATTAATTCTTATAAGACTTGATAATGGCAATACTTGTAAATATTGAGAAAGATATAATAAAATGTTATGTAGGAATTACCAAAATATTAATATGATTTAGAATGAAAATAAACACTAATAAAACTAAGGCAATAAAAGTAAAGAAAAAGATAAAGAATTAAGAATGGGCATTGGAACCAAGGTTATTAAGCTGATTAGTGCTTTTGAATATTATAGGAAGTTAATAACTAATGATAAAACTAATAATAATAAAAAATTAAATGAGAACTGCATTTTGGAATTAAGTAAATTAAAATTAGAAAAAAAGAACATTTTGTTAAATGTTTGTGGAAATAAAATATGGACAACTGGGAAATGTGAAAAAAAGAAAAAATGAAGTCTTTAGAGATATGGAAATAGAGAAGACTGGAATAGATAAGTTGGAAACTTAAGATTAAAAGTGAAGAGATGTTGAAAAGAATAAATGAAAAACAACTATTTTCTGAAAAAATTAAAATTATAAAAAAAAGAGAGAGAATGGATTGGATGTATACTTAGAAACAGATGAATCATAAAATACGTGCTGAAATTGTGAGTAATATGAGGAAAATGATAATAAAAAAAAACAGTTGATTGATAATCTTAGAGAGGAAATATTTATGAGTACTTGAAAAATAAGGGTCACAATTTATTTTTGTCTGCCATGATTGTATATATCTATTGGAAAAATATTTATCATTTACACATACATTTATTCTGTCTTATCAGGCAACTGAGAAGAAAAACCATGGTGTTTCTTGATCTTAAACACAGAGGTAAAAAGCCAATAAACTCACCACCCTGGCTATTGCATGTTGGTGAGTAGTCCATCCATGTTCATATACTATGAATAATCACATAGTAATAATAGCTGCAATGGCAAGAACGTATGGAATGGACATTAGGACTTTGCCCTTCTCAGTTCCTTTAAGGCCTCCAAGAGAAATCAAAGGGTCTCCTTTCAAACTACTCAAAGAATTACAGAAAAATGCATGTTGGGAGTAACAAGAAGAGATTGAAAATGCAATATATGGGTAAGAGAACAAACAGGTATTACTGACCTCATTAAAAAAGTTAAAAGACTGAAGTGGAGTTGGGCTGGAAATATTGCTAAAAGAGATAATAGATGGACAATTGAAATCTTAAGCTGAATTCCAAGAGATTGTAAAAGACTCAGAAAGAGACCTTATGTGAGATGGATGGGTGAAATAAGAAAGTGTGCAGGGGTGATGTGAAGAAGAGAAACTAAAGATTGAAGATGGATTGAACTCCTGCAGTGGACTGATAATGGTTGATGATGATCACTTGAAAAATAGAGCAAGAGATGGAAAACCTTGGAGAATTTTTTCTGCTTTAGTATATGAAACCTGCCTTTTGGCAAGTAATGGATAATGATGATGCAAATACTATTAAAAAAATAGTTTTAATTATGTAGACCATTAAAAGGTTTTTTTATCCAATAACATATATATATATGCAGACAATAACGAATAGTCAGAAAAAAGATACAGCTTAAGAGCTATGTCTTTTTTTTCTCACTATCTAAAAAAAAAATTAGAAAAAAAAAATCTTAAATTTAAATGATCATCAAAATAATAACAAAACCAAATATTGAGAAAATTAAATTTAATAGAAATTTGTTTAAAGTAAAAATAACCCATTATATTATATCTTTCAATATGTTATTAAAGAGGACAAAAGAAATCTTAAGAAAAGTAAACAAATTTAATTAAACGAATAATGATAAGATACACAAAAAAAATTTATATTACTCATTAACAAAAACAAAATTAATTACATTTGAAATGATCACAACGATAAAAGAAAAAATTAAATAAAATCTTTGTTCTAATAAAATATTTATTTGGATAATTTAGTCACACAAATAAAATAAAAAATTGAAATGTCAAATTATATATATATATATTTGCAAACCAATTTCTTTTCACTCTTAAATGATATTTACTGACATTAAAAAATATATAAATATCTATTAAAATATTCAATCACCCTGGCAAACATTATGTTTTTCCAGCAGTGCCTTCTGTGAATAAAATCAAAGTCTGAATTTCAAACAGAGGGCGCTGCTGAAAGAGCATAATGTTTTGGAAGGTGATTTGGACATTTTGTATTTGAATTTTCATCTAGTGATGTGGACTGAGATATTTTCTTAAATATCTATTAAGTATAAAGTTAATTTAATAAATAATAAACTACTATAAGCCAAAGTTGCAAAATTTAATTTACTGATAAATAAAAACAAAATCATTTAATTGGAGAAGGCACTGATGATCCTTCAGCATTCCTTCACCCTCCTGTTGCTCCTAGAAATGCTATCCATGCTGTGTGTTGCATTTACTTGATAGTTGAAAGTGGACTTAAAATAATATTGATTTATTAGTTTAAAAAAATTTGAAAAATTCAGTATTCTACAAATCATAAATTTTTCAAGAAAATCGGAGCTCTGCTCCAATTGGAAGATTTAAGAGACCAATTGCAAGACAACTTATAAACATCACTTTTATTGTTATTAGCAATAAACAAAAAAAAAGTTCATCTTTTCATAGCTTGTTTAAATATTTATGACTATTTTTGCAAAATATTTGTATAATAATTATTAAAAATAGAAATATTTTCATGATACTGCTTAATGTTTCTTTTAAAACTTTTCATTTTTAAAAATACAAATTCAAAAATTTGAAGCAATGGTAAAAAGAAAACTATGATCATTATGTTTTTGTCAACCACAATAGTACTGAATTTTTGTCATATCTTAATAATTATAAATGCAATTCTAATTTTAGCATAGAATTTCATAGCTTTTTGATGACTTTATTCATTCATGCTTAACAAATGAAATTCAGTAATGAAAGATTTTTTTAATTTATTATTTTAATAGCTTTACATTAATCAATCATTAAAAAAAAAAATTCCCACCATACATTTCACTTTATTTCTCTTCATAATTTTTTTTAATGTGAAAATTTTAAATATAATGTTGTTGTTTTTTTGGATATTTTTTCATTTGTAAACTTATATTTCTAACAAATCAAGCATATGAAAATCAAATGTCGATCATTTACAAAACTCACCATTAGAGTATAACAAAGACAACTTCCATCTGCTGAAGGGATTACACAATATAAAACAAATTATTAAATAAAAATCGGCAATAATAAAATAATAATACTTGAACAAATACAAAATGTAAATGGAGGCTGTATTTCTCATATAAATAAGATTTAAAGGCATGAATATATCTGAGAAAAAGGTATAATTTTCCATATTAAGAAATCTATAACAACAAATTTATAATGTTCAACAAACATTTACAAAGAAACAAAACTAGTGCAAAATAATTCAAAAATATCACTTTTCTCTATTACTAATTAAATTTTACAATAAACTATGTCATGAAACACATAAGTCTATTATATATATGCTAAACAAATACAGTGTACACATTTATTATATAAACTTCAAATTAAAATATCTCAATGTATATGTAAACAAAATGAGTAAATCACCCTCCCCCAGGCTATGACTTAAAAGGACTCTAAGTGCCACATATCATCTGGTTGAGAAATTAATTTCATTCTGAATTACCAATAATGCTAACAAAGGTATGTTTATAAACACCAGAGCTACCATGAATAGATGGATGCATGGGTTCATTCTATGCTTGATTCCTTCGTTCAACATTTAGAGAATATTTATTATACAAATAAAAAATAACACAGCCTTTACGAAGCTCATTGCATGGCTAAGATCTTTTGAACAACCCCTAATAATAAGACAGGGGCATCATTTATCAGGTTTACCAATTTGTAAGGGTTTTAAACCCCTAAACATCACATGATCAGTTTTTCCTGTTTGTAAGAGTTTTATTATCCTTATTTTATCATCTATCTGAAAATTCATCAAATACTACTGAATGATTAATTCAGTTATTATTTGCATAGATATAAAATGAAAACAGGTTGCATAGCAACAAATAGTATATTATTTAATTTAAATTTTTTATTCAACAACATTGCTATCCTACTCAGTATGTAATAGTAAATGTTTAGAAACTATTACACATAGCAACAGCTATAATTTTTTATTAATTTTTCTCTTCTTTTTTTAAGTTTATTTCCATCCTCCTTTTCCCATTTAACAATTATGCACATTATAAGCAATGGAAAACAATAATAAATTTACACATTTCTAACTATATTAAGAAATTACAAATATATTTTTTTCTATTTATTACCTAAACCTAAGTTTAAAGTATATATATAAAAAAACCACTTTTAGCTTATTAATATCATTATAAATACACAGTAATATTATTGATTTTCCATTGCTGTATGATGTATAAAATCATTATATGAGAAGAAGAAAAAAGTTGTAGTTAAAAAAAAATCAAGATATCACTATATATACTAAATAGCTTACACTGAGGAGGATAAAAAACAATGCTGAAATAGGTATTACATAATTTTTTTTCAGATTTATATTTTTTGTTTAATAATAATTTAAATTAACTGTAATAATAATAACAAAATACATTAAAAGAAACCTAATAAGCTAAATATACTTTTCATAGGTTTTGATAAATATTTCAAGTTATATTATCTAAATGTAAACGAAATAAATTTTAATGACTCTTATATATATATAAAAGAAGAGTAAAAAACAAACAACATAAAATTAAGATTTAATATTTTCAAAATAGCTGCTAAGTTCCTTTATAAGAAATTCAAGAGCCTGAAGAAACAATAATGAAAATGGAAAAAAAAACTTAAATAGCTAAGGAATGTAAAAACAACTTTAATCTGCTGTAATATTTATTCTTAAATTTGAAATCAGAAAAATATTTTTAAAGGAATTTCTATAATAGCATGTGAGACTAGAATAGATTATTAAAATTAATATTTTTCAATAATAATAAATTTTAAAAGTCTATCAAAGTTAAGTAATTCAAAACATAGATTATCATTATTAATATTGATTATCATAAAACAATTCAATAATCTTTTTGTTAATGTTTTTAGATGTTTAAATTTGATTCATTCAAAAAGCCATACAAATAATCCCATAACAAAATAGTGATTCTATAATGTATTTTATATCATTTAATATGTTATTAATATTAACATATTAAATGGCATAAAAAAAGATACTCTATAAAACATATACCAGAAACTCTGAAATCTTTGTAAAAGTTAGTTGATGTGAAGAGACCATACTATTTTTATCAATAATTATGTGAAGATATTTATTTTTTTGCAATAATGACTACATGGAAACATTGTGAGTTGCATTCATTATTAGAATGAGTGAAAATAGTAATATTCATTCCTATTGAGCAAGGTGAAAATGAGAATATAAATTTAATTTTAGCCTATTTTTGACAATTTGATTATAATTATAAACTGAAGATTATTGAAAGATGTTATTTAATTTAAATTAATACTAATCAATACAATAATGTCAGCAGACTGATAAATTAAATCCTCGTTGGCAGGACTTCAATAATATCATTTACATATATATTAAAATTTAACAACACTCAAGATTGAAACTTGAAGAACTCTATATCTGACATTATACTTATTAGTGTCAACTGTATTAATTTTTGTAATGTAAAGTCTACCCTTTAAAAAAGTTCTTTAGTAAATTCAGTAATTTACCATAAATTACATTTTTTCCAAATAAACAATGATCTGTGATCAAATGTTCTGATAAGTACTCTGCTTTTCTGGGGCTAACTTTTGTATTAAGTTTGTCTCATATAAGTGGTTTTTTCATTCAAAATTATTTTAAAAAATGTATTAACACCCATTCTTTCTTCCAACTTAAAAATGGAGTCTTCATTCATCGTAGAAGAAGGATTTGATAGTCATAATAATTGTCCTATGGATTTAACTGAACAAGTAGCCATTTGCATGGCTAAGAACCCTTTAGATTCTCAACTTATGCATAGAAAAACACCAGTTAAAGCTAATTTCATGAATGAAAACATTAATCTTAATAAAAACCTCTGCTGTATTAATTTTTGTAATGTAAAATCTACCCTTTAAAAAAATTCTTTAATAAATTCAGTAATTTACCATAAATTACATTTTTTTTTTTTTTTTGCAAATAAACAATGATCTGTGATCAATAATATCGAATGTCTTTTGAATGTTCTTAAAAATAGCATAAATAATTTTTCTTCAGATTAATTACGTCAACAAAATTCTCGAATGGTATGTCAGTATTTTTTCTTTCTAAAAACCCATATTGTCATTTAGAATATATATATCTAAAAATGTTTTAATGGTATTATATAAATATTTTCCAATTATTTTAGATACAGAAGAAAATATAACTACAAGTCTGTAATTGTCAAGTTTTTTCCAGTTTTACAAATAGGTTTGAAAATAACTATTTTTAATAAATTAGAAATTGTGTTTGTTAAACTATCTTAATAATAACGAATATTACAATATCAATAAAAATATGAAAGTTGTTTTTCAAATTCTTCATTTTAATATCATTAACATCTAAGACTTACATTTAGTATCATTTATTACTGAATAAAGTTGTTACCCATTAACATCTGGCATAGAAGCCAATTCCATAAATTTAATAAGAAAGTCTTTTCTTTTACCAGTTAACGTTGAAGTTTCCGACAGAATATTACACTTTTTTTTTTATTTATTTGTTTTTGCATTATTAAGCGAATTATTTATTTTATGTATAAAGTTAACACAAAATCTGTTCGCTAATACAGAAAAATCATCCGTTAAAATTTTTATGCAAGTTCTAATTTTCTTTAGCTTGATATAAGGCTATCTTCAACCCATACTTTTTTATATTACCTTTAATGGAATTTTTAAAAAATTCATTACTCTTTCTTCCTTCTCATTATCTTGTTCACTTTGTTTCTAATTGATTTTATATGTATTAAATAAGATAATATTATTTTTATTTTTTTTATACTTATTCAGGCAGTTTTTTTCTTTAACAGAATTTAAAATTTTGTCACGGAACCAAATTTTACTTCATATTATACCAAGTCAACATTACATATCTACTTACATTTTTTTGTAATTATTTATATTAAACCAATAAAGTTATTCTATAAATTGTTAATATTTTTAATAAAAAGAAAAGAACTTTCTCACAAAAATGTAATCAAAAATAGAGAATATTGATCATCAAAACACAGAGAGAAACAGCTAATAAATAATAAATTTAGAATTTATTATTTATTAGCCATTTGTCTCTGTGTTTCTGGAATTAATATTCCCTATTTTTGATTAATATCTTCAATGCAATACTAACTGTTCCAAATGATATGCCTAATAATATTTTGTCATAGTTTTATTAATTGTTGTAATTAATTTGTTATTAGGCAGAGCATGAATATTTTTTCATCAGTGTCAATATTGTCATCAGAAACATATATTGTAATAACTGCAATAAAAATGCAGTCCAGATTCAAATTGCAGCAAAAATGTTAGTGCAAGAAATTATTAGTTTACCGTTTTCCTAAATAATAACTCCTCAAATGTAGTCTGTTCTGTATTTAAAAAGAATATATTCTGCTAAAAAGTCACCGTAATCCACTAAAGTTTTAATACTCTTTTTAGAAAGCTCCATATTCATGTTACCTAGCATCACAGTTTTTTAATTCTTATCTCTCATGCTAATTTTCTGAAATAAGACTTTAATTCTTTAAGTCATGAAATTATATTAGTATTAAGAAGCCTACATTTAAAGAAAATTATTATAGATTCAATTGATAAGGCAAAATAATTAATGTTCTCTTTAGCAAGCATCATGATGCTTCTATCCCTTATTCTGCCAAACAAAAACAAAAAAAAACTTTTATAGTTAATAGATGTATATAAATAAACGACTTTGCTTTCCAGATGAATTGCAATTATTAATAAAAAGTCAGTGATATGCAAATAATCATCCAACTTCACCAGTAATTAATTATTGCAATGTTTATGCATACTTTTTTATATTTAAATGCAAAGACTTATAAAAGTCGAATAAATTATTTATATCCAAAAATGACTCAAACTCAACCCTCTATTTCTCCAATCAACAACACTTTCTATAATTTAAAATACAATCATCAAAAATTTGAAAGTTATTGGATAAAAACATAAGTAATATCACATGATCACCATTTAAACCACTTAACATCATATGATTCATTGATTACTCTGGCTTGCACTGAGTGGCACTATTGTATGGAGCATTTTGCCTGTTTTATAAGTAATATATTTCCAAATTTTGTTCTTATGGGTGCATCTTTCACCTTAACTCAAGCACATCACAACCTTCCATCGGCCCAGATGTCAAACCAATCTCTCTCAATCTGGGTCCATTTTGAAACATCCAACTTCAGTTTTTCAAGTGAGAAAAACAGACATAGCTCATATTGTAATTTAACTTGATACACACATTTTTTAAATACACTGTAACTTTGTACATATATTTCAAACTTCTATTCCATCACACATTCCTAAACCTATGACCCAAGATGTGAAAAAGATAAAATTAGTGAATAAAACTAAATGTTTCACAGTTTTATTTCATTGTTTTCCCAACATAGGCCATCAAAAACAACTATCCCTTGCCTTAAGATATATTCATGTAGCTGAATACAAAAAACATGTAAGTATTCAAGAATGAATTATAAGTTTTGAACCAATAAAATATTCTATGAGGAAGGGGTTATATTCCAAAATAGAAAGTATATTAAAATCAAAGTGATTGTATTTAAAAAAAAATTAGATCCCAGGTATGATAATAGGCCTAACATAAGAGGAATTTATAAAGTCAGAGCATTTTTCAAAAAAAAAAATCTAAAGCATACAGTAGGCCATGTGAAAAACACAATTGTAATTCTTGGAGACACTTCAAAATCACATTCCCTTGCAATTTCATTTTCTGGAACAATACAAACCCTATATAAAATTTTTGCTAGTTCTGTAAAACACTGGGATATACTAAAACAACATATAAAACATCTTACTCCGAAACCTCTGTTGGAAACTAGATAATAATATAATCTTGGAAGGCAAAGTCCAAAATGAAGTTGCTTGAAATTAAACTTATTTCGTTTGAATTTTTACTGAGTTAGTGAGTGAGATATTTCACAGTTCTAACATGGATATTAGCATAGCAAATTCACATTTAAAAAGCCTATTTAATTTTTTTACTAAGTATCGAGAATGGATATTTAAATCTATAATTAGTGCAAATAAAATCGCTGCAGAATTGAAAGTTTGATCTATATTTAAAAGTCAATAAAATGGAAGAAAAACAAAACAACTTCTTTATAAAAGAACTGATTATAAGATTTCATTTAAAAATTATTTACCAATTCAATATTTTTTTAATTTTAATTGATAATCCAAGTACCTCCTTTCTGAAAAGATTCAAAATTTACTATGAACATGAAACATTATATGGCTTTATATATAAATCTGACAACTATCAAAAATTGACTGAAGATGATTTTTTTTAAATGTTGCAAAGACTTAAATGTATTCTTGGAAAATGACATTAATTGCATTGATTTTCTTAATGGAATGCTGAATATTGCCATACAAGAATACAATTTTGCAAATTGAGTAATATATCGGAATAATGTCAAATTTTGTTACTGTTTTCAAAATTGTATTAACAATACCAAGAACTAACTTTAGCATATACAGAAAGATCTTTTTCAAAATTAAAAATAAAAAATTATTTAAGAGCTAGCATAAGTCAAGAACGATTTTCTCCATTAGCAATTTTATCTATTAAATCAGAATTTGCAAACAAATTAAATTATGATGATGTTATTAATGAATGCATAATAAAACATTTAAGAAAATAATATATATATATATATGCATTTTATGTATTTTATTTTCTCAAATAATGATTCAATATAATTACATAAATTTTTAATTATTATTTATAAATAATAATAACTAATTATATATATTTGCAAATAAGACATTTTTTTAAAATATCTAAATATTTCTTTTTATCATATGTAAAAGTGACCCTGCATAAAAACATTCTATCATACACTGCATTTTCTAGGGCTGGCTCTGGTTGTAACTAAGATAAATTTGAAAAACACAAGTGATTTAAGTTTGTTCTTTACAATTCATCACCTAGCAAACATATAAATGAATTTTATTTGGTTTTATAATTCCTATATTGATTTTAGTATATATATATATAGAAGTAACACGGATTTTTTTAGTTTTTAATTTTAGTCCATCAAACGTTTATATATTATCTTTAAGTAAAAAAAGAAAGAAATATGCTTCTAGAACAAATTTAAGAGAATATACTTTTACTTTCATTATAATTATGTTTAAAACTCTTCATTTATTATATACATATACAAATTTAAAATATTTTTTTTTAAAAAAAAGTTCATACCAATGTTTGTAATTATTCAGAATGAAATGTTGTAAGGGAGGATTTGAACCCAGTCTTTCAAGCTCCCTTCAGTCATCCACTCCATTTTAAACAACCAATACACATAATCACATATATAAATGATCTCCAATATACATATTTTGTGCTGAATCAGCATTCATCAGTTGGTCCAGATCATCATCCTCCCCCATATATATATATATATATATATATATATATATAAGCAGTATTTGGTTTAAATTAAGATAGCAAATCTTCAAACTTTAACTGACAGGCTTCAATCCTCCCCACTCTCCAAATCTTCAGCTGTCCATATTTAAAATCTGGTGAAGGCATGTTCAAAGCCCTTGTTTTCCAAATTAGTTGTCATACCCATGCTGACTGTAATTCAGTCTAACCCCTCTCATGCAGAACCTTAAGCTCATTTGAATTCACAGAAGAGGAATGGACAGAATACAGGCTGAATATATAATATTCAAATACGAATATATTATATACACCCGGGTCTCGTTTTACGTGGATTTATTTAACGCAATTTTGAAGTTACGCGATTCATGTTTCTTCGGAAGTCGAACTCCAATAATGCGCTATTACTTTAAATAATAAATTTTGCTATTACTTTAAATAATAAATTTTGCACACTTACATCATATTGAAAGTAATAGCACATTATTGGAATTCGACTTTCATATTAGTAATTTCAATATTTTCAGTGCTTTATAATAGTAAGATTTTATGCAATAATGAAATTAAAATCATGATTTCCACATTTTATGTATACACACATTAAATTTTACAAGATTATAATGTAAATTTGTTCAAACATTGTGCGTGTTAATTTTGCATTTTAAATCACATTCTGTTTTTGCTTTTTAAAAAAGAACATAATCAATTATTAATCATTTAGTGTCCTCAAGTTTATTTTTAAAAGGTGAGTAATAGCAGTGGGCAAAATTAAATTTGACAATTAAAAATTAAAATCTGATTTTTAATTGTAATTAACAATTTAAAAATTACTTAAGGCGACCTGAAATTAATGTGATGTGAAACAAAATTTGATTTTTAAACGGAATTGAAAATTAAAAAATTAAAGACAAAAATAAGAATTTAATTTTTAGTTGTTAGATTAATTACTAATTACGTTGTCACCAGAAAACCATTAAACAACATGAGAGTGAAGTTGGTGCTAGTTGTATTTCCTCTTGTGAAAAATCTGATTTTTTAACAGTTTGCAAACGAACCTGTTTATCGGAAAATAGTGATAATAATTAAAACATGTATTAAAAAATGTAAATTACTGTAAATTATGCATAAAAATATATTGTTTTGAATAAAATTAAATATTATAGATAAAAAAAGTTTGTCTTGTATCAAATTTTTTCAAATTTGACATTTTTTATTAGTCATATTTTATTTCCTTATTTTTTTTTTTGCGCAAATTTTAAAGTAATTTTACGTTGGTGCTTTGCTTTTACGCGATTTTTGAAAAATCACAGTCCATATCCTCCCTTTTTCAAGGTAAGTTACGTCTATTTTTGGGCGATTTCTTTTGAGCGCATTTTCTGAGGAACCTATCTATCACGTAAAACGAGACCCAGGTGTATATACTTTTAATCTAGATGTAATTAGAAGAGATTTGAACCCAGACTTTCAAGCTCCCTTCAGTCATCCACTCCACCTTATGTTGTAATTATAAACATAAATTGTATGAAAACTGACATTTTGAAATAACTCAAAAAATAATTTCTATTTTTAGTTAATATATAAAATGAAACATTTTTTTCCGCAATTAATTTGTAATATATAATACTTTGAAGCAATTTGGAAATTTTTCATATCTCAGTCCATTATTACAATTTTCACTATTTTTTTTTCATCTACTACTAAAACTTATTTATTTAAAAAATATGAAGTATATATATATATATAATAGACTCTTCATTAATATCTAATAAAAAACCAAATTTCAGACTAGATACATTAACAGTTAGTTAATATTCAAAATACTATTTAAGATAATAATGCTGATTTTACTCAAAGCTAGATTGGTGTATAATGTAAATCACAACAAAACGTAACAACATCAAGAATCTTCAATCTGCTGTTAAGATTGAATATTCTTGGTACTGATAAATGCAGACTCCTTTTCTATAACAAACTATTGTTTATAAATTGCTAATTAAACTTTCAAAAATATGTACAGTACGTATTGTATATAGTTTTTTTAATTAAACATTTGTTTGCAATAAAACCAGTAATCTTCATTTGTCTTTTTAACAAATTCATCTTTTGAAGCAATATCACTCCATTTTTACAAAAAAGCAACATTAATAACAAATAAGGGTACTTAGAATAGTCCTATAATTGGAAGCTTGCCATCTTTTTTTTTTATTATCCATTTTCAGGGGCCTCCAATATGGCCAGCTAGGTAATGCCATATTCAATATTTTTTTTTTTTTTTTAATATTATTCTAAAGAAATACACCAAAGTATGAGAATTGATGGTAATTAAAATAAATTTAATATAATTTAAAGTGTAGTAAGCAATAAAAACATGAGATAACAAATTAACAAATGTGGGTTACTAATGACAGCAGATAGAAATCTCTAATAGCTTGCAACACAACCACAAATGCATTATCTTCTTCATGCAATCACGAAGACATAAATTCCACTAAATAGGAATCCATGTATTGTCGCACTATTCCTTGGTATATGCCCATCTGTCAATGGAAGATCCCAAATTTTAATCCTTTTGGCAAAATGTTACAAGAAAAAATAACAAACACACTCACAAGCAATCTTACGCTAAACATAAAAAAACATGGCAATGTTCATAAAGTGTTAACATTTCTACACTATAATTTACATACAAAAATAATAATTAAATATCTTTTGAATGGAATTTATAAGAGATTTATTAATATTATTTTAACTTAACAAGTAACACATTCAGTAAAAATAATTTTGAGAAAAAAAAACAAAACAAATACTTTGATGCTTCTGAAAAGTGATGATTAAAAAAATCCTGGCAAGTTTCAGGTTATGGGATTATCCTTAAGTATCCAAATAATTTTATGTTGATGTTTCATATTATCAGTTGTATTTTTTTAGCTTCAAGTGTCATATCTCTGCTTTAATTTTTATCTCAGCAATTAACACGTTTACTTGAATTTGTTCAAGGCTATCGTTTTATGTTAGTATGATTTTAAAGAAAAATTAGCAAAGCAAAAACTGAACATTTACATGGTGCAGATAACAAGGACTTATGTGAAAAAAAAACCACAGAATTATTACAATATATTGGATTAACTCCCAAGTAAATTCTATTTAATTTTTCCTTCGACCATGCTCGACTGCAGAAATCATATTTGCAAAAAAATAAATGTATGATAATATGAAATGTGCAATTCTTATAAAGTAAGACCAGATTAGAAATAATCCGTTTATAAACTTAAATTTAAAAAATGTTTATTACAAAAAAAAAAAAAAACATTTCTATATTTAAAAGACAAAATCTTCGGTATGTATGTTTGACTACGTATATATACATATGAAAAAATAAATCCTAAAACCATAAATTTTCCATCGCACACACAAATTAAATCAATCTTTTAAATTTCGTTACAAAATAATAATATATATTCTATTTAATATAGTTAAAAAAATAATTCAAGAATAAAAGAGAGGAAGCAAAAAATAATAAATTCCAATTATAAAAAATGTAACTTATTGTTTTGATATCTCCGTTCAACTTAGCTGATATTAAATTCCTTTTTCAATTTGTTTCTTTTTTTTTTATTCATAAACATTTTTTTCCCGTTCTCTCTATTTGTAATACTTGTATTAAAAGGTCTTCGTGGAATAAAAGATAAAAATTCTAACTGCGCAAAAACACGCACATATGTAAATATTTTTTCAAATGGAAGCCGAAATGCTTAACTACAAGAATAAATAAATTTTCAAATAAAAATAAAGAGCTCATCATGGACTTAAAGATAAAAATTCTAATTAGACACAGTAACATATATATATATATATTTAAAATGAAGAAACTACAACGCAAAAAATCTGAGAAAACAATCTTAAAAACAAAAAATTAAATATATCAATTAAAAATTTATGATAAAAATAATAAGTGGGAGTGTAATATTATATATATGGCTTACAACAACAAAATAAATCTATTCAATACTTTTTCATAATTATAAGTGGTAAACTTTTTTCCAAAATATGCAAAAAACTTTACAAGTACTAATTATTTATTCCATTCCAGAACTCTTTGTAGAGTTGAGTGAAATAAAGTTATTCTTGAACGACATTGTATGAATGGAGGTCTTTTGACTTTTTCTTAATCTAAAAAAAAATATACAGTACTTCTAGTTTATATGATATGGATAGATTAAAGTCCTCGAATGTCTAATTGCCAATGTTGCTGCATAAAATAAGACCCAAATTATTAGCAAATAATAAAGTCTAGTGTAGTGGGATCGTGATAAGATTGAAACTAAAGTAAAAGATGTACTAATAAAAACAAAAAAGTTGAAAATATATATTACAATTCAATGGATTATACTCCTCTTTGCAAGATATTAAAAGTGGATAGAAATCAGCCCCTGTTTTGTATGAGAGTAGTGCAGTGAAGTTATCGAAACTATTAAAATGGGCAAGAAAACTCGGGTGTTAATATATATTTCAATTAGGTATAATCTCTACTTTAATAAATGATTAATAATAAACATTAAAACATTTACATAAATTGGTGTGTAACAAAGTTGTGAGGGCAAAAAATTTGACACTTGTAATTAAACTATAGTAATTTGTTATTTGTATAATACTAACTAAATGATAAACATATGTATAAGAAATTGTGATCAAGGCCAACGGATGAGTGCTGGTTCAGCACAAAATGCACAACTGGTTAACACTGTTTTCACATGTCTTTGGTTAGGTGTTTCAGGAATGTGTAATAAAATATGTTTGAAATATGTTTAAAATTATATAGATGAGTTAAATTTAAATATATTTTTAAAATATGTCTATATGGTAAATTATAACATATGCTATGTATATCCTGCTGACAATGAAAATGTGAATTGTTTCAAAAATGCACCTATAGTGAGAGAAGTTGGGCTAACTTCAGGGCTGATGGACATTTGCAATAGGAATGAATTAAGGTGAAAAACATGCTGACAAAAACAAAATACTTGACAATATATATATATATATCTCAAATGAAGAAATTAAAATACAAGAAGTAAAAAAAAATTTTTTTAAAAATTAAATATATCTTCTAAAATTCATTATAAAAAAATATTATTAATTATATGGCAGTGTAATACAAAATATCAATACTTTTTCATAAGTTTTAGAAAACTTTTCCAAAATACCCAAAAAACTTTGCATGCACAAATTATTTATTCCACTCCAGCTATATCATCTAATATAAACTCAAATAATAGGTTGCACAGCTGGGTGGTCTTGAAATACATTATGTAAGCTGATATCTCATGATTTTTTAACATCCAAAAACAAACAGTCCTTCAGGCCTGTTTGATGTGAGAAGATTAAAGTTATATGAATATCTAATTGCCAATGTTACTATATAAAATAAAAAACCCAAGTCTATAAAAAAGGCACCACTGCAACCTGAAATATGTAAAGTTAATTACTTATATAATGACATCTTAGCAGTTAATAATACATAGTGCAGTGAGATTTTAGACTGCACCCTATTATTCAAAACAAAAACAACAAAGAATAAATGGTGATCTCTTTCATTGCCAAAAAAGATCTTACAAGGACTGTTAGTTTACTATAATGTCTTGTGTTGTTTAATGTGGTGGAGGAGTGATGTGTTTTAAAGTCAAGGTGTATGGCTGTGGGTCCAATTCTGTGACTTCTTGTGCTCAAACTTCTGTCAAACTAATGAGCAATAAGCCAATCAATTTTTGTTTTACTGAATATAATTCTGGGGAGATCAACTGAAATCAATTCAATTTCAATGTAACTCATTTAACATTATTATTTTAAAAATCTATATTCCAAACTCAGAGAAGTTAAGGTAGATAATGCATTTGGAAAACTTGAAGTTTTGTAAGCAGGCGCAGCCTGAAAATGATACGGCTTTTAAGAAAGATAATTGTCTTCTGGAATGACCATGTTGGAAATGAAAAGAAAGAAAATGCCCTTTGGACAATATATTTATTCTAAAGCAAAAGAAAGCAGAACTATTCAATCTTTATGAATTCAATAATATATTTATTGTCGATGGTTTTTTTAAGCAGACTAAGCACTAATAGAACTTGTAGAAGATGAATGAACTTTAAATTTATAATTAAAAGCATATTATGATATATATCATAAAATACTTATGTGAAACATTGAGAGAAACTGAACATAATTACAAGCTTGAGCAATATTCTAGACATAAGACAAAAAAAAATGTATACTACTTTCAGAAATAGTATCATAAACTGATCTGTAAGTTAAAAATATAACTGATAGTGAACCAAACAAATTGTGATTGGAAGTGAAAAATAATTGGAAACAAATCATAGAAAATCATTGAGTAAGTTCATAACAATGATTTTTCCTTTTAGAAGATTGAAAATCCGAAAAGATGATATATTCTGCAAAAATATTATTTAAATGCTGAATAAGTCTAAAATAATGAATAATTCAGTTTTCTTCTTATTGTTTGATCATGTTTTATGATGTCATCAAATTCAAATCTTACTACAAATTTCTCTAATTTTTCTATCCATTACTTTTTTCAAAATAAATACATACATAATGAATGTAGAGAAAAGTTTTATTTAATCCTAGTAACATGATATGTTTAGCATGCTTTCAACTACCTGGTAGATCATAGATGTAAAAGAAGCTTGATATTTATAAAGTGTAAACAATATAGAGGATTTGCATAAACTTTGAATAAAGAATGTAAATAAGTTCATTTAAGTGAACCATTTTTAAAAGGGGATGCAAGATTCATTTTCGTTTATCATATGTATATTTTTGGCAATATGCCATGAATCCTTGACTTTATTACACTTAGCATCGTTTCTTTCAGAACAGACAATGCTGGCAGATGTAGGTTCAAAGCTGTGGACAAGCTTGGACTCGTGTTAAAGGAAAATGGATTTATCTTCCTATTCACTTTAGCAACAGCTTTGAACCCATATCTGCCATCCAGCATCATCTATTCTGAAAGAAATGATGCTAAGCATAAATCTGGAGAGGTATAGCATATTGCCAAAAGTATACACACAATAAACAAAAATGAATCCTGAATACTCCTTTCAAAAACATGGCTCCTTTAAATGAACTTATTTACATTAATGTAAGCTTGTGGTTAAACACCTGTAGAGGTCCCTACTATCGCATTTTACACGCATATTCTCAAGGTTACAGCCTCAGTAAATATTACTTACATTCTTTAATTAAAGTTTATGCAAATCCCCTATCTTCTTTATTCTTTGATAAATATCATAAGCTCCTGGAATAACTACTGTTATGAGTATGACTAAAGCATGATAAGCATACTATGTTATTAGGATTAAATAAAGCTTTTCTCTATATACATTTTGTATGTATTTACTTTGAATTACATTTTCTAATATAAGTTTATTAAAATTTTGAAATTCTATTATGTCTTTCCAACTCATTTATGACATCCCCTTTTTTTCTGAATGATATCCAGTTTAATATTTTTTTTTTTGGTATTTTTTATTGAGACATTCTTTATATATATCCATACCATACCACTTATCTTGTTCTCATGTCATTTTATCTGTTGTGGCCAATGTACATTATTTCTCAAATTCTTTTATTGTTTATACACTTTCTTTTTGACTTTTCTGAAGAATTTCATCAATAATCCATTTCTATAGTCTTTTACTCCGTTCCAATAATAATAAAATAAAAACCTTATTTAAAATGAACATTTCATTTATCTGGGGAAATTATCTAATAAATTGCAGTACCATATAAAATCAACTTTAGCCTAAATTTTTTTTTTCTTGATGAATCAGTTGTAAAAAGAAGTGTCATAGAGAAAATCATCAAGCTTCAGAAAAATATAAAAAATTAGATCATAAGCAAAATAAATGCAACACTTCAAGAAACAAAAGACAATTGATATGGTAGATCAAGAATTGCAAAGTGACTTGTTGCAAACATAAACATAGATATTGAAAACATGTAACATTTAAAAATAATTGCTTAAAAGGTCATATAATATTCATGCATAGGAGACAACAAAACTGACTTTGAATTCAGGTATCTTCAGGCTCCAAGTCTGACATTATGCCACTACATTAAAACTCATATAACATTTACATAATGTATAGATTTTTTTAAACAATTAATTATTCACAAGCAATAAAAATAATCTGTAAAGATTTAATCCAGAATCATCATCATCAACAACAATCATTATCAATCCACTTCAGGATGAAGGTCTCTCCAAGTTCAAACCATCTTCTCTGATCTTCAGCTTGTCTTCTCTATGTCATCCCTGCACACTTTCTTATTTCATCCATCCATCTCACATGTGGTCACTTTCTGGGTCTTTTACAATCTCTTGGAATCCGGTTTACAATTTCAATTGTCCATTTATTATCATCTCTTCTAGCAATATATCCAGCCCAACTCCACTTCAGTCTTCTAATTTTTTCAATGAGGTCAGTAACACCTGTTTGTTCTCTTACCCATATATTGCATTTCGATCTCTTCTTGTTACTCCCAACATGCATCTCTCCATACTTCTTTGAGTGAAGTCTCTGTATTCCTCTTCTATTAAGTGTTCAAGTCCCAGATCCATAAGTAAGAATTGGTAAAACACATTTATTAAAAATTCTTCCTTTTCAAATACATAGGCATACTTCCTTGTAGTATTAAGTTATTTCTACCAAAAGCATTCCAACCAAGTTTAATCCAGAATAAAGATTCATTAATAGATTTATTAAGTCCTTGAATTCATTCATTGTGTGAATAGATTACACAGCCATTAATTTTGCAATTCATAGTTTGAATGTGGTCACAATAAAGCAGAGGTTTTTTAATTCCATTTTTAAAGCAAATAAACTTATCAACAGTGAATAGGCTTGAATTAAGTTGATAATAATTTGATAATATCAATGACTATTAAATCCAAATGACTATTATTGGGGATCTGGAAATTTGTTTTGAGACCTTGCAAAAATCCCATATATTTTTCTTATTTAATTTGTGAAAAAAAAATTTGGTGGAACATCCAAAAAAGGAGACTAGGAGGTAAACCAATAAGATGACATGAATGAAAATGAAAATAGTGTAAATTATAAAATGTAATTTTTGCTAATCAAGAGTCTTCCATTGGAAAAAAAAACTCATAAAAAAAAAAGATACAATGAGTTTTGCTGATGGATTTCTTTGTTTACAAAAATGAAATTAAATCACCAACTTTACAAATTTATAAAAAGCCAATAAGCTGATACACATGCGCTTTGCAGATGTCACTATATAAATGAAGACTTTATCTTGGGTTTGAAAAAGTAGGAGTATTCATTTATATAGTGACATCTGCAAAGCGCATGTGTATCAGCTTATTGGCTTATTAATATTATAGATTATAAACAAAAACATCGCGCTATATTAAAAAAAATAAATGTCTTGTTTAAATTTATAAAAAATAAAAAAAGATTTACATAAATTTGCAAATGGCTAATAAATCATTAATAGATTTGCTTTCAGGTAAGGCCTTCTAATTTTCTATTTACGGAAAAAAAAAAACACATTTAAAATTTATAAATCTTTTTTTAAAAAAAAAAAAGTTTATAGATGATCTTTTCAAAATCCTTCATTAATTTTGAGTGTTTTATATCTGTTCCTGTCGTGTTATTTCCAATATCATTCTCTTTTAACATTTGTTATTAATCAAAACAGAATATCATCATTTAATATCAATTTGTCTTTTTATAGGGAACATATTATCTGTTGGTATGCAATTCATTAAATATTCTTCTTTCTGAATGAATACCTGGATTATCTTCATGTTATTTTCAACATATACTTTATACTCTTCTATATTGTCATGAGTGTGTCATTTCAATAACATTCCACATTTCACAACTTAATTTGAAAGAACTAAAATTCACAAAAAAAAAATATGGAGTTTTTTTTTAAAAATATAAAAATATGGTTTTGTATTTACTAATATTACCAAGTAAATCCAAATTATTTTCATTTGCATTAATAGAAAGTACCTTAGCATAAAATAATATTTAATTTCTAAAACCTATATTCATTAACCACAAAATCTCTGTGCAAAGTATTAATTAAAATTTTGCAAATATCTGATAAGAATAATAAATCAATAGCTTTATAAATATTATATGTGTTTTTTCCTAATTTCAGTTGTTTGGATTATTTTCTTTTAAGCTTTTTGTAACCAAATATGGCAACATATTCACTACTCTTCTCCAATGACTATAATTATCTCAACTGTTAGCATCTTTTTAAAATTAGTTCCTTTTTTTCATATTCAAAATTGAATACATTATCTCAAAAACATGAATACACTATCTCAAAAACAGTTATTCTAATTGTCACGTGATGTGATGCACTGTGACTAACTTATTCAGAGTCAGGAATCTCTTAGCCACTATAGCCAGAAAAATATGTTACCACTTTACCTTCCCTTTCCATTTTCACCCCTAAATTTTCCCAAATTCTTCTCTATCCTGCTCCATCCCATTTCAAAAAACATAATCTTTGTCAACTCTATAGTCTTTATATCTAAATCCTCCTTATCTTTTCCCAAACCCAGCATAAAAACCAATAATCCAATTTCTTCTGTATAATAACTTTGTTTATATTTATTCTTCAACAATTTCATTATTTGTGCCCTTTCTGATTTCAGGCATTTACATTCAATTAACAGATGCCTAATAATTTCTATGCCTTCCTTGCACAACTTGAAGACTAAATCATCCACATTTTTCCACTTATGTGTATATTCCTTTGTTGCTAAAGATCATGTTCAAGCCTTAAACAATAAACTACTTTCTTTGCTATTATCATAAATTAACTCACACCCAATATTCTGTTTATTTCTATATATATTTAAACTCTTTTTACTCTCCATACTAGTTCTCCATCTTTCCAATTCCTTATTCTCTTTATCCCATTTCTTATCATCACTATAACACTCAACAATTCTCCTAACACAATCATCCTACCTTTTGTACAAGTATACTGATATAAATTCTTTATCCAAATCTTCTGCATGTTGCATTACCTTTCTCACCCATCTTATTTCCCGCTGTTTATTCATAACCTGATTAAATACTATTTTGGCTATTTGTTTGTTATCCATAAACTGCAATCTACCAAACATTTTCATTTTGTTTTTTGTTTTTTTCATTTCTCATATAAAAATTTGACAATTCCATTTTTCCTTGAATTGCCTTCTTTGCCATCCACACATCTGCATCTAATGCATGTCTTCTTACTTCCCTTTTTACTGTTTCTAAGTAATCTAATACCCCTTTACTAATACCTAATGCATTGTTACCATATGTTAACCCAGCTACTGCCATTCCCTTCCATAAAATTCTAGCTATATCATACTTATTATAAGAGAACACTGTTAATTTCTTTATCAATCCATTTCTTGTCTTTGCTTCATTTATCAATTTTTTTCTACCATTCATCCAAGCAATTTCTCTGATTACATTTTTACTACCTCTCTGCCACTACTGTAGGCTTTAGTAATTAATAGGTATCAGACAATAATGATTAACAACTTCCTACCCTGTGCTGTCCTATCCCATATCCCAGACTAGCTTCAAGCTTATTATTTACTAAAGTTTACAGAAAGTTTCAGAGGTGGCAAAAGAAAAATGCAACCCACTAAAATGACAATATGAAAGCTAGTTGTGTAATAATTATTTGACATTTTATTAGTTTTAACAATCTCTATTTTTTTAATAAAATGCATACAGTTAATTTCATTTATAATAGCAGCATTTTTGTTCAATAAAAAACCAAATTTTTACAAACTTTTATAATTGTGTTACTACTGCCAATTATTATTATTATTATTATTATTATTATTATTATTATTATTATTATTATTATTAAAAAAAAAAAAGAATTTTTCATTCTATAACGTCTGGAAAATATTGTCATTTAAATAGTCAAAAATAGAAATAAATAAATAAAAAATCAACTTTAAAAATAGCAAAAGTATATTAATTCTGCATTAATATTAATTCAGTTTTATTTTGAATTTTAAAATATTAGCAGAAAGTATAAAAAAGTAGAAAAACTTTTAACAATGGGTGGAACACCGTGTGATTTATGCAACGGACTTATTTTTGGTAAGCAAGCAAGGATTAAATGTAATATATGTGATAAAAAATTTCATGTATCATGCTTAAAACTTACTGTGGCATTTCAGCATAAAAATGAAAAAGTAATGGATTGTTATATATGTGAAAAATGTAATAATAATCCAAATGTTGAAAACAAAATGGAGGTTTGTGAAACTACTTTACTAGGATAAACATCATTGGAGGAAGATGATATTACTCTTGAAACTAGAGAAAATAAAATATCTGATCAACTCAAACAAGATATTGGATTTAATAGAAATAAGCAATCAACTATTAAACAAAAAAATAAAATAATTGATCAAGTTACACAGGATAATAATAATACTAATTGCAATAAAATATGTCAGTTTTGTTTTTCTGATATTAATAATGAACAATTGTCTATAACTTGCTCTGGAATTTGTTCAAGGAGATTTCATGGAAAATGTCTAAAATTAAATTCAGTAGACTTAAATTTGCTTATATTGAATGACATTAATTGTTATTAATGTCCTGATTGTAATGAAATTGATTCTGATTTGACTCAGTTAAAAGACAAGATTACTTTTAATTATGATACACAAACTGATTTTAATCTTATTGATAATGAAGACAATATTACATCAAATAATTCTTCAAATGATACATTTAATTTGGAGATAGATTTAGTAGGATCTATTAATAATAGTGATTTTTGTAAGCAAATTTTGTTAAATTTCAAATCACTTTTATGTCATGTTATAATTGAACAAAAATTAGATAATTTATCTAAAGAAAATATATTTTTAAAAGAAGCGCTAATAAATTTGACTGAATAAAAGAACTTAATCATGTAAGACCTGAAACTGATAAAACTGATACTAATATTATAAAAAGTATTGTTAAGCCAGGAATAAAACCTAGTGACAAAAAAGTTAAAGTGAATAAACCTCAAATAATTAAAAATAAGGGACAATATAGTAAATAATTTGTTAATGATAAATCTACTAATAATAAAACCTTTGTGATTTCTGCTGACATAGATGAAAAATCTTATAATACTAATAAATTCAAAATGCATATTAATGAAACTAATAATACTCAAACCTGGGCTGATGTAGTGACATCAAGTGATAATGATAAGAATACTAGTAATAAAAATGATACTAATAAAGCAAATAAAATTAAAAATATACAGAAAAATAATTCTGATACAGATACTAAATTAATGCTACAGAATGCAGAAAGTAAAGATACTAATGATGGTTTTATTACAGTATCATATAAAAAGAAAACTAATAGAAAGAAAGCAAATAAAATAGCCGTAATGGGAATTCAAAAAAATCATAATATTTTGGCTGTAAAACCAAGAATAATTTATAAAAAAAATTTTCTCACAAGAATTAATATAACAATGAATGAGACAGATATTATTAATCATCTAACAGATAAACTTAAAACTTCAGTTGTTTGTCATAAAATACCATCTGAAAATAAAAAATATGCATCTTTTTACATTTCAGTAGATGAACAATATGCAGAACATATGATAAACCCAGAGCTTTGGTCGTATGGATCTGTATTACTTCCTTTTTATGGAAGATTACATAAATTGAATTCATTGAATGAAAATGATGTTACCAAAGAGGTGAATGCCATACAAATTAGACATGATAATTCTAAACAAATTATTATTAATGAATAATAAACTATTAACTATTTACTTACAAAATGTAAGAGGATTACGAACAAAGTTATGTAAGATTAAACATAAAATTTTAACAGAAGAATATAACATTATTTGTTTAACAGAGACATGGCTAAAGGAAGATATATATAATGAATATTTAATAGATGATAGATATAGTGTCTTTAGAAATGATAGACCAATATCCATTGCTACAAGAGGTGGAGGTGTATTAGTTGCTTTTAAGAAATATATTAATTGTAAATGTATACATATTCCAGGTTTCCTTTTTGATACACTATGGATTGAAATTGAATTAAATAATTCTAAATTATTATTGGGAAATATATATATTCCACCTAATGTTTTACACAAATATTTAAAATCAAGTTTTGAAGCATTAGAGTCATTTCTAGTTTCATATGAACATAAAATATTAATTATGGGAGATTTAAACATTGCATATTATGGAAACAATGTTTACCAAAATAATACCAAATTTAATGATTTAATGCAACTACTTAAATTTTTGAATTTAAAACAGATCAATGATGTATACAATAATAATGGATATACATTAGATTTAATAATCACAAATTATGAATTTATTCATATACAAAAATGTGAATACCCTTTAGTACCTGAAGATTATCATCATTTTGCACTAGAAATTGAATTGGTATTAAACATTAAAATAGATAAATTTAAATCTTTAACTAAAAAAAACTATGCAAAAGGAGATTATTTTGGTTTATATAAAGCAATTAAAGATATAAACTGGGAAGAAATTTATAACAATACGGATGCTTCAATAGCAGCAGAAAATTTTCAAAAATTATTATTTGATGTAGTGAATAGATTTATTCCAATGAAACATATTAAATCTACTAAATATCCTAAATGGTTTTCAAACAAACTTATAAAATCCATAAAGAGAAAGCGATATTTTTATAATTTATTCAAAAAATATCAAGATAGAATGTTTTTAAATAACTTTAAAAATTATAGATTTTTGATAAGAAAATTGGAAAAACAAGATTTTTATTTATATATGAGAAACATACAAAATAACATTAGTAACAATCCAAGACAATTTTGGGATATCATGAAAGAACATCTTAAAGTTAGAAATAAAGAAACAACAGATATTAAGCCAGATGATTTTATGAAATATTTCTCATCACAAATGATTAATAATAATATAAATTCATATAGTTATAATTTTACTAATGATCTTATAAGTAATAATAATTTAATAAGTATATCTAATCTGAGTAAGGATGAGATTATAATGGCATCTAAATCTTTAAAAAATAAAAGAAGTATTGTACATGATGATATACCTATATTTATTTATAAAGGCTTTATTGAACTTTTAGCTCCTATTTTAGTACATATATTTAATTTGGCTCTAAAAACATCTATTTTTCCTGATTGTTGGAAAATTGCAAAAATATGTCCAATTTATAAATCTGAAAAAAATCAGATATATCTAATTTTAGACCTATCTCTTTGTTACCAATTTGTGGTAAAATTTTGGAAAAATCAATTTATAATAGGATTATACATCAATTAAAAAATATTATTCCTTCATTTATACATGGTTTTCTACCAGGAAGATCTATTGAAACAAATTTATTACACATATCAGATGTTATATCACAAGTTATTGATTCTCAAAGTCAACTTGATGTTATCTATTTTAACTTATCTAAAGCTTTTGATAAAGTAGAGCATAATATTTTATTAACAAAAGCAGATAATATTGGATTATCAATTAATCTTACAAAATTATTAAAGTCTTTTCTTATTAATAGAAAGAATTATATTTATATTAATGGAGAATCTTCTTTTATGGTCACTTATGAATGTGGAATACCCCAAGGAAGTATTTTAAGTCCTATTCTTTTTGCCATTTATACTTCTGATTTGTCTTCTATAATAACTGAGAAAAATATATTATGTTATGCAGATGATATTAAAATCTTTTTAGAGATTAGACATAAAAATAATCATAAAATATTGCAAAATTATATTAATAATTTTTGTGATTGGTGCCATATCAATAATATGCAAATAAATACAAAAAAATGTAATTCAATGTCTTATACAAAGAAAACAACAAGTAGTAATAATCAATATAATGTTAATGGGAACAAAATTATGAAAACATTTAAACAGAAAGATCTGGGTATCATCTTCACAAGTTATTATAAATTTAATGAGCATATTCAAACAGTAGTTAATAAATCTCTTAAAATTATGGGCATGATTTTGAGATCAAACATTCAATTTACAATAGAGATATATAGATTACTATTTAATACTTTAATTGTACCTGTTCTGCATTATGGTTCTATTATTTGGAACCCATACAATCAAACAAATATATGTAAATTACAAAAAATATAAGATAAATATTTTAAATATATTTATAAAAATAAAATATATACTAAGAAAGTAAATAATATGTATAATAAAAGACTATTGATGGACATGTCATTTTTATTTAAATTAATACATGGAACTGTATCCTTAGAATATGCAATCACAAGAATTGCAATTAGGATTCCATCTTATAATTCTATATGTCATGATTTGTTTTATTTACCTATATTAAAACATTCAATTAATTCACCATTGTATAGACTGCAACTAGAGTATAATCAAAAGTTTTCAGATATCGATATTTTTTCTTTAAACTATAAACAATTTAAGGAAAAAATAAAAGCAATCTTACATTGACAATAATGTAAATAGTATTTTTACATATCTGTATGTACTACTTTGTAATTTATAATACAGATATATATTACTTTGTAAATACTTGTGGCCTTGTTTGAGCTGTTTATTTATGAATAAATTGAATTGAATTATTATTATTATTATTATTATTATTATTATTATTATTATTATTATTATTATTATTATTATTATTATTATTATTATTATTATTATTATTATTATTATTATTAATAATAATAAAACAAGAACAACCCTGTCATATCTGACCTTACCTTCAGAAGTGGACTAGTCCAGATTCCTTCCTTATCTGATCGGATTGAGCATGTTTTGCTGCTAACCAATATGTAAACATGTAGATAACCAATGTATAAACATGGCCAAAGGGTGAAACATAAGTATGGCCAATGTGTAAGCAAGTGTATAAAATCCTACCATTGGTTAGGCTCTCTGAATCCAATTGCTGTCAATAAGGCAGGGAATCTGTCAATAAATAATCAGCCTTTTTGGAGGCAAGCCCAAGAACATCTATCTAACTTAAATGACAGTATATGCTCTTGAAAGAATGTCTGTCTAACCTGAATGAATGAAATGTGCTCTCAATGAAACTACTTTCAACTGTGAAAGGGTTTCTATTACAGTCATTACCGATATGTGTACACAGAGAGGCAACTCCATGATAGGACTGGAAGCTCTAAGACTCCAGCTGACTTGAGGCAATCTGTCCAGTATATCTGGAGGAGTCTTGACTAGAACTCACAAGGCAAGCTAATACATTCAGCTGGAAGAGTTCAGTTATTCAGCATGACCAGCTCATTACTGACTAAGTATATATGTAAAATTGCATTTATTGATTGTATAACATGTATGTATATTTGTTCTAATAAATTATACATGTTAATTATATGTGTTTACATTTTTTGATATTACTGTTGGTTAGGATCTGAAACCTGCAATTCAGCCATACACAACAGACCCTATACTTTTGCTTTTTATAATAAGCTTGATTAATTAATGATTATCAGATGATAAGGCAATTAAAGGCCCAGACCAATTTCTGGCTTTTCAATGAGGTCTGCAGTTCTAAGCTAGAAATAATGTGATTACCCATCTAGAAACCACTTTTAACTCTATTTTATTTTTCAAGTTAAAAGGCTGGATTTCAAAAAAACTTATAGTTTTGACTCTATATAACTTGTTTGAGAATTATTAACGATCCAATGTTTTTTTTTTCCTTATACTTGCTGGCACCTTTTTATCTAATCAGAAATGTTAATAATAATAATAAACCAAATGATTCTTTGCCCCCACAATATATAATAAAACGAGAACTGCCATCTACTCATTTTCTATTTATTTTCAGTTTTGAATATAAAACCTCATTAATAAATGCAAAAGACAAAGGTCGGAGTGGGGATTTAAATGTACTACTATCTGGTAATTATTGATTATTCAACTTTCTAAAGAACGTGCAAAAATAGGGAATTACTCTTGTTTTAACATATATTGTTTAAACTAAAGAATTGAACAATATATTTTGTATTCTTAAAATCTGTTGGTCAATTAAAAATGTTGTTTTATTTTATATTTTACAACAAATCGTTTAATTAAACATGTATATATAGAATTCATCATAAATCACGGTTAAAATTAAATCTCATTTATCTTTTTCATCTAATTACTTTCTAAAGTAAAAATAAAATAATTTGAAATTCAGGTTGGAAAATCTATTTTTAGTTTTAAATGAAAAGCCAGTGTTCATTAAGATAAAATTATTCCATTTATTTATATGTAAAACGTTCTAGTGTGCATCACTTCAACTTTATGTTAAAACTCTTTTGACATTTTAACTCTTAGATCATTATTTATAAATAACTTCATTTCATAATCATAATTACCTACTAACAACCATTTGTAAGTTGAGAACTAATTCTCGCACTAAAATTCTATTACTTTAAAACAATTTGCAAAATTATTTCTAAATAATCTCCTAAACTTTTAAAGTTTCGTAATTGATTAAAAAACAAGGCACTTATTTCAATGATGTGAAGATGATATTTTGCTAAAAGTTTAACGTACTTGTGAGTTTTCAAGTAAACCAAGATGGCAGTCTGTATTTTTGATAAATGTACAATTTCAGAGGCTCCAAAAATGTTTACAAAAAATGCCTACTAGAAAAAATCATATTTAATACTTACATTTTATTTTTTATTAATGTTATTTTAAAAAAAGAAATCATTGTGGAAAAATTAATTATATTGCAGTTTATTTTATTTGTTATGTGGATTAACTTATTAACAGAAAAATGAAAAAATATATAAATACAATATTTACTCTTTATTCATGGTGACAGCATGCAATCATAATTCAAGAGGGCAGAATTCCATACCTTTGGAAATAGTTCATGTTCTGTGACACAAAGGTCCCAAATTTTTATCATTATGACAATCTACCAAAAAAAAAAAAATTGCTGGCAAAAAAAACATGCTGAATTAAACTAAAGTACAACAATGCTAAGAGTGTTAAGAGTATTTTGTCCTTTCCCACGTCTTAATATAAGTAAAAAAAAAAATTGAAATAAAGCTTCTTAATGAAATTTATGGATTTTTTTAAAATTTAACAACCAATCTATTAATTTTGTTTTAATTTAATGACTAACATATCTTCAATAAATTATAGGCTCACAAAATTATAAATTTATCAAAAATATGGGCTACCATCTTGGTTTACTTGAAAACTTGTAACTACCACATTTAAACTGTTACACATGCGCTTTGCAGATTTTAAATATAAATGACTGAATACTAACACTTCAAACACATGATAAAGTCTTTGTAAAAGATGGCCACTCTATCTTTTCCAAAGACTTTATCATGTGTTTGAAGTGTTAGTATACAGTCATTTATATTTAAAATCTGCAAAGCGCATGTGCAACAGTTTAATGCTGTTTAAATATTACAGTTTATAAACATTGCGCTATATAAAATAATTGATCTAATATAGATAGAAATAAAGTTCCTTTCCATCACTCTACTTTCATATACTTTATTAGCTTTAGCATAAAGGCTTCCAAAGTATTTCTGTAAAGTTGACAGTATATACTATAATATTTTCATAAGTTTTAATATCATGAATAGTTTAAAGCACAATGACCATAAACCACATCTCGTTTCCATCATTTCCACAGCTCAAATTTCATATGAATCTTTATTTGAATTCCCAACAAGCAAATCATTTAATTATTTATTCTTAGTCTTCCAAGTCTGTAATTTTTATTATTTTTTCAGTGACTCGATATTTCTGATTAATCAGTAAATGTTGCTAATTTAATGTAAATAATTAATATATATATCAAAATTAATCTAGTCTGTAAACTTAAAATTGCATATGTATTTTTTGTCATTAAAGTTCTGTTTATAACTTTTGAAAAGTAATAATCACTTGTTGTTCTTTAAATCTGGAAAAGGATATTCATTAATGAATGTCAAAAAAAAAAGAAATACATCTCACATGTTAATAATTTTTATTAGTCATTCATTAGACTAGAGATTATCCACTAATGAACAATTCATCCATAGTATAATTTTCAGTACATCATTCCCACACAAGGTAGTGACTAGTTTCTACCTGCTTTTAGCTTGAGTGTAAGTGCCTGAAAGTAGAAATGGTACAAATAATAAAGTTGTGGAAAAATAAATATAAAGAAAGTGATTATACAGAAAGTGGGTTATTGGATTTTTATGCTGGGTTTGGGAAAAGATAAGGGGGATTCAGATATAAAAACCATGGAGTTGACAAAGATTATGGTGTGAAAATGGGATGGAGCAGAATATGGGAAAACTTAGGGTGGGGAATGAAAAGGGGAGGTAAAGTGGCTAACAGGTTTCTCTGGACATAGTTGCTCAGAGATTCCTGACTCCATATAAGGAGAAGTCACAGTGCATCACATCACATCAGCTTGTGTGAAAGTTGTGTAGTGAAAATTACACTACAGATATATTATTCATTAGTGAATAATCTCTAACTTAAGAAATGCCTAATGAAAACTTAATATACTTCCATTAAATGGTTTATGTGGTGACAACAACAAGTTTGACATATCAGTTAACCTGTAGTAATTAGCTATCTATATATACTAATGAATGTTAAAGATAGATATAAAATATTATGATCTGGCCAACTGATGAGTACTGGTTCGGCACAAAATGTGTATTTAGGGAATCAAACATCTTTTTCATATGTGTTTGATCATATGTTTATGATTATACCCCTCCAAAAGGTGTTAAAAGTGAATAGAAATCAGTCCCTACCTTGATATAAAAGTGATGTAATGAAAATTCCACTACAGACATATTATTCATTACATCAGACATGTTTTACAGGTAGAAGAATTTAGAAAAGTATGCTGAAGGAAAGTGCAAAATGAAAAAAAAAAGTATAAATAAATGGTTAGAAAGTAATAGACTATTTTGGAGAACCTACATTAATGATGATTTAAAACTTTCAATAGTAAAGTATGCAGACATAAATGAGACGGAAAGTTATTTGTAAAATGAGAGCAATTAGTTATAAACTAATGCAGTGAACAATTGGAAACAATAATAATAATTGACTTTAGAGAGAAAAATACTAACAGTTAAGAAGAAAAAAAGAACAATTGAAAATAAAAAGCAAAAGTCACATACTCTACTTCATTGAAAGGTGTACTTTTTTAATTCCTCTGTCAAATAAAAAATAAGACGTACTAATGATGTAAAAAGGTAAAAGATCAAAAGAGAAAGTTGTGATTTTTAAACAATGATATATATATATATATATATATATATATATATATATATATATATATATATATATATATATATATATATAACCAATGATAAGAAATATTGTTAGTATTTCTCCATACTTATTCAAAATGTTTTAAAAAGCATAGTCTTATGTAATAATTAATATAATATATAGACACAGGTATATAATAAGCCTGTGTTTCAGTTATAATAATCCAATTGAACTGGTTGATAACCAAATTCTAAAAGTTAGTTGAAAAAATCCCAAGCAAAATTACAAAATATCTCATAATACATCAATTATTATATCTTTTGACGACATAATCTATGATCTAAGATTTACGTCCAACTGCATTTTTTTCAAATTTTAAACAAGACTTGGGGTTTTTCTTTCAAGTAACCGGCCTTAAATAATCCTGCATATAGTATCAAGCTATTAATAATTGAAGGATAGAGGTTTCAGATTAAGATGCATGTCAATAAACTGACTGCAAAAAGAAATGATTTAATATGAAGGTGCCAAAATTCTATAAATATTGAACCCATGGCTTACTCTTGTGATAAGAAAAATCAAAATGTTTTCAGGTAGCTGAAAGATATCTAATTCAGCTAGCCACTAATAGAGCAATGATAATGGGAGGCATCAACGGTTTAAATCTCATCAAAATTAATATAAATGAGTAATATGATAATCCAGGAGATTCAGATCCATAAAACAACATGTCTGCAGATTTTTTTTTAAAAAAAACAAAATTATCAAATAAAGAAAATAATAATTCAGTTACTATGTAAAAAAATAATAAAACAGAGATTAAAAATCTATTATTCTATAATCAGAGACTGATAAACTTTCATAAACATAGCACACACATACACCCAAAAAAAAAAACCAAAGCGAATGTTTCACATTATAATTTCACGAAATCAGATGTTTATTATAATAAAATGTCCTATTTCAGTTTTTAAAAAAGATGAAACAAAAATTCTATCTGAACAACATTAGCATTTGATTTTATATATTGATCTTCAATAATAAAAATGTTATATTTTAAATAACTGCTACATATGTCTCTGACCAATGTTTTAAATCTGAATGAAATTTGGAAATTTTTCAGATAGCTAAAAATTTCCAAGCAAATTTAGGATTTATATCAATTAGATGGCTCAAAACCAGTACAATTAACCACAAAATTGTTGATAGATAAGTTAATATCTGCTAGAAAATACTAATAAAAAAGAAAAAAATTACAAACTTTCACAAATAAGAAGTTGACTACCCATGTACTATCTTTTCCTTAACCATTCCTCTATGAAAAATGTTATACACAACTTTACCCTGCATTTAGTTATACAAAAATTGATAATTTTTTATACAATACAGTATCTATCTGTAAGTATTCAGAAGGAAATTAACCTTCACCCAAGCACTGTTTAATTTTGAATGCACGAACTTAAGTGCACTCACCAGTAAGTAAGAAGTTTTAAAAGAACAAGTGAATCACTTGTCCTTGGAGATTATCCATATATAAGCCAATTCTTACTTACAGTGCTTAAATCAACATTTGATTTTATTGTATGCCTAATATTTCAACTGATAAACAAATTATATAAACTTAATTCATGTATTACAGAGGATATAGAAAGCTCCTCATTTTAATCACCTGCAATTTTAAACATATCTTAATTTCCAATATATATAAATCAATAATTATTTATTTATATAGCATAGTATTTATCTAAACATCACATGATCGCACATAACAGTTAGTAAACAGGCAAAAACTCTCCATATAGTAGTGTCACCTTGTGTTAACCAGAGTAATCAATGGATGCCAGAAGAAATCAATGGATTTAACGCTCCTCACTGATGAAGGCTACAAGCCAGAAACTAGTCTGGGGATATTGGATGAGTAGGCACTAGATAGGGATTTTATGCACAAGCCTTCTGGCATCGATTGATTACTCTGGTTAGCACAAGGTGGCACTACTATATGGAGAGTTTTTGCCTGTTTACTTATAATATCTATCTGTAAGTATTCAGAAGTAAATTAATATTCACACATGCATGTTTAATTTTGAATGTATGAATTTACATGCACTCAACTATAAGGTGAATCACTTGTCCTGAGAGCTTATCTATATAAAAGCCAACTCTTACTTATAATGTTTAATTCAGGGCTTGATTCTATTGTATGCCTGATACAAATGAATAATACAAACTTAATTCATATATTACAGGAGAAAGTTTATCATTTTTAATCATCTGCAATTTTAAGTGTATATTAATTTAGAATATATACATAAATTGATAATTATTTATTTATACAGAACAATATTATCTATAAATATTCAGAAGGAAATTAACATTCACACATACACTGTTTAATTTTGAATGTATGAATTTACACATACACATCTGTAAATAATATGTATGTGAAAGTTAATTTCCTTCTATCTATTTGCAGATAGATACTGTGCTGTATAAGTAATATATAGGATATATGAGCACAGACTTTCACATGACCCACCACTCTCCACTCTATCTAATAACACCGATACACTCAAGCACATATATGCTGAAAAGATAAATAATCACCAATACACATATTTCATGCTAAACCAGCAATCATCAGTTGGTCCAGATTATCATCTCCCACACATATATACTATAAGTGCTCAGATATATATTAAGATAGACAATCTTAATTCTTTAATGGGCAGGCTCCAATCTACTACACACTCCAACTCTTCAACCATCCATCCAATAGAAAATCTGATGATTGAATGCTCAAAGGCCACCCTGAGACCGAGATTTTTGTCACACCCATGTTGACCTAAGGTCAATCTGAACCCCACATGTACAGGACATAATCCATTTAATACATATGCAAGGATGGGCAGACATCTCTACAATGTAATAAATGAAACACAGGCTTATTCTATACCTGTGTCTATATATGTAATATATAGGGTATATGAGCACAGACTTTCACATGACCCACCACTCTCCACTCTATCTAATAACACCAATACACTCAAGCACATATATGCTGAAAAGATAAATAAGTAAATAACTATCAATTTATATATATTCTAAATTCACATATGCTTAAAATTGCAGGTAATTAAAAATGAGAAACTTTATCATGTAATATATGAATTAAGTTTATACAATTCATCTGTCAGTTGAAGTATCATGCACACAATATAATCAAACATAGAATTAAGCATGGTAAGTAAGAATTGGCTTGCATATGGTTAAGGACAAATAGATTCACTTGCTCTTTTAAAACTTCTTACATATGGGTGAATACACATAAATTCATACACTCAAAATTAAATAATACATGTGTGAAGTTAATTCCTTTCTGAATACTATCTACTTATGAAAAGAAATGAAAAAGCTTCAAAGTAATACAATTTCACTTCCTTTTTATCATTAATAGAAAAGATATACTTAAGACAAAATGGAAGGTTAAACAAGGTATAATCATCCGGTAGTAATTCAAAGTTATATTTAATTTATTTACAGTAATTTTAATTTTTTAATTTTTATACAGCAGATTCCAGTGGTGTGAAATTGAGAAAAAATGTCTGAATTAATATACAAGATTTGGAATAAGTTTGGTTAAAGACGTTCTAATAATGAAAACTAATGAGATTGGATTTCCTGCCTGTTTAGCAACAAAAATAAAATAAAGTGCATTAAAAAAAACCCAAGATTCATCATGAGAAAGTGAATAGCTGGATATGACATTCTAAAAAGGGGCAAACAAAAGCAAAGCACATCACTCCTAACAAGTAAGAAATATCTTTAAAAGCATCAAAATAAAAGATGGGAAGTTAGAATAAAGCATATTTGATATCTTTTATGAAAAACATGTTAGAATATGAAAAAGTGACCTGGATTAAAATTAATTCTTCTGATGATCATTCTTTATATAAGAAATAAAACGTCTTTTAAATAAATCAGTCATGCTTAATTCAAAGAAAAATAGACAAAACAACTGAGTTATAATGCATACATTCCAATGTTAATAAGAGTATTAAAATTATCATGTAGCAAGATATCAGTATATAAATATTAGAATCATTAAAAGCCAGTCAACACTTATACAATCCCAATATCAATAACTATCAACAATTTCAAACTGTTGTCAAGGCAACCTCCTTTTAACAACAGTTTGAAATTGTTGGTTGTTATTGACACTGGGATTGTCTAAATGTTGAGTGGCTTTTAATGATTACTTACAAACTCATTTAACCTTGAACATTATTACACTTATTATTTAAATATTAGAATGTATATAATTCCTAAAGAAGTAAAACAATACCTTAGAATATAACTTAATAAAAAATTATATTGTTTAAAATTTAAAAAAAATTATGAAAAGCATTAATTTATAATGGATTAATAGTGGCCAATTGTGATTCTTCAAAAAAAATTCATTAATTTAAAAATTAAAATTTGGTAATTGTGAGTTTTCAAGTAAACCAAGAAGGCTGCCTGTATTTTGATAAATCTACACACATACCCTCACCCAAAAAAAATGTTTACAGAAAAAATGCCTGTTAGGAATTAATGATTTCATTTTATTTTTTATTTCTATTATTTTAAAAACAAAAATTATTGTGGAAAAATTAATTACAATATTTACAGTTTATTTTCTTGGATTATCTTACTAACAGAAAAATAGGGAACAAATATAAATACAATATTTACACTTTATTCACACTGGTGGCATGCAATCATATCCTGAACATTAACACAAACTTTTCAGAAGAGCAAAATCCCATACCTTTGGAAATAGTCTGCTGCACCTCCTTCTGTGACAGGAAGGTCCTAAATTTTTATTACTATAACAATTTACCAAGAAAAACTGCTAACAAAAAGAAACATGCTGAATTGAACTAAAACATGACAATGTTAAGAACATCTTGTCACCTCTTATGTTATAAGTAAAAAAAAAAATTAATTAAAGCTTCTTACAGAAATTTATATGAATTTACTCTTTTTTAAAATTTAACAATTGTCTTACTAATTTTGTTTTAATTTAACAATTAAACATCTTCAATAGATTATAGGCTCTCCAAACTGTACATTTATCAAAAATAGGGAGTGCTATTTTAGTTTACTTGATAACTCATAAGGACCTACAAATTTTATATAGATTTTCCATGTATCGTATTTGGGATAAAATTAGCAAAAATAGAAGCAATTCTTTAAATTATGTGAAGTTATCATTAAAGTAAAGTGATAAAATGTGACAAAAAAAAAGATGATAAAAAAAAAAGACTCTATTCTCAAGAGGACATATCAATGCTCATTTTTTTTAAATGTTTCTTTAATACTTATTTTCATCAACATCTAAAAAATGTTTTATGTAATCAAAAGTCTGTCTCCTCTAATTTTCCTTATCTTATGTTTTATTGATTTACTCACACTAATGTCTTCTTTAAGATATCTACTAATTTTTCTTTTTATATTTTTGCCATTTTATAATTATATATATTATATTCATCTTACTGTTTTAGCTTGAAAAATATTTCCTCTCTTACTCATTCATTTCGTTAAATATCTCAGTAAAAAAATTATGTTCATTCTTTAATATCTTAGCCACCCTAAAGTTATGTATCAAGTTATCTTTTTTTAATGTTAATTTTATTATAATAATTAGTATTTATTATTACTTTCCTCCAATCCCACAACTTGAAAATCGCTTTTTCCTTAAAATTTCCTATTTTCTTATCCATAAAATCTACATTCTGTATAAAACATTTGTCAACCATCTTCATAAGTTCATAATTATACATAAACATATTAATAATAATGAGAAGATATGATCGCTTAATGGGTCACATGACATTCAAACAATGTAACAAAACTGAGATGTGATCAGTGAATCCTTAGTTTTTCAAGCCCCCCCCTACTAGTGCATTATACGACATAAGGCAATGATTTTATTATTCTACTGTATTGTATACAAGCATATACACATATACCTTTATTTAAAAAACAATGTTAATTGTAAAATTATTAGACTAGTGACAAAATAAATTTGATAGTCTACAATGGTTATTTAAGTTTTCTGTTTAATTAATGATTTAAATTACAGAAATATTTAGTATTGCAACATATGATATACTCATATTATGCAGATAAATCTGCAGATGAGTTACACAAAACATCTAAATACGTTGATAAATATTTTTATTTTTAGACCAACACCTTCTTTATTGGAATATATTTAGGAGCAAATCATTCTCAACGCATGCGCTGTGTGGAGATTGATTTGCTACGCATGCGCTGTGTGGAGATTGATTTGCTCCGAATGTATTACAAAACATATCTGTAGAAATTTGTTACAAACTTGTATTTAAACTTTGTTATTATAACAAAGTCATTATATATAAAACTTCAAAAGCAAATGTTACATTACAACAGAACACTTTAAAGTAATTAAAAATAATGATAAAGACATGGCAGCAGCAAGGCTGAGAAATTATTCAAAAGACACATAAAAGTCAAAGAAATTGAATTCTGAAACAAGTTTTATTTTAATGATACAGCTCATTAAAATCCCAAGGTAGCAATATGACATTTTAAAAAAATATATAGAAATATTTAAATATAAGAAAATAAAGGGGCCAAATACAGTAAAAATATTTTAAATACTGTAAATTTGTAATTATTATAACTTAAAAATAAAATTAACCAAAAGTGCTATAAACATTTTTTTTTCCCATTGACAACAGTAAACTTTTTTAAAAAATATATTTTTTGACATTTTCAAAGATAAAATTAACACTAATTATATACAAAAAAAGCTATAAAAATATCTAATTAAATTCGTTTAAAAGTAATTAGAAACAAAAACACATTAATACTATAGTGAAAAAAAAAAATCAACTGCTAATTGTTTTAGTGACCTGTAATAAGTTAGTAAGATAATTAGATGTTGTAATAATGAACTCAAATGAAAGTCAAAATAGACACATTAAAAAAAATCATGTCTGAATTTAAGAAGAAAAAAAACTAATCAACAGTTATAAGGTTATAAAAATACTTCTTTTCCTTCCTAAGCTTTTTCCTCTCTATTCCTTTCTTATAATACATATCTTCAGCATTTCTTTAAAAAACTAATTATCGAATGTACATTAGAAGGGCTTTGTTCTTTAATCATTAGTACATTACCTATCACACCATGATGTCTAAATCAGTATAAAACATGATTTCTTTTTCCTCCAGATATTTGGTCGATAGTGAACCAATATGGCCATCCAATTATAAGTACCTTGATATTCTAATAATCTTAGGTGTAAAATAAAACAAAAAATGAAATCTATAACCTCCTATCAACCTGGATTTGCTTAGTCTGGTAGATATTGAATTCTTCATAGTTACTCTTTAGAGCATTAAAAAGGGCTTTAATCTGCAGTGGGCTATTTAAAAATTGCTTTGCTTTAAATATATTGTAATGCTCAGTTGAGTATTTGCAGATATGGCTGACAACAATTATCTGCAGGTCTAAGTATATTTGCAATCTATAATTTCCTATTTTAGCTGTAATTGGTAGAATTCTACTGTTTATTAATTCAGTCTTTGTTGGAAGTTTAACATACTGATATATATAGAAAATTTAAGTTTACTGATAGAAACACAAACCCCTACAGAATATTCAATCACAATCATTATTTTTAAATATATCTCCTGGATTTGAAAGAACTTTGAGATTCCTTTTGCCATAGAAATATGATGGTTAATAAACTTTATGCTAAAATAAATAAGAAATGTTTATTAAATACTCATTACTATTCCAGCTCTTAACATAATCATTAGGTTATATTTCACAAGTAACTTTTTATAATTTGAAAATCATGAAATCTATTAACAAGATAAAATTATATTTCAAAGGACTATAACTCTAAAATTTAATGTGATATATCCACATCAGGTTAACATTTTATAGCCCTGCCTGCATACTATAAAAGACTATACATTAATAATTGATCAAGATATTCATTTAGTTTTATTTATAAATGTATATTGTAACCCAAAGTTCAAGTTACAATCACGTAGGAACAAAAGATGATCGGGTGAGATAGAGAGTGCATTTATGATTGGTTGCACACTTATGACAGTTAATTAAAATGAAGACATGTTTTATCTCCACATAATATAAAATATTAATAATATTCCAGAATTTAATAATACTAAAATTTAAAGCAAAGAAATTTCTCAGGGTATTCTTGTAGACATATAAGAATCTTATTGTATTCTAAACACACCGTTTCTGATACATATTTTGTGTAAAGAACTATTTTAATATATATGTATTTTAAATAAAACTAGCAGTTTAATTCTTTCTCATTCCTAACTTAAATATAATATTTAACTAATTGTTTATCTCAGGGATATAAATCAATCTTAATCATTTAAATAAAATACTAATAAAAAAAGTATAGATGTAAAATTTATTTATTAATTCTAAGTATGATAAATGCAAAATAGAATGTTATTGTAACATAATCTTACAGTACTAATTTGAATTTCAGATAGTAAAAGTAACAATAAATGGTTTATAAAATTTAAACAAATTAACATGTAAATTATATGACCTTTTATTTCATAAATATGCAAAGACGATGGTTTCAAAAATGACAATCAGATATATTAAATATGACAATTGCTTTATTACATAATAACAACAATACAGACAAAAATAGGAAAAATTATAAGCAAATAATTAAACATAATTTATTATTAAAATTCTATAACAATAACCAATAAATATTAGTGTTTGTTCACCAAGAATAATCTAAGCTTGGGTTATGACTATGTGTAATTCTAAAGTGGTGTAAAGATAATAGTACTCTATTGGAGAGGGTTGAATCATATTAAAACAAACCTTAATTTTAAATACAGGATAATGATGTTTAATAATGTCCTTAATTATTCTGGGTAATAATAATCAATAAATTATCAATCTCATTTTATAAAAATTAGCTAGTTCTCTCACTCTTTTAGAATAAGTAAAATTGTTGGTACTACAACATTGGGTGATCCACACCACTCGATGGTGCTGTTGCTAGTCAAAAACAACTAGGTATAATGCTATCAGGTGCAGGTTGTCTGTAGTATATGCATGTATATATATTGCATTCATTTTGTCAGTTTTTTTATTTTATTTACATTTTTATATTAGTATGTAATAAGATCTATTAATGGGTATGTGCTTGTATTTATATTGCACTCTATTAATGAGTATGTGTGTGTATTTATATTGTATACATTTTGCTGTTTTTTTTTTAATTTTATTTATATTGTGCTCTATTTGGTACATTACACCTTTTTTTTTAATTTTATTTATATTAGTATGTAATAAGCTCTATTAATGAGTATGTGTAAGTATTTATATTGCGTACATTAATTAATTAATCAAATATGTATGTCTATACTGATGTTGTAATGTCTTCACCTCTAAGTTTTCAGAGGGGTAGAAAAGAATATACAATCTGATATACAAACACAAAACGACTATAAGAAAATCTAGATAAATATATGGAACTTGGCTACATGGCTAAACACCAATTATTAAAACAGTTGTGATGCAAATAGCTCTAACAGCTTGATGCACATATCCAACTTCTTCTGGTAAACAAAACTGTAACAAGTGTGCAATGTTTTTCCAGTAACAGTTTTTATATCCCTCTGTGTTCTTTTGTTTAAGTCTCATCCACTACATCTCTCCAAATTCTTTATTGCATGTTTTCCAAACCCCCGTTTTTGATTGTTCTTAACTTTTAATCTCTGCGGCATTGTTTGGAATTATAATTGTTTCTATTATAATTATTTAACTCTAATTAGTTATTTTTATCTTTAATACAAATAAATATCCACAACTTGTTTGTAATTATAATTATTCCCAATTATTCCCATTATAATTATTTAACTTTAATTAGTTATTTTTATTTTCAAATAAAATAAGAAAAAACTTCTGGAGTAAATTGTTCCTTGAAACTTCGCTATTTATTTCTCAACAAATGAATACAATAGATGTATACATAGTTATATTTTAAAATGATTAAACTGAAATAAATTGTAAACATCATTGTATGTGTAGAAATGCACCTACGTATATATTCGAAGGAAACTGTAATGGGATAAATTTTGTGAACATTACAACTTTTCTAAATCATCTCTTTTAAGTTATTAAAGTTATAAATTTGTTTGTGTTAACATATAAATCTTAAATCCAGGGGTGATTATCTTATACATATAGGAGAATGTTGACAACTTAAATCTCTTTTTAAAAAAAGAGAATCAAGGTCATCGGTTTCTCAGAAATATCTCTCATTAAATTGTAAACTGAGAACCAAAATTTCAAAGATGATTTAAAAATAAAGTTAAAAAACAAAAGACCAAATTATTCAACCGGCAGCTGGATCTTTTGTCTTTGCTAAAGTTTATGTGAGTTATTAAAACTTAAGAATTTAAACAACTTAATGGCTTGTGAGGGGGTGAGAAAGATTTGCTATAAAAAACCCAGTCTGAATTCAAAAGAAGCTGACTCTCATCATTTAACAAATCAAATACAGCCAGGTGCTATGCCCAAATTTACGATGTCAGCAATTGGTCTAGGAAATGGAGGGAGTCCAGAACAGCAGACTACCAAGAAACCATCAAAAATGAAGCAGCCCTCCAGTGAATGTTAATGCCTACACCATGCAAGCCACCTCAGCAAGAAAATGATGAGTAATTAAATCTTCTGCAGAGCTGTTAACTAAACCGTAATAAATCACTCTAATAATTCTTATAAGCTAGCTATACTATAAATGTGCACAAACTGTTAAACTAAAGTCTACTCTTAATAATTAAAACTCTGTAATAAATTTGTAATTATTAAGTCTGTGATCTTATTTAAAAATAATAATATTATAAAATCTTGCCTAATTAAAGGTTAAACTAGTAATATTTCTGTTAAACATGATAACTATCTTAGTTATTGTTCTTAATTTATTCAATCTGCGGATATGCCTTCATTACTTTGCTTATTGATATTTTATTAATTGTACTATGCCATCCTTCAGGGCATAGATTGCTAATATTATAACAGTAGAGAGACAATTAGATGCTCTCATATAATCTTATATTGCTTTTTAGCACAACCATAAATTTCCGAGCTGAAAACCTACTTTTATATAGGTTGAGCTACTATATTTTAGCTTAGTATAAATCAGGTTTGGATATTTAATAATTATATTAGTTAACAATCAAACCAGGACTGCTGATCATTATATATAGAAGAATGACAGCATTTATATGATTGACTTTCAATTTCATATTTCTTATGATGCCTCAATATCATTTCCCCAGTACACAAACACAGTTCTTCTCTGTCGACAAAAATTTTTTCTGCTGTAGGAAGGCCACCACAGCTGCTTCTATAGCAGGCAATTCCAACAACTTGAAAGCAGACTATCTTTCTGTCATTTTGGTCTTGCAAGTTCTCACAAAGTGTGTGACTTTTGCATGAGTTCTGCTGAATCGTGTTTTACCCTCCTCATTTCTTCGATTGGGCCAGTTTCCAAGGGGAGTAGAGACATTTGTAAAATAGTTAGAATTTGTAGCATCTCATACTACTTCCACTAGGTTTAACACTAACTACTTCGGACTTTGCATTGATATAGCTTTTGTCATTACAACTACAGACACCGTGACATGATATGCTGTTGAATGTTCAGTAATAACAAGTACAGAAAGTGTTATAACACATCGCAGATAATGTTCATTTGCTATCGATGTGGGGGTAGTGGTGACTGCTTCATCATCAAGTGTTTGAACAGTTTACAGGCCGTAAGATGTATGACCGACCTTGAAATTGGCATATTTCTGTGCTTTTGCATGGAAACAGTGCCATCAGGTAGTCTAGATCAACCGATGTTGTAATTACCAAATTATTTATTTAGCACTCCTAAATAATATACAAAAGACATAGCTTTATGTATTATGCATTTGTATTCTTTACTAGAATAACTTGCTATGGTTCTATACTGTTCAAAGTCTTAATAATTAGGAGTATATTCTATTACCAAAATCGATTTATTTTATTTATAACATCAGAATGCCTTATTGCATAGTATAGCATTTCAAAACTAATACAAATATCATAGGCATTACACACATAAATATTCCCTATGGATCTGAGGTTGAATTTAATGACTAATAAAATCTGACACATTAAATGTAAATGAGTTTACATACGTTTAAAAATTAGTTTAACTAAATACAACCTAACTCCAATATAAAATGTAAATCAAATATATTACACCATATCCAATATCATTAATGATATATATAAAGGTGTTACCTTTGATTTCATATCTCACCTTATCTTGAGGACTTTATTATACTTATAATAATTAAATAATCAGACAATTATAACAAAGTTTATTTAAAGTAATCCATCAGTTCATATTTCAACATTTTAAAATTCACTGGCAATACTTTAATAAAAGCATATAGATGTTAAATTATAAGCACAAGGCAATTCCTTTCCAAAATTTAATCCTTAGTGACAATATGATGATTTGATAAAAATTCATTAAGCACATTTGTTAATCTGATTATAATTGTATAGTTAGTACACTAATTCATTTTAGGATATCTGCTGATCAATTTGATATTTGTCATATTTTCGTATTGTGGTATTCAAATCCTAAATTCATTCTTAAAGCAGTGGTGTTGATTTGTAGTTTTTTATACAAAAAAGACAGTGGTTTAATCCACTTAAGAACACTTGCTGATATATATCCATATGATTGGCATTTATCATGTATTTTAATAGCAGTACAGTAGTAATTCTTTGACTTTATACCCTTAATCTATTTTGCTATATAGTTCAGGTCATACAATCCATATTAACTTCATTGATTTTCATTAATAATCAAGAATTTTCTCCAAAGGCTGTGAAATTTATATAACTATATGTGGATTTAGACTTATTAATTAAAGTTTTATTTTTCACTAATCCATGTCAATGTAATACATAGTTTTCAATCAAGTTATTTCACAATTATTTTGAATGAAGAGAGAAGTGATTTGATTGAAGTTATATTCAGCTTCCCATAAGCAATTTTACAAAGCTTTCGTTAATAGTTGAAAGCAATAAATTAGATTTTCTTGGAAACAGTATTTAGTGATAATCCCTGTTGTTGTTGTTTATCCATTTCAATCTGAGGAGAGATAAAAACTTTTACCAATTAGGCAAAATGCCTAGAGTGAGATTTTTATACTCTGCCATTATGAAGACATCAAAAATGGCTATTTTGAAATCTAATTTTACTGGATCTTTGATGCATTGTAATTTTACCATGACTGACTGAATTTTCCTAAGCACTCCTCTTTATAATCTCTGGTCAACTGATTTCTTAATTGGTCATGATTTCCCAAAATGCTTTTCTGCTTTTAGTTTTTCCCAGGGAAATTTTGAAAACTGTCATGGTGATATGGAATAAGCAGATGAGTAAAATCATCTAGCTTTATTTTAAGCACTAAAAATTTCCAGATCCTGGACAAAATGAAGAAAATAATAACAATAATATCAAACATTTTAATCACTTCATTTTTATCAGACTTAAAATAAATTTTACAATTATGTATTTAGTAATCAATGAATTTTACTAGTGTAATGTCAGATTGTTATTATATTTAGAAGGTAATTAACCTTCCTCACTAGTGCCATACATAATATTAAATCAAAGATGTTAAATGTGAAAATAGGCTTGTTCCAGCCACAAGACCTTTGAGAAAATAAGAATTACAATCTTATTTTCAAACCTAAATGCATTTATATAGGCCAGGGGTGGGCAATTGTTTTGGCTTGGGGGCCACAGAGGTTGACAGAGGGCTGCATCAGGGGCCACTTTGGAAGCGAAGGTTAGCGAAGGGACACACCTTTTTTCATGACACAATAAACACTCCTTTATTCCATGTGTTACCAATGAAATATTTGTCCATTCATCATTAAACACACGGCATTCATCACTGATTTTACATTTTTTTGGAGAGTTCATGGTTTCACTAAAGTTGGAAATGTATATATTTGCTAATGCAAAGACAAAATTGAAATTAAGCAGATCAACTGGAAAAGCACTGCACATCGTATCTACACTGCGCATATGTATTGATGTGGCCATCCTAGTGAAAAATACGAGATAAATTTTCAGTCATGCACAGGAAGTAAATCTCAGTTCAGGGCAGATTTTTCTGATTGTCTTGGTGGGCCGCATAAAAACTCTTAGTGGGCCATATGTGGCCCTCGGGCTGCTATTTGCCCACCCTTGATATAGGCCAATCTTAAGTGTCTTGAAATGAGAGCATGAATATATTAAATCATTCATTTTACATCCATTTCTTTTGATAATCTTATTAATATGTAAGAAATTTTATAATTTACTTCATGCTAATATTAGATGTTAAACTATGTAATAATCAATGAATTTTACTAGTGCAGTAACAGATTATAATTATATTTAGAAAATAATAAACCATTTATTTAATAAATAACATATTAATTCCCTTAAAGTTCTCAGATATTTATTTAACAAATTTATTTAAGAAATGCCTTTTAATTAAAGAAGGTAAATTAATTGTACCAATTTTACATTTACACTTTTAAATTTATTAAGTTTAAATATTTCACACATGCACACCCATATTTTAAATGGATTGTTAGCTCTATTATTTTAACTAAATGTAATCTCAATTGTAATTATTTTGATATAGTTATTGTAGAACATATTTTAAAATATTCTGTTCATGTTTGATTTAATGTCCTATTCTGTACATCCTTCTAAAATATTCATTTTATATATATGTCTTTCTATTTGTACATAAAAGTCAATTGTACTTTTTTAAAAAAATATATAGATGCACGTATTTTATATATGCATTGATTAAAAAAATATGCTCAATACCTTGTAAAATTATATTTTCTTTTAGCCAGTAATATGAGAGACTTTTGAAATTAATTTTGACTAAATATGACCAATAATGGTGGTGAATTTACTTTGCTTAATCAGAAAATAAGGCCAATATTTTTTTACAGTTTTTAGCTATGTTAGTCAATTATAATAGACTAATATATAAATAAATAAATAAATATAGTTAAAGGTCCTGTAAAATTGGCTGGAAAATGGGTGTTATTAGAAAATGGGTGTTATTAGATAACTGGAAAATTTAATTTAAGTATAATTATAGGTAAATTATATGTATACATTTATATAGATGATTATCATTCTAATTATATAGGGTTTAAATTATTAAATATAGTTATAATATGTAAGAAAGAGAAAATTAGGAAATTTATAAATAATATTAAAATATAAATATGTGATTATATAATGTAAATACATGATTATAATTTATAAGTAAATATTATGTATAATTATTTATGTATGTAATGAATAAGAAATAGAATATTTATTTTCTCTTTAATATTATAATGTAAAATGAAGCCTTAGATGGAGTTGCTGTAAAATAGAAAGAATTATAATATAACTTTAATAAGTGTATTTACATCTTGATAAGGCTCCAATATAGGGGAGAAATCCGAGTTGGTGAGGTTTATTAAACATAATATTATTATAAAAGTTGTCTTATTAAATAATTTTTTATTGAATTATTTTTAATATATATATATATATATATCAATAGATTATACATATTAAAACTAAGTCAGGTAAGTGTGCATATTGTTTCAGAACTCGGTATTATAGCAAGCAAATTCAACAGGATTCCAATCAAACAAACTTATAATAATCATTCATACGAATCTTATTGTCTTTTAATTACTATAACAATACATATTCAAAGATAGTACTGGATGATTATCAACACATATATAAATAATACACATATCTCATCATTAAACTTTAGGAAATTTTCCAAAATACCTATAACAAATAAGTGCATTAAACATAAACAATTATTAATTATACCAAAATTTTCTTTAAAATATAACAATGAGCAGTGAATTCTTATTACAATATATATGCTTTAAAACCTATATAAGAATGAGGTGCGTAAATTTCTTACATATGTTAAGAACATCATATATATTTTACTGGATATTAAGTCATAGTTTTCATTAATAAATTCAGGTCTAATTTAATCGAGTTAACAAAATAAACACACATCTCAGACATTAGCTCTAACAGATTTCCAATCAATTAATAAGCATTTCCTTCCGCCTGCAATATTTGGTCCTAACAAAATATTTAATAAATCCAATGATACTAAGGTAGATATCAATTCCCGTAAATGATTCCCACTAACAAATGCAAAACAAATATTTTTTATCTAATATATTTTAACCTACGCTATGCTTTAATTAATAATTAATAATAAACTGCAATTGGTTTAATGATGAGCAATTTATATGACCTAAGGAGTGATTCTCATTGGGTAACACAAAATAAATAATTATTGTGTGAAATTTAACTCTCATTTTAAATCTTAAAACTAAAATGATTACAATAAAATTATTTTCTTATGTCAATACAAATCATTAAATCTAATAAATACATTACAAATGTATTTTCAATGAAAGTATGTTAATCTAAGAAATAAAGAAATAAATGATGCAATATAATAATGTTAAGTCTTCGGGTAGAGAAGAAAGTTCATTTTAAAATTCAAACAAAGTTCTAAATGTCTATACATTTAAAATGACTTTTAAAAGATTACCTAGGATATTAGATGAGTAGTGATTTAACTGTCACAGGTTTCCATGGCAATTTGTAATTACAGTTTCAATATTCTTTTTATTTTACATATATTTTATTTTAAAGCTCATGGTGCATTGTTAGCAGAGAGGTCAGTGCAGCTACCTTGCAAGCAAGCAGTTGGTTGCAGACAATTGTTGCGGGTTCGCCTCCCTGCCGATGTTGTGACATATGGAAAAAAAATGTATGATGCAAGATCCTGTGTTTTTCATTAGTTAGCTTTACTTATTTTGTTATAAGCAGATTTTTCCACAAATTAAAGAGTTGATTTTTTTTATAATTGTTTTTCCATCAATGGTAGTTATTAAAAGTTACATTGGCATATAATTTACTCATAGTTGGTTAGATGCTCAATGAGATCATTCTTATTAAAGTTGGCTCTATGCACACAGGGAATACTTTTCAAGGTCCTACACTTGCATTTTGAAGATTCACTAAGACTTATAGAAGTTTATACACAATTAGGATGACACTGATGATCATTACAAAGATGAAAAATATGATAAAAGACCAACTGATTTTGTTACTAGGCGATTGATAAAAAAATTAACTCATAGAATATTAATACTTTAATTACCACAGTAAAGTCATTATAACTAATTTCTATTTACGAATTAATGAATTTATAATGATGGATATAACATGTAGAGCAAATTAAAATTAAATGTTACAAATATTAAATTACAATTATAAGAATGAGGTTTTTTTGATAACTCAATCTATATAATGAATGCAAACTCATTTCTGATTTCTAAATTTTAATAACATTACGATAAACTGTCTAGTTTTTAGTCTGAATTCTGCCACTACGTAAAAAGAATTCTTTCAAATAAATATTTTATCGTTTTTGTTTTTAATAAGAAATTTTTTATTTTTTTTTAAAGAACACTATTTTACTAAAAAAAAAAAAAATCACTATACTTAAATTGTGCATTGCTCTACGTTTTAAATATTCTTCAAGAAGTATAATAATTACTATTTCTTATTGCATTGCCAAATGTATACCATATAATACTAAATTGTCCAAGCACTTTTCTACTGTTACACAAATTAAAAAAAAATCAATCAGATATATTAATTTTTAACTGATGCTTAAACTTTATATCTGTGCTAGAGATAATCTTTAGTTTCTAAAATGATTAGTAATAATCATTCTGAAATGGATGGCGTCAATGTTGTGAGTGGAGGGAGTTTGACAATGGTAAATGAAAATGTAACAAAAGAATATATATAATTGACTGTATATGTTTTTATGTACATTTGTTTCTTGTAAAGTTCGTACATTTATGAACCATAATTCTTTTCAATTGCATGTTTATATTGTTATTTTTATCTCATAAACAAGCTATAACAGTTTGTTATATGATCTAGTAATTAGAGGAAATGTATAACCATAACGTGATATAATTTAATATTTTAAAAAAGACATGGAATTTGAAGTAGTAAAAATAACATATTAAATAAGAAAAATAATTAAAAGATTAGATGTGTTAAAACAGGCAATTCTCACTATACGTATGCCACACACAGCAAGCTAGAGAAATCAATGGATGCCGGAAGGCTTGTGCATAAAATCCCCATCTAGTGCCTACTCATCCAATATCCTCAGACTAGTTTCTGGCTTGTGGCATTCGTCAGTGAGGAGCCTTGGATCTGAGAGCACTGCATCTAGATCTTAGGATCTAATGCAACCCTCCAGCAACCACCTTTTATCTCCATTTAACTACAAAATTATGAGTCTTAAACTAAAAACACTTAATGTTTCCAATTCAAGCCCATCAGCTTATATAGTTATATGGGTCTGAACCCATATAACACAAGCCAGAAACTAATCTGAGGATATTGGATGAGTAGGCACTAGATGGGGATTTTATGCACAAGACTTCTGACATCCATTGATTTTTCTAGCTTGCTGTGTGTGGCATATGTATAATGAGTATTGCCTGTTTTAACAACAGTTATACACAAGCATAAGAGATGGTGGTCATGTGATGTTTATTATATGTGTGTGAATTCATTGCTTTTTTTTTTTGTAAGTACTATAAAAAATTAAATGTGATCGTAAAATAAAAATTGTTAACATTTACAGGTTTTTACAAAAACTGAGATGCTGATATAAAAAAAAATGTATATATTTATATGCTCTAATGATTAAAAAATATATCTTAATACATAAGCAGCTTTACTTTTTGAAATTCTAAATTATTTTAACAGTTTTAAGGATTTAAGCTCAATTTTTGTTATAGGCAAGATAGAGTAAAGATAATTAAATTAGTATAAAACAACAGTAATTAAAATTTGTATTATTTGTAATATAAAAAAAACAATCAAGTGTCAAGCGTTGGTGACCTAGCTGTCTTTTAAGCAGCTAGGCCCGGGTTCGCTTCCCGGTCAACGCTTTGACATATATATAATAATAAAAAACAATCAATTATATTGGATTTGTAGAAGTGAGTGAAACTGTTTGGTATGAAATAACACTTTATTGTGCATAAAAGTAATAACTATTTCAAATATTATTTTATGTAATTAAAGATTATCGAAATTAATGTATAGATTAAAAATTAAAAACTATGAAATTAATTTTTGTTTATTTATAATATAAAAACAAAGAATTTCGGAATAAGGAAGAAGGAAGAAAGACTGCAAATTGAAATCAATGATAACAATTCAACAAGTAAAGGGATTTAGATATTTGGTAATTGATGGAATCAGGATGGAAGAAATGGACAATGAATAATAAAGTCAAGAACAGACTGGAAGTCTTTGAGATGTGGGCACTGAGAGAATGGAAAAAATCAGTTGGATGAATAAAATAACAAATGAAGTTTTTAAAATAGTAAATGAAAAAAGAAAATTGAGGAAATTAGAAAGAGAAACTGGATTGGACAAATATTAAGAAGAAAGTAGTTTAATGAAAGATGGTTTGGAATGAATTGTGAGTGGAGGCATGATGAAAGAATGGAAAAGATTGACATTATTGGATGATATAAGAGATAGAAAAAGTTATGTGGAAATTGAAGAGCTGGGTAATGAATAGAATGGAGTGGAAAAAATGATGAATTAACAATGTGACTACTTTCTGGGCCAGTCCATGGGACAGAATACTTTTGATGATAATAATGTAAAGAATTCATTTTTATTCTAATAATTAACATATGAAAAATCAACTTAACATTCAAACTTCAATTTCTATGAATGAAAAATGTTGATCAAAGTTAAAAAAAGAAAGTGATTTCAATTTTTTTCTTTTGCATTTAATTTGAAATTAATCAGAGACTAATTGAACATATCCAGTAAATAATTCTCCATATTTTCGAAACAAAAGCAGGTTCTTTTTCTGATTCTAGGATAACACAAACTACCATATGGCAGAACACCAATACGTAAAAAATAAAAAACACACTAGTAAGTTATTTTTTACTTCATTTAATAAGCAAGTGGCAGATGAAATTCAATCATAAGTCATCAATTTTTGAGGACCTTAAAATAGATACCTTCTGCTAGACCCAACACCAAAATTACTTGTAAGGTAAAGATAAATAAGCAAAATGTAAGTAATAATTATTGTATTTCAATTTAAGTCATGAGAAAATTATTATTTAATAGTTTAAATTATAAATGATTTTCCAATTGCAAATCTTAATTAAATCATCACCTCTGTCTGGAAAGGTGGTCACACATGGAAGAAGAGATGTAGAGCCTTATAGATGTTTTATAACTCATCTAATAACTGTCATACAAGGCAAAATGTGTCCCTATATCAAGACTCTATCCAACAACCAAAAAACTGTGGAAAACTTAAATTCAGTAGATATTTATTCATTTTTTTAAATGTGATTTTTAATAAAAGTACCAAACTCTCCATACAGTAGTGCCACCCAGTGCAAGCCTTCATAATAAATGGATGCAGGAAGGTTTGGGTATAAAATCCCTATCTAGTGTCTACCCCTCCAACATCCCCAGACTAGTGTCTAGCTTGTGGCTTTTATCAGTGTTAAGCTTTGGATTTGAGAGCCCTGCACCTTGATCTTAGGATCCAATGCAACCCTCCAGCAGCCATGCGGAAGCATATGAAATGGTGATCTTGTGATAAGTGGTTTTTTAATTATTTTTCTTTTTTTAAATTACCCACTGTCAAGTAAAAAATTAATGCTTACTTAGCTGGAAGTTTAAATAAAGTTTCTCTTATTTTCTTAACGATCTATTTGAGAATGAGCCATCTTTGAATTCTATCAATATTTTAATCCTATTTGTAAGTTGTAGTTTATATTCATATATCTTGGACTATTTCCATCATCTAATATTAAATCGTGAATAGCTTTAAAAGAATTTTAAATCTTATTTAAATTTTCCAATTACATTCAATTGTTAGTAATATCATATAGGTTAGTATCTATTCAACATTTTGAGTGGTATTATTCTCCTCTCTTCTTCAGGCGGTGTTGACCTTATCAGTAATACTACTAGCATAGGAATCAAACTTGGACCTTTGGATTCTGGAATATTGAGTCTCAAAATAGTCTAACATGTAAGTACTATTAAAATGACATCACCCAAACCTTCAAGCAAACACATATACAGGATAGTTCAATATTATTAATGTCATTTACTTCATTACTTTCACAATGCTTCATATAATTACAACCACTATTGATAGTTTTGATAACCCCAGCAATCTTCTTCAGAATGTGAACAATAGCCATCCATATTTAAATTTGTTACATCTCATTTTTTTATGCAAACAGTATGAATTTATTTAAATATATTTAAATTTATTCTATCCGATGTTGTTTTGTTTTTTTTTGTTTTACTTCTCATTTCTATAAAATATAATGTACAATTAGGATATATGCTCCTGACATTGTTTTTTAACTCATCTTGAAGATTTAAAAATATAAGTAAAAGTTCTGAAGATTACTGGGTCAATTGAAACTGTCAGTAGTGAGTTGTAATTATAAGATTACTCTTATTAGGGATGGGAATCTGTCTACAAATAAGTAGACCATTTAGACTTAAGATCAGATAACAAAAAATGACTGTTAGAGCTGAATGGTAGCATACACATTATCCACTATATGTATAATGCAGTGAGGCAATTTCCCTTTAGAACTGGAAGCTTCCAAATATTAAACCAGACCTGAGATAAGCTGTCACAGAATAAGTATAAGTATCACTGTACCTACGCTCAAGACAATCTGTCACAGTCATATGGAAATGTAAGGTAAATCTAGAAGGGCACCTGAAGTCCTTTACATTAATAGTTGCATGGCAATCCAACACCGTATAGGGCTAACATATCAGAGTTACAGTATAGCAAACATTATTGTATATATTTATAAATATATTGTATATCTATAACGACATATGAAAAGTTTATAAATCTATTTAAATAATTGAACTGTCCTCTAGCTGCCAAGTTCGATAACTTTTTACAATAAAATATTTAATCATATTAACCGTATTTATATGAGTCTGTGTTTATTACATTCATATATAAACACCACAGTACTAAGGATAAAAAATAACAAAAGCTTAACCTAAAGAACATGAAGAAAAAAATATTGACCAAGAAAATCAAAAATCATTCAAAAATCGTTATCACATGACTCTTCAAATACTATATAATAAGACAAAATATGATCATATTTTAAATATTAAAAATATTTTTTTAAAAATATTTAAAGCATGTATAATCAAGGAAAATATTAGCAAACTACGTGTCCATCAAATCTTCCAATCTATATATCAATTTCCAAAGATGTTCTATAATAAACTATATGATTAACAATTTATTAATATTTTTATAAATTCAATTAATGTTTACAGTATAATAATTAATAATATTAGAAAATAAAAAAATAAAATTAGCCATAATGAAAATCAAATCATTCCCCCAAATGTTATGTTTTTTCAGCATAACGTTTAAGTAAATTAAGCCTCATTCTTTATATAAATCAAATCTTTATTATCTCCAAATTTGCACCAAAAATATTTTAGTTGACAAAATAATGTGAGATAAATTAGTTACGTAGAAAGAAAAAAAAACACTAATTCACAATTTAATTACTACATAAAGTGATAACAAACACTTACATGATAAAAACTTAAAAAATTGCAAAATTTCAGTTGTACATGTTAGTGAACTTAATAAGTGGATTAAAAAATATTTCGTTTATCTTGTTGTTAATAACACTCTTTTTTCATCATTACTGTCAATATGTCAAATATACAATTGCCAAATTGTTAACAAGCATTCTGATTTACAGATTTATGCCTATCAAATAATGAAAGCATTTTATCAATTTTTATACAAACAAAAACTCAATTTATATATGAGTTCATTGTTTAATATTAATCATATTATAACTTTTTCTCATTTCATTGCTAAATCCATATAATATTAATATGATTTACTTTATTACTTTTAATAACTGAAACACACAAACTTATTATATACCTGTGTATAAATATATGTAATATATAGGGTATATGAGCACAGACTTTCACACGACCCACCACTCTCCACACTATCTCATAACACTGATACACTTGAACACATATATGTTGAAAAGATAAATAATCACCAACATACGTATTTCATGCTAAACCAGCAATCATCAGTTGAGATGACCATCTCTACACATATATGTTATAAGTGCTCAGATATATATTAAGATATCCAATCCTCATACTTTAATGGACAGACTTCAATCTTCTCCACCTATAGCATATATGCCTAGAGATGGTAATCTGGACCAACTGATGATTGCTGGTTTAGCATGAAATACGTATATTGGTGATTATTTATCTTTTCAACATATATGTGTTCAAGTGTATCAGTGTTATGAGATAGCGTGGAGAGTGGTAGGTCGTGTGAAAGTCTGTGCTCATAAACCCTATATATTTATTACTTTTTACAAAAAATATTTAAAGTTTGAATAGTTAGCAGTTAAGATTTGAAAATATAAGTAGAAGTTCTGAAGAAGATTGTTGGGGCAATCAAAACTGTCAATAGCGGGTTGTAATTAGATGAAGTATTGTAAAAGTAATAAAGAAAGTAATTGATATTATTATTAATCATAATAAATGTGTGTGGTTTTTCTTTTTTGTATAGATTTTATGGCTTATGTGTATATAATAAACAGTGAGGATTGCCAATTCCTCTACAAGCTTTATGATAAATGCTTAGCCAGAGCCAGCACTTAAAATATCTGTCAGAAACCCCTTCCCAAACCCCTGACCATGGTTTTGTGCTTTGGCACTCCTCAGAGAGGTGTCAGGGTAGGTTCAGACACTAGATCTAAAAATGCCAACCCAAAGCCAAGCACTTATCTAAAAGTTATCTATTGAGTGGAAAATCTGAAATTTTCAGACATCTACATGTCTTCAAACCCAGCTATCCAACTCAAATAGCTATATGGAGCTGATAGATCTTCAGCCATATCATATATTAGTAGCACAGCAATATAAAATTGCATAAGACTTTTGGCAGAGACTATAAATAGTCAAAATAAGAGTCATAGATCCAATTCATAGATCACATGACCCTATCTCTTAAGCTTGTAAGTTATAAACAGTGAGGATTGCCAATTCCTCTACAAGCTTTATGATAAATGCTTAGCCAGAGCCAGCACTTAAAATATCTGTCAGAAACCCCTCCCCAAACCCCTGACCATGGTTTCGTGCTTTGGCACTCCTCAGAGAGGTGTCAGGGTAGGTTCAGACACTAGATCTAAAAATGCCAACCCAAAGCCAAGCACTTATCTAAAAGTTATCTATTGAGTGGAAAATGACATCTACATGTCTTCAAACCAGCTATCCAACTCAAATAGCTATATGGGGCTGATAGATCTTCAGCCATACCATATATTAGTAGTCATAGCAATATAAAATTGCATAAGACTTTTGGCAGAGACTATAAATAGTCAAAATAAGAGTCATGGATCCAATTCATAGATCACATGACCCTATCTCTTAAGCTTGTAAGTTATAAACAGTGAGGATTGTCAATTCCTCTACAAGCTTTATGATAAATGCTTGGTCAGAGCCAGCACTTAAAATATCTGTCAGAAACCCCTCCCCAAACCCCTGACCATGGTTTCATGCTTTGGCACTTCTCAGAGAGGTGTCAGGGTAGGCTCAGACACTATATCAAAATTCCAACCCAAAGCCAAGCACTTATCTAAAAGTTATCTATTGAGTGAAAAATCTGAAATGTTCAGACAACTACATGTCTTCAAACCCAGCTATCCAACTCAAATAGCTATATGGGGCTGATAGATCTTCAGCCATACCAAATATTAGTAGTCATAGCAATATAAAATTGTATAAGACTTTTGGCTTAAGAGATAGGGTCATGTGATCTATGAATTGGATCCATGACTCTTATTTTGACTATTTATAGTCTCTGCCAAAAGTCTTATGCAATTTTATATTGCTATGACTACTAATATATGGTATGGCTGAAGATCTATCAGCCCCATATAGCTATTTGAGTTGGATAGCTGGCTTTAAAGACATGTAGATGTCTAAAAATTTCAGATTTTCCACTCAATAGATAACTTTTAGATAAGTGCTTGGCTTTGGGTTGGCATTTTTAGATTTAGTGTCTGAACCTACCCTGACACCTCTCTGAGGAGTGCCAAAGCACGAAACCTGGTCAGGGATTTGGGGAGGGGTTTCTGACAGATATTTTAAATGCTGGCTCTGGCTAAGCATTTATCATAAAGCTTGTAGAGGAATTGGCAATCCTCACTGTTTATAACTTACAAGCTTAAGAGATAGGGTCATGTGATCTATGAATTGGATCCATGACTCTTATTTTGACTATTTATAGTCTCTTCCAAAAGACTTATGCAATTTTATATTGCTATGACTACTAATATATGGTATGGCTGAAGATCTATCAGCCCCATATAGCTATTTGAGTTGGATAGCTGGGTTTGAGGCTTTGGGTTGGCATTTTTAGATCTAATGTCTGAACCTACCCTGACACTCTGAGGAGTGCCAAAGCATAAAACCTGATCAGGGGTTTGGGAGGGGTTTCTGACAGATATTTTAAGTGCTGGCTCTGGCTAAGCATTTATCATAAAGCTTGTAGAGGAATTGGCAATCCTCACTGTTTATAACTTACAAGCTTAAGAGATAGGGTCATGTGATTTATGAATTGGATCCATGACTCTTATTTTGATTATTTATAGTCTCTGCCAAAAGTCTTATGCAATTTTATATTGCTATGACTACTAATATATGGTATGGCTGAAGATCTATCAGCCCTATATAGCTATTTGAGTTGGATAGCTGGGTTTGAAGACATGTAGATGTCTGAAAATTTCAGATTTTCCACTCAATAGATAACTTTTAAATAAGTGCTTGGCTTTGGGTTGGCATTTTTAGATCTAGTGTCTGAACCTACTCTGACACCTCTCTGAGGAGTGCCAAAGCACGAAACCATGGTCAGGGGTTTGGGGAGGGGTTTCTGACAGATATTTTAAGTGCTGGCTCTGGCTAAGCATTTATCATAAAGCTTGTAGAGGAATTGACAATCCTCACTGTTTATAACTTACAAGCTTAAGAGATAGGGTCATGTGATCTATGTATTGGATCCATGACTCTTATTTTGACTATTTATGTGTATATAATGTTTGTACAAAAAAATAATAAATGTCTACCCATTCTTTGTAATTCATACATCATAAGACTACGATAACCATGATAGCAGTTGATTTTAAAAATAAATTTATAGAAGCCATAAAAAAAAATTTGCCTTCTTCGAACATTTATTCATCATAAAAAATCCAGAAGATTGATATTGGTAATGTTAGTACTAAAAAACTTAAGAAATCTTTAGATGTAGAAACATATCTTTAAAAATAAGGATAATGATATTTTCTATAATTCTTTACACCTATGACTCTTTACAGATATGAAACTTGGACAATGGAAAATGATAAAAAACAATTATAAATTCATTTTTAAAACTCTAGTAATCATGGAAGAATTTTGAAAATGCTTGAGACAGTGCAGAAAACAAGCATAAATACTCAGCTAAGATTTAAACTTTAGTTATCACAATCCATCATCATCAATAGTATACTATACCATGGGCAGGTGCAGAGAGTAACCACATCACCAATTCATAAATTTTTATATCAATTCTCTTCATTGTCCAGATTTTCCATCCCATGTTAATTCTTCCCATCTTGTCAATCTTTTCTATCCTTTCTTCTTGTTTCCACTCACCATTTCCCCCAAAATATATTTCATTAAACTATGCTTTCTTGTAATATATGACCAATTCACTTTCTCCTTCTATTTAAATTTCTTCAAACAATCTTCTTTCTTTATTTTTTTTTTTCAAAATGTTTTCATTTGTTATTTCATTCATCCAACTCATTTTTTTTTTTCTGTTCTCCTCTGTGACCACATCTCAAAGGCTTTCAATCTCTTCCTAATTTTATTTCACAACCATGCAATAGCAAGTCCTATCATAAAAAATTAAATGGAATTGAATAAAAACATAAAACATGTGCTTAACTTTTTCATATATATATATATATCCTACAGTTTGAATAAAGTTAATAGCAAAATTAAATTATTTTCTAAAATTATTTTGAAACTCACTAAAATTTAAAAATTTTAAATTACTAAAATATTAATAATGCATTTAAAAAACAACATTTATACCTGGCATTTCATTAATTTGAAGATAACTTTTTTTCTTGTATCACTAGTGGAAATTTAAACTTTGAAAAAAGAGTGATTACAAACATAATATATATTTTAGATTTAATAAGAGTACCATACTGTCTATACAGTAGGACCACTAAGTGCAAGCCTTCATAATCAAAGGATGCAGGAAATTTGGTGCATAAAATCCCTATTTAGTGCCTACTCATCAAACATCCCCAGACTACTTTCTAGATTATGACTTTCATCAGTGAGGAGCCTTGGATATGAAAGCACTGCACCTAGATATTAGGATATAATGCAACTCTCCAGAAGCCACCTTTTATCTATTTGGTTAACTATAAAGCTAGAAGCCCAAGATGAAAACACCATAATGCTTCCAATCCAAACTTATTCCCTTGTAGTCATATTGTTCTGAATTCATTTCAGCATTTATACATTTTGGTGTCTTTGGTTTGTCAAAAACCACAGTCACCATTATCCCATGGGCATAATATATATAAAATCATCAATATATCACATAATCACCAGTTCTTATACTTACACTTTCTGTTAATAAGAGTACCAAACTCTCCATACACTAGTGCCACCAAGTGCAAGCCTTTGAAATCAATGGATGTAGAAAGGTTTGTGCATAAAATACCTATCTAATGCCTACTCACCCAACATCACAAGACTAGTTTCTAGCTTGTGACTTTCATCAGTAAGGATCCTTGAGTGAGCTTGAGTTGGAAACATTATGGTGTTTTCATCTTGGGTTCCTAGTTTTATAGTTAACCAAATAAATAAAAGGTGGCTTCTGTGGGATTGTATTGGGTCTGAGATCTAGATGCAGTACTTTCAAATCCAAAGCTCCTCACTGATGAAAGCCACATGCTAAAAATGAGTCTGGAGATGTTGGATGAGTAGGAACTATATGGGGATTTTATGCACAAACTTTCCTGTATCCATTGATTCTGATGACTTGCACTTGGTGGCACTACTGTATGAAGAATTTGATACACTTATTAACATCATGTGTAAGCGTAAGAACTGGAGACCATGTGATATCTTAGATTCATTAATAAAAATATCATTGAAATAAATGAAAATGCATTTGAAATGAAAAAAATAAGTTTTCAAAATAAATAAAATTTAGTTTTCATCTTGACAACCTCAACAAAAAATTTTCACTACTCTGTGCAAAATTGATTAGATTTATCTCCTGATTATGCTATCTATCTAGGAACAAAAATAAAACTAAATTATAGATTCCCCAGCTTTAAAAATAAACTATTAAACAGTATAAAATCATTAGACATAAGAGACTAATATAACATAATACCAATCTGCAGCAGTACCATTACAAACCAAATACAATAAGACTATACTTCATCTTCAGAGGGAATTTAGAAAGAATAATTACATAAATCATAAGTTGAAATTGCCTTATCCTAGTAGTTATATAAGATTAATAATGGTTGGAAAAAAAGATGTTGAAAAGGATAACAAAACAGTCATAAGATGGGTATATTCTATTATTACAATAAATAATAAATTAATAATAAGACATTCTGGGGAAATGCTATTCATATGACCATAAGGAATCAATATCAATGAGATACTAAGAAAATGAAAGTCATGAGATTATATTTTCCACTATCATAATGAGTAAATCAGTGATGCATCATTCCAATGACAATCCTATGAGATGCTAACTAATGTTAAAATAATTTTAACTTCTAATTCATTTTTGTTCTCATCGTTTTTTGAAAACTCATTGAATATGACTGAGAAGTATATTTTCTGAAATCCTAATGCACTATATTAAAAAGATGATCCATCATTTGGAGACATTGTATTTTCCTGTACAATTGGTATGTTTATTTAATTCTCTTGCAATTAATTTTATATGAAAAATGTCATTATTATGAGTGTTTTGGTCTTGTGGCGATAACATACTCTGGATCTCAACATCCATAAATTGCACAATTTCCAGTACTCAAACTTCTTATATGCTCACAAACTATAAACCTTTCCAATATTATTTTTTGTTTGCCCCATCATTCCTCAATGGTCCTGATGCAATATTTCCTAACGTAACATTTTTTTTAATCTTGAGTAGTAATCATTGATCCATCCCTTTTTTTAGAATAAGTGAAAGCATGGAAATATTATTACAATTATTAATGTTTCATCAATTAAAATTAGGCATCACGTGATCACATTTCCTATACTAGCACATTAATTGTTGATAAACAGAGCAAAACTCTCCATACAGTATTGCCACCTGTGCTAAACAGAGTAATCAATGGATGCCAGAAGGCTTGTGCATAAAATCCCTATCTAATGCCTACTCATCCAATATCCCCAGACTAGTTTCTGGCTTGTGGCCTTCGTCAGTGAGGAGCTTTGGATCTGAGAGCACTGCATCTAGATCTTAGGATCTAATGCAACCCTCTAGCAACCACCTTTTATCTCTCCTTAACTACAAAACTATGAGAATGAAATTGAAAACACAAAAAATATTTTCAATCTAAGCTCAACAGCTTATATAGTCATATGGGTCTGAACTAAGATCTAGATGCAGTGCTCTCAGATCCAAAGCTCCTCACTGACGAAGGCCACAAGCCAAAAACTAGTCTGGGGATATTGGATGAGTAGGCATTAGATTGGGATTTTATGCACAAGCCTTCTGGCATCCATTGATTACTCTGTTTAGCACAGGTGGCAATACTGTATGGAGAGTTTTGCTCTGTTTATTAAAATTAGGCATATTCACTTTTAAGTTTAATTCCCTGCAAGAGCTCCAGCATTTACTCACTTCATCACTTTCATTCATTATCCCAGACTATTACATGTTATTTTCATTATTATTTTGATCCTATTATAATATATTTATTTTATCACAAAAAAAAGAATAGATGCTGAACTTAATGTGGTACAAATTTTGATGAGTATCTCAAGACAGACAAAAAAAAATCTTCCAAGAAATAGGTGTAATATGCATACACCAAGATGACAATGATATATAGCTGGTCAAACATATAAGTACTATTAAACTTATTTATTCTTATTTATAATAGGCAAAACTCTCTCCATACAGTAGTGCCACTCTAAGCAAGACAGAGTAATCAATGGATGTCAGAAGGCTTGTGCATAAAATCCCTATCTAATGCCTACTCATCCAATATCCCCAGACTAGTTTCTGGCTTGTGGCCTTCGTCAGTGAGAAGCTTTGGATCTGAGAGCACTGCATCTAGATCTTAGGATCTAATGCAACCCTCTAGCAACCACCTTTTATCTCTACTTAACTACAAAACTATGAGAATGAAATTGAAAACACAAAAAATATTTTCAATCTAAGCTCAATAGCTTATATAGTCATATGGGTCTGAACTAAGATCTAGATGCAGTGCTCTCAGATCCAAAGCTCCTCACTGACGAAGGCCACAAGCCAGAAACTAGTCTGGGGATATTGGATGAGTATGCATTAGATAGGGATTTTATGCACAAGCCTTCTGGCATCCATTGATTACTCTGTTTAGCACAGGTGGCAATACTGTATGGAGAGTTTTGCTCTGTTTATTAAAATTAGGCATATTCACTTTTAAGTTTAATTCCCTGCAAGAGCTCCAGCATTTACTCACTTCATCACTTTCATTCATTATCCCAGACTATTACATGTTATTTTCATTATTATTTTGATCCTATTATAATATATTTATTTTATCACAAAAAAAGAATAGATGCTGAACTTAATGTGGTACAAATTTTGACGAGTATCTCAAAACAGACAAAAAAAATCTTCCAAGAAATAGGTGTAATATGCATACACCAAGATGACAATGATATATAGCTGGTCAAACATATAAGTACTATTAAACTTATTTATTCTTATTTATAATAGGCAAAACTCTCTCCATACAGTAGTGCCACTCTAAGCAAGACAGAGTAATCAATGGATGTCAGAAGGCTTGTGCATAAAATCTCTATTTAGTGCCTACTCATCCAATATCTCACTAAGGGGATATTGGATGAGTGGCACTACTGTATGGAGAGTTTTGCCTATTATAACAATAGTTATGAGCAAGCATGGAAGACAGTGATCATGTGATGTTTTAAGGTTATTCTTGTTTACACATAATACAATTATATTTCAATTTTGTAACCCTGAGATGATGATGATGATATTATTATTATTATTATTATTATTATTATTATTATTATTATTATTATTATTATTATTATTATTATTATTATTATTATTATTATTATTATTATTATTATTATTATTATTATTATTATTATTATTATTATTATTATTATTATTATTATTATTATTATTATTATTATTATTATTATTATTTATTAATTCACATTTATAGTGTTTTCTTATATATTTAATTGTTCTGTTTACAGTAGAGCCTCATTATAGTGGTTATCTGCATAATATAAGTTAAGCAAACAAGTTGTAACATAAACATTCAAAAGCATGTAAAAATAAGTTCAGTAGTTGAGACAATATGATTCTATATAGTGTGTTGTTTTCTTCCACAAAATTTATTATTGATTTTGTAATCAGTGAATTGAGAAGATAAGCTAATAATATCAATATTATGATATGTATTTATAATTAAGATTAGGATTAGTTGGAAAAGCTACAAGGTCAAATGGTTTTTTTTGTGTGTGCTGTAACCTCTAATCACTATAATGTATAAATTCCTTTTTGAAGTTAAAGAAGTATTAAATTGATAGAGTATATATTATAAGAATAAAAATGTTATACTAATGAACTTTTATAGGGATTTTAACCAATACTTTCAAGCTCTATCCAATCTAATTCATTTATTTGTGTCAGTTGTATGAGATAGACTGGATAGCAGAAGAGAGCTTGAAAGACTGGATTCAAATCCCTTACAATAACATCTAAACTCCAGGGATATAAAGTATATCTGTATTTAAATATTCATGAACTTTTAATAACATAGCTGAGTATTAAATACAACTTATAACACAGATATGTATGTATACATATTATTTAAAATTAAATACAATTTGACACACAAATTTACATCAGTCAGTGATTCTATTACAATAAATAAATTGATATAAAAAAATTAAGGGTAGAACTTTAAATATAATATTTTAATAATTAATTTAATTATTCTTTCTTAGATATAATAAAATAGACAGGAAAAAAAATTGTCTGGATTTCAAAATAGAAAAAGAAAGGCTGCAAAAGAAAAATTATTACAAAAACAGTCTGGAGCACTTTATAAAATAATCTAAATTTTCAAATAAAGAGGATTTGTGCAATGAATGTGGACAAGGTTCATCTGTTGGTGAATGTAAGGTTTTGGAAAAGGCACAACCAACTCAGGTTTTTAATGTAGAACAGCGCTATGAAAATTCAGATAAGAGCAGCCAAATAAAAATTTCAATGAAGAACAGCCAAATAAAAATTTCAAAAAAGAATAACAAAATTTTTCAATTTATAAACTGAAAGATCCAGCAAATTGGTCTAAAATTACTGAAAAACTTCAACTTATTTTGGTTGAATGTGGACCTATTCAAAAAGAGGACATATTCTATCCCTGACAATCTGATGGATGAAAGTTTAATAATGTATATTATTTTTAAAAAAATGGAAAATGGTAAATTGATACACAAACAGCAAAATTGGAATTTAGATATACAAAATATAAGAGGCCAAGGATATGACAAAGGGACTAATATGAAAGGAAGGATCCCTCCAACTCTCATATCCCATTTATTATTATTAAAGGTCATTTTTTTAAATCTTGTTTAAAATGACCTGCAAAACTTAATTTTAAATCAAAATCCCAGAGCTTTTTTTTTTGTACCATGTGCAGCTCATAGTTTAAATTTAATAGTTAATGATGCTGCAAAAGTAAATTCAAAAACCATAAGTTTTTTTGAAACCATAGAAGCAATTATCAATTAAGCATTGAACTATCTTAAAATAAAACAACATTAACTCATTCGCATAAATATTCTTCATCACTGAGACATCAAGTCAGGAAAAATATATAAAGCTTTGTTTGAAATATTCTCTATTGACAATTTTGATAAAGAAAGTAAACACAAAGCTCAGATATCATGTACAAATTAAAAGATTATCAGTTTCTATATGATTTACTATAGTGATGGTAAACCTATGGCACGCGTGCCAGAGATGGCACATTCAAATTTTTTACAGACATGCGAACTATTTACATATCATAATTTTCTATGATTTAAATTATTTAATATTTTTTTTGTTGCTGAAATCTGTACTAATAAAAATGTACTGTAAACTACAGGTAAAATAAATAAATATTATATTAGAATTAAATTTACAATTGAACTCTGATTAGAAGCAATAAATTATAAAGTTTTAAAAAAATAAAATTATACATATGTAAGTAGGAATGACATTTTAAGTCAAATAAAGTGGTACCTGTATACTGTGGTATCACATTCTATAAACCTGTCAAATGATTTCAATAAAACTAGAAAGTAAATTCAGTAAAATATTTTATAACTCTTTGAATGACATATTATTTTATATAGTGCTATGTTTTAATACTGTAATAGTGAAATACTTGTGTCTGGAAAAAAGTAAGAGTATTCATTTATAATTTATCTTTAAAGTGCATGTGCATTGGCTTAATCGCTAATATCAACTATAACTCTTTGAAGTAAATTTTTTCAAATCTAAAGTAAAAGTAATAAAATGGTTTTCTCTCCTAATCTTTTTTGATCTAAACATGTTGACACCATTCATTTTTTTAATGTAATCGAAATTGCAAACAAATGAACGAAATGTGTAATAAATGCTAACAAATGCCTTTTTTTTTAAAGTGTCATAGCATTGGCCGGGACGTGAACCTGCAACCCGGGCAACTGCCTGCAAGTGCAAGGCAGACGTACTGACCTCTCGACCACCAATGCAAGACTTTTTTTTTGCTTAAAGTTTTACTGTAAAAGTGATATGTAAGAATAATAATATATTTTAACATATAATAAATCTTTGATTTATAAAATTATTAAAGCTTATTTACTTTTAAATAAATTTGTTACCATTATATTAATATGACTAGTAAAAATAAAAACAAAAATTGTCAAGCAGTAGAGAATTTCAAAATTGGTGGACTGATGAGTATGGAATGATTAACAAAGCCACTAGGGCAGTATGTGTTTATGTTCCATAACAGTTGTATTGAGATCATTATTGGTAAAACATCATTATGAGACCAATTGTAAATTGCTCTGTGAAAAAAGTAAAGATGAACAAAAAGGATATATTGCTTAAGCATTTAAAAATATAAATATTCAATCGACATCTATAATGAAATTTATCGAAAATCATTCAAATATAACTGCTGATAGTTTTTTTATTTTAAATATAATTGACAAACACAGGAAACCTTTTAATAATGAAAGAAGTTTGGCTGAAATGTGCATCAGTTCTTTTTGAAGATTTTGAAAACAAAGCAAAAATTATTCAGAGAATAAAAGATTTGCCATTAGCTAGAAATAAAGTTAAAGAAAGAATCATGCAAATGGCTAACAACATAACTTACCAACAAAAAAGAGATATAAAATGTTCCGGTTTAATTTTTCTCTGCCCTTATGAAAGTACAGACATAAATGGATCCGCTCATTTGGCTATTTTTATTCACTATTAGGTTGGGAATAATATCAAAGAAGAATTGATTAGTTTAACTTCATTAGTAACAATAACAAAAGGAATAGCTATTTGTAATGAAGTTTCAAATGTACTCACTGAAAAAGACTAGTATTCAAAGTAGGACTGGAAAAGAAAATATTTTTCTCCATTTATTTACCAACCATATTGGACATTCAAATTTGGGTTTTCATTGCATTATATATCAGCTGTTTTATGCACAAAGGCCAGCTTTAAGCCACTGGATGATGTTATGAACATTGTGAATAAGTTAATCAATTTTATATCTACACATGCTCTAAATAAATGAAAATTTATAAATTTATTGAGTGAGGTGAATTCAGTATACAATGATTTTATTTATGTACTACAATGTCAGATGGTTAAGTTGAGGAAAAGTTCTTCAAAGATTCATTGAGTGTTTAAATGAAATTAGGCTGTTTTTACATAATGAGAAAATCACTGAAAAATACGAATTTATAGATGTTCAATGGCTTTCAAAATTAATGTTTTCTACTCATATGTGTTCACATCTAAATGAATTAAATGTGAAACCGCAAGGTTATAATAAGGCAATTGTTGTCATGTTTGATTTGATCAAAGCATTTGAAGTTAAATTACAAATTTTCAACTGTGATGTTATTTCTTACATCACAAATATTTTCCAAATATAAAAAAATTCTTGACTGATTTAGAATCTCATGAGAAGCCAGATCAAATAATTTTACTTGATCTGGCTTCTCAGTGAGATTTTGATACAAGAGTTCTGTGCAGTTATCCAATCGATAATCGATGAATTTTCTTTACAATTTAAACAATGCAAACAATTTTTAGAAATATCAAAATTTATTTTATACCTGACAAAATATCAATGGATAGTCTCAAGTAAGAAATTTTTGAATGGTATCATTTGGAAGATATGGAAATGCACTCAGTTGATTTTCAATCCTGTTCTATATGAAAACAGAAATTTGTTGATTTGAGGAATGAGTTAGGAACGATGAAAAATGATTGATTGTTGGGAATATGTAAAAAGAATACTGAAGAGGAACTATTGACTGTCTGTAATGCTATTCCTGAAACATTTAATTGTTTAAAAAAATTAGCGACTGCTATATTATCAATTTTCTCCTCTACATATGCATGTGAATCATTGTTTTCAGAAATGAATTTAATTAAAGACAGTTGGAGAAGCAGAATGACAGATTAAAAGTAACAAAATATGAACCAGATATAAAACATTTGGCATCTAATGTTCAATAAAAAAAATCTCATTAAATAATATCTATTTATGTTAATTTTATATATTTATTTCCAAAATTTTATTTTAATTACTATTATTTTTTTTACTATTACATTTTATTCAACTTGCGCTCCTCCAAATAAATATCGTTCACTTGTATTTAATTTATTTAGAAATTTTGTTTTATTATTATTATTATTATTGTAATTTACATTCATATCGGCCTTTCAAACCAATTGTGCAAACGCTTTGCAAGTGTTAAATAATAAATGAATGCCTTCTGATCAATACAAGATATAGAATTTATGCAGGAATAAAAAGAATCCTCTTATTCCTACGACTCAAATATTTATATATGAGCAAATCTGAAGTACTTGCACAGACTCAAATATTTATATATGAGCAAATCTGAAGTACTTGCACAGAAGGCGTGACGATAGAACGGTCACTTTTAAATTACTATATACAATGTCTGAATGAATGACGCGATGAAATTTTCTAGAATTTACTAAACGTCATTCCAACTGAAACTTAATCATATATATAAATAAGCGCTATAAAAATAAATGCTTATTTATATTATTATTATTATTATTATTATTCTGTTTTATAAACTTTTAAAAAGCTACATTAATTAAGTTGTTTTTATTATGATTTAATAAGTGTATGGCATGCCAATTATTCAATAAATATTTTTTTGAAAATTTTGGGCATGCACGTGGGAAAAGGTTCGCCACCACTGATGTACTACAGTTTATAAATCATGTTGGTCAAATGTTGAAAAATTCCCAAACAAATATTTCACATGCTTCGATTGCCATTAAAAATCTATATACAATTTTTTAGTAATAACTTACAGATGTTTGTTACAATTCCTTAGTTCAAATAGATAAAAATCTATGTGAAGATTTAGAAAAGGAGCCACACTTCACAAATAATAACGTAGTGAGAAACGAAAAAAACATAAATTTATTATTACGAATATCGAGACGAAGGACTCCCAAACACCTGAAGTTATATTCAGAGTAAACTTCTTTTTCACAATATTGAATTGCATCTCTTGATGAAAGATTTATGCAAATGGAAACCCACAACAAACAGTTTGAATTTTTGTCAACTATAAATAAACTTGGTGAAGCTGATTTAGAAAAACTTAAAAAAAGAATGTTTAATCTACGCATTAATTTGAGTGATAATGATAATAACAAAAACATAAATGGAGAGGAATTGTATTAAGAATTATGTCTATTTAAAAACGTATTTTCAATTGAATTATCTCAATGCAAAAATCCATTCGATGTTCTAAGTTATATTCATGAAAATGATTTGACCATGCTCTTCCTACAAGTGTAGCTAGCGGAGAGACATCCATCATTTTTGAAATTAAAAATCATAAAAAAATTATTTACGTTCGACAATAACACAAGATCGATTGGTAAATTTGTCAATGCTAGCTATAGAGAATGACATATGCAATTCTCTAAATGTTGATGATATTGTACCTAAATTCAGTTCCTAGTCAAGCGTTGGTAGCCGAGAGATTAGCGCAGCGCCATTGCAAGCAGTTGCTTGCAGACAGTTGTTGCGGGGTTCGCTTCCCGGCCAATGCTTTGACATGTGGAAAAAAAATTTCAGTTCCGTAAAAGTTCGGAAAGTAAATTTATAGTTATATATTATCTTTAATAAAACATTAAAATGTAAATAAAATCACTTAAAAATTTATTCTTTTTTTTTTTTTTTTTTTTAAGGAAGGGAGCGACAATTAATGTTTTGCACAAGGGTGCCCTGTATAAGGCACAGCGTTTATTCATATATATAATAAACAATAATTTTAATTCATCTATTAATTCTATTTAGACTTTGCATAAAAATAATAATGAAAACACCAGAATAATCAAGGTATTTTTTTTTTAAATAATAAAGATTATTTTCTTAACATTGATGAAACTGCGGCACATTTCAATAATATAATCGATAATCAGTAAAAAAAATGAAGACGCTTATTCTTTATTGATCAATATATAATAAAGATTTTCTTTCATCTTAAAAAAATGTTCTTTCTCTTTCTAATACAAAAGAATTTGATTGGTATGTTTCATTTTTCTTTTATAAAAAGTAACTAATGGAACTGACATAGAAAATGATTTATGATCTAAACAGGTTACTCAAAACTTTTAAGAAGAAACATTTTAAGTATTTGTTATTAAAATCTAACAGAGCCGATTAAAAACTATAATGAAAGTACATAAACTGAAAAAAAAAAAACCCAGTGAAACTTTCTAGACATCTTTGAATTGTTTAGAGAGACATGACAACTCATTAAAAAAATAAAAGTAATAACAATCGCTGCACTTTTAATTAATCCGCAGTGCTTAATTGTATATCTTTTAAAAGTGTATTTTGATACACACACACACCATCCCAATATTAAAATTTATAGCTTTACCAATAAAATTTTAAAGACACCCCCTCCTACACCCTGAATTGTTAGTTCAGTGTTCCAAGGGTGGTTAGCTGAAGAGGCCAAAATTTCTCAACTTTTTCTTATTTTATAAAAATCAAAAAATCTAAGTATAATTATAATTGTGAAAAATCACTCAGGCTTTAAATGCACCATAAAATGTGTAAAGATAATGGAACAGAAATTAAACTGTGTTCACTTGAGTGTTAATAGTAAAATCATAACAGTATATAAAGATACTGAAGCTAATATCATATGATGTAAGATACTAGAGCAGAAATTAAATCGTGTTGGCCTCAATGAAAACCTACCAAACATTTTACATAAAAAATCTATATAAAGACAATACTGAATTGGCAAAGAATACGGCCCAATTCTAGGTCATAAACCATATCATCATCACAAATCACTGAGAAATACAAAAACTGAATAATTCAATTGGTTTTCTGAGTCAATTGCCTAGCATGTTTTTAATATATTTATCCTATATCATATTCATGGCATCAACAAGATCCCATCCTAACACTGAAGTTTTCTCAAAAAAATCTGCTTTATCAAGAAGACAATGTCTGTGAAGATGATGCTATACAAAATCATGAGATAAAATAACAAATATTAATATTAACAACTTGTGTAAGCATAACGAATCGTGATTATGTGAAGCTTGATAAACTGGACCAACTGATGATTGCTGGTTTAGAATGAAATACGTATAATGGTGATTATTATATGGGATAGAGTGGAGAATGATGGGGCGTGTGAAAGTCTGTGCTCACATACCCTATATATTACATACATTGATACAAGTATATAATAAGCCTGTATTTCAGTTATATAAAGTAAAAAATATATATATTTTACTTTTAATTAGATAATAATTCAATAATTACAGAGAATAAATTATCAACACAACCTTCTACCAATAATTTACAGAGATTATGTTTTTTTTTTTCCTATATACAATGTATATCAAATTCACATTTAAAGGAAAAATAGTAATATCTATATAATTGCATCACATATAGATAATAAAGACTTACTGTGTAATTGTTTGTAATGAAATAGAATTATATTATATATCATTGATACTAACAAAAATACAAATCTCAAAGACACATTACAAATATACAGTACTGACTGCAGTATTTGAGATGATATGTTGAGTATAAAATATATGGGAAAGTCAAAATTTAATAAGGTATATAGATTTTTAGAAAGAAAAGTTTCTATAAAAGAGCAACATACTACAAATACATTCATGCACTGGTCTTTTCTAATCCTTATTTGTTAATAAGACTGATGGCAAATTAGTTTATATAGTCATCCCAAAACTTATCTTTTACCTTTTGATCTGAGAATGATCATAAGCATATATAAGTATCTGCTAATGATAAATGATTACTGGAATAAATCTCAGTTCAATACAGCATCAAACACAAATATTGCCTAAAATATTTTATATTAATAACATAAATTTTTGTTAATCTTAAACTTCATTTACATAATCTCATTTAGAATTTGCAATTATGTTCAAAAACTGTGAAATTAAGACAAGGCCATCAAAACCAATCACAATGAGACACCTTATCACACTTAATTGATTAACCATTTCGGACATCACAAAAATTTACTGCTTAATGAAATTAAAACTGCCTTATTTCAGATTATAATTTTGTGTATATAGCAATGGGATTTGATTGGATGTTCAATACATCAAAAATAAACACAATTTTAATATCTATTGTTACATTTTTTATGTTTTATGTTCCATTAGGTCTTTATTTTACCCACTATAAAGTGAAAGTTAATCAAACTATGAAAAGAAAATATATTTCGATCAGTTATAAGTCCAGATATTTCAAGAACACGGTTATCTTTCCTGATAAATGAACCTAATATTATTTACAATTTCAAATTGTGGGCAAAATCAGTTTTTAATTTATACAGAGGGCACAAGAGTCAATAGACTGACTGATTCTGAATAGGGCACATCGTAACTTACCAAGCAAATAATTACAAAGATCGGGAATATGATTTCCTGTCCCTTAATTATTTTATTTTAAGAAAATATTTCTCATGGGGCTTAAATAATAAAGCATATTGGCAAGGTAATTTATATACTTCTCTAAAACTAAATAATAAAATCTAACACTCAAAATTAATAATGTAACTATTTAAAAATTAAGCATGAACAATGAACATTTTATACTAGCAGTAAAAGTTTTGTTATGACACGTTAAGCATTTAAACTCTTATAATAATAAAATTATAATATTGGAAAGAAACATACACGCACAATCATATAATTATATTGAACACTTAATTTCAACAGTTCATTTCTAGGAGTAAAATAGTAAATGTCTATTTCTTTTGTCTAAATTAGAAATTTAGTATTTTAAAGTTAGTATGCAAATCCTTCTGATTTAAATATGAATATGAATATAGCCATTAATTTATCAGTAAGCTTCTAGTGTTTACATAGATGACTGATTATCATAGAAGTCTGGTTCCTTTCAACAAGTAATCCACAGTATTGGTTTATGGTTTCATTCTGGTATTACTTCCACATCTCTGATTCATATTTAAGCAAGGCTAGATAAAGGCTTAGGTAACTTTTCCGAGAGGTGCGGTAAATGATCTGTGTCTACTCACCCATGAAGAATAAATTCAGCTTAGTAGTGATAGCATTTTATTACAGCTTTGAAAATACTACACACAAGAACAGCCAGAAAAACACTACTTCTAATCTTGTTTGCTTCTTTTATACTCATGATCATTTTTGAGAGGTCCTGCACATATTTCTTTATCTTTTGTTTTATTATTCCATAATCTTTCTACATTCCTTGTTAGTTTTTAGTTACAAAATCTTTTTTTTTATCAATTATTTCAGCCATCTTTAATTAGCATTAAGAACATCACTTTGATTTTAATCCCTTGTGTTTATAACTTCTTTTTTTATCTGAATAACTAATTTGTATGCACTTACATTCCTTCCGATGTTAACATTACTTTGATTAAATAAATTTTAAGCATAAATAACTTTTCCATCATTACAAAAAATTGCCAAACATGAAATGCACTTTACAAAAAAATATGCTACATGACACCTTGATTTCACACAGTAATGTAATTTGGCAGATTGATGCAAAAAAGTCCCTGCAAGAGGTAGATAACAGAAAAAGGATGTACAGTAACAGGTAAACTTACCAGAGAACAATTATAGTTATTTTTGGTTTCCTCTCGTATATAAGCATCCCAATATTTTGGTTTGTCTCATAAAAGAACTCAAAGGATCCAGCAATCTTGTAATGCCTTTGAATTATAACAATGTCTAATAAATCCATATTCATTAGACTCTCTGCTTTTACAACATGTGGATTAAAGTGAAGATACAGAACCTGAAATTCATAGATAGTAATAAATGATGTGTTGTTAATATATGTATATAGATAGATGTGTGTGCATATTCTACACACATTTTCAATAATGTATATTAAGTTTATACCTACTGAGCATGCTCAGTGAGCTAAAAAATTAAAATTATTATTTCTTTTAGCAATTTCTTCTTAATTTTTATTTTGAATAGAGGTAAACAAAACTTCAGATATGGAAATTGTAGGTTTAGAGAGATTAGTACAAGCAGTCCCCTAGTTACAAACTTAATTGGTTCCTGATGTGTGTTTGGAAGTTGAAATTGTTTGAAAATAGAGGTATGTAAAAAAACATCAAAAAGGGTTTTCAAAAGACAGTCTTTATTTTTTATTGATTAGTACCTGGAGTTTTGTTTACAAATTTATCAAGAGTTAATTGAATTGTATTCTTTTTCTTCTCTTGATAAACAATTCTGTTATATTCTGTCTTTTTCTATTGTCCTTCGTACTCAAGATATACGCTCCTCATTGGGATCACATTCTTCCATGAAGGTCAAAAATTTGTCAAGATGCATGAAGGCTCATATTCTTGGTTGTCAAACTCTTAACAATAAGTTCATTATTAGGTTCTTCTTCATTTTGTATTTCATTCATCTCTTGTAATTTAATGAAGTCTTCATTTAACAGAGGTATGAGTGAGATTGCATTAACTCATCAATATCTTTATCAGCAACATTTCTTGCTACAAATTCAACAGCAGAGTCTTCTTTTAATTATTTCTTCCAATCTTCATGCAAATTAAGAGCTTTAGCATGAATAATTGATAAATTCACTGGGATGCTTTTGATATTGATCTTCAATCCATAAAGCCAACGAGTTCTCCATTTTATCCATTACCCTGCCATGTCTTTTTGAAACAATCTTTGGAGAAATATTTCCAAAATTTTTAACATATTTCTTAATTTTGATCTTGTTTTTAACAATTGTATATATTGTTGATCGGTTTAAATTACATGAACGTGCGACTGAAGCAAAAGATTCACCATTTTCAGAACGTCTAATTATATCCATTTTTGTCTCAACCGTTTGGAGTTTATGAGACCTTGATTTCTTTTTGGTTGTATCCAAACTGCTGTTTTTTTGTTTCTCACTAATGTTTTTAATTAATAAGAATGAAAAAAATGCACCACAACAGAAATATATACAGTGTATATAGAATGTAATTGTGCACAAACTACTTTTAAAAACAAGCACTAATCAAGACGATCAGTTCAAGACAATCTGTGACGATGCTAAAAATAAAAGTAATTAATATCAGAGAGATGTGAAGATTTACTGTATTTTACAGTATATAAGTTCTTATTGTTCTCTAAAGTATACTTTTAATTATTTTCTAAATTCCAAAGTTTATCTTTCTTTAAAAAAAATTCAATTACGAATGTATGTAAATAGTTTTTTTTTTATTATTAGATACTGTAAATTTGCAACTTTAATTACTAAAAAGATTTTTTTAATTATTAAAGTACTAAAATACTGTACAATTTCTTTCTATAGTATATAGCACTAATTATATATGAAAGTATGTACCTAGATAAAGATCTAAAGTCCAAAAGCGATTACATAATAGTGAAATGTTTATAACTAGAGTGTTCGTAACTAGGGGACTGCTTGTATATCTTATCCAAGAAAGACAAGAGTAATATGTTTTGGAAAAACTCATTAATTTTGGAAATCCATGGATTACTATCTATTACACAACTTCTAATCTGTAATTACATAATTACTTTTGGTGTAAAAAATATGAATTACTCTTGCTACCACAATATTTATTAAAATGAAAGCTTAAGATTAACAATCCAAATTTTACACTCATATAAAGATACATCTAAACTCTCATCGCAATTAATTCAACTATAAAATCAACCCACTAGATATAAGATTTCTTCCTTCAGTGTGTAACTCTAAATGAACCAATGATTCTCAAGCTTCTTAAAGTCAATTAAATACACACATAACATTGCCAACAAAATATGAAAATTGTACCAACCTTTTCCAACCCAAGTAATATCTGAATACTAAAAAAAAAAAACATTAAAAATTTTCACAATCAGTATTTACATTCACCATACTGAAATATCTGTATCAACATATATATATATTGTAACAATTTAAATAAATCAATTGCCATTTGTAACAATATTTTATAAATTAATATAAATATGTATTATTTAGATATTTGAAATTATTAAATTAATATAAAAGATATGTATTTGTAACTATAATAAATATTTAGATAGGGGAAATTATTAATTATTAGATATGTGCCTATCCAATCTGTACCATTTGTAACTATATTAATTCATCATAGCATAGATAAAGAAATTACAGAATCACTGTGCCACTTGAAAATATCAGCATTAAAGATTCTTGGTATTTATTTATATATTGGGGCAGTCATCTGAACAATAAAACAGACTGGCCATTGTCATCTAATGAAATACTATTAAATATAGCAACTGAATAAAAGTACCCACTGTGAGATTCCTGGAGTGCCTTATGCTTATCTCCAATACAAGGTTCTTCTAACAAAGAATCCTTCCTATCCTTCTTTCCAAATATATAAGACCATTCATGGTCATATGCACACACGGGTGCTATTCATGACAACTTATAAAAATATATTTTATAAAACTAATATTATGAAGTTGGAAAGGGATGATATCACTCTTTATTCAGTTTAGCTAAGTACATGTGTTTTCCCATGAGCGCCACTAGATTGTTTTCAATCTAGATAAGTATCGATTTATAGTGTACTTGAGTTCAAACTCATTCAGTACATATTTATTACACATGACTTGGATGACTATTGAACAAAAATGACATTCTTACATTTTATCTATATTGATAAAATTATAAGATCCCAATATTACCAAAGTTTATACTATAGATCAAAGATTCTTATAGACATTGCTAGCTCATTAGCGTATATTGATGAACAGACATGTATAATCCTATTAATGGCTTCCAAACAAGCATGTGAAGACCATTATTGATATTGATGGCCATTTAACTAAATTATTTATCACAATAAAGGTAATAATGATGATGATGATAATAATATCATAATAATGATTATAAGAGTGATGATGATACCAGCCATGGCTTATCAATAAACTCACAACAATAAATTCATCTTTATAAACTTATAGGCATCTATTAAAATTATCATATTTCATACTGGGATTTAATAATACTAATGGTGATGATTGATCATCATGAATCTCTTTGCATAATATTCAATTTTATATAAACCCCTATTTACTAAAATATATTCATTACGCTAAACATTAAATTTAATGACTATAATTTATTAATGATGATTGATGGCGATCATAACTTTTATATAGTATTATTTGAAACATTTTTAACTAATAACATAATATCCATCTTTGATGAGGATGATCTAAATTCATGGACACAACACAATTTTAGCTTTCTATGTTAAACTATAATTATCAAAATTTGGCTATTCTAAAGCATAATCCTTAAATACTTAAATATCAACATTCTAGTTTACCTATTATTTTGCGGACGCTTAATATTTGCAAGTGATTGCTCAATATATATGAATGGTAATACTTAATAACTTCGAGCAATGATGCTGAATTAAAATGATAGAATTAAAAAAAAAAAAAAAAAAAAAACACAATATTCTTAATAATAACTCGGAAACCAATTAAGATATATAATTATATTTTATTAACACTACTACTCTTTCTTTCCTTCTTTAAAGTCAAATCGACAATTAAATAAATGGCTTATTAATATAAAATTCATATAAGTATAAGCAAATAAACTTAATATATAGGTTTGTCACTTTTCTTGACATCTCAAAATAAGCTGACTTAAATTAATATTAAAAAAAATACATATTCTATAAATGCTTATTTAAGAATTTTCATACTTATCATATCATAAAATAAATTTCAGGTGTAACTTGTCTATGTTATTTCATTTCCATTCAAATGTAATGCCCTACTTTTTAATTTACCATTTTAAACTAATCATGTATAACCTATTCTTTGATGTGTTTGGATAAACAGTTACACATTCACGCATTCGGTAATGTTAACATATATGTTTAAAATGTATACCCAAAAATTACATATATAAAAATATCTTTTTCTTTTGCAACCTTATAGTGAAAGAAAATAAAATACATATATTAACTTTTAATATGCAACAAGATAAAATAAAATAAAAAAAAAACATTATAAATGCATACATCTATAGGTTGCTCATTATCATTAACAACTGAAGAACAATTAAATAAAAAAAAAACATTTCAACATTACAATATATAAAAAAAAATAATGAAAAATTTAAGTTTAAAGATTTAAACTATGTTTGTGCTATGTTGTGAGATATTGCAAATAACTATAGATAAACAAGTCTTTAATGTTTCTGTATCAAAAAAAGAAAATTGCTTTGACCAGTAAATTAAGGTTTACTTTTAATAAGTAAAAGAATAAAATCGGTTAAAGAAAGTTCATATTTACCCGTCTACTTTTTACTTCTTATTAATGTCCTGAATTTGAATTTTAGACTGCTTTTCTTTGCTCACCAACAACAAAAAAAAAAAAAAGTTATTGCAGATACTTTTAAGATAATGCTGAATCAATTGACTTTCCTGTTTCTTCAATTCCATTATTATTCACTGTTGATTGGCTTTCTTCTACCATTAAAAAAAAAGTTATTATAAGTACTTTGAATAAGTAGGTACCGGTGGATTTGCTTGTTTCTCTTCTTTAAAAAAATAATTGCTGTCGACACTTTAGATGATTGAGGTAAATCAACAAAAATTTGATTTATGGCTTCAAACTTGATTCTACATGGCTGTTATGGATTTTCTCTTCCTCCCATTTCCTCTTCTCCATGGGTTGAAAGGCAATGAGCTTTTAATAAGACAGGAACTAGGAACAAAGCATTCCATATAGCTTGTGTGGTTGGGGTCAAAATCTATCATTTTGTTGGTTATTACTGGATACATGACTTCAAAGACAGATCATCGATTTTGACTCATTCTGTATTAATCAGGAAGCAGAAAAAATGGTTTAGCAATGCAGAGGCATATTATGCATAACCAAATATGTTAATATCATTTTTATAATTATTACTAACTTATAATAAATTCAATCTTGTTCCATTTCTCTCCTATTCTTTAATATTGCTTGAAAATTGCTTTATATAAACGCACATTTCATTTGCTCTTTTTTTTTTTCAACTTTCAAAGAGTGAGAAAAAAGAATTAAAGCGTTCACTCTTTTTTTTAAAAAAAAAGATTCGAGCTTACATTTCTGCTTAAGAATTATAACAAGGAAGGACCGACTGAGTTGAGTCTCAAAATAATAATAATAATTTAACTGATCATCTCTCTAAAGAAATTTATTACTGACTCTTAAAAAAATTTATGATTAACTGCCTAAAAAAATTGTTTTAATCGTTTATATCGCGAAAAACATCTGGAAATCTTTATCTTAAAAAAAAAATCAAAGCTTCACAAGTTTGATGGTCATAATCAATGACGACTTATAATTGATCGTTATCTACATCAAAGCACCTCTTTTGTAAAAATAATTTTAAGATACAGATAACAACAAAGCTGGCCATCTATAGACATCAGAAATAAGTGTAAAAGCATCTTTGTGTTTGTACAGATCTATTCATTGTTTCACACGTGTACAATTTTTTATCTCCTAACAATTTTATTTTACACCTTTCTGATTTACTCTCTTTTAACAAAATGAAAATTAAATAAATTTAACACATATTATTTAATAATAAAAATATTATATAATAAATCACAAAAAGAAAAGAACTGCTTATTCATAATAATAAATTACACATATAAATCTCTGTATGTATAAAAGAATAAAAAAAAAATTTTTTTTTTTAAATAATTGAATACTATATGTATATGTACAATATATATATGTTGTGAATGTTCAGATTGATGATCCAGGTATATAAAAAAAAAAATAAAGAAGTTTGTTGATCTTATTTGATTTTTCCTTTGCTTAATAGATAGATAATGTAAGATCTTGGAAATGTAAATTTAAATTTGATCACCATGGCAACCTTAAAGCTTTTAAATAGAATTATATACTGTTGATTCTAGCTTTAAAATAAAAATAACTTCACTATAATCAAACTTAAGAAAAACATATAAATAAATACATTTATTTAAAAAAAAAAAAACAATTCAGTACAATATAAGTTTACCTAAATAGGATCGATATTATTTTACATATTTCATATATGAATGCAGTCACCATAGTAACATTATTACATACAGTTCAATGTTTTTATGTTGTGTATATTTGTTTATAAATTAATTTAAAAAAAATATTATTATTAAAAAATATAGATATGTGTAAATTATTGATGTTTATCAAGTAAATAAAAGGTTGTTATATCAATTTTGTATTTTGGTTTGTAAATAATAAAAAAATTGTAATCGAATTTAGATTTAATTTTCATGTATCTTTTTCTCCAAACTTACCTTACAAACCACGCGAAAACTACTATAAAAAAATTGATAAAATTGAGGTTTATTTGAGTAATATTGGATGGTCGTCAAGATACGAGAAACGTCAGAAAGAGAACCTATAAAAAAGACGCGACAGAATATAACAGGACATTTTTATCATTTTGCTATAGTCAAGGACAGACCTATTTTCTGTGTCTTAACAAATAGTTTTTCAATATTTTTTTTTGTGTGTAAAACCATAAAACATGGAAAAATAGTTGAATTATCTGCCTGTTCAATCATTTAAAGGGCAGTTGCGAAAAGATTCTGGGGAAGCGGCAGCAAAATGTAAAAAAAAAAGAAACCTATGAAGTAAAAAAAAAAAATGCTTTTTAAAAAAAAAAAAAGGTCGGCTATTTTTAATTTAAAAAAAAAAAAAGAAAACAAAGATATTTCTGTTTTTTTAAAAAAATGGATTTGCATAAACATCGTCTCACGGGTAAAGGAATATGGACCAACTGGATCAATTCACATCATAAAAGGGCTAATCAAAGTGCACTCACCTCTTCGGACAGAAAAAGAAAACTTTTAGTGAAGCATTATAAAGTTTGCGATTATTATTTCTGACAAAGAAACTTCTCTTTACACCATAAGAACTGAAGTCAATCAATGGGCAAATAAATAGTGAACGAACAGACTCATATATATATATGGTATGATTTTTTTTTATATAAAATGTGCGTGTATTAATTTTTTTTTATATGTAATAAAAGGGGATGATTTTTTTTTAATTATCTCTAAAAGTAATATAATTTATTAAATGAAAATGATCGGAAAGACTCAAATATATTTATTATTTCATATTCATTTATCCGTTATTATTTTGATAAACAAATAGATTTTGATACCCTCCTATTTCGCATCTTTGGTATCGGTTATATGTAAATTTTTCAGCAAAATATCCAAAAGCCTTTCCCTTCATTTACTCAGTCATTTTTTTTTTTTGTCGTTGTCGCAACACATTTAGAGATACACATAGTAATTTTATCATTTTTATTTAGTCAACCAATCTAAAATATAAAGTCATTTCCGATGTATTTTATCATTAATCTTGCCAATTTTCTTTTATATAATCCAATAAATTGAGTTAATTTAAATATCAAGACTAGTTTAATTATTTTGTTTTATTTGGATTGCATAAGACGACGTAGCTATTTAAGTAACAAGATTCAAACTCAGCTTGGTAAGTGAATTAGAATATAAGATAAGGTATGTTTTGCTTATTAGTATTTTATTTTGTTTCCATATGAATTTTATATTTACATTTGCATTCGAATATTATATATATATATATTCTCATTTATCTTAGTTAATATTACAAAGTCAATCATTTCATGTTTGTCTGATTCCGTCATAAAAATCTAAATAGATCGTACTTTATCGTTTGGTTCAGAATAATTCGTCTTGGATATTTTTCTTAAACTCCTATAAAATGAAGAGAATAAACTTCATTGACCGATTTAATTGAATATTGTTTTGATTTGTATAAATATCAATTATAATCATATGTTTTAATTGTTGCCGGTCAATTTTTATTCAATTGTTTAAAATTTCAAACAGATTGTATTAATACTCACAGGTGAATAAACATCCAATAGAAACTTGATATGTCTTTTATGTAATGTGGTTGGACATTGTAGAGTTAGAGATGAGCTAATAGAGTGTTGATATTAAACTCCGGTGAAGTATTCTATTTTAAAACATAAACGAAGCACTAATTAAGCATCACTTTATTGGAAGATATTTATAAATTATTTAAAAATTATTTTGTAGCTTCTTAGTAAACCATAGACGTATATTAATTTGTTTAAACATTTAAGTGAGTGCATAAATTTTCAAAGTGTTTATAAAATTATAATAAAACCAGTTGATGCCAACAGAAAATTATTAATTAAAGATTGAAGTAGAAAGAATTGTATATCGCTTATTGACACGAGTGTTTATCTTTCTATTTAGCGTTTATTAAAATAGATATATATATATTTGGGTTCAAGTATTATTTTGTTTTGATATTTAAATAATGTCTATATGTAAAAAAATGTTTTGTAAAGTACTATTACAGGTACTTAAAAGCTTATCCATTAAGTTAAAAAGGCAGCATCTTTAAATAATAAAGTAGATTTAAATTACTATAACAGTAACAGGCTAATAAAATATATATTGGAATCTGTTTTAGTTATTAATTGGATTTGATTTTGATTAGATTGCCAATCAAGTAGTTAGCCTAATCCTATATTATTGTTTAGGGCAATAGTAGTTGGTTTCACTGCTCTTTGCAATTTATGTTGTAATTGTGATGGATTTGTTGATGTCTGGAGCAGATAGTCTCATTATTCCTTCATTTCACATATAACTTAAGTAAATTAAACTTTAAGAGAGATTATTTGTGCTTTGTGATGGTTTATTACATAACGGCGACCCGATTGAGCTAGACCAGATTAATTTAAATTAGATTTTTAGATTTTTTTTATCAGATCAGATTGATCATCCTAACCATCACCTACATCCATCAATTCAATCAGTTACAAATTGGCACCAGCATTTTGGGCCTTCTTTCTTCAATTTAAATGGAATACAGCATTCAACAATACCGACGGTTACAATATATATATACACACACACTAGTTAATAAAAAATATAAATATAAATTTTAGGGTCTTATAGTGACCTGAAAGATTTGGAGCATTTCTTAGATTCTTGTAAATTTTTTGAAACTACCCATGATAAGCTAATTAACCAATGGTTTTATTTTATGTGTTCTATCTGAGAAGCTTTCATTTCAAAACAATTGATAAAATCATATGTTAATTTTTCTTAACATTTGGTAATGTATTTGCTTTGGTAATATAATAATAAACTATCACATGCCTCTCCTAACTTAGATTTAATAGCTGAATAACCAAAATGAAAAAAAAAAAAATAGCTAACATATAAGCATGAAGAATTAGTGAATAGCCAGATAGTTACGTCCATGAAATCTCTAAATGGATATTTACAATTCCATGTCTTCTCTGCTGAAAAACCATAATCAGAAACTAGTTTGTGCATCTAGTTGGTACTAACATTTAGTATCCATCCATTACTCATGCTTACCTATATAATTTTAGAGTGGTGACATAAAACAGAGTATCACTGTAATGTTGTTACTTTTGCTAATATACTTTTTATGGTTTTGATGACATACTCTACTGTTATGAATTATACAATATGCAATTACACAATACTCATTTCTTTTGTCTATACAATAAAACACAAATAAATTATGGTCATCTCAAAAGATAAAATAATAGAATTATTTATTACTCAGTATATCGTGACATCAGAAGTAAACAATTATTGAGTTGTGATCCATTGACTTTCAAGTCTTCCACACTACCATTTCACTAATCCAGGCAATTGATTAGTCAAATAACATAGATCAAAGAAGGAAAAGTAAAACATAATTCCTGTATATCCCTTAAACTAGTTTGTTGCACTATTAAACCTGTCAGTATAATACAAACTTAATTTTAAACTTTGCGTGTTTGATTAAATACTGTATTTCAATACTAGCACTATAAACACATAAACACAAAACTAATATTTAATATCTTATTAAACCATAGGGTGAGCGCTTTCGAGAGTTATGGCTCTCATAATCATAGCTCTTTGTAAAGTAACTGATTGTCTAATGCTATGCAAATCTATGCAAAGTTCAAGTATTCCATTTCCTGATTATAGAGTAACATGTTCCCTTTCTGTTAATAGGTGCTGTTGTCTATTGTGATAAAGCAGGCCTCTTTTATCTTTCTTCTCAAATCGTTTCCCTCTCTGCAGACTAAGCTAATTGTTTGCATTTCTCATGGATGTCCGCGAGCTTTTGGTGCTGTCAGTATAGTAAGTATTAACCAATTCTAACTTTGTAAATATTTCCATGTTTATTATTAAGGATGTTAGGACTTATGTTTATTAAAACAATATATATTTTTTAAAATAAGAGTAGATTTAAAATAAATAATAAAAACAATTCTTGACTAAATAAAATTTTCTATTGACTAAAATTATTTAATGATCTGGATAAAAAATTTGATAAAAAAAAACAACGACACATACACAATACTATCACAATGTAGTAGTAGCTGTAGTCATAGTAACAAGTTCATTGATGTTAAGAGTAATGTATGGCTGTATTGGAAGGGGGGGGGGCTTAAATGTGTTCCACTTATTTCATTAAATAATATGTAATAATGTTTTAAAATTATATAATTAATATGATTCATCTAATACTTAAAAAGACTTCTTTTAAAAAAAGTATGCAGGCTTTTTTTTTCTTTTACAATAGTTATGCTAAAACTTTTCCTACTTCCAAAACAATAATTGAATTACAATCTGCACAAGTGGAAACAAAAGCTTATATTCTTTATGTATATAATTTATTCTCATTATTCCAGAAATGTTTTTTAAGTAATTATTAAAAGGCTATTTTTTAGAAGAAATTTCTGACTCTATAAATTTCAATGTAAAAATTTTTTAAAAAATAATAATTCTGTTTTAATAACAAACATACAAACACAAAACATTATTTATAAAATTTACAAATAATAACTTTCACTAATTTTATTTAAGTAAAACCACCATTTCAACTTAAAAGTTGTACATTTACACAAAAATTAAAATAATAATAGAGGTACAAACTTTTAAATTCCATAGATTAGCTACAAATTATATTCAGAAACACGATAGCCACAAAGACTTTAAACAAATACTAGTGTGCATGCCCAGATTAAAATTCATATTAACAATTGCCATCGCTCATTGTCTCTAAATAAAAACTCATTTGGCTGCGCATATTAATACACCCCATAAACATATAACATATGCACATATATATTTAGGATAGTTTATTTACATATGGCTTTGAATGTTTAATCATGAATTATTTTTCCTTCTTTGATTTATATACTCTTAAAAGGAGTATCAAGAATGTGTTTTAATTTAACAATGAAAATACATTTCAATTGTTCTGCCTTTAAATATAGCAGTGTGTTATTAACTGAATCTAATGATTGATCATTCAAAATGCAATTGTTCCACTGGTTTGGGATAATATTTCAAATATACTCAAGAATTACCATATAAACATATCAAAGAATCCAGAATTTAACAACTGCAATCTTATTATATTGCATTTTTACATTAATACAATTATAAATATCAGCATCTATAGATTAAATAATTCACTTTGAGATGAATTCAGAAATAATGTCATTAACATTCTATAATCAATGTCTAGCATATATGTTTCTCTTAATAGATTTGTATTTTGACATTTCACTTCTTACATCTGAACTTTTCATATATTTATTCACATAATGATTCCCACTCATGATTTTATCACTTATATAGCCCTTCTATGTTTTGATATCAGTAATTTATTAATCAAACTTATATACATTAATATTTATATTAATAAAATAAACTATAACCACACATCTATATAAAATTTTCATATTTTAGGTTTAGTAATAAATACTCACAGTCTTTTTACATAATCGTTTTTAGAAAGCATATATAAAACAACCCTCTCAATAAAATCACTATTAATAGTACATATTAATATCATTTAGTTATCCAAAAAGTCCAACAAAGATATACATTCAAACCCTCAATACTGCTCCATTACTATTCATCTAATGGGAATTGGGGGAGAAGCTTTTAGCTTTAGTTGATCTATTAAGGCTGCCTTACCCATTAATAGTATTATAATAATTCAAAAGATGTTAATATCAGGCATTTAACATTTTACAAGTGAGTGAAATCAAGCTTTCTTGTGACAAAACATTGATTACAATTAAAAATGGTGTACACATGAACAAAATAGTATACTATAAAGCATGTAAAACATGATCCATCAATACAGTCACATATAAATACTGAAAAAAACTCAAATTTAGTTGTAATTATAGAAATTTGTCACTTGCACCCACCCCACCCCCTTTGACACTTTATAACAAAATTGGTCTCTAAATTCCAGATTCAAAAACCAAGATCAATATTAGTATTGCAGTAAATAAGAATGTTAAATGAATCAATAAATCACTTCATAACATCTATCTATCCTATATATATATATATATATATATATATATATATATATATATATATATATATATATATATATATATATATATATATATATATATATATATATATATATATATATATATATATACAAATCAAAACTACCCCAAATCTAAAATTAAACCAGACCAGAATAAAAATAATATTAAAACACAACCTAAGGTTTCACTGCTACAAGCAGACTTCTCAAGTGTAAAGAAATACACTTGAGAAGTCTGCTTGTAGCAGTGAAACCTTAGGTTGTGTTTTAATATTATTTTTATTCTGGTCTGGTTTAATTTTAGATTTGGGGTAGTTTTGATTTTATATTGACTAGTTTAGCTTTATGCTTGTAATGTTTATATATATATATATATATATATATTTATATATATATATATATATATATATATAAAATAGAAATGCATATAACACTACAATACTAGCCAAAACAACATAATTTTACTAAAATTCTTCCACAACCATGGTTTCATCTATTAACAAATAGACCTTCTCAAGTGATGAAATTCAACTAAACATAAAACATATATTCAAAACAAAATAGTCTTCCCATCATTTACTTTAACAACCAACTTCCTTTAATACCAAATAGTATCCTCATGAGATTGATGGCCTCAGATTCAAAAAATGTTATAAAATTTTCTCTTATTTTCAATTTACTTTTTTCCATAAAAGATAACCTCTGCATTGTCAAATAATATGTTGTGATCTATATTTACTTCATGAACATACAAAGCTAAGTTTTGGGTACTTGCTGATTTTGCCCCATCCCACCACTTAAGGGCTGAACTTGTATTTAAAATGATACAAAGCGCAGTACAGCAAGATATAAAGTATGCCCCAATTGCAATTCAACTGGATATACAGACAGAGCTTTATTCTGTTGCAATAAGGGTCTTAATGAACATGCTTGCAAATACAGTAATTCCACCTACCTTACTATACATTATCACAAATCTCTTACTCAACAGAGAGATACACCTCACACTTAGTGACAGAAATACAACAGTGTTTACTCTCCCTCACAATCAATTTCACAAGGATTCCCACTCAGGGCACTGTTATTTATTCTATATATAAATCCACCCTTAAAACAGATTGAAAATGAATTACCAGGAATATCAATACAATGAACTGCCTAACATATTCCATGTATTGCATACATGTATCATGTGACAGCATTATACAAATATGCATAAATTACAATTCAACCTAAGTAAAACATCAGCATGGTTCATCTATATGAACAAACCCTACATACAGCTATATTTAAAAAAACCTACTCTATTTCTTGGATTCTCATTTTACCTGGGAGTACATGGAATGAAACAAACACTTCAAAATAAGTTCAAATAGAAAGCAATAAACATAGCCACATCTTTATCAAATGCATACTTATCTCTATATTCAAAAGTGCACCTATTTACCATACTCATAACAAGAATTGCATATTATTCTCCTATTCTCAACTTTACAAAAAACTTTACAATAGCCATTTCATCACTCTGTAGCAAACTACTATGGGATAGGAAAACTGTAGCCATTTCAATCAAACAACTCAGTCAACCAACTATACAGAATGGTCTGGGACTACAAACAATACGTGTTCCACACACAAAAAAATAATAAACCTACTGGAAAATATCATTGTAGAGTTTCAGCAGCTACAAAGCCTCCTTGACATAATCTCTACAGATTGTCCACCCCCCAAATATAGATATCTACTATCATTAGCATGCTTAGCACAAATCAATGTCAGAATTACAACACTCATATTTGATAGAAAATACACATACTGGTGATCAACCCAGCAACAAACAACCAGACCTTTAGCCCAATGCTGGGAGTAAACAACAAGCAACTCCTTAAAAACTTCAGAAAATGGTCAATGGAACCAAAGTTGTTTGACTTCTTGATCAAGATAAATCCATTTGTACTAGCAACATCCTATTTCTTATGATACCATTGTCTTTATAGATCAATAGACCCATTCTGACACTTATGCCATGCTGCTGAAGAAACACAACACATATTTTACAATTGTGCAGTGCCAAATACTACATGAAACAATATGCTAAATCAATATAGAACAAGACAAATTTACAACAGCTGACTTTTGCACACAATGTATATTCAGCCTGGCAAATAATACCAGATGGCATCTGGCAATATTTTACAACAAGCTACAACAAATAAGGAACAGAGATGAAAAGATTGCATACCCAGATATCTATGCAGCCACCTGATCACTATTAAAATTACATGCTAATTTATAAGAGTATGCAAAACTAGTCATTATACAAGTTCAGCCTATTCCAACAAAACCAGCAATGAACAAGAAACTACAAGGACAATATAAAATATGGATTGTCACACAGCTGAACAAATGAATACAACTTTTGACCAATGAACAAAGACAATACCAGAATATTAAAGAGAGATGGAAGGAGGGACATAACTAACAACAAGATCAGAAATGAATAGTATCATTAAACAATAATAGCAATAACAAAAATATAACGTGAAAAAATCTACCATGGAAACCCAGGGTTTCTAAAGTATTGTAATTGAATAGGTTAACTGATGTAGACCCCTATTCAACACATCTATCCCTATGTAATTAGCAATGAAAATCTCAAACCAAATCTGTAAAAATCATCATGCCACTGTAACTAAGACATAAGTACATAAATATCATGTAACCTTTGCTGACAATAAAGTATATTATTGACATAATTATTTAATTAAAAATAAACTTGATCTGGAACAATTAATAAAATAATAAAATGTAGTATGTGGATGGTAAATATGTGCTAAATAAAAACAAGAAAAAAGGATATGTTAACATGGGAAAAATAAAAATTGAATTCATCCTCACAAACAACACTTTATTATGAGCATTATTTCTAATTTTCAAATAAGTTGATATATATTAAAATGGTTACCATATTTATATATAATCATAATTTAAATTAGGATTGCTATGAAAATAAGTTACAACTTGCATTTATAATTAATTATGTAATATTCAAATTTATTTATTAAGAGCAGAGTGGTTGTCTTATCTTTAACCTAAATTCTAATTTATATAGGCCAATCTGAAGCATCTTGGTTTGAGAGAATAAAGATATTACTCTGGTTTCTTGATTATGATATATGTTGAAATGGTTTATGCATTACATAATAAATAATCTGAATCAGCGGCATCTGACAAAAGAATGAATTTAAGTATTAAACTCTCTATTCATCAGAGAATGTTAGAGAATTGCAAGAAAGCAGTCTTATGGAAACATATATCATCTGATAAGAAGGTAAATAATACCTTCTCAAAAAAAGGAAAAAATGTAACCATAGTACGGATGAAAATAGTCTCATGTACAAACAGCTTGCAACAGAATTTAGTCAGCCCTAAAATTACCAGAGAGTGAAATCTCTAGTAATTGTATAACATTCAAATTCATCACATGAATAATACATCTGAAAAAGACAAATGATTTTATGCTGATGCAGTATTCCTCTGTTGGATCAGATGACAATGTCTTCCATGTCTCCATTATCCTTGGTCAGTATTTGGATGGTGGAATAGTTGTGTGTGCAATAACATTTGTACTTCACAATAAATTGTCAAATATTCACATCTATACAATATCTTAGACATTTATATCTAAATGATTTGTGTTCTATATATGTAAAGTGCATAATCACTTTGCATATGCACTTACAACTGAGAATTTTTTATGCTAACAATTTCAACAATACAACAGTTTTCCTCAGAGCAACAAAGTTGTACATTATCAAATAGCCAAAACCATTAGCATAAAAATAGTAAAAAGTAAATGCATATGTGGTTTGTTTATATATGCATTAATATAATGTAACCAATGAGTAAAAGGAGCAAAAAAATAGCCCATTAAAATATATATATTTCAAAAAGTGATAGTCCAAAATATTAAGAATAATTACTTTGTCTTCAAACAATAAATATTAATGACTTAACAGAAGAATAAAAAATTCAGAATATTTTCACAATTCATGCAATTTTTCCGTATTATTAGCCAACATGTCAAACTTTTTGTGAAAGTTAACCATATTACTATTTCTCCCATATTCCTTTAGTTAAATTGTTGTTTGAATTAAATTACAAATTAATTAAACAATTATTTACACTTTCAATTACAAATATATAAATACAATCTATGTTATAAAAGGTTATATTATCTTCAGGCATTCCTATCTCTATAATAAATTCCACGATAATTTATGGCCACAAACATATCATCAGTAGTTAATCATGAAATGGTGTAGACAGCAATCTTTCTAACTTCAGATATTGGCTTGTGATGGTATTTAATATCTTAATGCACTAATTATACATAATACAGTCAATTTTTTTAATATATTTTTTTTCCTCCAAAAAAATAAAGATTGCCAGATTGGTTTTAGCACTTTTAAATTTAAGATTTATTTCTAACAAATGATTTCAATACTATTTTATAAAGTAACTAAATTATAGTTACTCTTTCTTTTATAAATGTTTGTTTTTCTTCTTTCAAGAGGAGGGGTGTTTGCTTCAAACATTCGTTTAATTAAGAAAAATTACCCACGATAGAGAAGACAATATAAATTGCTTCACAAACTAAGAGGGTTGATAAAAATAATTAGCATCTCAATAAGTTTGAAGATAAGCCCATTGCAATCATGCAAATGAGTCTAAATCTTCACTAATGATAGCACCCAACAGCTGGCAGACATAAGATAATTAATGTAAAATTACTTTAAAAAATCGATATAGCTGAGGTAAAACACTTTACTCCTTAACCAAAATAATACCACTTTTAAAAAATTATTTGAACCGGTTTATATATACAGTAAAAAAAAAAAAAAAAATTGTAAATACAGAATTAATGGCTATTTTTTAGAATAAGATTGCAGACAATTTTTTTTTGTAAAATCAATGAAAAATTGTATAGATTTTTTTTTACAGTTTATAATATATATGTATAAAACAAGAAACAACGCATTTTTAAAATAAAAATACCAGCATCACTGAGGAAAAATATATACTAAAAACACCTTGCCAGATTAATGTTGCTTGAAAACAAAGTTGCCCATTATCATTGATTAATCACAACCATCTAATTAATGAAATTCAAATAATTTACAACTTTAGTTCAATCACTACTTGCATTTTCCAAATGTAACTATCTTGTTAAATCCACAGTTTTACAACATTTCCACCATATAATAAATGTCCTATATGGTTTAGTGCGACCGCCTCAATAACTAAAAGTGCAAGAATCATAACAGCTCTATCATCTTCAATATTTGAGCTTCAAGTAACTTCCTAATTGATTACTTGTTTTATTGATCGGAGGGGGAGGGGGTATTGAACAATTGAACAACTAATAAGCTTTACCTAAAAACAAAGTCAATCAAAAATATATCATAATTAACGAGATCATAAATGTTCTTCTATTTTAAAAATCTATCAAATGCACATTTCATTATAATTATTTAAAATTCTTATCGATCCACTACAGGAATCTGCTAGCTCCAATCTCTATCTTCTCTTCTTCACATCATACTTCACATCATACCAGCAATCTTTCTTACTTCATCCATCCATTTTAAATCTAATCTTCTTCTATATCTTTTATAATCTCTTAGGATTCAGTCCAAGATTTTAACTGTTCATCTAATATTATGTCTTCTAAAAATATGTCTATCCCAGTTTCATTCTCTTTATTGGTAAGACATCCCTTTTTTCTGCAAATTCATAAATACCTGCAAAATACTTTTTTTAAAAGCACTTAGACATTGATTTTAATACCAACATCTGCAATTTTAAAAAAATAAGTTTCGCATTTGTTTTCCTTTAAAAAATTGGTTGCAATACATTTAAAATACGAATTACTAGAAACAAACAATTATATTAAAATCCTATACCATAGTACCACAATATATAAGAAAATATTTTAATGCATGGAAATTTCCATTTAAAACTTTATTTAGACAAAAATCTCAGACAAATGTTAAAAAGATAATAAGCAGTCAAAACAGTAAATTGTTGATGCTTGTTTGCAATTAAATGAAATTCTCTTCTAAATGCAGCTCCAGTTCTTATATAAAAGTGCCACAATAAACATATACAAGTTTAAGAAATCAAACTTTTCCTATTGTATATTAAGACTCTTCCATCAGCAAATCAAGTATTATAATTTCATAATTTTGATGGATATAACTGATAAAACATTTCAATATATGGAAATTTCTATTTATAATTTTATTTAATAGAATTTAATATATATTACATCTTTATCATATATTAAATTTATAAAAACACATGAGAATTAAAACAAAATCCGTACACAAAGTATACAAATCATAAATCAATTAATGAATCAGAGCTATTAATAGAATAAAATACTTTTTAGCTGAATTATATATTTAAAAAATTAAAACAAGCAAAAAAAAAACCCAATTATTTCATTAAAAAGTGATTTCAAGTACAAAGTTTTTGCAAAGGTATGTTAAAAATTTCTTTAAACTTGTCATTTAGATCAATGCTTCTCAAACACATTGATATAAAGTCCCCCCTGAAATATCTAGACACATTTGCAACCCTTGAATAAAAAAAAATTAGTACTTGTACATTTTCCCTATCAAGATGGCAACTTGCATTTTGGTAAATATACAGTTTCAGGGGCTACAAAAAAATCTTTGCAGAAAAATGGCTGCTACGAAATGTCATATTTAATATTTACATTTTAATTTTCATGAGTTGTTTTCAGAAAATAAATCATTCTGGAAAAATTAATTACAATATTTACATTTTATTTATTATTAATATTTTGTATTAATTTATTAATAGAAAAATAAAAAAGATATAAGTGTTTTGTTGCATCCATAAAAATAGCCACTGTTCTAACTGGAACAGTTACAATTAAGCACTCAGTTTCTTTATACAAGCTATTGAATATCCATTGTTGTGAAAGTATTAATCCCCTGTTAATTTTTATGATTGATAAAAAGAGTCTGGTCAATTACAATAAATCTCTTAGGCCCTCTAATTTTGCAAGACAATCAAGATAAAAGACTAGATGAACACATCTCCCCAAGCAATTGTTCCAATCTATGATGTTGGACAAATCCAACTGATTTTTTTTCCAAATTCAATGCACATTATATCTCTACTCCATCAGTAAAGAAATCTGACTGCTATCAGAAATGCAATTTAGGAGTCCTTGAACCACATTCCTTTACAAATGGATATTCTTTTTAAAGAAGGTTTCACATTGCAATGCATCACTTCCATATTATAAGTTTTAAAAAAAATAATAATAAAACTTCTTAATGGAATTTATCAGTTTATATTACTTTTTTTAAATTTAAGTTATTGCTATTTTTTTAATTTAGCAGGTAACATATATTTAGTAATAGAAAATAAAAAATTAATTGTTTGGCCCCAAAACTGTATATTTATCAAAAATACGAGCTGCCATCTTGGTAGTCAGTAAAATGCACAACTACCAAAAATTCTTAATAAAGATTAATACTTTTTATTGTATTTTTATTTACTTTATTTAAATAAATAATTTTCTTAATTATATTTTTATTATATAAATAATTCACTTAAAAAATTACAAATATTACAAAGACCATGAAATTTAAATATGAAACTCATTAATAGTAATTACAACAAAAAATGAATAATACAACAAAAGAGATGTTAATAACAGTTTAATGTGGTTGGTATGTTTGAATATTGAACATAAAAATCACTGATTTATCAAGTGACTTATTTGACACAACAATTCTTATATTTTTCCAATGAAACTATTGATAAGATCTATGCGTATTTTTAGTTAGTAATAGCAATTAAAATGCAGGTTCATATTATAATGGTCGGGGATGATGATGAAATATCCAGTCTTACTGCATCTGCTGACAGAGCGTCACTAGGCTACTTTGAACCTAGAAAATTTATAAAGTCGACAGATACGTGCTGTTAAGATCACGGCCATCAGCCCTAGTCACTAGCTCAAGTAGACACAGAAACTTATATATTTAGTAAAAAATATTTTTAATAATAAATAATAATAAAGGCAATCACTGTTAGTATTAATAACACAAAAAAAGGATTTTATTTATGTATATAATTAATAACGCACAAACTTTAAAAAATTAATTTTTATAACACAAGAAGAAATTTATGTTTTCTTCTGTTCCATTATTATTTTATTTGTTTTTAACTTTAATTTTAAATTTTAGAATGTTGAGTATAAATGAGCTACCTAGATGCACTCACAAATTTTTAAATCACTTGACTCCAAACTAAAAATCCGCAGCCACACCAATACTCACTTCCAGATATATATCAGCAACCAATGCAATGTGAACATGTTAGCATAGAATCACATCGACAGAAATGTGCATCTGAACAGCGTGATATTATTGGAGAAGAAATGGCCTTCGTCCCGCAGAAATGTGCATCTGTCAGGCGAAGGAAACATGCATATAAAACAATAAAAAGAAATGCTACGTATGGATGGGAGAGCGGTCTTATCTTGCCGGCTTATCATCCAAAATCCATAGAGCTGGAATGGGTCAATGGTGCAGGAAATACATCTGCGTCCATTTTCAACAATATGACTACCTCTTTGGGGTCATGCATTCAGTTGGACTTGTCAACCAATGTGCTAACATACTTCACATTACATTGATATAAACATCCATATATCTCTCCACCAGCATTAACACAACTATGAAACAAATAGTCCGAAATCAAAACCCTCTTTAAAAGTAACATATTTAAACTAGTCTAGCAGCCATCTATACTCAACTAACATTTAAATCATTTTATTAATGTAATTCAAAACAAAAAATATTTAGTTTATAGTTTTAAAATCATTTTAAAATGAGCATTATATTTAACTTATTTTCTTTCCAGAAATACTATTTTAACCTATTTTTAAAATTTAATAATGCACAAATAACAAGGTGTTTCTATTTTTAAATTTAAGTTTACAATCGCAAACCCCTACCCTATTACAAACAGATACTAATTAAGCATGAATAAAAATATAAAAAAAAATACAATACATTTTTTTTTAAGAGATTACGTTTAAGACTTTAAATAAGAGTTTATAGAAATAAAGTTCAGGTTTGCTTGAGAGAGAAAGTCTATTATTCATTTAAAGACAGATAAAGTTCGAAGATTTTAAAATTAACAGTTTATATTTCATTTATAAATTTATACTTTCCTTTGTTCGTGCTTGTTCCTTCGCAAGGAGGATCCAAATTTATACAAGATCCATTTCTTGTGGGTGATGATGATTTATGAAGATGCATTTACAATGTTTTCTGAAGACGGTACCAGTGGTTTGATCCTGGGATCCGTGGAGAAGAAAGCTGCCATCGGCCGGCTGCACCGAAGGAAGCACGATGAAGCTAATTACATTTTTTTCTTTTGTGACGATGATAACTTTTAAAATTATTTTTACAGATGAATTCAAAACTTTAATTTTCTGATTCTCCAACTAACTAATTATCATTTTGGTTTTTCCTTTTATACTCCCCAGGCACCTTATCTCTGGAATGCACGGATTCATCAAACATATTTCATTATTTATATTTTATTGGTTTATTCTTTGTGTCCAAGGTGAGCTTTTGGGTTTTCCACTGAGGTCTGTGTCTCTATCTCTGGGCGGGAACTCTTATCTATTTCGTAATCATTTCTTTAATTGTGATTTTGCCTTAAGGATCTGTTTGTAATTTTTTTATAATTAAAAAAAATCTTCGCTATTATTAAAAAGGTTTTTATTATATATTTTATTTAAAGATTAGAATCTTTGCTTCGATTCTATAACTTATTTATTTAATGTTTAAATCAATCTAACATATTAATAAATTAATAATTCGTTATTTGTGCATTTTGACAGTTTGTTTTTAATTCTGTATTAGATAAAAAAAGTTACTATTAAATTTGAATGTAACGCATATATATATATCCCGTTACAATATAGATATGTGGATGAGAATGGAACTAGAATATTTAAAGAAGTGTTTACCAATGAAGGATGTTCGACTTGCTGCTGCATCCAAAATTCTCACAAATCCTTATTACAAAATTTATATTCAAGGGTTGAATATACTCTTAAGTCAATTAGTTCTTCTTGAGATGACACAGGAAATTACTAAATTGTAGAGATAGAGCAAATAACATTCTTATGTATTCATGTCTTTATTTTCATTTAAGTTAGAAAAATATTTTTTTAAAAATCATCAAATTTGTGATGTGTTCTGCTGATAATAAATTATTTTCTTCAAGAAATTCTTTCAAGCAAACAATTCTGTACAAGGGGATGCTAAAAAAAATTGGAATTTTGTAATAAAAAATTGTGTATTTATTTTTGTATGTTACAAATTGATTGATCTTCAAAGTACTCTCCATTTGATTCAATGCACCAGTTTAAATGTGTTTTCCAGTTTTTGATACAATCTTGAAACTCTTGCAATTTTTCTCTTCACCTCTTCCTCTTTGGAAAAAAACATTTTCTTCGGAGAAGTTTTTTCATTTGAGAAACTAAAAAGAAGTTTATATAGAGTGAGATTGGGTGAATTTAGCAAGTTGATAAGCTGGGTCATGCTATTTTGGGTTAAAAACTGTTTCACATTCAAGACTTTGTGCACTGGTGTATCATTGTGGTGAAGCACCACTCGTAATTTTCCCCAATGTAGAATGTTTTCAGCCCATTGCAGGTTTTAAATGCCTGACTTTTAGAAACAAATTCTGAAACATAATGTCTTTTGTATAAAAACAAAATCAGCATCATCATGCATAACATTGGACTTCACTTACTATGGTTTAAGAGGGAGTATGATGAATTTAAACTCTTCCATTAAACCACTCAAACTATTGTTTCAAGCATTACAATTCTTTCTCCTGCCATTTTCCTTAACAGAAAACAGAAGTTCATGTCGTTCCAACTTTGTAGTCATCATAAAAATTGATGAATAAGTGAAATGCATTTACCCCAAAATGTTACTAGGCATCCCCATGACTTTATTTAATGATGCCTATCAGCAGAATAACAGAGGATCCCTGCAAAAAGCTTCTAACACTGGAAACATATACTACAATGGGTCCACCCACCAGAAAACTATTGTGGGGTTGATTTCGAGATCCCCTCATATTATCATAAGTTTATTTTGAAATGTCTGCAATTTTGTGTTTAGGGTTAATACATTGGCATTTTTCCTTATAGAGAAACATTCAATTCATTTATCATGCATTGCATAGAGAAACCGCGCACATAGTGGGCTAGATTGCTGGTAGTTGCTGGTAGCAGATGATGTAAGCTAAATGTGCTTACACATGGCTATCAGCGCCACCAAGTGGGAAATAGTGCTGGAAGCTAGTTGGTATATGGTCCCTATGTGATGTGATGTGATGTGATGTATTATGGCTTCTCCTTAAACGAAGTCAAGAATATCTTAGCAATTAAGCCCAGATAAACCTGTTAGCCACTTTCTTTTACATTCCCCACTCTAAATTTACCCATAATCTGCTCTATCCCATTTCCACAACATAATTTTTGTCAACTCTATAACCTTTATATCTAAATCCCCCTTATCTTTTCCCAAACCTAGCATAAAAACCAATAATTCACTTTCTGTATAATCACTCTTTTCATATTTATTTTTCCACAACTTCATTATATGTACCCTTTCTGTTTTCAAACATTTACATTCAATTAACAAATGCCTAATATTTTCAATTCCTTCCTTACATAATTTACAAAATAAATCACCCATATTTTTCCATTTACATGTATATTCTTTTGTAGCTAAAGATCCCGTTCGAGCCTTAAACAATAAACTACTTTCCTTACTATTATCATATATTAACTCACACCTAATATTCTGTTTATTTCTATATATATTTAAACTCTTTTTACTCTCCATACTATTTCTCCATCTCTCTAACTCCCTAGTCTTTATTAATAAATTTATTCTTTTATCCCATTCCTTACTACTATAACACTCAATAATCCTCTTAACACAATCATCCCATCTTTTGTACAAATATACTGATATAAATTCTTTATCCAAATCTTTTGCATAGCGCATTATCTTTCTCACCTATCTTGTTACCTGCCCTTTACTCATAACCCAATTAAATACTATTTTAGCTATTCTTTTATTATCCATAAACTGCAATCTACCAAACATTTTCATTTTACTTTTTGCATCTCTCATATGAAAACTTGACCATCCCATTTCTCCTTGAATTGCCTCCCTTGCTGTCCATACTTCTGCATCCAATGCATGTCTTCCTACTTCCCTTTGAGTTTTTTCTAAATAATCTAATATCTTTTTACTAACATATAATGCATCATTACCATATGTTAACCCTGCTACTGCAACTCCTTTCCATATAATTCTAGCTACATCATATTTATTATATGAAAATACATGGTAAAAATACATGGTAAACAGCGCCACCTAATGGCTGGAACTTACATTGCTGCTTTTGGCCCCCTACTCTGAATTCTTCTGTGTGTTGACAGAGAAACAGTGTCTCATGCGGCCACATGGAGCGGAAGTCTCAACTATCAAACATTGTCAATTAAAAAAGCAAATATATCCAATTTTGATGAGAAAAATTAGACTGATTAAAAAAGCAAATATATCCAATTTTGATGAGAAAAATGAGACTGAAAATAAAAAATTCATAAATATTTTATTACTAAAACCCTTTTTGGAGCTTTATCATGTGATAGCCATATTATTTCTGTGTGGTATAAAGAAGATTTACAATTGGAGTCCATCTTTTAGTATAAAATTTGAAAGAGCTTGTATTACTGACATAATTTTTTATGTATTTAACTAATATGAAAACTTCTTCCAACACTTTACTAAGACTTATAGTAGGTTTCTCTGTGGATAAAACAATAAGCATGTCCTACATTTGGATCAATGAACACATCCTGCATTAATTCCCATATAAATCTTGAAATCCTGACAGTCATCACTGTGAACCCATCAATTGAAATCCCAACTCACTTTTGCCATTTAAGCTCATTTTCTATTTTAAAAAAAGGAATTAACCTTTTCAAATATCTCTCTTCTTTCAGTTGCACATGAGAGATTTCTACAAAACAGCAGCTCTTCATGAATTTGCAAATTATGCAGATGTCTTTCAAAACCATTTAAATTAGTACCACATTCATATTGCCAATGCCCTTATCAAATTGTATGGCAAATATAGTATTTTACTTGATCCATGATAACGTCATAACCATGATATTGCTGGCAATGTTATCTATCCTTCTTTGCAATTGTGTCATTGGATACAGAAATAATTTTAAAAGGTTTGATATTTTGGAACCATGGATAGTTTTGCAAATTCAGTTGCATAAGATTTTTTTTGTTGTTTTAGCAATTAATAAACGAATTTTAAAAGAAGTTTTTATCTTACTAACTTGTTATTTAATTTAGTGCACTTTGAAAAAAACTTTATTTGCTATTTTAATTCTTCAGCCTTTTTATCAAAAATTGCAATAGTTTTATTCTTAAATTCATTATACATATAATATCTAAATGATTAAAATTTTCCAGATATCATGGAATCATCTAACAACTACTACAGCAGATTACACATACAGGCTTGTGTGGAGTATAAGAAAACACAAACTCTATTCTAAGTAAGAAGGACATATATGATTTTTTTCATACGTTTTCTGTCATCTTTCACCTGGTATTGAAAATAATGTGGATGATACTTCCAGTTCTAATAAACTGTACAAATTGTTGCTTGCGACCTAGAATCTTTGGTGTGTTGACTTCCATTAACTAACTGACCTCTACAAATTATCCTACTCAGGGTTACATGTTTAATGAAGAATTATCAAACGCACTAATACCAGTAATAATTGTTATGGCTTCCATTAACTAACTGACCTCTACAAATTATCCTACTCAGGGTTACATGTTTAATAAAGAATTATAAAATGCACTAATACCAGTAATAATTGTTACTAAGATGAAACTAATAAACTGGACAAGTAAAGGCATTCCCCGTTGTTTATAGTACTAGTGTTTATGAATGGTAAAATAAACAAAGCAATTAATACTTTGTGCTATATAGCATAATTAGAAAATTTTCACATTAAAGTTTAAAAAATATATCTGTATCTAAAAATAAGCCTAATTATAAACTTATAATTTAAAAATTTGAAATTTATTTTTTTGAGATTCCTCTTGATAAGATCCAGAGCCTATCAGTATGAGAAGCTCCGATTTAGATAAGTATCACTTTGAAATACTGATTTTGTTTTAAATTGTATTTAAAAAATGGTTAAAAGCATTAACATTTGTCTAAATCGCATGTTGTTATTAAATTAGTAATAATTGAAAGGTTGCCAGTCTTTCACATGTGCCTACAGTTGTTTCTCAGACAGCCAATCAGATTTTTAAACAGTGGTCTTAAGATCGATCAGGCCTTGATACATGACAGAGATTTTGATAAGAAAAGGATGATACCAACCTTCTCTCTTAAAAAAAACTCAGTGAGTAATAAATGAATATGTTTATATCTTCAAGCGTTCAAGCCAAGATGCTTAAGACTGGCTTATATATATATATATAAAGTTAAGTAGAGAGAAGGTTGGTATCATCCTTTTCTTATCAAAATCTCTGTCATGTGTCAAGGCCTGATCGATCTTAAGACCGCTGTTTAAAAATCTGATTAGCTGCCTGAGAAAGTAGGTGCATGTGAAAGACTAGCAACCTTTCAATTATTATTAAAAGCATTAAATAAGTGTTTCAAATGTTTATTTGTTTAATTCTTTTATTAGTTTTACAATCACATGTATGCCATGTGGTTTTGTCAAATGATGGATTGTCAAAATCTGGAGTCAAAGTAGGTGAATCGTAGCAATCTGCTCCACCACTTCTGGTGTTCAAACTTCTCAGGAACGTCTGAGTAATAAATCACATGATTATGAATTACAAACATCAGATATAAATCTGTATAAACTTACAACTGCTACTTGTGATACATTTGGGCATTTTTTTCCTAAACATCAGTTTGTGTTCTTTCAATCACTTTTCAAAAGGGCAACTGGCTTCAATATTTAGAATTCCAAGTTTATGTTTTGTAAATATTAGGATTCCTCATAGTGTGATGTGGGTTTGAAAAGTTGTTCTAACGTCAATTTGACTGCAGATTTTCTTTAGTCTGTCAGGTATGCCTGGTATATATGGATATGCTATAGCACCAGCAATAATTTTTTATGTTAATTTTGTTGTTATTTTTTATATTAATTTAAGGTTTTCTTAATGACAGTTTACAGATAATCATTCTTTATGAAAGTTTATCCTATGTAGATATATCTTTTTTTTTCCAAAATCATTGGATTTCTGAACAAACTTTATTGCTCTGTTCCATGTAGATGATACAACTCCAATTTTGTATTTCTAGAGTCTTTGTATGTTTATGCTATTTATTTATCTATATGTGGGCTTTTTGAAAACTGTTGTTTCTGATTTTACCATGAAATAGTTTTGTCACAAGAACATCTAAGAATGCCAATTTTTGTCTATGTTCTTCAATTGTGAATTTTGTTGAGGAGATATGTTATTGATGTGTGCCCAGATTGATTATAATACTGGTTCACTACATGCCTTCTATAAAGTATATCATTGACATAGGAAAACAAGATATTATGTAAATATAAAGTAATATTTATGACTGTGGTTTAAAATTCTTTCATATGAATGTTACTGATCAGGAGTTGCTGTGGTGGGCCCGTAGCCATCTCTTGATTTTTTTTGGTAGAATTTTGTGTTATATTGAAAGTATGTTGTTGTGAAAATCCATTTACACTAGCAATAAGAAAAAATGTTCTGGTTTGTAAGTTATTATCATCATCTTTTCCTTTCAATAGACAATGCTTCATCATAGACTCTATTTGTGAATAAACATTCCACATGCAAGCTTACCAACATATCAGTTCTTTCAATTTTTATGTTAGAAACACTGCCAAAGAACCATGTCTTGCATCCAAAGAACTATTAATTATGAGAAGAGATCCTGAGAAGTTGTGACAGGGTGAATTTTTAGAACTATCATTAGCAACTTAAGTGAACAGAGTCTTTACAGATTTTAGGGAGAGTATAAAAATGAGAAATTGTGCTGAAATATGGAATAAGTTACCTTTTCCTAAATCATGGAAGTACTTGTGATGTTTTCTAAGTAATGCTTGTTACATTGTTTCAGTAGTCAGTTTTAGAATATTTTTTGTCACTTTTTGTATTGGCATGCAGTGAAGAGCTCTCATATTTTATCATAATCATTTGTATCCAATACAACTGTAGCACTGTACTTGTTGGTGGGAGAATTGTTATATTGATTTGGCTAGTTTGAGATATTTAATAGCCTTTCTCTCATTACTGTAAATGTTTGATTTCAGGTTCTGAAGTGTCTCTCAAATTCTCCAGGTAATATAAAGAGATGTTACATGGTGTGATGGCAAAGTTGAATCCTTTTTCCAGGACAGAAATTTTAGCATCTGTAACATGTTTAGAACTAAGATTTTTAGCTGATGAAGCTGGTAGATTATTTGGTATTGTATGACTTTTGATATGCTAATGTAGGTTTATAAGTCTTCTTTTGACATCCTTTTATTTTTCATCCAATTTCAAATATTATCTTATTATTTGAAGAGCACTTATGAAATCTTCATCAATAAGTTTATTTTACAGAAAAATTCCATATAACCAATGGATCGCAAAGTCTGATACTTGGAAAACTTTTGATCATTTATTATTTCTCATTGTTCTCTAAATAATTTTCTCTTCTTTCTGGAAATGAATTGGAGGTTTTAGTTGCAAATCCTTAGGAACAATCACTTCATATTTACATAAGAAAGTATATTGAATTTTCTATTCTATCTAGTTTCAGACATAATGTCAATTCCATACTGAATATTTTGTATATCTATGAAAGTTTGAAGAGCAGAGAAATTAAAGAAAATCAGCAATCAATATAACCTCAGAATACCTTACCAAAGTCATATCAAATTATGGCTAATTGAATGTTTACAAAACCTAAACTTGAACAGCTGAAAAACAAAAAATCGCATTGAAAAACAATTGAAAGAGCACAAACTGATAATAGAAAAGAAAAAAAATGTATCTAAAGTACCAGACTATGTATGTATCAATGAACATATGTTCAATTGGGGAATAAAAAAAATTGGATAGAGAGGAAAATGGACAAAGAAAAAAATTAAAAGAAACTGCTCACATGATGAGGGCAAATAATCCCACAAGTCAACATGGTGTGATAATTCATAATGTCTAAAAACCTTGCTTGTAAGGAAAAGTGGAAAACTTAGGAGAGTCCTCATAGCTAAGTATATGAAATTTTCTACTGACTATTGCTTTTGGTAAAAATCAATATTCAATATCTAAAGCTATAGGTTTGATTCTCATGAGCAACAATACCAGAAGAAAACAGGAGAATAATACTTCTAAAACCATGTGTTATATACTAATATATGGTCAATTAGTAGCAAGCTGAATGTATTTGAAAACTTTAAATATGTATTTTTTTTCTAAAATCATTTAACATTTAATATTAGCTGATGAAAATAGTACAACATATAATTACTACTAAATTACCATCGTAACAAACTTTCAGCCCAAAATATTATTCTTATAAAATCATAAAGATAAAAAGTGTATTCATTTTCTTATCTAAGTATATTAACATGAGGCATTCTTTGCAATTGTATTAAGATGATTTTTAAAAATCAGACTTATAAAGAGTCCTTAAACTAGGCACAATTATAGTATATGCTCTACACTTCAGTTTCTGGTTTTAAATATCATATGTAGCCACCAAAGTTGTACTGAAAATACTAATTGATAAATGTAACATTTCTCATATTTTTGATACGTGGACTTTGTCAATGTAAACTTTTATGTATATGTTTGCAATAATAAAATATTGAACATCACTTGATTTTTCTAATATTATTAAAATACGTTAATAGAAATTGATTTATTTTGTGAGTAAAGAAAAAAGTCAAGCAATTCAATAGACCAGGTTTTTTCAGAGATGTTGATGATTAGATGCTATATATTGATAATCATGAAAAAGATCTCACGATGTCAAATAATCTTGAGCTGAAGCCAAATGTAAAATTTCTTAAAAGGTTGTGACCCCTCCCCCCAAACTATTACAATCTCATTTGGATCACATATGCTTAAAAATGTCATGGAAGAAAAATAGCAATCCGACCTTTCTTCAAGACATTCATACTGCTCATCACCAGTAACAATAATTTACCTTTTTTTTTTGTTCCAAAAAAGAACTTTTGGTTACTTTTTTTGATATGTTTTCTTTAAATTTGTAATTAGATTAAGTAATTTTTATTGTTGTTTAATTAAAATATTAAATTAAAAAAACCACTTTATTTTATACAATTTGTTCATTAAATTATACACATTTTTACAATTTGCATTTTATTATTGCTATCAAAAAAACACACAAAATGATAACGCTCACATTTTCTTATTCATTTATTTATTTATTTGTTTAAAAAAAAATCAAATTGCATAGACCGTTTAATTTCTTTACCACATTTATTTACTTTGAAAATGTCAAGTTTATCCATTAGTAATGTGATGTGATGTGATGTATTATGGCTTCTCCTTAAACGAAGTCAAGAATATCTCAGCAATTATGATTTAGTGGCTCCACGTGGTATTTAAAACCTGAAATTGTAATGTAGAGCATATACACATTGGGATCCTTATAGCAGGCACATTTGACAATTATTACAGCACTTCATAAATATTATTTATATTGCCAGCCCTTTATATTTAATAGTAATTATTTATTTAAGTGATTAAATCTAATAATTACATATACATCCTTAAAAAATCAATATAAAACTACAAAAGACAAAATTAAATCACAAAAATAATACATGATAATTCCATGATTAATTTATATATAAAAGTACAATAATATTTTCTTTTATTTTTTTGAATCAAAATCTATTTTTTAATAAACTATTCATAAAAATAAAAAAAAAAAACAAATAAAAAAACTCCATCGAATAAAGATTTTACAAGTTAAATACTTACAGTTAATTTTTAATGAAGGGTCACTGATTACATAAATGTTAAATATATTTTTTTAAAAGACATCATTATTTAATACTGAAACTAGCCATTTTTATAAGTAATGAATATTTTTGATGTAAATTATAAAATATTCATTAAATTGTTCATTTCAGATTAATCTTCACTCAAATAAACTCCCAGGAAAAAATAGTGAAATTAAAAAGCACTCTTCATTAGGATCATCAACTACCATCGGGTGATGGTTTGAGCAATTTTTCATCTTTGTTTTATCTCTGTTTAAAAATATCTAAAGAACTATTTATTGAACAATAATTAGATAGCTATATGGGATAAATATAACCCTTGGAAAAAATTATTAAGCCTATTTGACATCTAAAAATTTTCCCACTTTTACCCAGCCTAGATTCAAATCTCAAGTCATGAACATTACAGTACAAAGCCTTTGATTGAACTGATGTGTCCAGATTAATCAACTAAAAACTTAATATATAATATATATATATATATTAGAATAGAATAATTGATGTAAATTACATTAAAAAAGCAATTCATCTGAGTGACTTTCAAATGGTTGAATATGATGACAATTATTGAGAACAGTAATAAAATAAGTAACCTCAAAAGCAAAAAGTTATTGAATCAATTTGTTAGTAATGAAATGAAAAACAAAATTTAGATTTGAATACAATTATCATAATGGAAGTTGTTGTTTTGATGTTCCAATGTCATTTGATCTCCCAAGCAACTAACAATATATATATATATATACTAAATTACAGTATATAATCTCAATAATCTCATTGTTGCCACAGAAATAATAATAAAAAAGTTATAATTCATCAGATAGTAAGAACCTACATTCTAATATATAATTACTTTTAAATCGATTTTAATCCATACTGAATAAAATGTGTTAAATAAATTATTTTAAATTACAATTGTACATTTTATTGTTTTCAATGCCTTTATCTATCACTGTAATTCTCTCCAATATTTGGTTGGTCTCTTCAGGGCTACAATAAAAAAAATTGAATTATATATTATCTTTATATGCAGCCAATCAGTTAAGATGTTTTTAAAAAACAATCTTTAAAAAGATTGTGCAAAAAAATATGCAAACTTATTGCTCAATAATTTATAAAAAATTTGATTACTGGAAGTGGAGAACTGGGCTGGGGAACCATGGATCTTAAGTTTCAGGTCTGTGCACCAAGCCTACCCAGAGATTCATAAGAAGTCTAAACACTGGGAATGATAGATCCATGGTAAAGATTGTGAGTTCCAGAGTCTCATTGAAGTTTAAATATTTCATATTTTAATGAATCTTTTAATTCTGTCTTGCTTTCACCAATGTTTGAATCACTCAGATATGACCTCATTTTGTTTTTTTATTAATTTCATTGATGAAAATAATTTTCATTAAAAAAAACTGCATCAAACTCAGGAATTTGTAAAAAAAAATGAGCATCAAAACATTTGAAGCTGGGCTGGGATTTATGCACCTTGAGTCCAGAATCTGCTGTTATCATACTGCACCAGACATGCATAGTCTTGTATGGTGGTAGAGGAACAAACTTGGGATCTCAAGGTACATAGATTGCAACCCAACTCTAAGACTTCTGGTATTCAAGTCTATGAACTCGTAAATGTCCCTAAAATTATCACTTCATTTATTTTGCTGTAATATTTTATAAAAATACAATTTGTACACCTTACTTCAAATAATTTATAGCAAAAAAAAAAAAATATTGTAGATGTATACATAAACGCTGATGTTTGATTATCCTGCAGACTTCCTCAGAGCTAATATTTACTATTTTAGTTCTGAGAAAGACTGCAGAACAATCAAAACATGAAATTGTGTGCACATACATATATAATAATAAAAATTGCTTTTTGAAGTATGAATTCCTAAATACTATCATTTGACTATTTAAATGAGAAGAGAAAAAAATAAAATATAAAACTATAATTTTACAACAATATAATATTATACCTAATGTAAATAGAAAAGAAAAAGAACTCAATGTTAAGAAAATTATATTAATAGTATATAAAGACATATAAATAGCATTTACAGAAAAAACTTACAAAACAAAAAAGAGAGATTTAGGTATAAATAAATAAATAATGACATAAACTTATATAGATAAAATGTAATATTCATTATTAAAAAGATTGAATCTTAAATACAGTTTGCTACATACTTTTTTTTTCTTGTAAAGCTATTATAAAAAGTTGTGGACTTTAATAAACATTTTTTTCTAGAAGTTTTTTTTTTTTTTCATTAAATTCTTAAAAAATCCTTAGTGTTAATAATAAAAAATATTCTGTTAAAAAAATTTCCTCACAGCTTTATAAGCAGCTTAACCAAGCATAAAACTAAAATCATCTCTAAAGGCATAATAAGCCTGACATTATAATGTAGACACTGCTTCAAATTTAGATTTCAAAATCTGAACATATATATAAAAGGTAAAGCAGCTGTTCCTACTGCATGGGAAAAAAACATTATTCACTAGCTTTGTCAAACACTGGGTGGTGAGAATTTGAATGCTTTTCATTTATATATAAATATGTCAGGAAAATAAACTTTTTAAAAATGCAAATGAATACAATCAGAGTGGTTAAACAAAAAAGGAAAATACTAAAGAGTTATGAATTATGATTTGGGATGAGAGTTTCATCAGATTAATATTCAAATTCAGCTGTTTGACATCTTCAGCTTACCTGTTGAATGAAGGTTGTTTGTCAAAGGTATGCAAATTGAGAAAAAGTACTCCGAGTTTGAAGTGCTACCTGACATTGACATATGATCACCATTTATTATGCTTGCTCATAACTGTTATTAAAACAGGCAAAACTCTCCATACAGTAGTGCCATTCAGTTCAAGCCAGAGTAATCAATGGATGCCATAAGGCTTGTGCATAAAATCCCTATCTAATGCCTACTCATCCAATATCCCCAGACTAGTTTCTGGCTTGTGGCCTTCGTCAGTGAGAGTTTGCCTGTTTTAATAACAGTTATGAGCAAGCATAAGAAATGGTGATCATGTGATGTTTAGTGGTTTAATACCAATCCTGCCTAATAGGATAGTGGTGGCTATAGTTAGTAAAGAACCAAAGACATTAAAATATATGGGAACTGAACTGAGTTCAGACATATATGACTATAGAGGCTAATGAGTTTAGATTGAAAATATTGTTTTCAAATTTTATTCTCATAGTTTTGTAGTTGAGATAAAAGATGGATGCTGGAGGGTTGCATTGATCTAGGTGCAGTGCTCTCAGATCCAAAGATCCTCACTGATGAAGATCACAAGCCAGAAACTAGTCTGGGGATATTGGATGAGTAGGCACTAGATGGGGATTTTATGCACAAGCCTTCTGGCATCCATTGATTACTCTGGCTTGCAATGATTAGCACTACTGTACAGAGAGTTTTGCCTGTTTTAATATTGACATGTGGGACAATGGAAATGAGAGTTGCACTAATAAAAACATAAAATAACTTTAATCATTTTTACTGACCAAGAATTTGTGAATTTAAAGTTGAACAATAAATAAGATGTATATTGCAGTACAAATTAATTTTCATATGTTAATTTTTTAATTGCTAATGACATTTAAATTATATAATTTGCATGGTAAATATGAGGTTCATAAATGTACCCCGATTCAAAAATTAAAAACAATTGGCCAATTTTTATTTTTCATTACTGACATCTGGTCATAAAAGAATATCAGGATTCATTACCCAAATAAAAATAGTAATAACACTGGGATGTTGCAAACTAAACTATGTATCATAACTATATTCACTTATACATATGCTGGTCATTCCGTGGGTTTATTTGCTACGAGACTGTTTTTAAACTTTATTTGCAGCAGATATTCTTTCTGAAAGATGTCAACATTTTTTTTTATTATAGCTTTCCACTGAATTCTATTTTCAGCCATAACTTCCTAATGAAAATCAGACAAGGGGTATTTTTAACTGTCCATACTTGGATTCATAAACAAATTTCATATAATTAATCAACGATTTTGCTGATTTATCAGATATTTTCAGACAAAAATCTTCCTGAAAAAATTAGGACTAAAAATAAAATAACTGGATGATTTATTGTTCTGGGGTTCATAAAAAGTTCAAGCACAAAAGTCACAGTGGTGGATCACGATCTATAAACCTTGACTCCAGAGTCTATCATTTTGGCACTGCACCAAATTATATAAAATATAAAAAGTGTTAGCAAGAGATGTAGAATTTTAACTTTATTGGTACAACATCACTTTTAAAATCATTAATTAGCCATCCATTTTGTTAACCTACATTTTAACTAATTTTGGGAAACTTTGGGTAAAATATTGTTAAGAAAAACAGCAATATATTTATCATTTCTTCTAGAAAAACGTATAAATTTTCAAACAGTCCATGGAAACAGAAAAAATATTAATTATCCACTTTATAAAATTTAAATAAGTAATTCAACAAATCTTTCTAACCATTAAATATATTGCTAGCCATCTTATGATGCTATATAAAAAAAAAATCTTTAACTTATTCATTCATTCCAATGTAATGCTTCAAGAAATTCTTAATTATTATTTTTTTTGCATTGATACAGATATAGTTAACAATTTTCATAACATGATCATAATTGTTAAATGTTGTTTCTACAGATTACTTTATTAATAAAATAAATAAAATCTTAATGTTGGCTTGTCTTCGATTGATCTTCATTGGTTGAAGAAAAGTTAAGATGAAATGTTGGTGGTTTTTAATGATGAATCAGAATTATCTCTAAGCACCATCAAATTATACAATTCTATTTTCAGAGATGTGGTCGAGTGGTCAGCACAGCTGCCTTACAAGCAGTTTCCTGGGTTTGTGGCTTCACTTCCCGGCTGATGCTTTGACACATGAAAAAAAAAATGACTATGAATTATCTTAAATATATAGTGATTTATAAACATTAAATTAAACATTGTGCACTTGGGTTTTTTTCCAAAAGCATTCACTACTGCAATTTAAAATTCCTATTTATATCTGAAGTATGATTGATTTGAATTCAAAATCTTTCAATATTATTTTAACATCACTTGGCTATCTATTGCTAAATTTGTTGATTTTAAACATTTTTTTGTAAACTTGTGAAACTTAAAAGATCTTTTTATTCACAGCAACATTTTAAACTGAAGAATTTTTTATAATTATAGGGGATTTAAACACAGACGGTGTTCAAATCCCTTATAATTACAATTAAACTCCAGGTACATGAAATATACCTGTATTTCAAATATTGAATATTTTTTTGTAATTTGTGATTATCATATTATCAATCAGATGTAAAAATTACATTTTTAACTATACTTAAATTATTACTTCACTAAACATTATAAACAAATATATATATATTGTAACCAGTTGGATTACATAGCACACACTGATATAGTTTGTGTGCATATATATATAACATTGAAAGGAAAACTAGAAATAAACACAGACAAAAATTATTGTAGATATTTTCTACATTCACTGAAATAAAATAATAATAAATAATAATCTGATTTAAAATAAATATTTTATTGTAAAATCAAAAATTTTAAAAAGGTCTGATAAATATTATTTGCAATTCTAATTGTGAAATGTAAAAACACTGCTTGTTTTTGAAATTTTTTTTAATCAATTAAAACATGTATGTTTTCAAAGGGATTAAAGAGATAAAAATAAACTCTGTTTTCAATAAAGGTGTTGTTATCAAATTAGATGATTCTATAAAAGGGCTGATAACAAAATTAGCTCCAGTTTGGAGAGTGATTTTTGAAGAGAATAGTCTGGCTAATAATTTTTGTAAGAACAGTCAGCTGAAAAGTTGGTTACAATATTTTGTTGCAACTTGATGAAGTGCAGAAGTTGTTTTTAGCTGACCATAGAATTTGAAGAATAGATCCCATAAACTGATGTAGCTGAAGACAAGATAGTAGACTGTTTTCCTTAGCAGGAGTTTGAATTCACATTGAGAAAATGACCCACTTTTTATGCTGAAATTCAAAGCCTTAAATATGAAGAGGTCAGTTGCTGGTCTGTAATCTATCAAACCAAGACAGCTGCTTGCCTGGAGCAGTTCTACCCAGATGGAAAACCAACTACGGACCAACATTATACATGGATTATACTTTTTCCTCATGATGATGATACCTAAAACCAAACTTACCAGGAAACCCAAGCTTGCTGAAAAAGCAATTATACATATATGCTGTCATATCTAAAGGCAGAGAAGAACAGATAAAAATATAAACAGCTGTGGTGAGTAAAGTTATATATGATAATGATATTTTAAATATCTTTAGTAAAATTACATTTTGAAAGTGATGTATGAATTTGTACTTTTTGTGTTTATAGTAGGTGTATAGTTGAACAGGGCTGTCTGGATGCAGTGTGTTCATGATGCTCAGAAGTATAGGTTCGGCACTGTTTAGACCTAGATGTTGAGCTCCCAGAGTAGTCCAGCAGTGAATATATACAGACCTCATGAATGGGCCTTGGTCTCATGAATAGACCTCATTTATACCCCTAAATCTCACAGAGATGAGCAGAGCTGGCTCAGTACCTTTTCTTTTTCTGGATACTACTCCTTGAGGATGATCTGTCTAGATACTTAAAAGGGGCAATGCTTAAAAATAAAGTATTTTCTCGTGATGTCATGGAGCTTTGTGTGGTGATAGTCCATCTTAGCTGCCTGCTTATCATGGCATGAGGAGTTGCAGTTCACATATTCACTTTTGCTATCTCACCTTGCCTACTCCATTAGCATTAACTCATCAAGCAGAAAAATGTCTTAAAATTTATATATATATATATATTTTATAAAACAATATTAGTTTAAAATCGTTTATTTATTATTATTTTTTTATTAAAAAAAATGGTGGTGTAAATCATTTGTTTAAAAAGTACATATGCTCGATTACAATTATATCCATAAAAATGGTTTAACGAGTGATGAGCACAGATCTCAGTGCTGGAAACTTTGACCCTGAACCCTCCCAGCAGGTTTTCCAGGTAGTGGCAATAATCATCAATAGCCCGCACCCATAACCAGACCCTCAATGACTGCCGCCATCAACCCCTGAGGAAGCAATGAGGAACACAGGCTCATGCCTGCAAATATTACATAAAAAAAATCCATTAATGTTACAAATATGATATTTCTAGCTGGAATATCTAGCATCTAGTGTGTCAATTAAATTTGTCTGTGGTTATGTCCTTGATAAAAGAATTGTTCATTTTTATTCCTTAAATTTCTTAATCCTTATTAAAAGTTATTCATTGAGTGATTTCAGTATTGTTCATCTTCCTCATCCATTAAATCCAATTTATCATTATCAACTGCAGATGTCCATCAAAGTTCAGTATAACTATTTATTTCACTCAACTGCAAAGTTCTCCATGACTTACAATCAAGCCTATAAATCTTCACTTACTTGTTCCATTTATGAAGAGTATGATTAGCATTGTAGGAATCCACTAGGTTATTCCAACTATGAAAAGTGTGGTTAGCTTTGTAAGATTCTTTCCTATTGTTTTGCTTTGTAAGATTCTTTCCTATTGTTTTGTAGAACACAGACATTGATGGCAACATCATATTTTAACAATTGGTTTCTGTAACCCTAAAGTAGGCCTATCATAGTAAGATTTCAACAATGACTCTAAGAAGAAAAAACTGTTTAAAGTTATATTTATAATTTTTTTAAAAAAGTACAAACAAAGTTATAATTAATAGTCAAGAAAAAAAAATTCCAAAAATCTTTTAGACTAGCAAAAAGAAAGATATTTTAAATCAATTAACTGTCAAAATTTTGATAGTTCTTATTTTAAAGAAAAAGACTATATTCAGCAAAGAGAATTAAAGTGCGAAAATAATCTTTAATAATTGGTATTGTGATAAATACAAATGTTATGTAGATAAATTAATGTTTCACACGTCTGTGAAAATTATATATACATGTTCAGTAAACCTAGTAGTAAAAATGTATTTCATTTAACTGAAACTTTAATCATTTATTGTATTTTATATAATTTAATATTTTAATAATTATTTTGTAACAAGTCAAATATGTTTAGAAAATTCACACACATGCACATATGTATGTGTATATATGTCAATTATATTGTCAATAATAATGTGTGTCAGATAGACACTTATATGTAAATTTATGATCATTTTTTAAAATTAAATGTCAATTCAAACATGTTTATTTTGTATCAAGCCACATGCCTGTGTGCTGAATGGGTTTTTAACCATGTAAATTAATGTAAAAATTTTAGTGTGTGTATAATTATGTATTCTTTTCAAAATCATAAAATTTATATGTGTGTAATTTTATTTTTATAAGACCTTAAACTTTTTTTTTTGTTAATAATAAACTTATTTAATAGTTAAAATTGTTTTCATCATCTCTTGGTCACATACAGTAATAGAACTTATATTCTATGAGCTAGATTCGTGCATTAGATGAATATATAAATGGGGATGTGTACTTGGTGCTTTGGGGCATCCAGAGATGATCAATCATCATCCTGGTTGGCACAAAAGAAAATATTCTTTAAAGCCCATCCACTATTATCTTTTACTTTACTTTAGTCTTATTAAAAATATGTTTATAGTTGGCCAGTACAAGTGGCCTGAGCATTGGTGATGATCAGCATGTTTTTATTTCCCAGCATTATTGTTTAGATTTCTGATTATTGTGTATTTTAATGGATGGGCATTAAGCTGGTGCATCCAAGTTATGTTTAAATAATTGCTCAAGCTGGCAAAGGCTCAATAGTTAGCCTGGTCTACAGAAGACCCATTTCCAATCCAGTGACAAGATTGACTGTTAATTCATATTTTTTATTGTTCAAATCCAGCCACAAGATGGACTGTTGATATATTGTATTGATTTATTTATTCCCATTCATAATGATGAGTGATGATTTATTTTGAGTCTTACTTATACTTACTTTATTTATTAATAATGCTGGTTGATATACGATTTATAAGTATGTTTTTAATTGCTCTGAGGAATGACTGGATGATCTCTCAATGATCTCCCTCAGAGATCTCTTGATCTCCTGCTCCTCTTATAAAATATTATATTACTTAAATATTATACTTATATATATTTTATATTAAATCATTTTATTTGAAATATTGTTTACTTGGGGTTGATGATGATTTTTCCATCACCCCACTTTCATTTTATATTGTTGACTTGGGAGTGAAAATGACTTTGCCATCACCCCAGGTTCACTTTTTCTTCTTACTTTCATTATTCACCCCATGTTCATCCTTTTTTCTACTACCCATTCCCGTTACAACATATATATATATATATATATTAATAATTCAAACAAATATATTTAATACAGTATTCAAAATTAAATAATATATTCTTTACCAGAAGTACTTTCAATTGTTTCACTGACAATCTTTTTCAACTGTTAATACAAACGTACAAAAAATAAAAACTTGTATTACCCATCATTCAATCTATTCAAATTTCCCACAATTCTGTTGTCTTTATATTTGCCGATTGTTTATTCATCAAACCACCTCTATTCATTTTTGTACGTTTGTATTAACAGTTGAAAAAGATTGTCAGTGAAACAATTGAAAGTACTTCTGGTAAAGAATATATTATTTAATTTTGAATACTGTATTAAATATATTTGTTTGAATTATTATTATATAATTTAAAAATACAGACATTTAATGGTTGTAGTTATTTATATATATATATATATATATATATATATATATATATATATATATATATGCGCTATATGCACAGATAATGAAGCTAGAAAATATATATTTAAAAGCGAAATTTTACTAAAATATAAAACTATAAAATTATAGAGCTTAGCACTTTCAAGAGACTATTTGCTCTCATAGCAAATTTCTGGCCACATACACCCTTTTTTCTTATACTTTCTACTTTGGGATTTCATATTAGAAAAAAAAATGTACTAAATGAATAAAACCTGAAGCAAAACATATTAAAGCATGTTTGTTAAAATGTTAATTATTTTTACAAATATAATAAAAACAACAGGATTATTTCCATTTATTATTGTTATTGATAAATAAGATTATTGATAAGTCACTTTTTATAGACTAAAAAATAATAGCAAATGTTAGTGATTTTATATGATTCTTACTAAAAATCAAATAAGATAAGAAAAGATCAGTTGAATAAAGTTTTCAATTTATTGAATTTTTTTTTATTCCCAATAAAAATTAATATAGCCATTTAAATGGATTTGTATGATCACACCAGAAGATGAAAATTCAATGAACCATTCTACAAATTATACATGTTTCTAGCAAAATTCTTCTCATCAATAGCTTTGGAGGCTTAAAACAGGCAAAACTCTCTATATACATATTGCCAGTTATCAGTTAAGAGTAAGCATAAGAAATGGTGATCCTTTCACGTTTATTAGCTTTGAAGTCTGGATGATCATCACATTGATTTCATTCTTGCATTAATATCACAACTTTGACTTTTGTTGTTAAAGCATACATACATCATACAGTGATCATCTACTTCAAGCCTTTTTAAATATAACTTAATATTTTCTATATTAACATGAGGGATTGGATACATTCCAAAACAGCTGATGAAGGAAGTTATCCTAGAATATATGAAAATGTGGTTAGTTGGTATAATATGCAGTGATCAAATGAACAATTTTATTAATGCTCTAATAGGCATTAAAATCCATTCAATTACCTACATCATTAAATAATGTCAAGAGCGATTTAAATTCATACAAGCACCTTGATGCCATAGACTCTTATTTTAAAAAATATTTAATATTAAAATCATAAAAGACACTATTACCAGTACTTTTGCCTGCCAAATGAAAAACTTTCATAAATATTCTTTTTTTTTTCATATAATAGTTTTACATATTCTAAAATATCTGAAAAAAGCATCCATTCACTCCCAACAAACTGTTATGATGTTATAAGAATATTTGATCTAGAAACTCATTTTTGAAGTAAGAATCTAAAAATTGCTGCAATTTAAGTTACATTTAGAAAAAGTAACTCTTTCAGTTTTATTTTTTATAACAGTCACATGATGCAAACTATGAATCTACATTCGGAAATTTAGTACAGAGATATTTTTGTGAAGTTTCTCATAGTGCACAAAAAAAAATAAAGTCAACAGATAAAATAGACATATAACTGTTGCAGTTATAACTTAAGAACTGCCATATATTTCTACAGATGCAATTTTGTTTCACTTGTTTGTTTTTATTTTTAGTGATGAATAAATTTTCTTATGTGAAAGTTTTTTTTTAAAAAAAAAAATTGATATAGAACTATTTATGATATTAATTATATATAAGGGATATGACATCAAGTTGTTTGAGAAAGACAGATAATCAAATAAAGAATGGTCACAATAAGCTCTAACTTGATATCTTCTATTACTGGATTGCTATATAGATCAAATAAAGATTAATAATATTAAAAATTAATTTGTGTAATAATATGTGTATCCATTTTACCAATAAGTCAAGATTCAAAAAGTTAGATGAGAATTTTTTTTTATTCTCATTGATTGAATATTACTATAGCAACATCCTTGAAACACTAACCTTTTTCTTCAGCAGTTTCAATATACGACTTAGAAAAAACCAGTAACCCATACCCAGAATGAAAGCAAATAATAGTATTCACTCTAAAAAAAGAGTGTTATTATATTTTTATGCAACACATGGATTCATTATCATAAATAATTTATTTAGATAATAAAACTACTATAATAAATTTTTGGCTGCATCCAAACTTAATGCAATAGGAGATTAAAAGTTTATAACAATCAAAAATTACAATATAAATACTTTTAAGATAGATTATAACCTTATCAAATGTGCCTTGAAATTTATAATAATCAAGCAATATCTTTATTATGTTGATAGAGGGACCTCTCAAACCACGACACAAGATAGTGACTTTTATAAAGATAAGAGTGGCCATCTTATCTTTAACCTAAATAGTTTATATATTTCCAATACAAAGACCACAATATTAACTCGTAAATCACAAGATTTCACAAAGGTTAATTTGTAAAGGAAATAATAGACTTAAACAGTGGGGAGAATAACAATTTCATGTTCCCAAATCAAGATGCTTCAGATTGGCCTATATAAATGGAAAGTTAGGTTAAAGATAAGACTGCCATTCTTATCTTTATAAAAGTCGCTATCTTGTGTTGTGGTTTGAGAGGTCCCTCTATCAGCAAAATAAAGATATTGCTTGACTATTATAAATTTCAAGGCACATTTAATACAGGTTATACCCAGTCTTAAAACTATTTACATATATTTCCTGTGTGCTTAATAAATAATTACAACTTTACAATATAAAAGATAATAATGAACAACCTTCCATTACTAATTAGATTAAATATTAAAATAATCTGAAATTAAAATTATATTTATATTGAAAAAAATAGATCCTATTCCAAACACAATGATAGAAAAATTGATATTCATTCCTTAAAATCAATTTTCCATCCGTGCTAAATTCAAAACAATGGTTAAACTCAAACTGCTAATTTGGAAAAAGTCTGACATTATTATAAAAACACAAAATTTTCTCAGGAATGTAATTTAGACAAGTTAACTATTTTTTTAGGTAAATATCTTTGTTAATTCTTTGACAACAAATAGTATTCTCTATTTGGTAAGACAATAATTGTGTAACTCCATAAGCAATATACAGATTCAAAGGCAGTGCAATGGTGAAAAAGAAAACTTAAAAATATTACTGGATTAAGGAGATACGATCTTCTTAGTGTCTTATAGATCTGTAGAGTAACACATCAATGTAAAAAATATTTAATTTTATTAATCAATGTTCTGTTTTATATGGTAGTAGTACTTTAAAGGTGTATTCTTGTCACTATTTAAATAATACATGTTTTGTTTTAATGTTATATTCATCTGATCAAATTGTTATATTCTTAAAAATAAAAAGGAGTGTAGATCCTGATGGGATAGCTGGAGAAGTTCTTAAATGCATTTCTAATATATTAGCTTCGCGGGTCTGTGGTATTTTTTAAAAATTATTTAGTTTTAAGAAGTAATAGCATTTGATCTTAATAAAGCTTTGTTGTTCCAATTTAAAAATACATGTATAAAAAGAAAAAAGCTTGTGATAATTATTACTGATTGTCTTTTTACTAACAACAACAAATGCACTTTTCAATAATTTCACTGAATAGGTTAATTTAATCACAAATGAATAGTTACCAAAGATTAATTGACATTTTAGAGAATCAATAAATAATATAAATGTTAATCTCATTACCAGATAAATTGAAAAAAGGGATATTGATCAAAGATTTCTATTATAAATTTAACTAAAAGGTTGTCAAAATCATGCGTGTGCATAATTCTAAAGAATATGTAGAATAAACACTAACAAAAAAAAAAATCTAAAATAGTGGATAGACTTTACAATTACTACTGTTGATATTAGATAGATAAATTTACTTTAGTAATAATTAACATTTAAGGACAAGTATATTATATACTTTTAATCTAGATGTAATTAGAAGGAATTTGAACTCAGACTTGCAAGAACCCTTTTACATATAGATTAGAGTATTTATAATGTACATGCATTTAAATATTATATATTCAGTTTGTATTCTGCCCATCCACGCATGTGTGGATTCAGTATCACTTATGATCAACATGGGTATGACAACAAAATTGGCAAACAAGCTCTTTGAACATGCCAATACCAGATTTTCAATGATATGGATAGCTGAAGAGTTGGAGAAGATTGAAACATATCATTAATGTTTGAAGAATTGCTATCTTAATATAACCCGAGCACTGATTATTTTTGTGCGTAGAAGATGATGATCTGGACCAACTGATGATTGCTGGTTCAGCACAAAAGACGTATATTGGAGATCATTTATCTTTTTCATATGCAAGTGGATGTGTGTATTGGTGGTAGGAGATGCAGTTGATGAATAAAGAGAGCTTGAAAATCTGGGTTCAAATCCCCTCTAATGACTTAGTAATAATTATAATTTTAAAGTTCACTGACACCTGCCATTTCAATTATTTAAACAACGAATATTTTAATCTTCCTTAATTATATAACAATGTTAATGATTTATTGTATATCAAATAATTTATAAAACTTATATATATAGTCTAATTGAATCATTCATGTTGAAAGAAAATTAATTTATTAATTATTATTTTAAACAATTTTTTTTTTATTTTTCACAAGTGTATTTTCAAACTAAATTATTATTTTAAAAGTTTGTGAAACAACTAAAAAAATTATTATTATTATTATTATTTCTAATTGTATAAAAATCAGTGACGCGTGTCCAAAATTCCAGAATTATTTAGTGAATTACTATTAATATTATCTAAATATAATAACTAAAGATTCATGAATGGCTAATTATATTTTTAATAATTAAATAGGTACGTTGTTAATCCAGATATTATCTTGATGGATTTTGTGTTATATTAATATAAATGTTTTAACTGTATTGTCTGCATAGTCTAAAGTCTATATTTTATTGAGCTAGTTGGACACCTCAAAAATAGAAGGGAATAAACTATTTTAAAAGGGTAGAACTGTTAGATGTAATTCATATATCTGATTAATGACACGATGCCCTTATGATATAATATGACTAAAAATGTCATAAGTATATAGTGTAAATTAGCACATACCAAATAAAAATAAATCTTTATCATTTAATTATGGTAGATAGTTAAAACATCTACTCTTCGTCTTCATTATGATTACAGGACTCTATACTTTTGATGTTTGCATCTTAAATATTGAACATTATCATTACTGCCATGATCTTCAGTTGAATACAGTTATACTTCTATTATTCTCTTATCAATATACATATATTTAGGTTCATATAAATAATGAACCATGTTCTGTCTATTGATTGATTAACTAATGTAATCATCCTATCGGAATTGTACATTCTGATCATCATCTACAATGGATTATTTCATCACTTCTTTTCATTAAGTCATATTTAGCTGTCTGACTGTGAACCTGAATAACCAGAGAGATCAAGACAATTTCTTATGATTAAAAATAATGATAATTTTGTATACCCAAAAGCCAAAATGATTTACTTTAAAAGCTTTTATTTCATTATATACATTATATTACATCAATATATATATATATTAAAATCCAGTCAACACATAGTCAATCCCAATATCAATAACAATCAGCAATTTCAAACTTTTGTCAAGGCAACCTCCTTTAACAATTTATATATATATACACCTGGGTCTCTTTTTACGCGGATTTATTTAACGCGATTTTGAAGTTACGCGATTCACGTTTCTTCGGAAGTCGAACTCCGATAATGCGCTATTACTTTAAATAATAAATTTTGCACACTTACATCTTATTGAAAGTCATAGCACATTATTGGAATTCGACTTTCATCTTAGTAATTTCAATATTTTCAGTGCTTTATAATAGTAAGATTTTATGCAATAATGAAATTAAAATCATGATTTCTACATTAAATTTTACAAGATTATAATGTAAATTTGTTCAAACATTGTGTGTGTTAATTTTGCATTTTAAATCACATTCTGTTTTTGCTTTTTAAAAAAGAACGTAATCAATTATTAATCATTTAGTGTCCGCAAGTTTATTTTTAATTATTTTCTTATTAATGACACTAATCACGAACGTGCTCTTAAATTCCAACAAGAGCAAAATGGTTGTATGTCTGGATAATATGAGCTTCATAAACAATTAATAAAATCATCATCTCAAAGATTAATTACTACTTACATTGTCACCAGAAAATCATTAACACAACATGAGAGTGAAGTTGGCACTAGTTGTATTTCCTCTTGTGAAGAATCTGATTTTTTACCAGTTTGCAAAAGAACCTGTTTATCGGCAAGTAGCAATAATAATTAAAACGTGTATAAAAAAATGTCAATTACTGTACCATAAATTATGCATAAAAATATATTATTTTGAATACAATTAAATATTATAGTTAAAAAAAGTTTGTCTTGTATCAATTTTTTTCAAATTTGAAATTTTTTATTAGTCATATTTTATTTCCTTATTTTTTTTGCATGAATTTTAAAGTAATTTTACGTTGGTGCTTTGCTTTTATGCAATTTTTGAAAAATCACAGTCCGTATCCCCCCTTTTTCAAGGTAAGTTACGTCTATTTTTGCGCAATTTCATTTGCATGTGTTTTCTGAGGAACCTATCTATCGTGTAAAATGAGACCCAGGTGTGTATATATATATGAAAAACAAAAACAAGTTACTCACGTAACCTGCTATCACTTGTTATTTATGTTCAAAAGATGGCGCTTTACCAAAACCACCGAACAAGTGTAAAATTTGTTTACATAAACGAAAAAAGAGTCAGAATTAACTACCTCTTTCATTTGCTCACCCCCAGATCAGCTGATTTCAAGCTGGTTTGCTCTCCTCAGTGAGGGATAGAGTATAGAAATTAGATCTAAACACTGACTCTAAAGTGTTTATGCAAAACGTTTCTATCAGATTGCAAGCGTGAATTTTTCAGACCGGTAAAGTCTTCAAACTCAGCCTAGCAAGCCAGATATTTATATGGGTCTGATCTCAGTTCAGTATCACCATATAATCAAAGTCTCTGCAATATATATCATTGCAAGAAAACTTTAAAGGTACATTTATGAAAAACAAAAACAAGTTACTCACGTAACCTGCTATCACTTGTTATTTATGTTCAAAAGATGGCGCCATCTTTTGAACATATATATATATATATATATATATATTGTAACAGGATGGAGTAATAGGAAGAACAGGTATGAACTGGGTGATGGAACAATCATCATCAACCCCAAGTAAATACAAAATCTCTGAGAGATCATTGAGAGATCAGCCAGCTAACTCAAAAGAACAACTAAAACATAATTAACTATCAACCAGCATTATAAAGTAAAAGTAAGTATAAGTAAATATGAAGAGAAATAACCTTCCATCATCATCATTGATGAGAATAAACAAATCAGTACAATAAATCAGCCGTCTATCTTGTGACTGGATGTGAACAATAAAAAATATAAATCAACAGTCAAACTGTGACTGGATTGGAAATGGGTCTTCTTTAGACCACGCTAACTATTGAGCTTTTTCCAGCTTGGGCAATTATTTAACCATAACTTGGATGCACCAGCTTAGTGCCCATTCATTAAAATACACAATAATCAGCAATCAAAACAATAATTCCGGGACATTAAAACATGCCGATCATCATCAATGCTCTGGCCACTTAAGTACCATTAATGTACTGGCCAACTATAAACTTAACTTTTTAATAAGATTAAAATAAAATATAGTACATGGGCTTTAAAGAATATAAACTTATGCGCCAACCAGGAAGATGATTTATCATCACGGGATGCCCCAAAGCACTAAATACACATCCCCATTTATATATTTATCCTGTGCAGGAATCTAGCTCAGAGAACATAAGCTCTATTACTGTATGGGACCAAGAGATGATGGAAATAATTTTAACAATTAAATATAAGTTTATTAATAAAAAAAATAAATGATATTTAAGGTCTTATAGGATAAGGCTCTGATTTTGAAAAGTATACAAAATTATATACACAACTAAAGTTATTACATTGTTTTACAATATTTACCATTCAAAATTCAAATTGTTACATGGATTTACATATATGTGCACACAGAAGCACGATTTCAATTATACAATTAATCTATTTCAATTCATATTCAATAATAACAAAAAATGATTAAAATTTACATGTGTTATAATTGGCAATATATGCACATATACATGTGTGTGTGTGAAATAACCTATTTTAATTTATTACAATAATAATATTATATTTTCCAAATTAATTCCATTTGGAAAACATACATAAATTTTACACATATATGTGTGTATAAACAAAACATAGATATAATTTACAATTTAGTTTCAGTTTATAAATTCTTTTTTTTTATTATCAAACTAAATAAAGTCAACTTTTGTTTGACAGGTGGTTGTTGATTAATTATCAAGGTCTCTAAATATAAAATGTCTCTTTTTTTTTTCCTTAATAAACGAAAAATAAAATCATTTTATATATCTGTTACTTCAGACCAAAGAAATTACTTAAAATTTCATTATTATATATAACTGCTGTTAGATTTCAACTCAAGCAAAAGTTACTTGTTTGTGTTAACTTTAAATTATTAATTTATAATTTTAAAAGTCATTTTAAATAATATTAAAATAAAATAACTCACTGTATATATACAAGACATGTTTATATGTGGTTCTCTGTGTGTATAGATAAACAGCAGCATAAGTACACCAATTTTTTCAAGCTTTCTCTTGGTAAGCTTGGTTTTTGGTCCAGCAGAAAAATATAATTTCAGGTTTGCTGTCATCATCAGGTAAAAGTATATAATTCTGCTAATTTGTTGGCAAACCATGAGATTCCTTTTGTAGCCCAAGCAATTGTCAAGCTATCTTCTAGAACATATTTAAGCAGCTAGTTGAGCCATTTGAAGTGACCCTGGCTTCATGAATCAAAACTCACAGTAAACTATAAGGCAGCTACTAGACTGTCCTTATATCTTCATAGGGGCTTTGTATAACTGTTAGCTATTTTGTCCTCATTTTTTAGGCTATTGATTCAAAAGTTACCCAGCTTCAAGTAAATCAAAACTCCTGTGAAGGAGAATAGTAGCAGCCCTTGCCTTCAGCTACATCAGTTCATGGTAGATATTCTGACAACTCTCTGCTACAGCCAACAACATACTGGAGATATCTATTTTGGTCAGCTAATTGCTGCCACTTACTCAAAAAAAATTTAGTAGCCAGACTGTTCTGTTCAGCTCTTACAAAAACTACAATCCAAACTAAATGATATTTTTTATCAGTCTTTTATAACCTTGGTTAGGTCAGGTGACAAAAACACAGTGGCTGTTTTCAATCTGTGTAATCCATTTGAAAACTAGCTGGAAATTTTTATCAAAGTGTGATATTCATGTTTTTACTTTAATCTTTGGAATTTGACCAAAGGTGTGATAATCCTTTAGAATTTTTAATATACAAAGATTTTTAACTAGGTAGTAGAAATGAAAATAAGCATTAATTAAAAAAGATTTTATACAAGTCTTAATTAAAAGATTTTAAAAAATAAATTCTGTTTTTTTTTTTTTTTGTAATTTCAAAATCAGAATTACAAATATTATTTATCAGACTGTTTTAAAAGTTTAAACCATAACAAAATTTTACTTATCTACAAAAATGTATGTCTGTGTTTATTTCTACTTTTCCCTTCAACTTTATATATATATTTATGCACATACACTATATTAGTGTGTGCTATGTAATCCAACTGGTTATAATATATATATATAATAAATTAACTTTGATGTCTGTATTCTTTCCAAAATATATGTAATATTCAAATTAATATATATATATCAAAATACAATAAAATAACTATAATTTACGTGAATTTTACTGTATTTTGATATATATATTAGTGATTTGAATATTATATATATGGCAATGATTACAAAACAATATTATAGATTCTTTTATTATTAGAAAATTTACTAGTATTGGGTGTGAACTATTGAAGTGATTTATTATAATTTCACATATCAGAAGATGACAGTGATATTATCACATGACGAGCAATAATAGAGTTAGAAACCAAAGCAAAAGAAACACATTTAAAGAAAATAATTGAATTCATATGGCAGAAAACAAGGACAATCTAAGATAAAAAAGTTAAATTAAAAAAAAAAGAATATTTAAATAACAACCAGAGAAAATTATTAAGGACTGCTTCTGAAAATCTATGTCATATTAAAAAATTAAAAAGTTTAAAATTTTAAAAATCTAGAATATTATAAATATTAAAAATAGAACAAAATGAAAAAGAGAACAAGATAGAGAAATGACCACAGATGAAGTGTATCAAGTATGGCAGGGGAGATGAGACAAAAATCTTGACTAGGAAAAATTCTGGGATAAAAATTTTCAAAAAGAAGTGGAAATAAAAGATTCCAGTATTGATGTGAATTTCTTAGAAGCTAAATTGTTGTAAATAATATAGAAAATACAAAAACTGATGAGAGAAGTATAAAAGAATATAGAGATATAATGAGATTGCAATGGCCATTAAATATTTTAAACAAAGCAAATATAATTACAGTGCTATATTCTGAATACAGTGATATAATGAATAAATATAATGGAGACTCAGTTTAGTTCACAAGCCTAAAGTAGATATGAGATCAAAATTCCCAAAAATACTATAGTGGAAATTATATACAAATTCATCTATCCATGAAGTCACACATAACTGCCTTATCTGTATTCTCTGCATTCATTTTGTTTTCATTATTACATTCTACATTAATATTTCTTTCCTGCACATCCCTGAGAGATGTATCAAATGATAAAGGAGTAAGGATATCCTTAGATAATGCACTATGGTATTTATTTGCAAAATTATTTATCCCATTATAGATGCACTTGCTTTATGCATCTAATATATCCAAAATCATATTAATTTTACTTTCACCTAGTGTTTCACTTTTTTAAAAAATGCAAAGTTAATTAATTGGATTTCTGGATTAATAAATATTGAAATATAAGGTTTACATAATGGATGTTCGAAAATTAAATATGTGCAAAGAAACTAAACTAATCTGTATATATATATTTTTTATATGTCAAAGCATTGACAGGAGAGTGAACCTATAAACCCGGGACAACTGCTTGTAGGCCACCAATGCTTGACTAATCTGTATATTTTTTTAAAAAATCAACAAAAAGAATTAATGATTATCAGATGAAAACTGAGAGTTACCCAGAAAACAAGAAAGGAAGAGTATGTGTGTGGGTGTGGGGGTATATATATATATATATATATATATATATATGTCCAGTATATATATATATATATATATATATATATATATACTGGACAAGAAGAGTTACTTGAATAGCATAAAAGCCTCACTATTACATGGATTTATAATAAAATTTCTTAATATTCAGAGCCCAAGAATGGAATACAACTACACAGTTGCAACTCTGGGTATGATTCATCCCAAGAAGTTATGATCCATAAATGAGTAACTGGAAGATATAAAGGGGCATCATGGTCCTTATATATATATAATAAAAAACAAGTTAAATTCACGTAACTTGCTATCGCTTGTATTTTTGATCAATAGATGGCGTTTTACCAAAAACAGCGAACAAGTGTAAATTTGTTTACATAAATGACAAAAGAGTCAGCATTCACTATCTCTTTCCTTTGCCCACCCTCAGATCATCTGATTTCAAGCTAATTTGCTATCATCAGTGAAGGATAGAGTTAGAAACTAGATCTAAACACTGACTCCAAGTGTTTATGCAAACAGTATCTATCAGTTTGCAAGCATGAATTTTTCAGACCGATAAAGTCTTCAAACTCAGCCTAACAAGCCAGATAGCTGCATGGGTCTGATCTCAGTTCAGTTTCACCACATAGTCAAAGCCTCTGCAATATATATCATTGTAAAAACCTTTAAAGGTACATTTATGAAAAACAAAAACAAGTTAAATATATATAACAGACGAGAATTGAAACTTCCAATGAGTTACATAATGTAAATAAACTCTCAAAAGATAGATGATATCACCTGTCCTTTAGTATTTGCTGTTATTTATGCTTAATTTATTTACATAATTTTAAATGAGGGAATCAATTCAATCTAGTGATTATATATATTTATAAAATAAATGATAAGAATCATCAATGGAAGCTTCAACTACTCCCTGTTCAATTATATATAATCTGAGTTATTTATTATTTGCGTATATATATATATATTATAATTTTAATATAGGTTTTAAATACATTTCTACGTAATTAATATACAGCAGTAATTAAACTATGTATATAGTTTAATTACTATTGTATATTAATTAATTATTGAGAAATGTAGTTAAAACTTTTAGTAAAATTATTAAATTAATTTAATTAATTCTAAATCATATGTAGTTTTATATTAATTAAATTAGGCTTAACTTTCAAGGGATTTTGGTCTTGACTGATAATTAATTCGTTGACTAGGGACATAACGGAGAGTAGTAAAAGTATTTTCAATAATTTCATTTGAATAGGTTGATCCAATGATAGATGAATAATTACCATTAATTTAAGAAAATCAAATTTTGTTACCAGAGCAGAAGCAAAATAAGGATATTATAAAAGGCTTTCTATCATCAATTTGATCAAGAATTAGACTCATTTAATCAAAGACTTTCAAATAAAGTTTGAAAATGAACATTTTCCATTGAAGTTTATTCATAATATACAGTTTCTACATTATAATATGATTAAAAATGAAAGGAAACATGTATTAAAGTAAGAAGTATACCAACTTCAACTTTGCTATCCATTTTTAAGATGTAGTCTTTGGAACAGTTTACAGGAAATTCCATGAAGCATGAATCAAGATGTATATAGGTTTGAAGCTGACATTTTTAATTTTAAACAATTAAAACAAGAAATTTCATCTTCTTGTCTTCTAGATTTACAGTATAATGATAGTCGTAGTGCTCTTACCAATTCAAAGGATGATATAAAGAATATTCCTAATATTTAAATTCAAAACAATTGGTTGAGTAATTAAATTTAAAAAACTCAAGGATTTTATCAGCCAGCAATGGAAGTGACATCTTCAGCTATCTTGAATGGTTATCTGTTTAAGAATGTAAATACATTGAAATATAAAAAACAAAATTTGTCAATGTGCAGCACAAACTTCAATGTACAGCTCATGCATTTAATAAATTAAAATATAAGTATTTTGTCCATATGATATTATATTCCTAAATATAATAGTTTGCAAGTTTATGGAAATACAACATGAAACCCCTATAAAGACAATGAAAAAATTTCTTTGGATCATAAAACCAACAGGTTTCTGCTTCAGCTTTTTAAAAGTAATGATGTTTAATTCATAATTGTTAGGGAATATCTTCATTAAATTGGTCAAGAGAAATAGATGAATAGTAACTGCCTTACTAAAAAGTATTTATAGTGAATGTCGATTTGGTTTTCATGGAAGAATCAGATCCTAATTACATTATACAGATCATCTGTAAAAGATACATCTAAGAAATGAAGGAATTACTGCTTTAATTGGGGAAACTATACCTGAAAATAAAATACAATGAAGAACTGCAATTAGGTGAACATTGCTGAAGTCTTTCAGAAAGAAAAGTTTGTTCAACAGTTGGAAAAAGTATTTCATGATATCAATGGCTTGTACAATCATAACCAAAATCACTTTTTAATGATTTGTTTTTAGACATACTATATATTTTTTCTTCTGAAATTAAAGTAGTCATATAGATTTACTCAGCTCCCTCATTTCTAAATAAATGGATCACAGGAATATCCATAATCATAGGATGAAAAATAGATAGGACTAACTGGGAGACAAATGCTTTAAAAAAAAAAACGACTACATGATAATTTTAAGCAAACTCTATCCTCTTTATTAACTTTTGCTTGCTACAGAATATTTGAATAAACCTGTTTCAGAAAACACTCTTATTTAAACATCTCATATTATCTCAAAAACAATTTATAACATACATTGGTACTCATCTTATAGCTAAAGATGCCGTTCTATGGCGCATTTTTTATGCTAAAACACATAAAAAAGCTGTTTCCGTGGCCGACACATTCGAACCCGTGTTTTCTATAATACAACTTTTTTGTTGTGCTACAGAATGCAGGCCGCTATGTCACGTTGCAGAGCATGTATTTTGCTAAGCAGCAATTACATTTTCCGAATTCGCACAGTTTATAAAATAATTAAGGCTTGATGAGAGAGTTTGTATTTGAATTGTATTGAAATGTTGTTTTCATTGGATTTTTTTTTATTTTAAACTATTGAAATGTTCAGATTTTTTAAAACAATAATTATAAGACTTTTTACAACGTACTGTATTGAACTTTTATTTGGATAAATGTTAAATATCTATGTTTTTATTGAGTTGCAATTAGGTAACGTGTCAAGTAATGTACAGTTAGTAACATTCATGAGACAAAGAAGATTCTACCCACTGTATATTTTTGAAGTAAAAAAGAGCGGTACAAAAAAAATATCCAGTAAGAAAAGTCCAAATATACAGGGTTTTTTTTTAAATTTAATAAAAAGCAAATATTATAAACACCTTTAATAAGTAAAGAAGACATTTGTATGTGTTTGTTGTTGTTTAAAAAAGTCTGAGTTTCTTTCTTCTGTCCGAGTACGCTTACGATTTTGAATTTTTTTATTTTACCATTACAAACAAACAGAACACTAACCCTAAAACTAACCCTAATACCAACCCTAAAACTAACCCTAAACCTAACCCTAAACTAACCCTAAAACTAACCTAAAACTAACCCTAAACTAACCCTAAAACTAACCCTAAATCTAACTATAACAACTTTTACTTTTATTATGATTATTATTTTTTAGTTAAACAACAACAAAAAAAGTTGTAACACAAGTAAAAAAATATCCGATAGAAAATTGCTAAAAAAAAATCTGTAACACAAGTAAAAAAATATCCGATAGAAAATTGATAAAAAAAAGCCGTAACACAATTTAAAAAGTATACGATATAAAAAACATGAATCAAATTATAATTAGTTGATTTTATTTTACATTTATTATTATCATTTAAATTATATACGTTAATAAAAAATAATATTTAAAAAAGACGATTTTGTTTTGTTTTTATTTTCGCATTACAAAAAAAGCACAGAAAAATTATTAAAATCACCGGCCCGTGAATGTTCATATTTTATAGTTTTAGCGTGAAAATGACGCCATCCTACAGCATCTTTATCTATAATACAAGCACCCATACATTACTTAGCCATACTTATTAAACAAATAAAATTAAATACTGCCTAATGCTATACTTGTACTTAAAATATACTAGTAATTATAAATAAAATAGAAATTCATATAACACTACAATTCTATCCCAAACAACAAAAGTTTACTAAATTTCTTCCATAACTATGGTTTCCTCTATTAACAAATATATCTTTTTAAGTGAAATCATCTAAATATACAATATATACATACAAAACAAAATAACCTCCCCAACATTCATTTCAAAAACCAACTTCCTTTAACCTCAAAAGATGTCATGTCTTCATCAGGTGATCTCAGATTCAAAAACTTTTATCATCAAAGTTTCTTTTATTCTTCTTTTAAATTCACTTTTTTCATAAAAGATAACATCTGCATTGACAAATGTCAGTTTATGACCTGTATTCAGTTCATGAATATACAAAGTTGAGTTATATCAATTTTTAACTCTACACTTATGAACTTTAACTCTTTCATTAACACTGAATTTACTTTAACCTATATAGATTTTATGACAACTGCAACCTTAATCTTATAAATCTATTCCTGGTTTAGTTTATAAGATTTCTAGCAGTTGTCATAAAATTTATATAAATCAAAATAAATTCAGCCTTAATGAAAGAGTTCATAAGAATAGACCTAAAAATAAATATCATAACTCAGCTCTGTGTACTCATAAAATGAATACAGGTCATAAAATATTATTTGACATTGCAGAGATTATCATTTATAAAAATTAAAAAAGTGAATTTAAAAGAAAAGTAAAAAAATTTTGGTGATAATTTTTTTAAAATATGAGACCATCAATCTTATAAAAACATCCTTTGATGCTAAAGGAAGTTGTTTTTTGAAGTGAATGATGGGAAGGATATTTTGTTTTGTATATGTATGTTATATGTTTTGTTAAATTTCACTTGAAAAGCTCTATTTGTTGATAGATGGAATCATGGTTGCAGAAGAATTTTGTCAAAATTTTGTTTTTTGGCTAGTATTGTAAATGTTATATGAATAAAAATTTATTTTTACTATGTAATAAAACAAAATATAAAATTAAATTATTTATATCTTACAGATTAGCGAAATGCTGTGATCATTTATTAATGAATTTGTAACATCACCTTTCAAAGCATGCTTTTAGATGAGAATAATTACACTCCAAATCAGTGATGAATTTATCAAATTCATATTAGTTAGTTATGTTATATGTTTTATTCTAAAAAATAAATTGTATGTTATATGAATTAGAGCAATACTGAAGCATAACTGCAAAATAATAAGAATTTGCAGACTTTACTTATAAAAAATGAATTATTTATTTATAACTGAAAAAATAAATGATTTATGTTTTAGCTAAATTTGCCATACGATTAATAACTTAAGAAGTTGTTAGACTTCCAAACATCCTAATGGTATTACTTAGCTGAGAAACAAACATTAAAATTTTTAACTCTGAATTCACCACTTTATCATTGAACTAAATCATAATGGGAATTTTAAAGCTGTCAAAACAGCAAATAAATACATCACCCAAGTTAGTGTTTGCAAAGACAATTTCGTACATGTGATGAACATAATCAAAATTAATTATTTATAAATAACAATGATAATCATATCCTTCTGAGTCAAGAAACAAGTAAAACTCTGAAATGTTTGAAAATGTTGAACCGCTAATGATTTGCTTTTTCCTGCTTTAATACAAAGCTAAAAATATTTCTTATGAAGCATGAACCATGTGATTCATATTTTATATTTTATTTGCCACTGGAAAAGTTTAATTTTAAGATAAATCTATTAAATCCAACCATGTGTACCTCTAGTGAAACTTTCAGAATAAAATCTTAAACTAGAAGTTCTCGCATAATGGATGAAATCGAAATAATATTAAAAATTAAAATTATAGATGTTATCCAAAAAAACAACTAATCACCATATCAAAAAATAACATGTTTCAGATGCCTTTGATAGAATAATAATTAAACAATCAAATACTTTATTTTTCTAGACTTCATAACACATTTCAGTGCTAGCAATGAGAGTGCTGAAGCTGAAGTCCACAAATCTTAAACTTCAGAATCCGTTAGTCGATTATTACAGTACATAATAATAATTAATAAAGACCCTTAGTAAGGGACTCAACAACCAATATTAAATAGTGAAAGTCTTCAGAAAAATCTAAACTTTCCTAAAATTAATGATCTATTATTAATAGCACACAAGTTAATACATAGCATAATATATCAATTGGTAATATTCTCTCTTCTTCGGGTGTTGGTGGCCTGACCAATGACAGTACTAGCAAGGGAATCAAATCTGAACCTTTAGATTCACGAATCCTCTTAAAAATTCAATAGGCAAAAATCTAAAGGTCTAAATTCAATTCATTTTCTAGTACTGATATTGGTCAAGTCAGCAACACTCAAAGAAGAGAGTACTATATTCAAGAATTTAAAAGTCCCGGTTCAAGTCTCATGCTAATACTGTCACTGGACAGGCCTGCAACACTCGAAAAAGGGAGAATACTACTACTCAGAACATTGTGTTATATACTAACCTGCTTGTTATTACTAACAGTTGATTGCATTTGGAACATTTAAAATAACGTTTAAATTTTACTAAAGACATTCAATATTGGATGATAAAAATTACTATGAAAATGCTATCATTACTAAAGACCAATAGTGTTTCATAGAAATATATATATATATATATATATGCCAGAAAATCATTTATTTCACACATTAAAATTATTTACAAAAATAGTAACTGATGATTGCTGGTTTAGCATGAAATACGTATATTGGTGATTATTTACCTTTTCAACATGGGTGTGATCAGGTGGGTTAGCAATATGAGATGGCACTGAGAGAAGTGGGTCGTGTGAAAGTCTGAGTTCGAATCCCGCATATATTACATATATAAATGCAGGTTTAAGCCTGGGCAATGTATTAAAAATAGTTATTTCAAATGAATTAATAAAAAACTTTATTCAAAAACAAAAAAAGAATACCATTTATTCATATGAGAGGAATGGCCAAGAGGGGGAGAGTCAAACCTTTATAATAAATTCTATTTAAATACACATCAACATAAATCAAAAGATATAAAATTATCTTCCTGCATATGTCAGTGTAAAAGTAAATGTCATATTTAATAAAGATTGATAATAAATATTAACAGATTATTGAAAAGAAAAAAAACCACATATAGCCATGCAAACACATGTATACTAATGTCAATAAATATAATACATGCACTAATTTATCTAGTCATGTAAAAAGATTATAAAGGCAATAAATTCTTATTTCAACTGGTATTAAATTGCAGACCGACACATCATTTTATCTAGTAAAATATCAGTTATTGATAGAAGCAAGCAAGCACAGACATACTTCTACCTTACATACACACTACTAGAAGTTAACAATGTTCTATATCTTATTAAACATTAAATATAGCAATACCAACTTATTATTTCACTATTATATATCAACTAAATAATAATAATAATTAATCTGAAGAAAATGATCAATAACCACATTAGTATAGTAAAAAGTTAAATATTCTTCAGAGAAAAGACAATATATGAGGAAAAAGATGAAATACTAAAATATTTTGAAGGATGGAAATATCTAGTCTTGTAAATTGCTTGAAAAAGAGTTAATAATAATATAAGTAAATATAATTGTGAATTGGCAAAAAAAGTTGTTAGAAGAAAATAAAAGTCTCAAAAGAGTAAAACAATATTTTGATATTGTAAGAAAAGTTATATCTGTAATGCAAAGAAAAAATGGATGTTTGTTATTATAAAGTGACTTTATTCAAAGAGTTCTATAAAGAATTATATAGTAATAAAGCATAAGAAAATAAAGTATCCCCTACAATTATTGGTAATACATCATCTAATTATCCAGACCGCTCAATGGCGCTGTTGCTAGTGAAAAATAATTAGATATAACGTTACCGAGCTGTTTTTATTTTGTTGATTTGTTTTTAATTTTTGGATTTGTTTGATTTTTTTTTTTTATGTATATTTCTTAAAAATATATATATTTTTTTTTGGGGCTTTTTAAAACATTCTGTCTTTTTTTTAAAACAAACATTTCTTTTTTTTTTCCTCATGTGTCATAGCATCAGCCGGAAAGCAAACCGGCTAACCTGGGACAACTGCTTGTAAAGCAGCTGTCGCTGAACTCTCGACCACCAATGCTCGACAAAAAGACCGGAAAAAAAAAAAAAAAACTTTTTTTTTTCCGGTCTTTTTTATTTTTTAAGAAAGTTTTTTTTTTTCAGTCTTTTTTCTTGTTTTTGAAGAAACTTTTTTTTGTTGTTGTCATTTACCGTGTTTTTATTCATAAACAAATACATAGAAATTGCTTTTTTACTTTTAAACAAGGCTTTCTCGACAGAGCTCTCTAAGAGCTGTCATCATAGACACATTTCCAACTCAGCTCCAATACACTTCACTGTAAGCTCATCCCGGTTCCAATAATAAATATTTGGCAGCCCTCAAACCACATTCCATATGAACTGAATGGAATATCTTCAGCGACATTGACACGATTGACATTCCATTTAAGATGTTTGACAACACTTTAATTTCATTAAACCACCACAAAGACAGTTTTTCTGGGTGGGTAGAATATTTTTTTTGATTGAAGGAAGGCCACCGCATCTGCTTCTGTAGCAGGTAAATCTAACAACTTCAACGCCGAATGGTTGTCTGCCATTTAACTGTTTGATCTCGAAAAAGTATCAGAAAGTGCACGACTTGATCGTGAACTTTGCCAAATCATGATTTACACTCCTTATTTAGTGAATTGTGACCCCTGAGAACGAAAGTAGGGGCATTTGAGAATTCATTACAATTTTTACTAACTCACATAAATTACAATACATTTAACCAAAAAAAAATCCATTCTAATATACTTTTCATCATTACAACATACAGAAACCTTCATATCATATGCTGTACAATAATCAAGAGTAATGTCTATAGAGAGTGTCGCAACTCGTCACTAATAATGTTCACATGCTAGTGATGTTGGGTGAAGGGTGCACTTCAACAACATCTTAGTGTTTGAACAGTTTACAGGCCATAAGATCTGTGAACGGCCTTGTAAACAGCATATTTCTGTGCTTTATGGATAGAAACAGCGCCATCAAGCGGTGTGGATGAACAGACAATGTATTACCGATAATTTAATATTAAAGAAAATATAATTTAATATTAAAGAAAATATACTGTACCATTTATTTATATATGGTACAAATATATTGGCATTTGGTAAATATTTTTTTAAAAAAAGGTAAAATTTAAAAATCTGTAAAAGACACAATTGAATTTTTTTTTATTAGTGTAATTTTTTTTTTTTAATGTACAATGAAAGTTACATTTTTGGTTTATATTTTTTATGTAATTTAATTAAAGTTAAAATTGGAATGAATAAAAGACACGCAGATTGCTAATCCAGATAAACTAAAAGAAAAAGAATTCCACACGCAGATTTCAATTAATAAAATCTTTCTAACTCCAATTAAAGATGGTGGAATTATGTTAAAAAAAGACGTAACTTAAATTTAAGAAAGAATGTACAAGATTATTATCTTGTATGCTGATAAAAGAACAAAAGAAAATAGATGCACAGAGAAGTCTAAAAAAAATTATCGCAAATATAAAAAAGGTCAGAAAAAACTTCAAATGGTGTCTTTGTCTTTTCCTTAATTAACAGCTTCCATTAGGTCCGGGATAGAGAAAATATCCTAGCCCAGACTACTCATATGCAGGACTACAATTACTCATATGCTGAGGTGAATCATCATGCGGAGCAAAACCAATGCGTTTACAGATACCTTTTGTCATATAGGTCATTCGGAAAAACTGTCAAGTCTAGCCATTAGGATGGGCCAAGAACCTACAAAAATGTTGACAGAGTGAAACTAGTTAACTTCAATGGGCTCTTCAAAACACGTACTACAAAACATACTGGTAAGATTATTCATATCCTGATTGTGACTAAATTAAGTTCAAACAATCCTTCCTTTAAGCTTATAATATACTAGTAATAGAGACACTTGTGGATTTACCATTCAAATAACTTCCTGAAAGAAACTTACAAAGTAAATTTTAATTGTTAAACTGTTGTAGTTAATTGATTAATGTCTGGGTTATTGTGGTGTAGTCTTTCCAATTAATTAGTAATTTATCTTTTAAATATTTTAATTTGTTTGAATAAAATATTTTACTTTTATCAACTTTTCATTGTGCGTTATTAATGTTAGTTATTAAATTTATTAATATTAGTTAATTGTGTGATAAATGTGTGAATTACCTTTGCCAATATGTTTATTTATTAACTAAGCCCTGGGTGTAATAATCTCTGAAAAATAACTAAGTTATGGGAAATCAAAATCCTGATCCTTTAAATTGTTTTCTTCTTAATTTACGATGTGCGGCGCGGCGGATTTCAGCAGATTCTTGTATGAATCCTGGTGCCCTTATTAAAATAATTAAAAAGCTGATTCCGCCACCAATGTAGGCCTTAATAATTAGTAGGCCAGTTAATCAGGAAATAAGCTATGTTTTTGGAAATAGGAACAAGATATTTTTTTCTCCATAGCTTGATTAACTTTCACTTGTATGTAAAAGAAGGCCTATCAGAATGTACTAGAACGTGAAAAATGTTACTATACTTATGCGTTTGAAAAGAAAGTTTTTAACAAATGTGTTTTACCAGTTTTCACTTATAGATCTGAAATTTGGATACTTAACAGAAGAGCACTACAGAGATTTCTGACCATTCATCAAAGTATGGGGAGATTTTTGTTAGAAGTCACATAAAGAGATTGAAAATAAAATGCATGGGTATTACTGATATCACTGGAAGAATTAAGATACTGAAGCGGAGCTGAACTGGACATATTGCTAAAAGAATTGTTAATGGATGGATGGTAATAGACTGTACAAGACCTAGACAAAGGCCACCTGTGAGGTGAATGGATGAAATAAGCAAATAGTTGGTGTGATGTGGAGTAGAAACTAGAAATCAGAGAAAGTGGTTTAGACCTTTGTTCTACAATGGATCGATAATGGATAAAAATGATGATGATGATATTGCATAAATATTACATGGATAACGTTCTATTTTCCACATATATATTCACTATTTCCATTAAATTAGATTTTTTTTCGATTGGTGTAATCTTAGCATCTTAAACTTTAGACCCTTTAAAAAACATTGCGTCTAGTATAACATTTTTTTATATAAAATGAGTTTTAGATTTCTGTAATCCTATTAAAAAACATTAAAGTGCTAATTCTGGAACTCTTATTATTTTTCAAGGGCTTAAGTATACGCTTTTTGTAATACTTCCTGTAGCTTTAACCTCTGACCTGGCAATGGTGGGTAACCATAGAGGCACGATTTTTTTATTAAATGTAATTTTCATGAAAGATTTTTAAATAAGCATAAATAACTTTTTTTAAAAAAATAAAATAAAATAGAATTATCGTACATAACGAGTTAATTATTTCTATATTATTAGTTGTTGTTTTTTACTATAAATAATACAGATTTTTTTTTTTAAAAAGCAATTTAAAAAAATTCTAGCACTCTAAACAACGTTATATGATGATTTTTTTTTTTTCAAAATTGATTTAAAGATTAGGTCAATAGATAATCAAAAATAGTACAAGTTTGTGATGAATTCAAAGAATGAGATTTTTATTTAATAGCTGTAAATCAATGACTCAAAAGTAAGAAAAAAGATTTGAAAAAAAAAAAAAGCATTTTACTCTTAAAAATAAATTGAAAACTACTGTTCTGTCAGATATTACACCCACACACTCGTAAAAAAAAAGTTTTCTTATTTTCTAACTTTATCTTTACTTTTGAATGTAAAATTAAGCTGGTAAAAAAATTAATTTGCTCATTGATTTGTTTGTTAATAATTAATTAACCTACAATATTATGAATAAAATTAACGAGTAAAGATGATATCAATGCAAACAACTTTACAATCAAACATCACTTAAAAGGCCTCGTGGTATAGTTGTTAGTCCATCAGATTGACTAAGTACATGATTTTACAATTTCAAGTGTTGATGGCCTAGTGGTTGGCGTAGCTGCCTTCCAAGCAGCTGGCCCGGGTTCGCTTCCCGGTTAACGCATTTGACATATGAAAAAAAAAGTATTCAGTATTGTTTAGTAAATGTGGTACTTACGTATTATAGTGCGGCGGTGAAATTTTAGTCTTTACTATATATGATTATTTGTGATTGTTAAATATTTGCTAGTACACTTTATTTAATTAAGTAAATTTAAACAATTGTAAAAATAAAAAAAAATTAACTTTCAAAGATTTAAAGACTCATTTTTAAGAAATTTGTCAATAACAACTCCACTTTCTATACTAATGTCAATTAATTTAGTGGCAAATTTGGCTATATTTAAAGCATAAGTAGGTCAATGATAGCTAAAAGTTAATAAGTAATATATAGTAGATATAAAAATACTCTAGAGATCTTCAACAACTTATCCTTGAAAGTCAAATTTACTTAATTAATTAAATGCTATCAAATATTTAGCAATCTATACATAATTAAAATGATTTTAATGAAGACTAAAATTTCACCCACCCACCCGGACTAATACGTAAGTACCCCAAAGAGATATCTAGTTACTATAGGGTAAAAGTCTCTCTAGTGATTATTGAGCACTGATATGTTAATTTAATATATAAATATAAGATTACAATATAATGCATCATGAATCTCTGGTAAAGGAAATATACTCTTATAGGTAATGAGTACATAATTTATCTGTGTTTTGTGTGAAAGTATTAACATAAATGTAAATTTATTTATACAAATTTTTAACCTAAAAAAAGATTTGGCAATAACACACTATGACTTGAATATATCACTGATGACAGCATACTCTAACTTGCCATAATGATCCTATCCTTCACAATTAATGAATAATAGATTTTAGTTTTGAATGCCATCCTATTAATAGCCACTTATAAATGAGTATGACCAACACAATATCAGAAAAAAGAGAACAAATAATTGAACATGACTTTGAGATGACCACAGTTATATCTGCATATGACATGTGATATTTTAGACTGTTTACTTGATGTCTTATAATGCTATCTTTGACATCTTCTAATTCCATCTTTTTCTTTCATAAAACTTTAATATTGTGTGTAATTTTTAATTGTATTTTATCATCAGATATATTTTCCAATAAAAATAGTCAATCATTATCTGAGTTAATCTTTATGGCATAATCAGAATTAATCTCTGCACCACATCCAAATTAAATATTTTTTAAGATGCTTATTATTAATCATTCAATGCACATGTTCAATCCAATGAAGACATGTCTCTACAATTTAATATTCAATATCATCACATTAAACAAATGGAATATCATGCTGATCAAACTTAATTATAATCTTGAAATCTTATTTTCACAATATTCAAGATTTGTTTTATGCACTGTGGGTCCACATTTTATTTTTCTGCAAATTATGTAGCTTTATATTCAATTAATTTAGCTGAAGTAATTATTGCATCACTATGACAAACCATCCTATATCTAACTTTTTAACTGCTACAGTACATTAGAATCTATGTGCTCTTCACATCAAAGCCTGATTATCTAGTTTTAAAAATATTATCATGATATTTAAACTGGTGAATATTCTCAAAATGATAATGATTCAATTTTGATTTGGCTACAGATTTTCCTTCCATCATTAAATGATAGAGCACCTGAATATATATTTTTAACATAAATTATTAAAACAATTTCTTTATAGGTCACAAACAACATCACAATCATCAACCTACTGAAATATGGAAGCTCTTGGTTTTACCTGATAAACTGTTCATTTTTAAAATACCATCATCAACCTTATCTCATGAAATGTGTGCATAAAAAAATAGAAAACAAAATTGGAGTTAGAAATCCCTGCCTGCCAACAGATTTCATTCAACTTGATTCACATTTTCCACTACATGCTTTCTCTCTTACCATTATTTAGAAGCTGTTCAATATGAATTAGTTTAAAACAGGCAAAACTCTCTATACGTATTGCCACTCAGCGCAAGCCAGAGTAATCAATGGATGTCAGAAGGCTTGTGCATAAAATCACCATCTAGTACCTACTCATCCAATATCCCCAGACTAGTTTCTGGCTTGTGGCCTTCATCAGTGAGGAGCCTTGGATCTGAGAGCACTGCACCTAGAATCCCCATCTAGTGCCTACTCATCCAATGTCCCCAGACTAGTTTGATGGGGATTTTATGCACAAGCCTTCTGGCATCCATTGATTACTCTGGCTTGCACTGAGTAGCAATACATATAGAGTTTTGCCTGTTTTAATAACAGTTAAGAGCAAGCATAAAAAATGGTAATCACATGATGTTTATGAATTAGTTTCTATGTAAAATCAGATATTTTCAATCATTACCACAAAATGTTTTCATTATCATTCACTTGTTTTGAGTAAATTAATTGAAGAAATAAATAAATCAGACATATCTATATTGCTTCTTGATTCTGTAAAATTACATTATCTAATAGTCCTTCATCTATGGGTCAATAAAATCCTTAGAGTCCTTTTGCTATAGTATTCCTTGTTAATGAATTTATTTTTCCTTTTATTTTTATGAAATGAACAAATGATCTTCTGGCTCAAAATTTGTGGGTTTTTTATTTTTAAAAAATTCCAATATGTCACTATCATATTTTAAAACTTCTCCAACAATATCTTCAGGACTTGGAAATTTTTCTATTTTTAATAATACAAAATGCAATTTTAATCTCATTAAGACAGACATCTCTGTTCATACTTAAATGTGTCAATCATGAAATTCAGTTATCTGCATTCTTGTGTAATCTTTCAAAAAGTGATCAAAATATTCTTTCTATCTATTCAACATATCAAAATTTAAAAGTGACTGCAATCACCAAACTACTGTGCCTCCTTTGAAGTTTTAATCCACCTATCATTCTTAAAACTCCCATCAGTAACTGAACTTTTTAATCCATATATTACTTATGCAATCCCATATATATTTTACTATTCAGTAAAGCAGAGAATGCCACATTTTTTTAATCAGGTCACTAATAACGGCAGTGTATATAAATGCAGTTATTTTTTTCTACCAAAGCAGGAAAAACAATTAAAAAACTATAGTTTAAAAAAAGAACACTAGATCATGCCTTGTGGCAGTTTGCTACTTCTTGCCATCCTTTTAATCTAATTGTTTTCATGTTTTCATCAGGAGAAATGGATATATAAGAATTCAACTAGCAAAGATGAACTACTAGTTTCTATGCAAATATCTTTGATAGATATAAGAAACATTCAGACTATAACCTCAATATCATGAGTGATAAAATTCACTATAATTATTGAGCCTCACTAAGTACAAATATAAGATGAAACTAAAAACAATATTGATCATTGGGTGTACAAGCTCAAGGCATCAAAAAATAAATTAATAACATCAAAATGTCAATCGGAAATATCCCAGCATATGAATTCCCTACTTTCAAATTATAAATGTTCCAGAGAATTATGTCTAGTTTTTTCTATAACACATGCCATAAAGACCTGAGAATAAATTACTTTAAGGATTTAATACAGTTCAAGAAGCATTTATGGCATGAGAAAACAAGTAAAGCAGTAGAGTAGTCATATGGAATTGCATAGAGAATATACCTGATAACTTAGTTCACACATTCAATATATTACAACAAGCACTAGGTTTAATTAATGATAATGAAGTATTCCATCAACCAATAACTGAGGGTGAATTTCAATTGGCATAAAATACAATGAATGTTATCACAGCTGATCACTTGAACTCATCATAATGACAATGCTGGAATTGGAAAGACATTCCTTTTCAATTTACTGAAAAATCAAATATGATGTTATGCTAAAAAACCAATTCAAAGTCTGTACATTAACTACTATTGTAGCATATCCAATAGATTAGATGGTTCAATATTACATAGCATCCTTAGACTACCAGTTCAAAATAATGCAAAATCATCAACATGTTACTTATAATTGGTAACTAATCTCAGAGTAATGTACCAACATTATAGACACATAACTAAAGCAAATTAAAAACACCAATAAATAGCTTTTTGGCAGAATGAATATTCTTTTTTTATGATTTGGTGTAACTACCAGTAAGAGGACATCCATGCAGATCACATGACACCAAGCAATATACCTATAGTGAACATTCCTGAGTATGCAACAAAATGAACACATTTTCTTTACTGATATATTGAATATTTTAAATAATATAGAAATAAATCATGACTGTTTATGGAGAAAGTGAAGGCACCCTTGGAGAATTTCTCTAGAGAAAAGACTGAATCTATCCAGAAATTAGTAAATCCAATAATTATAATTTCATAGTATTAGAGGCATTTCAGGGCAAAAAACCACAGAAATATAAGAGCAGATCAGAGCATGTAGCAATGAATGATGATGACAACATAAATTTGGGCTATACTATCCTGATTGGTATCAACAAGATTTGATTCTGTCTGAAAGAATTAGGAATATTCATAGGTGCTAAGGTCATGTTAAGTCTAACATTGATATCTTCTCTTCAAGGGTTTGTGAATGGTGAAATATGTTTTTATTACTGAGCCATACTTCTGTTGAATACAAATGTATGAATATGATATACTATCAGCTCGAATTAACCTTGACGAAAATGGCATACGTAAAATTTATGCCAGTATCAATATACTTTCCTGCTAAGTTTAGCTATATCATTGCTGAAAGAATGCTGCTACTAATATTAGTATTGTCTTCAATAGCATGCAAAATGCAAGACAGTACAATGGATTATGCCATAGGGTATTTAGGATCAAAGCTTTTCCAAATGGACATGTATGTATAGGTCTTGAGTAAAATCTCTGAATGGACTTCAAATTATATGCATGAAACTCACTGAAAGCTTTAACAAAAATGTAAAGAATAAGAGGAAATCAGTCTAGCAATTAATGATGAATAATACATGCCCAAATATTCAAATACTTTGTTCTTCTGATAAATTAGTACAGTAGCAATTTTGGCTGCAGAAGCAGTTATGTTCAAAATAGTATTCTACTATGAAACTAGAAGACTAATACCTCACTATATAAATTTCAAAATGATTCCTAGTTTAAACAAAAGTACCTGGTAACACCCTCTGGCTCATTATTAAAAATATTTCTTGGAATATATGATGTAAGAATGTTACATCAAAATGGTTAATTAGCCCAGATAATTAAAAAAATCTGAATGACCTCACATAACATTTTTTTAATGGAAATCAATCTCACAGAGAGTAGGATACATTAAATTAAATACTGAACCAAGAATAATTTTGGACATGAGGTATTAATTATATGAAAATTAAAAAATAGAAAATAATGTATTATATATACTTATGGCCATAGATGGAAACATAATGGGTGAAATTAATCATGGAATTCAACTTAGTTGGAGTGCTTTAATAGGAAATATAACTATCTTTTTGAAAAGGAAGGTTTTTAATGAATGCGTTTTACCAGTTCTTACTTATGAATCTGAGACTTGGACACTTAACAGAAGAGCACTGCAGACTTCAGACCACTTAACAAAGTATGGAAGGATGCATGTTAGGAATAACATAAAATTGAAAATGAAATATATGGGTGAGAGAACAAAATAATTGTTACTGACATCATTGAAGGATTAAAAGACTGAAGTGGAATTGGGCTGAATATATTACTAAAAAAGATGATAATAGATAGACAGTTAGAATCTTACACTGTATTCCAAGAGATTGTAAAAGAGCTAAAAAGAGACCACATGTGAGATGCATGGATGAAATAAGCTGAAGTGATGTGGAGGAGTTGCAAGAGATCAAAGAAAATGGATTGAACTTGGAAAAACCATTATTTTAGAGGATTTATAATAGTTGGAAATGATGATGATGATGATGACATACTTATTTTTAAAAATGCTTTCATTGACATCCAAAAAGTTTTAAAAAAAGTGAAAAATTTTTCTTCAGCATTCATGGTACTTTTAGCGTAATATGAGAAAAATAAAAATGTGGGCACTAACAACTTTTATGAACTTATCATTTTTAACTTCATATCCTTTTTCATTTTGTCACCATGTATATATTTCTAAAGATGTATGTCTTACATTATTAGTTTTTATTAGTCATTTATTAGACTAGAGATTATCCACTTAATGACCAATATTTGTGTAGTGTAATTTTCATTACATCACTCTCATGCAAGGTAAGGACTGGTTTCTATTCACTTTTAACACCTTGTGAAGGGATGTAATCATAAACATATGACCCAAGACATGCAAAAAAGATGTATGATCCCCAAGATGCACATTCCATGCTGAACCAGTACTTACCAGTTGGTCCAGTTCACATTCTCTTACACATATCTTTATCATTGTTCGGTATATACATGGATAGCCAATTACTACAGTTTAATTGATAAGTGTCAAACTTAAATGTCATCACAACATTGATAAATATATGTGTAAGAGTTTGAGATTTGAGCCAACTGATGAGTGCTGGTTCAGCACAAAATGTGCATTGGGGGGGGGTCATACATTTTTTTCACATGTCTTTGGTCATATGTTTATAATTATACCCCTCCACAAGGTATTTAAAATGAATAAAAACCAGTCCCTAATTTGCATGAGAGTATATTTTTTAACTGATTTTCAAAATACATACCTAATAATAACTATAGGCAATTTGAACATTGACTTTTAAGCTTCCTTCAGTTATCACTCTATCTTGACTACAAACATGTGAAAAAGATAACTGATCACCAATATATGTATTTCGTGCTGAACAAGCACTCATCAGTTGGTCCAGATCATTATCTCCCACATATATATGTAATGAGTACTGTTTCCGCATGAAATGCGTATATTGTTAACTATTTATCTTTTTCACATGAATGTAGACATAAGTATGGCTGGGTGGATAGCTGAAGGTGTTCAAATTCTCTATAATTACAATTAAACTCCAGGTATACGAAGTATGTCTGTATTTCAAATGTACCTAATAATTATTGCATTCTAGGTCTAATTATAATAAAGAATAAAGTCAGATGTCGCATGACTTAATTTAATAAAGCTCTATATATAACAGAGGTCTAATTATGTGTATTTATATAATTTTTTTTCTTTTAGAAAATTATATAAGATGAAATTATTTCTAAACATACTTCATTTAAAATGCAGCTGCAATTTTAAAATGCGAAAATAATTTTCAAATTATTCATTTAAAAATCTAAATTGATATCAATACTTTTGTCTACCTAAATGTCATTTTTTAAATAAAAAAAATAATACGAATAAAGTAAATAGGTAATATGTTCAAATAAAGATATTAGTTTTAAAAATATATTTTCTCATTAAATTAATTATGAAATTGAAAAATATTACTTTTTTAAAAAATGTTTGTTTGTTTTTAATTTGAAGTAATGAAAATCAAACGAAAAACGAAAATAAAATATTGTGTAAAAATAGTTATTAAAATTAATTTCATTTTAATACAAAAGTATGTATACAAATAAAGTTCTCTGTCAAAAGACAGATAAATAACCTAACAATAGAATATTAAGATAAATATATATATACAATAAACAACACACAAATTTCTTTATAAATCTTGATTTATTATATGAACTATTATAACATACAAAAATATACTCCAACATTTCGGATATATTCTTTTGTAGTCTTTATCAAGGTACAACTGAAAAATACATAAAAAAAAAAAAACAATAAATACTATATAAAAACTATGTAGAATATAAATTTTTGTACATTATAATAGTTCATATAATAAATCAAGATTTATAAAGCAGGTAGTGTGTGGTTTGTTGTATATATATATTGAAATTAATAGGTTATTTTTAAAATAGAAGGCTGGGTTTGTTTGTTGTTTTTTAATTTATTTGATTTACTAGCATAAAGTAGAATTAGGTGACGCTAGCTGTGGCGATAGTTTGGCCTTGCTTATCAAACTATTTATATAATTTATTATAATATAGTTACATTTTGATTTACAAGTGTCATACTCATTTCACCGACCACTTTGACACGATCCACTTCAGATAAATACAATAATAATTATCACTAATTATTTACGAAACTAGAGATTATCTCTAGAATAGATATAAACTTTAAACCTCGATTAAAGATTAATATATCTGTTTTGTTTTAATTAAACACATACTCATGGAATTATTCGCATTTTTCATGTGTAATATCTTTATAAATATATTAAACAATTGTCACATTTCCACACACTTTTAAAATCATATAAATAACGATACAATAAAAGAGAAACAACCCCCAAGATGCATTTCATGCTAAACCAGCACTCATTAGTTGACCCAGGTCATCATCTCTCTTCTATATCTCTATTATATGAAGAGTATTTATCAATAATAAATTGTTATATTCTTGATTATTCACTCCCATATTATAAAGATAAATATATATGAGAGAAAGTGGCCTGGGCCAACTGATGAGTGCTGTTTCAAATTTCCTATAGTTATTATTAGGTATGTATAGACTTTAGGACATCCTTACATCATTAGAACATACTGTATTTGAAAGCATATATATATATAAAATATGCTCAACCTAAATTATAATGTAAATTACTTGGAAGCAGATAATCTCTGAGAGTTAAGTATGATCAACAAATGGTCCACCCTTTTCTTCATGCCTGTTGATGCATGAGCACAATCATTCTTAGTTCTTGAATGTTGTCTGCTTCTGTTTATGTATGTAAAATTGTTTATGGTTATTTGACAGGAAACTCTCTGTATATGTTTAAAACTATCTCAAATAGACATACCAAATGTTTTGGAAAAAAAAACAATAATCTGCTTTATTTGAGGTATCCTTTGAGATTGATCAAAATTTTTCCTCCAAAATTCATGCTGGCAATCACATAAAATAATTCCATAGAAAAATAATGAAATAGAATATGGCCAATTCCCAGTGTGAAAACAAAGCACTTTCATATTTGATAGCAAACATCATAACATAGAACAAAATGGTTTTGGTTAGGTTCAGACAGCACAGCAGAGAAATGAACTATTAAATGATCCTATGACTACCATTTCTTAACATATGTTGTAAGCATAATAAAAAGTAGTCATGTGATATTTTAGCGGTTTGATACTAATCCTGGCCAAAGGATGTTGGTGACTATGGCTATTAAAAAACCCAAAACACCAAAATGTATAGATAGTGAACAGGATTCACTTTTGTATGACTGTATAAGTGAATTAGCTCTTGAAAACATTATTGTGTTTTCAATTTGGATTCAAGGTTTTATAGTTAACAATAAAGGTAAATGGTGGCTGCTGAAGGGCTGCATTAGATCCAAAGATTTAGGTGTAGTGTTCTGAAGATATTGGATGAATTGCCACTAGATAGGATTTTGATGCACAAGCCTTCCAACATCCATTGATTACTATGGCTTGCACTGAATGGCACTGAGACTTGTTTCAGAGAAATCGAACAGACTAATATTTATTTTAGGCATTTAGTAAGTCTTATCAAAATAGTTTTGATCCCTACTCATAGAGTTCTATTGACAAATAGTTCTAAATAATCATTTCTTATCTGCAAAAATATTTGAATTAATAATATATATACACACACATTCTATATAAGGTATTATAAAAAAAATTAATTATAGGATAATTTACTTCTTTAATCTCGATGATAAAATGCCATGAATCAGTTAACCAATTTTAACGTATGTAATATGAGAGGATAGCTGACGGACGCTTGAAAGTCTGCGTTCAAGCCCCTTTAATTAAACCGTGAAATTCAAGATTTACAATATATTAGTATTGATTTATTAAAAAACAAAATCATAATTACTTAAAAACATTTAATTTCAAAAAAATTATTGTTTTATGCAGCAAAGTATAACAAAAATAAAATTTGTTTTATTAACTTCTCTTTTTTCATGTGTCAAAGCATCGGCTGGGAAGCGAACCCGCGACAATTGCTTATAAGGCAGCTGTGCTGATCATTCGGCCACCAACGCTTGACTTATTAACTTTTCTTTTCAAATGAAAATAGTCTTTTTTTTAAATTCAAGAGATACCCAATGTTTCTATTGTTCGATTTTCTTTTATTTTGCCATCTAAATGTTTTGTCTTTTTTATATTTTTAAATGCAAGAGTATAGATCTAAGTTATTTTTAAAAAATACTTAATTTTAATTCATATTTCTTAAGAAGCAACAGAGTTTCCACAGCAACAGAAAGAATATATCTATTTTAACGATTAATGGAGTTCTATTTATCTACTGAAAAATGAAAAACAGAATTGCTATTCACATAGATAGCATATTTATTATTGAATGAGGACAAGAATTATATAATTTGAGACTACCCTTAACCAATCTTAATAAAATGTTATAGAAGAATATTTATCGATCATGATGATGATGATAAAAGAAATGAAAAGCTATTTAACTCAGCAGCATTAGCTCAATTCAATTCCTCCAACTAACATTTGATTAGACAATGGTAATACTCCTTCCTATTGACAATCAGTTTCTGCATAATTGGTCTTTTGAAGACATTGAATACTGCACTCTTGAAAAAGTGCAAAAAAAAAAAACCTATCAAATAAGACATGTCTAAGTGATTCATCAAAGCTTCTAGACAAAAAAATCATACATGCTTTCTATTAACTAAAAATAATACAGCCATGCATATAGTTTTTCCTTACATTCTGAGACTAAATGAAATACTGTTAAACAAATACAAAACTATAATCCAAATTTTTAATAAAGACCTACCTTTGATACAATATTTCTTTATTAAGAGTTTACATAAGTATCCCATATTAAAAAATAAATCAATTAATTCCCTGCAGCTAAACCTAAAACCTTAATTTGCCTAAAATCAATAAACTCCGTAATACCCAAAATATAGAAAGTCTATGAGCACTATCTTTCCTTTTTAATGAGAAAAAAACCTTATCAAAGTTTGATGCCCCAGATAACATTACTAACAAGCTATCAATTTCTTTAAATCGTTCTTTAAAACAGTCATGCTCATTTTAGATAATAATGAATACACTTCTATTGCCTTCCTTTTTTGATATGCCTTTCTATTACAATTATTTTCCAAAACTCTTATCTTTCTTTCTTTTATACTTCTTTCACCTTAAACTGCTTATTCCTAGAATATTTGCATGCATAATGCTTTAATTAGCAATCAGTTTTAATTTTTAGATTTGATCAGTATGTTTAAAAAACGTTCATGTCCTTATGACTCCCATTGTCTTAAAAATTCAAACGTATGCCACTATATCTTTCCACTAACAACTGTGGAATTTACTGGCACTGTGATTATATGCTATATATTCCAACTCTTTTACATAAATTTAAATAGGTAATCTTAAAAGAGTCTTGGACAACTAGCATCACTATCTTATATGGAATGCCCTATGTTAAACCTAATATCTAAAATATGCAAAACTTTCAAATCCATCATCCTGCAACAAAGACTGGTTAAATCTCTGGGACATGGTATATAGTTCTATTGTCTTTATAACATCAATTTCTGCCCAAGAAGACTTCTATTCTGGGTGAGTGAATCAAAGACAGATGCTTCAGACTTCTAGTAAAAACAAACCAAATATCATTTCTCATAATATTGTATAATATTCAAGCATCAAAATGATTATGATCACAAAGGTTCAGTTCTAGTGTTCCTTATACCATCACTATGCTAAACTATATAAGGCTGTTTCTATTTTTTTTTTAAATGATTACATATCTCTTGACTCCAACATGATGAATTTTTTATGTAATATTTATTCCCTTTTAGTGTTTTCCTACAAAAAACTCTTGAAGAATTTTAAAATGTGACAATGGTGTAGACATTGCTGATATTATGAGAAAATTTCAAATAAGAAAAAATATCCAACATAATTTTAACAATAAAATGCAGTATTTTTTTCAATCTATAGGTAAAGTTACTTTGAAGAATTCTGAACATTCAAATTAATCAACAGTGTGATGCAGTCCTCAAGGCTTAAAAATTTCTCATCTATTTCCGAGCATATGCATAAGATCAAAAATGTAAGGTAAATCCCAGCACCACCGCAAAGGAATACCTTCTGCTCCTTCCCCTCACCCTTCTAAGTAATTTCATATATTTAATTTTTCAAGACTTTTTTTAATTTATAATTGTGTGTTGCAATTGCTTATTTAATGAATTTGGAGTATAAGTCTTTGGTAGTGAAAAGACTATGATAATCATAATATGTTACAAAGTCAATTGTTTGAAAGATTGTGGAAACATTGGAATAATCAAAGTGCCAGATAAACAAAGGCAAAACTCTCCTTATAGTAGTGCCACCCTGTGCCAAATAGAGTAATCCCCTCACTGATGATGGCCACAAGCCAGAAACTAGTCTGGGGATATTGAATGAGTAAGCACTAGATAGGGATTTTATGCACAAGCCTTCTGGCATCCATTGGTTACTCTGTTTGGCACAGGGTGGCACTACTATATGGAGAGTTTTGCCTTTGTTTACAACAATTATGTGCTAGTATAGAAATGGTGATCATGTAAAGTGACTAATAAAGTTACTTCTACTCAATTGACCAAATCGAGATTTCTTTCTAACTATTTTGCTTTACGACATAATCTTGATAATTTTTATTAATTAAAAATAGAAAACTGAAGCATAAGGGATAAACTCGTCATTTTACAGTATTTTCCTGAAGGTTGTATTTTAGTTGTATTTATGTATGGGAGTATTTCCATCATTTAATATAAGTATTGAAGGTCTTTAGAAATATTTAACTTTATTTAAATATTTCAAATACATTCAACTGTTAGTAATAACATATAGGTAAGTATGTGCACAAGGTTTTGAGAGATATTGTTCCTCTTCTTCAAATGCTGCTGGCCTGGCCAGTGTCAGTACTAGCATGGGAATCGAACCTGGGTCCTTTTGATTCTTGAATATTGATTTTAAAGTAATGCTCTAAACAACTGAGTTATCCAGCCAAAGATGACAGTCAATAGAAATTTCATATACTTATCAATGAGGTTCTTCCCAATTCCTCCACTTTTTCTTAAGAGCAAAATTGATTAGTGGTTTTCATACATTATGTATAGTCACAAGAGATTAATTTATGAAGTTGTTTGCCATTGTCATGTGAGCAGCTTGTTTAAATTTTCTTCTTTGTACCTCTTCTTCTCTACCGCCTGATACCTTTATCAGGATGGCTGTTGATTACAGTGTTACTTTAAAATACAATATTCAAGAATTTAAGGGTCCAGGTTTGATTCTCATGTTAGTACTGTCACTGGTCAGGCCAGCAGCATTTGAAGAAGTGGAGAGACTAATAGCTCTCAAAATATTGTGCATATACTAACCTATATGCTATTGCTAATAGTTGAATGTATTTGGAATGTTTAAATAAAGTTATTTTTTTCTAAAGACATTCAATACTTATATTATGATGGAAATAATCCACTATGTAAATACAAATAATCATTAAGCACTGTTTAAAATAAATACTTCAAAAACATCAACATTTTTATCATTTTTAACTGTTTCATATATAGCAGTAAAAATCTTATCTTTAGCCTATGTAAGAAGAATTGCAATAGACTTAGTTGTCCTTTATAATTACTTCCTTCTCTGTTGAAAACATTTCAATTAATCCTTAAATGTTTTGTTTTGTTTTCTTTTGCATTATTCCCTAGTACAGGAATTCCCAACCCCTTGACTAGACTTTTCATTTATGAGTATACCCTCTTCTCATAGACCCCCATCCATTCTTCTACCCAAACAATGTTTTTTTTCATGTGTCATAGCATCAGCCAGGAAGCGAACCCAATAACCCGGGACAACTGCTTGTAAGGCAGCAGTGTTGACCACCAACCCTTGACAACAATATGATTTTTTATTATATTGTATAATGTTATTAAGTTAACTAAATAGTTAACAAGTCAAATTAATGGTAAATTTAGGATTTTATTTTTTATTTTACATATTGCACTTCATTTCAGTTTTTTATAAAAGCAAAATAAAATAAAAAACATTAAAATAAATGTTTGATTACAATGAAAATTTCATAATACAAATAATCAATGATTTTTCTTAATATACACAAGTCCTCAAACTTAGCTCTTCTTAATAATTTCAATGTGATCCTTGAGCTTGTTTCATGGGGGTGACTTTTTTGAAATCAGGTTCAACTGAAGACAGATACAATCCTATACCACATTAAGTTTATTATGAGGTTTACTCTTAATAAAGGCACAGGATGAAAAGGCTGATATAACAAGCTATGTTTTCATAAAAGGGTAATAAATACTTTAATGCTTTATCACTGAAATCTGGGTACTATTCTTTCACTGCTGCCCAGAAATCAATGACATTTCATTTTTTTGAAGTCTTATTATAAAGAAGAATCAGTTGAAAGTTCAATCAATTTTTCTTTTTCTGATATGGATAATTTTCCAGCTTGTTGAATGAATGATTCATTGAATGGATTTGAAATCCAATTATTTTCATGATTTTGCTTTGGAAAGTATAGCCTGAATACCAGACATCTTTAGTCCTTTTAAGTGAGCTATTATATTAATTTTTATTCCTTTTGATAATTTCAGCTCACTCTCAGATAAGAAACTGTGAAGTATCTCAAAAAACATTGCACGGTTTTATCGATACAACATTCCCAAAAATCTAATTTCTTAATTAATCAGAGCCTTGATTTTGTCAGACATTTAAAAGATTGTTATGAAACTGTTCTGCAATCTTAAGTTAAGTTTATTTATTTCTGAAGAAATATCAGAAAACATGCAAATTGTTGAAACCATTCAATTTCATGAAAATTAGAAAATGATATGTAATTATACTTTCTTACCCATCGTGTTTTTGATTTCTGAATTATTTTTATAACTGCTTTTAATGAATTATGTGATGTAATTAATTGGTGAATATCATCTCATCCAAACATGATTAACCAATAAATTTACATTGTAAAATTGAATGATAATAAAGTAACTGTTCTAAATTAATTCAAAATTTATTAACAAATGGATATAAATTAAAATCAAAATATATAGATGGCAAAGAAACATTTAAAATATATGCATATAATCTGATTCTATTTAATTCAATAGATTTTCAATTGACATTAACTTCATACTTAAATAGGTGATTGCATATCAATCTCTACCTATTAAATACTGAATACAAACACATATGTTTATGTAACACAAAAAAATAATAGAATGTTTATACTTTCAGAATTATAAGAGAATTCAAGATATATCTTCAATTTATACTTCATATAAAATATAGATAATTGGAACAAATATATATATATATCTACTTATATGTTAATAAAATTTAAGAGAACAAAATAAAATAAATACTTATTACAATATAATGCTTTTGAATGACTAATATGAGTGATATACCTAAAGTTAATTTATAATCAATACATTTTTAAAAAATGAATATTTTAAATGAAAACAATAATTAGTATCCTACAAATATAAATTCAAACTTAGGAAAACATAACTCTTATATTTAAATATATAAATAGATCATAACTTAACCTAAAATTATACTATTATTTATATCAGTAAATATTATACATTTCAAATAGAAAAAAAGCAATAATAATGATAAATATAAGCAAACTTAAGTAATAGTCTTTAAAAATGGCACTTTCAAAATAGTACCATAATTCTAACACTTATTTCTTAAACCACAATCCAACAATGTTTTATTATTTTAGAAAAGATAGAAATATCATAAAAAGCTATTAGATTCAAAGCACATTTTATTAATTCCAATATTTTCGAAATATCCAAATTTTTATTTCATTTAGCAAGTATTTGATCTATGGTGTTATCAGTATACAAACACTAGTTTATATCTATGATGACACAGTGTAGATATGCTTTCATTTAGCAAATAATTAATTCATAAAACATTATAAGTGAACAGACACTAGTTTCATCCATGACAATGCTATGAAAATTGAAAATATATCTAGCATATAAATAATCCAGCAAGTTCATAAAATAATATTAGAAGGTGAACATAATCTTTGTGTACATTTTTCTGTTGTTAACATTTAGACCATCATTGAAAAGTATGTAATATCCATTTTTTAAAGCAAAGAGACATATGTTTAAGAATAAATTTTCAAATTTTCAATAAATTGTCATCTCTCACAAATTTGATGACCCTGTCAAATGAATAGATGAATATTATTGCTCTCACCCCATCATTCTATCCATTTTTTATAATCATGTACTTTTAAAAATAAGCAAGAAAAAATTACAGGAAGGAACTTAGATTAGCTTCTATTGAAGCTAAGATAAGAGAGATTGTTTTATCTACTTAGTTCTATTTATAAACTTTTTCCATTGATGTAAGAGAAACCATAGAAACACTATGTATTAACTCTTTGATCAATTCTAGCCAGCATTCCATAAATAAAAATCTTATTACACAATAATGACAAAAAATTTAAAAAAATCACAATTATTATATATAACAAACATTTACGTTTTTAAAATATAAATAAGGTTCTTTAACTCCAACATAAATTAAGCAACTAGGATTACATTCTTTTATGCTGCCATGAAAATATACCCTTTACACATATTTTTTAAATATAATATTTTTCTCTTAACCAATAAAAATTGTAATTATAAATATGCGATTTTTTCCCCATGCATTAGTGTAATTATACTATAATGTTTAATATGCCTGATTAGCACTTTCAAGATTTAGTATTTAAATATCATACTCATAGCTTTACAAATGAAGACTGTTGTGATTTATTGTACACATATGCAAATGAGCTTGAATTTTTTAATTAGTTAGTCCATTGTTTGGAGAAAGCAAAGCATGCCTCTCTTCTATTAATGGCACTGAGATCATTTGCTATGTAAAACGCTTCTTTGACTTTTCATGGCCTGTAGCTGCTTGGAGGTCCCAGAAGATTGATGTTCTTTCATTTTTATTTTTAACCCTGTTGTATGCATATCTGTGTTGGTAAATTCTTGTATTGATGTTAGCCCAAGTCTCACCATAGTAAGATGCCTGGAAGCTAATTGAGGGCATGCTATTTTATATACCCCATGAGGGGCTTGATCTTTTTCTATTTTATCTTTGGGATTATTTATTAGTCAGTTAGTGTTAGGAGGTGTTCTGAAGCTAAATTTAAAATCATTAGTCAATATTACTAAAAAAATTGACTAACAATTTCAAATTTAGCTTCAAAACACCTCTTAACACTAACTGATTAATAAATAATTCCAAAGATAAAATAGAAAAAGATCAAGCCCCTCATGGGGTGTATAAAATAGCATGCCCTCAATTAAGATGCAAGACTTCTTACTATGGTGAGACTCAGGCTAACATCAATACAATAATTTACCAACACAGGTATGCTTACAACAGGGTTAAAAATAAAAATGAAGGAACATCATTCTTCTGGGACCACCAAGCAGCTACAGGCCATGTATTCACACCCAATTCTGCCCAAATAATTTGCACAGAGAAGAGTGATGCCAAAAGAAAAGTCAAAGAAGCTTTTTACATAGCAAATGATCTCAGTGCCATTAATAGAAGAGAGGCATGCTTTGCTCTCTCCAAACAATGGACTAACTAATTAAAAAATTCAAGCTCATTGGCATATGCGTACAATAAATCACAACAATCTTCATTCATAAAGTTATGAGTATGAGATTTAAATACTAAATCTCAAAAGCACTAAGCAGGCATATTAAACATTATAGTATAATTACAGCTTCACTAATGCTTGCAAAAAAAATTGCATATTTATAATTACAAATATAATATTTTACAAATAAAATAACAAACATACTTGAGACATTAAACAGTTAGCATATTATTTGCATTTGCAAATGCAGTAACAAAAATACATACAATAAAGAAAGAATAATAATTTCATCAGTATTATAAACTTTATTAGTTACACTTTCATTTTTAAAATGAATAGTCAATTCACAATTTTTACGAACTACAATTAATAATAAATATTTCTTTCTCCAATATTATGTGTTGTCATAGCAACATAGTCCAATGCAGTCCAGGTTAATATGTTCACTATTATAATCAAATAAAAAGAGAAAAAAAATGTTTATGACTAACATTCCATCACATACAGAAATTGATTTCAAATTTCAGTAGGTACAATATATTGAAACAGATATACTGTTCCACGTATATATTCAAAAGATCCCCCCCCCATTTAAAAAGACTAGCATGATTTGTTGTTAAAAAAGAAAAGACTTAATAATGGTTAAGGAAAACTAAAAATTTAAAGAAACAAAGGAATCATGAAAATTGACAGCAATGAAAAAAAGAAAGATAATTTGATCAAATTAAAAAAGAAATAAAGCAAAAAGTTTATAGTTAAAAGAAAATCATTATTGATTTTATAGTTTTAAATTACGATATAAATAAAAGCTGGCATTTATTAAAAATATTACATTTTTATTTGTGGAACGATGTTGTCATATAAAGTGTGATAATCGCTTGAGGCAGTCTTATCAAATTGGAAAACATGGCTTATCCTTATGATTTCTTATGCATCCCACAAAAAGTATAGTGTCAAATCCTTAAGAAGAGAAAAGCACGTGGGCATAAATGAGAGCTGTATAACAAATCAGATACAGGGGGAAGAGCTGCTTAATCAATCCAGGGATAGAGTATAAATAGTTGAGTTGAAAGTTCAGAGCTATTCTAAAAGAAAGATTTTTAAAAAGTTTTCAAAAAGGATTTCAAAGAGATTTCAAAAGATTTTAAAAGATTTTTAAAGTAGATTTTAAAGAAGATTTTTGAAAAAGATTTAAAAAGATTTTAAAAAGATTTTAAGAGCAGTTAAAGAACCACTGTTAATGATGAAAAAAGAAAACATTAATAAGAAAATAATAACGATGGAAGGCTAGGTGGTAACAGCTTCTTCTCTTCATCCAAAAGCCATGGTTCTCCAAGATTTTCCTGGGTAAACATCACAGAAAGTAAATAATGCCATTCAGCTGAAATACAATGATCCCTTTTTGAGTGCAGTCATATCATGGATATGAAGGAACAAACTGGAAAAAATGAAGGTAACCATTTTATAAAATATGTGTTTATAAAAAATAAAAAAAACCTCTTTCTTAAAGAAAATTATAAATAAATGTAGCTATATGAAAATATGTTTTGTTATTGATAAATTATAAATGAAACTGCTTTAGAATTTATGTGTAAAAATATACATCTGCAGTAGACCAAGTACATATTTATGCTAGAAAAATTAAATATAAATCATAACTGCTTAACTGCATATTCTTTATAAGAAGGACTTTATTATACAACAAATTACATTCTTTAAGTGCTATTATTGGAAGTATACCAAAGAAACACGATGGACCGTAAATGAAATATTTGTTTGAATCAAGTGGAACTCTGAATTAAATGCTATTAGTGGTCTTCATTATTATCTCTGTTGTCTTCATATATCGCACTCCTCTCTGTGAATTAACTAAATGATTAAAGATGTAAAGTGTTAAAGAACTATTGAAAGAAGGACTTTATTATACTCTCAACAAATTACATTCTTTAAGTCACATAAAAATGTTATTGGAAGTAGGCCGAAGAGATACAAGGGACGGTCAATGAAATATTTTGTTTGATGGACATTTAATTAAACCTGTTGTTAAATAAAATTGTCGTTACTTAAAATTAATTTGTTATCCAGTTGTTCAGTTCTATTATTTTTTGCATCACTTATCATTCATTGCACTTGTCCACGAGAATTCCTTGCATCCTGAGCTATGTCTGGCATAACTAGACCTACGTAAGTCAGGTTGTAGTGAGATGGAGCTCTAGTGGTACCGTTTGGAAAACAAAACACTGAAATGTCTAGATGCTTCCAGTCTCTATGGTGCTACATCCTCTGATGAGCAGGAAATATTGTTGTAGGGGGAGATAAAATCTGCATTGGGGAATGCCAATCAATAGTTCCTTCCTGCAACATGCTCATCAGGAAATTGTTACAACCGAGGTAATAAAGGGGTTGTGCAGGTCCGGTTACAATATATATATATTATTATTATTTAAATAAAATGTAAGTTGTTTGGCACTAATTACATTCTGCAAAATCAAAAAATTCCTCTTAATATCCCAATGTCTCTCTTCATATCCTATTATTCCATGTTCTTTCAATTTCTCATAAACATTTTCTCATAAACATTTTATGATTATATAACAGAAATGATCATTCTCTTTTAAACATACATACACTTTTATATACAATTTATTATTCTAGATATTAATGTAAAATAATACACAGTTTAAATATAAAGTTTCAATAATATTATTATACCAAATATATTTTCATCATTTTCACATCATATTCTTGGTCAGTATACTGAAAACATTATTTTTTTGCTTATTTGAATACTATTATTTTTTGGTTCATTACATAATAAACCACACCTCTTTTATTTTGCATTTGTGACTGTTTCTCTCTTTACATACAACTTTAACAATATTCAGATCACAGCTATGGTCGTACTCTCTCTCATGATGGAGAAAGATAGGTGAATGTGGTGTATGCTGTAAACTGCAGCCAAAAAGACTGTCCTTATGTATATGATGGAGAAACCAGGGCAAATTTTAGAACCAGAATGACTCAACACTCATTAATGTATAAGATATCAAAGATTAAGCTTAAAGCATTTAATTTGTCCATCTTTCTCAATCATTAGAGAGAACACAGCTATACTTGTGATCTGATTGCTGTTAGAGTTGTATATGAAGAGAAATGATAGCAACACAAAAAAGGTGTGGTTCATTACACAAAATGAATATATAATGAACCAAAAAATAATAATATTCAAATCAGCAAAAAAATTTATGTTTTCAGTAGATGTTGAAAGTATGCTCAGTACAATAATATTAAAATTTTATATTTAAGCTCTGTATGATATTATTTTACTTTTATTTATAGGTAAAGCGTAAAACAGAATTTTAATAACCCATTTTAGCCAAAGGATAAAAACAAGGATAAAGAATACTACCTCTCATCAAGTACCTTTTAAAAACAATAGGAGCGAACAGGTTTGGCAATTTTCAGAAGGTGAATTTTTAGCGTTTGTCTATCCTTATTTGACACACTAGCTAGATATGCTTTTATTAATGACAAATTTTAAATGTAGTAATTATCAATGGCTGTTTCTCTTTAATTTCAGTAATCAATAAAGTAAATCTAATTGTCAATAAATATATTTGGAACTCTTTATTACATCTTTACTAAAGAATATCTCACTGAACTGTAGTTATAGCAGTTTAAATCTAATATGGTTTAAATTAATTACAAGCTTCATTGAATTCAACTTAATCATTCATAGACATTGGAAAGGAATGTTAAAGTTCAATATCAGTCCCACTTCTGTTATAAGTCCTAATTTCTGTTTTTAGAACTTGTGCTCATATTTCTATCTAATGACTTTATTCAATAATCTTGTCTCTCGATCAAAACTTTCTGATGACCTAATTTAGATTCAGCCTGAATGTTTTGGTCAGATAAATAATCATGAAGATGAAAATTTTTGTCATATATATAAAAATTTTATCTATTTCAAGCTACTAAGATAAATCATTAATTTCAAATACTATGTAAGTGAAATCTTAAATTCTTTGGAGCATGGAATGTAATGCTGCTCATTTGTAATGCAGTCCAACATGATCATTTTTGAATAGTAGTAATGTATTTACACTGAGTGATAAAAAGTAGTACAAATTCCACTTCGATAATGCAAAATAACTGATGACAAAAAAGTTTTGCACAATTTGGATGAAGAGGATAAAGTGCTCATAAATAATACTCTATAAGCAGTAGCAAACTCTCCATACAATAGTGCCATCCAATGGATGCCAGAAGGTTCACACATAAAACCCTCAACCAGTGCCTACTCATTGAATATACACAGACCAGTTTCTAGCTTGTGGCTTTCATCAGTAAGAAGCTTTCAATTTGAGAGCATTTAACCTAGATCTAAGAATCTAATACAGTTTTACAGCAGCCACCCTTTACCTATTTACTTAACTATAAAGCTAAAAACTGGAGATGAAACCACATTAATGTTTTCAATTAAAGTTCATTTGTCTGTATAATCATATAGATCTAAACCCAGTTTAGCATCTATACATTTTGGTGACACCACAATCACTATCATCCCATAGACAGGAATGGAATAAAGCCACTGAAACACATGTTTACCAGTTCCTATGCATTAGATCCTTAGATCTAGGTGGAGTGCTCTCTGATCTAAAGCTTCTCACTGTATAAAACCACAAGTCTGGATATATTGAATGAGTAGGCATTAAATGGAGATTTTATGCACAAACCTTCCTCAATTCATTGATTACCAAGGCTTGCACTGGGTAGCAGTACTGTATGGAAAATTTGTTAACACTAATAACATATCATGTAAGCCTAGGAAATAATGATCATGTGATGTTTCAGTAGCTTTATACTGCTCCTGCCTATGGGATAATGGTGACCATAATTTTTGATAGACCAAGGACACTAAAATATATAGATGCTGAACTGGGTTCAGGTCTACATGACTTACAGGCAAATGAGTTAGGACTCAAAACATTTAATATGGTTTCATCTTGAGCTCCTAGCTTTATAGTTAAATAAATAGGTAAAGAATGGCTGCAAGAAACATTAGATCCTTAAATGCTGGTGCAGTGCTCTCCGATCCAAAGCTCACCACTTATAAAAGCAACAAGCTAGAAACTAGTATGGAGATATTGGAAGAGTAGCACTAGATGGGGGATTATGTGCACAAATTGTCTTGCATCCATTGATTATTAAGGCTTATTGGTGGATGGCACTATTGTATGGAGAATTTGCTAATGCTAGTAACAGCTTGTCTGAACATAGAAAATGGTAGTCATGTGATGTTTTGATGTTTTTATACCATTCCTGCCTAAGTGATGATCTATGACTGTGGTTTAACCAAGGTTTAGATCTATATGACAATGATACAGGTGAAGGAGCTTGGATTGAAAACATTAATGTGATTTCATCTTGAGCTCATAACATTACAGTTAAAGTAAAATGGGTAAAATGCGGCTTTAAAAAGGGTTACAATAGATTCTTAGATTTAGGCACAGGGCTTTCTGATTCAAAACTCCTCACTAGTTAAAGCCACAAGCTAGAAACTAATTGGGATATTGAGTGAGTAGATATTAGATAATGACTTTATGCATGAATCTTCCAGCAATCCATTAATTACTAAGGGTTGCACTGGGATAGAGAGTGATAAAAAAATTGGCATGGCTAATATTTATTTTAATAACACCTAGATAAAAAATTTATCTTGCTGGAGAATATCTATTTACAGAGTGGATGAGAAAAGAGAGTTGGAATACAGAGACATAGATTTAATTGGATTTGGAAAGATTGAGGGAAAATATTGCTAACATTTGGAGAGCGATTTTGAGATGCCAGCATTTAAAAATATAATATATATCTTTTTGCATTTATTGTAATGAGGCCTTAAAACTAAGGCATACATAAGATTAATTAGATTTTAGGTTTGCTAATAAAATAAAAAATTAACTAAAGTGACAGAGTGGTTTATTTGAAAAAAAGGTATAACGTTGAGGTGTGAGTTTAGGAGAGCACGTATTTCTCATTCTTCGTTATAATAAAGAGATTTGGAGAATGGTAGAAAAATCATAAATTTAAATGCCAAGCAGGTAATTTTAAAAAATAATAAAAATATGGACTGCATTTGTATATCACAATGTATGTATAATGGTCAGAAGGAAGCTAAGTGTGCATTGGTAGCATGTATGCTATGAGATAAGGTCCTCCACCTGAAGTGCTTAAATAAGACTAGACCGAGTATTAAAGGTGTATGGTTGTTCAGATCATGTATAAATGTGATATAAGAGATGGAAAATGGTTTTTACATGTAGATAGTTTAAAGAGAAATTCAGGAGAAATTGAAGAAAAAATAGATAAGGACGATAGAATGGAGTATATGTTTAGTAAAGTGACAAGAGATATAGATGACAAATAAGAAGTGCAATGGAGATAGTTAGTCAAAGGATAAGTAAGATGGAGAAGGAGGAAAAGAATGTAGAAGTTTAAAATTAAAAGTGTAAGATATGAAGTGTGAGCAGATCTAGGAATTAATGAATAGAAAATATAAAGACAGGTATGAGTAAATGTTACAGATGAAATAGGTAAAATAAACTGAGACAGTCTTGATAGGGGACTCACTAATTAGAGGATGTGTAGATGTAATTAGAAGAGTAAATAGAAATGAATTTGTAAGAATATGTTTTCCTGGACTTATAATGAGGGACATTACAGATAAGGTAAATAAACAGGAAAGTAGAGATGTTTCTATTATGGTGGGGACAAAGAATTTGACAGAAGCATCAGCAAGAATAATGTATGAATACAAAAAATTGATTAGTAGTTTGAATAAGGTTAAAGGAAGAATAAGAGTAGTTGGATTACTATCAAGATTTGACAATATGTATAGGTCAGATAGGGCATGTTTTATAAATGAGAGATTGGAAAAACTATGTGACAGAACTAATGTTATGTTTGTGGATATGTGGAATGTTTTTTATTAATAAAAAGGGGTTATATGGTAAAGATGGATTAGATTTAGCAAAACAAAAAAGTGAAGCATTAGGGACCTGATATATGAAAAATATTATAGTTTGGGAAACTTATAAAGGGGGAGTAGGGTTTTAAATTACAGTATCAACAAAAAGAAGTTTAAGAATGAATAGGATGTAAGAAGTAAACAAAGGATAGATTATATAGATGTGAATGTAGATGTAGAGAGGAAATTGGTTTGTAAAACTAATTATAAATAAACTAATTACAAATATAATAAAGAAAAATGGTTCAAAAGAATTTATAAAAGGATAGAAAGAAAGGAGGAAAATGTAAAAATTGGATATTGGTATATGCAAGGTGGTAGGAAACCAGAAAAGAGATTGGAATTAAACCAAGTAGTTAAATATGAAGGGCTTGAAGTATTAGCAGTAGTGGAAACATGTTTAAAAGAAGAAGAACCTATACTAGAAACTTTGGTATGGCAGGGTATAAATAGAAAAAAAGAGGATGGTAGTATAGGAGTTATGTCAAACAAATATTTAAATATTATAAAGTGTCAAGAGTATTTAAGAATTTGAGATAAAGTTAAGAAGACAAAAATAGTCCATATGGCCACTGGAGATAGTCAACCTATAATGGAGTGGAGCAACAGCATATATGAATGCTTATATAAAGATATATAGAGTTTCAAAAAAAAAGGAAGAAAATAATGATTATATGGGATATGAATGGACATATTGAAGAAATTCATGACTTGGATAACAAGAATGGTCAGCTTCTGAATTTTTTTTATAAGAGAGTAAATTTGAGCATTAGAAATTTATCACACATTTATAAGAGGCAATATATGTGGTCTATAAATAATATATTTCACACAGTATATTATGTATTAGTAAAAAAAACAGGGAATAAAATATGGAAAATTAAGTTTTTGATAATGAAGAGAGAGCATATAAGAGTGATCATAATTTCTTTATAATAGAAATGGTTAGTAATGTGATGGAAAATAATAATAAAAATAAAAAGGAGAGGGAAAGATATGGATGAGGAATGAATGATAAGAATAAGTTAGAAGAATAGAAGAAATTATAGAAGGGTTTGTTGTGAATGAATATAAGTATTGGTGTGATAACAAGAAAAAATGGCAAATAAGATTTAAGGTGAGAGTATTCATAGAGGTAAAAGTGAAAAGAAAAGAGAGGGGGGAGCTTGCAGAGAATATAAATTTGCTATTAAGAGCAAAGAAAGTGAAATTGATGTTAATATTAAATGGGAAAACTATTTAAATAAAAGAAGTTGGCTAAAATAGATAATATTATATAGTGAGAATGAAATTAAATAGTAAATTACTGGAGGATATTATTAAAAGTCGAAGAGATGGAAATAATAAATTTTGACAAAGGAATGTAGAGAAAAGAGAGAAATAGTATTTATGAATAATAAAGAGAAAAAGTGTAGTTCTAGAGAGGAATTAGAGACAATCTTAAATATGTATGTAATGGATATAGAAGAGATGTTACATATAAAGGACAGAAACAGAATGATAACAGTCATAAAAGCATATAATAATGGAAATGTTAGTTTTATAGAAAAAGAATTGAATGAGGCAGGGAGGAACTTGAAGAAATGGAAATGAACAAGGTTTAGATGGATAGGCAGCAGAGATGGTGGTCAATTTGGAAAATAGGGCTAAATTAAATCTATTATCATGTTTTAGTAAGATGGCACAGAAGACAGAATATCAGATAGCTGGGATAATGCAAGAGTGAGGATATTATTTAAAGGAAAGGATAATGATCATAAAAAGATAAATAATTATATACCAGTGGTAGTAACATCATTATTGTGTAAAGTTCTGCATATATGGTGGCTGGAAAGGTAACAAAATGGATGGAATAATATAGTGGTGGAAATGCAAAGACATTTGACAATGGATAGATGGATAGAAGATAGTTTATTTGTAGTCACACAACTAATAGATATGAGTAGGAATACAGGTAGGCAGTTATATATGATCTTTATAGATATAAAGAAAGCATATGATAGAGTAAATAGAAATAGATTATGGATAAGTTTAGTAAATTTAGGAATGAATGGAGCTATAGTGGGTCTTATTATGAGATTGTATGAAAATAATTATTATACATATTAGTTAGGAAATATAAAATCAGAATTAAAAATGGCAAAGATGCCTTATGTCACCTATTTTGTTTTTGTTATATTTAAAGACAAACAGAGAGGGCAATAAAAAGATTAGGAAGAGGGGTAGAGATCCCATTAGTATATGGCATGGAAGTGTATACATTATCAGGTCTTTTATTTGCTGATGATATTTTTTATGCACAGAAAATCGGGAAGATATGGAAAATATACTGAAGACTTGTGCAGGGGTGGGTAAAGAGATGGAGATCAATTTAATGAAGAAAAAACAGGATTAATTATGGTAAATGCTGGGGTAAGAGAACAGAAAGAATTTTTATTGGCGGATATAAAGTTAAATGTGGTGAATAGCTACAACTATTTAGGAATTGTCTTAAGTAACCCAAGGAATCGCATGGTGGAATGCAAGAAAAAATTGATAAATGAAGTAAAGAAAAGAAAGGGACTAATAAAGAAGTTAACAGTATTTTCATATAATAAATATGATGTAGCAAGAATTGTATGGAAAGAAGTAACAGTAGCAGGATTAGCCTAAGGGTGTTAGATTACTTTTAAAAAAGTACAAAGTAGAAAGACATGCGTTAGATGCAGTGGATGACAAAAAACGCAATTCAAAGAGAAATGAGATGGTAAAGTTTTTATATGAGAGATGCAAAAAGCAAAATGGAAATGTTCAGAAGATTGCAATTTATGGATAGTAAGAGAATAGCCAAAATAATATTTAATTGGGTTTTAAGTAAAGGGCAGGCAACAAGATGTGTGAGAAAGAAAGACTTTATGTCACTATACTTGTACAAAGGGTGGGATGGATTATGTTGGGAGGATTATTGAGTGATATAATGGCAAAGACTTGAATGGGATAGAAGAACGGATGCATTAATAAAAAATAGTAAACTGGAGAGATGGAGAACTATTATGAAGAGTTAAAAAAAGCCTCCTGGTAAAACAACACTACTCAATAAGCTAGTCTTCCCAAGGATAAACTATTTTCTCCCAATAATTAAGCCTACCAAAACCTTTCAAGCAGTATCAACTCTATCTGCTCCAGGTTCTTTTGGAAAGGCAAATGTGTGGCCATTAGCTTGGCCAAAATGCAGAGACCTAGAGAATTAAATGGGCTTGGGTTACATTTTGTGCATATTTTCTATGCCCAAAAAGCCATTGGCATTTTAAGATCAATTTACTTCAAGTTGTCTGAGGCTAATTTAAACTTCCCATTTGAACCCACTGATACTCCCCATCCATTTGGAAGCAAATGTATTAGTGATATGATGAATTATATAATCAACCTTTTTCCTATCTCTGAGCAGACCTTGGAGACCAGAAAGTCCTATTGGGAGATTTACAAACTCATATATCCAAAGCTAAGCCCACTGCAATCTCAATTGGGCAAAAATAACAAACAAATTATTAAAAGAACTGGGTTTTTGAACCTAAATACATTGACTTTCTACTCAAGTTTAATCTCACCTCCTTGACTACAATCCATTTCTTGGTATGGAGGCGAGGTTTTAGTCAACTCAATTCCCAGTGGAATTTATGTAAAACCAATGATGAGACACTCCAACACTTATTTTACAACTGTCCCTTTCTTGGGCCGATCAGATCCCTGATCGTGGATAGTGTGTCAGCTAACCTCAAAGATGTCCTATCTATCAAGAGAGCTTTCGAAAATTGCTCTTTCTCTACTATCAGATTGGCCATCTTTAACACTATTGGGCTTTGACTTATGAGATGCAATTTTATGTTCACTCAAGTAAGTCATGGTATCTGGTGGTATATACAAAGATTATTACTAAAATCAAAAACAGAGACAAACTTTTGGCTCCAGAATCGTTACACTGGGAAACCTGGTCTTGATGTTCCTTTCTAAATGATGAGTAACCTCTTCAAGATTTTCTGCTTCTTCACACCAGTTCTACTGCAATTGATATTTGACTGTTTTCCTTAGTGCATATTATCAGTGATTCAATGTAATTACAAATAATGTCATGAATAATTTTTTTTCTTTTAATAAAAAAAAAAAAAGTAAACAAAATATTGGATGTGAGATAATTTGTAATAACAGGAAAGTAGTTTACTGTTTAAGGGCTCAAATGGAATATTAGCAACAAGGGGATATACACATAAATGAAAAAATGTGGAAGATTTAGTCTGCAGTTTTAAGTAAGGAAGGCATGGAAAATATTAGGCATTTTGCTAATGGAATGTAAATGCTTACATGCAGAAAAGATACAAATAATGTAATTGTGGGAAAATAAATATAGACCGAGTGATGATACAGAAAGAGGGTTCTTAGTCTTAATACTGAGGTTGAAAAAAGATAAAGTGGATATAAATACAACGGCCGTGGAGTGCACAAAAGTGATGTTGTGGAAATAGGATAAAGCAGAATATGGAAAAAACTTAGGTGGGGAATAGAAGGGGAAGGTAGAATGGCTAACAGGTTTTTCTTGGGCATATTTTTTTTTCTCATATGTCATAGCATTGGCCGGGATGCAAACCCACAACCGTCTGCAACCAACTAGTTGCTTGCAAGATGGCTGTGATGACCTCTCGGATAACAACGCTTGATATATTGGCTGAAAGATTCCTGACATCGACAAAAGAGTACCATATCATATCAAATCAATACTGATAATAACAGCTCATGATGATCATGTTATGTTTTGGTAGTTTTAATAATATTCTATTAGCTAATAACAGCTTTCACAGCATGAATCCAATTCTTGATATTAATAAACATACTATGCATCTTTTTCTGCGAAAAACTTGTTAAGAAAAGTTTCTTAGCTCAGAATTGCACCAGCTTCAACCTGCAGTTAAAAACAGTAGAAAAAATATATATTTTATTTCCTATTTTGAATAATTGAGAGAACATATTAGTTTGTTCATTAGTTATTATAATGGAAAAATAATAATAATTATAAACAATTTCAATCTCCTTATAAATATTTCTTAAAATATATATATATATATTCTAAATGGAAATACATATGTAAAGTTTTACTCGAAATATATACACAATATATAAAAATATATTTATAATAGTTATTTGAAGAACAAAAACTGAAATCATTCTTCACTAAATTGGCGAATTCAAATTTTGTCGCATGATATATTAAAAAAAATAATGAAAAAGTCAAGAGATTCTTTTATTTTTAATATTTTAATAATTCATGAATCTTTTAGTAATGAATATTAGCTTTTTAGAAACTGTATTTAAGTTTTTACGACTTTAAAAGAAATTTTCTTGCTAGATGGCAGCACTATACGAGATTGGCAAAAAAAAAAAAAGGAAAAAATAATTGGCTTTATTACCAGAAATCAGACGGGTTAAATAATTTGACACTTATTAAATTTTCTTTTTGTATTGTCTCACTAGTATTTTAAAATGTTTTGGTTTAATATTACGTTAATTACAAAATTTTTATCAAATAAATAGCATTATTTTCTTCAAACAGCGATGCCTTTGGTTCAGTCCTTTTGAATAAGTTTAATTTTTGTAATCAGTCAAATGAAAAAATATAATTGCCAGTATTAAAATAAAATAAAAAAACATGCCACTACATCTGTTTTCTTTCACACATGAAACATATATGACTGCTTCCCTGAATTTTTTAATGCATTCTTTAATTAAAGAGGGAATTGCTTTAAGTAATTGTACATTGCTAATTTGATGGTAATAGTTTGAGAATAATCCAAAATAGAAAAATATATTAACCACACCCTGTCAAATAACTTCTTGTTAATGTAAATTTACATTATTTGAAGTTTTTATGTATATTTTTTTAGTACACTATAATGAAATCGTTTTGTTTTCACCAAATCATAAAGTATTAAACATCACATGATCAGCATTCCTTGTGCTTATACAAGTTGTTAAAACAGAGGCAAAACTCTCTATACAGTAGTACTACCTAGTGCATGCCAGAATAATCAATGGATGCAAATGAGCACTAGATAGGGTTTTATGCACAATCCACCTTGCAACCACTGATTAGGCCGACTTGCACTGTGTGGCATTGCTGTATGGAGTTTTGCCTTTGTTAAATCATAAAGTAACTTTGCTTACAATTAATGTAAACTTTCAGCAGTTTTCTTTTCTCTACTCCAGAGCCATCTATTGTAAGCTTGAACAATTAATAGATAATACATAATAGTACTATTAGATCTATATCTGATTACATTCTAGCTTATAGCATTCATTAGTGAAGACTTTAAATCTAAAGCAGGAAACAATAAACTTATGCATCTTATAAGCCATTTTGAATTCCTTTATAAAACGATCAAGTTAGTAGCATAAAATTCAAAAAGCCCTATTGATTTGAACTTAAGGCAATTGCATTGCATAGATATATGGATTTGATATAAAGCAATTGAGACCTTTAATGTTTTTAGAATTGTACTATTAATTTGATAATATCAAAAAATTTAACAGTTAAATGCATAAATGTATTAATTTTGCTTTAGGTAGAATTTCATCCCTGACAAGGCCATAAACATAAAACAAGGCTAGCCAGAGATGACATACTAGAACACTAACTGATATCCATTTATTACTCAATTTTACCGAAAGATGGCGCTAAAATAGAATGAAAAGAGCTGTTTCTGAAATTATTCATTGTTCTGCACAAGCAGATCAGTCATTTTGACGCTATCTATTAGACAGAATCCTATTAGACGGAATCCACAAATTTTAATTTTTTTTTATAATAAATTACAGTGAAATAACTTATAGTATATTTAAATGCAAATCATTCCCTTGCTTATTCTCTTAAGATATTAGAAAAAAGCTTTCCTTAATGGCCGACAAAAAAGATTTGCCTGACTTTGATCAAATACAATAAAAATCTCTGATTAGTTTCTAACTACTATATTTTATCTATGAGAAATGTTTGAGATCCATAAATATTTGAGATCCACTGATTGTTCATGTTTAATATATGACTTTAGAAAGATAGAGCAGATTGTTTTTGTTAAGACAATTGTTAAATATAAGTTAAATCATATGATAATTTTACACAAATTTTGATTCACTGATCACAAATAATTTTAGTATGTCATCAGTTTATTAGTTATCACATTAAATGCTCTCTATTATCACATTAATGAGAAAAGTAACAGTATTTATTTCCATTTAAATTAAACTCTTGACTCAAATAACAACCAGCAGCTAGGTAATCAAATTTGAGAGATCATATGATCTACAAGTTGAATCGCCACTTGTCAAAACTGGTAAAATAAAAAGTGACCGATTTTTGAGTCCATAAATCAACTCAAACATGTGATCCACAATTCTTCCAGATCAACAAAAATATATATAATTTAGTCTATGGAAACAATAAAAGATAATATTGGCATGTCATATGTCTGAATTAAAATAATAAAATGATGTAATTAAGATTCAAAAGTATAATTTGAATAAAATGAGTAATCATCACATACAATTAAAGAATACTGATTCAGCATAAAATGAATTCAACTTGAGGATTTTCAGACCTCTTTAGATAAAAGTTCCCAGAATATGCAGTGATATGGAAGTTTTAAATTCATCTAAAGAAAAGATATTATAGCATAAAAAAGGATACAGTCTAGTTACTCCATATGTTTAAGAACACGTGAAGAGTGAAGTTGTTTGGAAATGCAGAGTGAAAAAGGGTAGTCTGAATTCCTACATATGTGAATGGTTCAGTAAGGTAGAATTCAGGTGAAGAATGCACTAATGAAAATATAAAAAACACCCTTGTAAATCATATAGATATATTAATATAGATTAGATTGACAGCACACAAGAGTATATGTGTAATCTTAAGTATATGTGCATGTATATTTATCAAATAGCTTTCTGGGTTTAAATTCACACAAGAACATGAGTTTGAAGTAAAAGATGACCCCTTTTACTTCAACAAAAATCAACAAAAGAGCTCTTATAAGTTAATGAGTGAACTTGTTTATCCTCGGGGATTATCAATTAGTAGTGATTGATAATTCCTTGGTGACATCAAAGGTTAAAGGTTATTTCTACTTACATGGATATTATCTCCTCATTTCTATTCTTTATTATATTTATATATTGAAGTGGGAAATTCATTGGCAGAAATAATCAGTCACCAAAATCAGGGAAAGGAAAGAGGATTAAAGTTAGACAGGAAAAAAAAGAGAAATATACAGCATAGTTTTTTTTTTCATTACAAGTATAGCTTTAAACTTAACAGTAATAATTTAAAACCTAGTTCATAACTTATGTATACACCTACTCACACACAATTATTTGTGTATGCATATCTGTTTATGAAAATTAAATTTCCAAGATGGTTTAAATAATAGAAAAGTCGACATTCAATTCGAAATTTTTAATAAATTCTAAATATATTATTGTAGTTTTTTTAATAATTTAAATCTGCTTTTTTGATAAACAGATTTAATGAAGGATCATTAACAAAGATTCAAAATAAGTTTTAATTAAGTCTATTTCAGTAAATATGTTTTTGAAAAACAATGTAATTAGTTAATTATGCTTAGGACCAGTTAATACATAGTAAATAACCCAGACTTGTTTATCAATTTCATACAAAATGAAAAAATAGAATAATTATCAGGAATTTATATAAAGACTAAAATAACTAGTGTTATAAATTTACCTTGTTTCCAACTCTAGAAGATGGATTGACAATGATATTTTTTCTGGATTTATCTCTACAACAGAGATAACTTTAAAAAAAAACCAACTGTGAAGAACCATCAAAGTTTGGACACTAGCTAAAATATCTAATATATGAAAAAGAAACCATGAATGAGTAAATAAAACCCTAGTTTTCTCTCTTTCTTAAATTGTTTGTCTCAGCTAAAATGATATCCTGAATGTTATTTTTCATGTTTACTTATATATGAACTAATTACAAGATATTATGCAATATAAGAAAGTTACTCGACTATTACATTTGTTGAATATGATGCCTTCCATGAGAATTGTCAATTTATTGAGAATACTTTAAAAACTGCAGAATTCAGAGATGACTTATGTGAATATTGAAAGATTGCCAGAAAATTTAAGCTGTGTAACCAATCTATAGGTTATTTATATATAAATCTTTTTACATATACTTTTTTCTGAGCCTTTAAAAAAGATTCAATCAATAAGCAATTTTATTGTAGACATAATTCCTTTTTCTCTCAGATTACAATAAAAATATGTTTTCTTTTTTATATAACCTTATGCCTCTTCATTTGATACATTAAACTTTTTAATATATTTTATATTTTATTGTTAAAATATTTCAAAATTGGTATAAGATGCACCAAGATGGAAAGAGTAAACAAAAAATAATGATGCTATTGATAATTTGAACATTTGAATTTGGCAGTGGAGGCTACGAGATAGAATGTTCTGAAGAAGATTGCTGGGGCAATCAAAACTGTAAACTGTAAAAAAGGATGGTAAATAAAGCATTGTGTAACAGTAGTTTAAAGGGCATGGACAATTTAGTATTATAAAATAATTTTAAATAATAAGTTAATCATTGCTGGGAAACAAATAATAAATAAAGAAAAAGATTTTAAAGTACTTCTCTAGAATAAATACATTTGTGTGTACATTATTTTATATGTTGCTAAATGAATTTAAAGTAGAAAATATTACTTTAACAGGTATGAAAATGATTTTATATGTAAAGAAATAGGAAGGATTTAGTAAAAATTTGCTTCTTGAATAACTTACAAATAAAAGATGTATCCTCCTAGATGTATTAAAAATTATTTAAGATTAAATAAATGTCATTCTTGCTAGAATAGAATTAAATTAAAGTTAATTTATGAAAGATGTGCCTAGAATGTACATGTATAGTGCAAATTTAAATTCTTTAAGAACCTACTTTTCAAAGGAATCACGTTATTAATGTTAAAAATTTATATTGATATTAAAAATATCTAAAATTATTTATAACCCCATTTTACATAACTAGAATAGACTAATACAGGAAAAAAATATTGAATAATAACAATTTTTTATAACAATAATTATTTATAATTTTTGCTGATATTAATTATAACCCTTTGGATTAATCATAGTTGGCTATTAGGAGAATTATTTAAAGAATTAGGTGCCAAATTATGGAAGCCTTTATGTTGTGGAATGCTATTGATTATAATGTATCTGTATACTATTTGTTTGTCAATGAATAGAATTACTGTTTGTCATGTCTAAGAGAAAGGTTTACTGGGATTTATTTCTACTTGTTTTCATGGATACTCAATTTAATCCTGTACCATGAGGCTTACTTAGAGATTTGAATTAAATTTATAAATATTTTATTATTGATAGTGAGCATACCAATAGCTCTAAACAAGCTTTTTCGATAAATGCCACAAGAAAAAGCATTTAAAATCTCTATCTAGATTTATCCCTATCCTGCATTTATCAACAAAGATTAAGAGCTATTAGCAAGCTCATTATATTACATTTGTAAATATAAGCTAATTAAATCACATAATGTATGCTTTGGTTTTCCTTGCTATTGTATAAATGATGAAACATTTTGTATTTTTGCCATATGCATTTAATGTATTCAGGCTATAAGTGCTTTTATGAAGATGTTTTACATGTTAATTAACATGGCTCATGCTTTTGATTAAGGATATACAAGTTTCTTATATATATTTCTTTACTTTGCTGAATTAAAACAGGCAAAACTCTCTGTATGTATTTCCACTGGGTGCAAACCAGAGTAATCAATGGATTACTCTGGCTTGCACTGAGTGGCAATACGTATAGAGAGTTTTGCCTGTTTTAATAACAGTTAAGAGCAAGCATAAGAAATGGTGATCATGTAATGTTTATTTACTTTGCTGAATGTTGATTGATGACATGAGCATACATATATTTTTAATGATTTTACAGTTTAATTCTATCTATAATGTATTTTCAACTTGGATATATTTAAACTGTGTTATGCAGTATGGGCGATCTCATGAAAATAATCTAAAATGACTCAAAAAACTTAAAGGCTATGGACAAGAAATATGCCAACAATAGAAGAATATATAAAACATTGGAAATAACATTTATTTCCAAAACAGTATCAACATACACACACATAAGTTAAAATTGCAGTAATATGTACAGTGTTCTCATGCCATAGTTAGAGTTACATTAGCATTAACCATATAATGAATGTTAGAGTAAACATGAAAATCTATTAATTAAAGGAAGAGATCATTTACGCAGGGTAAAAATGAAAGCTATTTAAGATATCTGTTATAAGTAGATAATATCTTAGAGAACCTGATATAAAAAAAAAAGTAACCCCTATGGAAAGTTAACGTATTTGTTATATTAAATTGATATAGAAGATAGTGGCTTATCAATCAATACTAACACTGTAGCTACACTTGCACAGAAATAAATGGTTTGTGATACTTGTTAAAATATTGTTTTTCTTATGTACATTTCTTTACTGATGTTTCATTGAATACATAGATCAGAGAGAATCATCATCTACTGACTTAGGCCAGAAATAATTATGCAATGTGATGATTGCAGACTGTAAGGGTGAAAAAGTGAGAAGAAGCCCTTACAGATAATAGTTCAATTTGTCTTTTATTACAAGTTTATAACAGAGTGTTGACACAAAATATATTGGCTACAGTGTCATTCATTACCTCAAGAAAACTCAAACTAGAAGAATACATTTCAAAGCATTGCACCTAGATCTTAGGATCTAATGCGACCCTCCAGCACCCACCTTTTAACTCTATTTAAATAGAGTTAAAAGGTGGGTGCTGGAGGGTCGCATTAGATCCTAAGATCTAGGTGCAATGCTCTCAGATCCAAGGCTCCTCACTGATGAAGGCCACAAGCCAGAAACTAGTCTGGGGATATTGGATGACTAGGCACTAGATAGGGATTTTATGCACAAGCCTTCTGGCATCCATTGATTGCTCTTGTTAGCACAAGATGGCACTACTATATGGAGAGTGTTGTTTTGTTTTGAATTGTTTAATAACAATTATTGTGCTAGTATGAGATAGTGATCATGTGATGTTAAGAATACATTTCCAAAAAAAATTAGGATTTGAAATCAATCTAAACCATCTTCCAGGTTCTAAGAGAACCTGTGTTATCCAAATGAATCATCAAGAGTTGCCTAAATACAAGAAAAACACTTCACCTTATAGCACCTTCCCTCTAGCATTTTTAGGGTGTCACTGACTACTTATTACAATAATATATATATATACTTAAAGTAAAATAAAAGAATTAATGACCACAGACAAAATTTATTTCTACATTTGTCAATTAAGCAATAATATTTTTTAATACTTTTGCCATAGTATAAATCATTTTGAAATCAAATATAAAAATGATCTTTGATACAAAAATGTTAATTTGATTTATTTCTTATTTTGAAAACAGTATAAAATTTTTAACGGAACATAGAATGAAAGCTATTTTCATTACTTACACTGGCATTTATAAAGTAAAATAAAGGGACTCAATGCAGAATAATCATGATTTCATTTTACTTTCATGATTTAAACTTATTACATATAAGCACACCCTATAACTCTAGAGCAGGGATGCCCAACCCGTAGCTCGCGAGTCACATGTGGCTCGCGTAACTGTTTAATGTGGCTCGAATTGCACTCTTCAAAAAAATTGATAAAATATTTTATGTTCCTTGACGGCTCATGCACACACTAAAAAATAAACATTTTTACAATACAAACAATAACGATATGCAGTGTCAGGTTTCACATTAAATAAAATATATTTTTCCTGTAATTGTAATTTATATGTATGTTACCAAATTTTTAATAAATAAAATGTATTTACATTTTTTTTTCTTTTTAACATATTACACCATTTTTTTTTTTTTTGCTGAACACGTTTGGTTTGGTGCTATATATATATTGTGTTTAGTGCTCTTGTATATATTGTTGTTTTTATCGAGAAAGATCCTTGTAGACGTTTGGTTTGGTGCTGTATATATATTGTGTTTAATGCTAGAAATAGTTTTTATCGAGATAAATCCATGTACACGTATATATTTTGCTGTATATATCGATGTTTAGTGCTGTAAACAGTTGTTTTTATCCGTGTACACGTATATATTTTGCTGTATATATATATATATATTGATGTTTAGTGCTGTAAATAGTTGTTTTTATCGACATAGATTCGTGTTCACATATATATTTTGCTGTATATATTGATGTTTTCATCGAGAAAGATCCGTGTACACGTTATTTTGGCCACATTAGAAACGGCGGATTGATACCAATGTGAATAGGCCGTCCCCCCCCCCACCTATCTCCCTACATTGCAGGTTTAGTACCCAAGTATCATGTTTATAAATGTAATATGAAAAATGTAATATATAATTGTGGCTCCCCAAATTTTTTTAAATTCTCAACTGGCTCGCGTCAAGTTAAAGGTTGGGCACCACTGCTCTAGAGTAACCTGAATATTTAAACAATTTATTGCACTAAATTCATCACAAATATGTATCATAAAACACAACATTTATTTTAAATTATTTCAATCTCCAAAACCATTGATGAGGAAAATGTGGATTCAAACTTATAAGAATTTCATTTCAATTTTTATATGTATTTTTATTTTGTTTATTGATTATTCAGAGCAATGAAGAGGAATCAATATTCACTAATAACAAAAATAGAATATTTATACTATACATGTGGCATATAATTACAGTATGGTTTGCCATATCTACTGTCTCAAGATTTACTGGATCACATATCATCAGACCAAAAATATATATTAGATATTAAAAAATAACTATAAATTAATAAAAATAACATTTGAAAAAAGTTCAAATTTTCTAATTCACGTTGCAACTAAATGGTACTGTGATTATAAAATGTAACATCCTGTAGGAAACCAACTCTAAGACTCTTCTCAAATCAAGATCCCTTTTTTTGATGTCCAAGCAAAAATCTATAATTGCAAAGAATTATGGCATCAAAAATGAAATTCTTATCATGATTCAAACATTTTTTCCCCCAGATTCAAAAACAAAACCTAGCAGAATTTGATTTTCCTGGGAACCACAAGAATCTCATCAACTGATTCAAATTAACTCACGATTGGTACATTTAAACATAAAGATTTTAAAATAGAACTTTTTAAATGTATTAGATTGTGTTATGAAAGAATTATAAAGGAATTTATATTAATGAAATGAAACCTGTAATGAATAGGATGTTAATTGAAAAAAAAAAAAAAGATAATAGGCTGATTTAATTAAATAATTATAAAGTTATAAATATTAATTCTAAGGGATTATTTTAGATGTTTAAGAAATGAATGCAATGAAAAGTTAAGATTGTTTGTTAGAAGAGTTTTAAAGTAAAAGATATTTGTTATATTATGTATTATAAAATATTTGTATTCTTTTGTGTATTTTTTAGTGTTCTTGATAAAGACTATAAAAGAATATAGTCGAAACATTGGAGTATATTTTTGTACATTATAATAGTTCATATAATAAATCAAAATTTATAAATAAGTTGATATGTGATTTGTTGTATATATATATTGAAATTAATGGGCTATTTTTAAAATAAAAGACTGCGTTTGTTTGTTATTTTTTAATTTATTTGAATTTATCAATCACTGATTTGTGCAAATGTGAACAAATGAACAATATGATTATAATAGCAAAACTGAAGAACTTAATAATACCACTCTCCTGGTTAAAATCTCTATAGGTTTTTTTATAATATTTTGTCAATAGTAAAATTATTAAAATAATCCATACACTAAATGATAAATAAGACTCCAACTAAATACTTGTTATTCTCTTCACAGGCAAGAAATTACAGGTTTTCAATTTAATATCATTTAAACTCCACTCTTCTTCAGATGTTGCTGGCCTATATGCACAATGACAATATTCACTTGGAAGTTGAACTTGCACCTTTAGATTCTTGAATATCAAATTTAGGGCAAACGCTTCACTTGGAAGTTGAACTTACATGTTTAGATTCTTGAATATTGAATTTAAGGCAAACACAAGCATTTGCCTTCAATTCAATATTCAAGAATCTAAAGGTGCGAGTTCAACTTCCAAGCGAATATTGTCACTGTACATATAGAATATCATTTAAATGTTGTATCTTTTGTATGTCAACACACAAATATAATAAAAAATAAAAGATTAGTAATTTTTTTACATCTTAAAGTGAAAGCAAATATATCTTTCCTGAATAATATTAGAGCCAAAGTAAATATCACATAATAGATTACATTTTTAATTTTGAATAGATATATGCCACAAGCATTAAAGATAGGGAATTTCATTGTGTTTAAATAAAAATACTTTAAACCACTAAACATCATACGATTACTATTTCTTATGCTAGCACATTACTGTTATTAAAACAGGCAAAACTCTCCATACAGTAGTGCCACTCAGTGCCAACCAGAGTAATCCATAGATGCCAAACACACCAAAATTGTATGGGTATTGAACTGGGTTCAGACCCATATGACTATATAAGCTATTGAGCTTAGATTGAAAATATTATTGTGTTTTCAATTTTATTCTCATAGTTTTGTAGTTAAGTAGAGATAAAAGGTGGCTGCTGGAGAGTTGCATTAGATCCTAAGATCTAGGTGCAGTGCTCTCAGATCTAAAGTTCCTCACTGACGAAGGCCACAAGCCAGAAACTAGTCTGGGGATATTGGATGAGTAGGCACTAGATAAAAATACTTTTACTGTTAAGTTTAAATAAAATTATTTAATTTTGAGTTAAATAAAAAGCTTTTATGTTATTTTAGACAGAAAATAAAAAAAAGATTTTCTTTTTATAAGTTTAATTCTTTATTGAGATCAAAAAAAAATTATTTAAGCAAAGTTTTTAATTAAGACGATCCGAGTAAAAAGAAAAAAACTATAAGATATTGAATTAAGGTTTTTACATAAAATCAATTGAAATCAGACGTAAAAATTTCCATCTTATTGATCAGTTATGAAAAGGATCAGTTGGTTTGGATTTATAATTAAGCTGTGTTATATATTTTATTTCTTTGTCATAAAATTTATAGTTTGTTTAAAAATAAAACCATTTTTATAAGATTTTTTTTTTTAAGTGTGGATTAAAATTTTTTTTAGAAAAAACTGTAGAATATAAAGCAGCTGGTAGAAACCAACCTATCTGGTGTTCATCTGGTTCCTGTGTAGTGATGCTTGTCAATAGATGTCATCTTCCAACTAACGTGCAACTAACAAGAATCTTTTCCAGGCATCAGGAAAATGTTCCATCATTGTTTATTTCTAGGAATTCCTTTTTAAGTATATAGAAATAAGCTTACTGGAATGATTATGGTCCTTCAAGTAGCTAAATGAATTCAACCACACACCAACATAATGTATCCAGAGTCAACTCTATTCAGGCAGCAGGGTAATTATATCATTTAAACTAAAATAAAGAGTGTGCTAATAGCTGTAACAAGCTTCATCATAAATGCCACATTTATCTGATAGTTAACTTTTAAGTAGAAAATCTGAAATTTTCACACACCTATATGTCTTCAAATCCAGCTATCTAACTTAAATAGCTATATGTGGTTGAGAAATTTTCAACCATACTGTATATTAAAAGCCTTAGCAATATAACATCACTTAAAGGCATGCCTTAAGTGATGTTATATTACAATAAAAACACATGATCACTTCTTATGCTTGTGTATAACTGTTGTTAAAACAGGCAAAACTCACTATATGTATTGCCACACACAGCAAGATAGAGTAATCAATGGTTGCCAGAAGGCGCTCAGATCCAAGGCACCTCACTGATGAAGGCCACAAGCCAGAAACTAGTGAGTAGGCACTAGATGGAGATTTTATGCACAGGCCTTCTGGCATACATTGATTACTCTAGCTTGCTGTGTGTGGCAATATGTATAGTGAGTTTTGCCTGTTTTAACGATGTTATATTACTAAGGCTATTAATATACAGTATGGTTGAAGATAAAAGTTAACTATCAGATAAGTGCCTTGCGGCATTTGTCAATAATGCTTGTTAGAGCTGTTAGTACTCCCTTTATTTTAGTTTATAATTACAAGCTTATCAAATTAAGTCACGTGATGTGTGACTTTATTTTATTTTATTATATAATTGATTTAAAGAAACAAGCATAGAAAGTTTAATAATAAATTCAAAAGTTTATTTACTCTGAATAATAATAAAATTTAGATAAGATTAGTAAATCAACTGAAACATTTCTAGTTGAACACAGGATCAATCTAGATCACATAACAGTTTATATCTCTCTACATAATTAATATATAAAAGTCTCTCTACAACTGTAGTTCTGTAAGCAGCCTTACTGCTCACACCCATCTCTGGAGATAATCTAATTAGATTGCAGCTAGAGCTCTTCTTTACTGTTAATACTGTTTTACTTTAAACTTAGAGTTTTTCTAATTTCCTTTCAGCTCTTGCTTTTTTCCTTCTCTCTTCACATTATTACTTCTCTTGACACAGGACTAAATGAACACCATTTTGAGTTCTGCAGGCATTTTTATCCGTTTTGCTCATTTGCATAAGATTAGATTTTTACTGGCATGCAAATTAACTTGTTGCTTCTTATAGTAACTAATTTTTTTTTCTGTATATCACGATTATTTCTTGAATGCTTTAACACTGTCTATACTGACAAGTCTGTACACACACATATATATAACCTAATTAATATATATATATATATCATCCCATATTTGTGGTATAACCAACATTGGCAATTTAGAATTACAATTATTAAATTCCTGTAAAAGAAAGAATAGTATTTTATAAATACAATCCGATTTATTTTAGACAATGTAAGTTATATTTTTTTAGTTAAGGTAATAAAAAAAAGAGAATAACAAAATGTTTCTTTTGATTTTTGCTAAGATAAGAACATAAATTCTTTTTTATAGATAGACAACTTCCTTATTGTAAAACAATCATCATTATTTAAAGTTAAAATCACAGCATTTAATTAAAGATGGCCACTGAAGGCGGAAAAAGATGACTTTGGAAACAAAAATAATTAAATTGGTCAAAGTTAAAAAGATATAAACAGGATGTGTGTGGAAGACTAAAATCAGGAGGGGTATAAAAAGCAAACACATCAGAGAGCACAGATCTTATGTCTTTCGTCTTCTTCTTTTGCCTGGTGTTATGTACGACCTCTAATAATAAAAAATGCACCAAGCTATTCTCACCAGTGGACTGAACCATTGTAAAATGTGAGAGTTAAGAAGAGTTTGTTCGCCAATGTTTTCTTCCTTCCTGGAGTCATAATAATGCTGTGAGTGAATCTCATCACCTACCTGAATCTTAGAACCTTGGACTGCCTACCAGCTGTAATAAGATCATACAATGAATCCCACTAAGGACAAAAACTATGCTTGGCAATTCTCACACTGCTATAATTAAACAGTTGAAACTTACGGATAAGAAACTTTCTTTCATGTACTACGAGTGATCATCTTCGTGAACTATAAATAATATCAAATGCTGTGTTGAATCAGATTGCTGAAGATCTCATTAACTTTTAATAATCACTTAATTTTGATCTTATATTTTATTCTCTTATTAGTATTAGAAATATTTATTATAGTTATGAATTAATAAACCATATGAAAATAATTTACTTCGTTGTCTATTTCTACTACTATTATTTTGCCAAATAAATTGCCAATGCTTTATCTAAAAATAATCCTTCAGAGTATAGCATATTCTCATTTAATAACGAATAATAAAGATAGGTGGGGAGATCCTGTGAATTCACATACAGAATCTTGGTGCCTAATAAACAAATTAAAAACTGGTTCTTTCTTCAACTATTAATGAAATTTAGTTATGTTAAGCTGGGTTGTGTAACCAGGAAAAATAATTACTTTCGCAAAAATTCCTGACATTCTAATAAATGAATTATCAAAACAGATTTAATTTGGTTGTCACCAAATATGTGTAATTTAAAGCGTATAAACCCAAGGATAACAATAAACAGTATATATATATATATCCAGTCAGTATACAACACACCCCCGACCTTAACAATGTACATTTCAAATAGGTAGACAACCAGTTATGATCAATAAATACTTCAAAAGCATGTGGAAATCTAATTGTGACTGATTGGTTAAAAAAAATCAACGAAAGAAAACCAGGATCCTGTAACACCAACTTCAACATGGAATTTCCATACCAAGTTGTTGTAAAAATGTATGTAAAATAAACAAAAAATCAATGGCATTGATCATAATTTTAGAGATATTTCAAATATTTTCAGAGTAGGTATGCAATTACATTAGTAATTTATGCAATGACAATTGTTTGGTAGTACTTAATGTATATTATTAAGAGTATTTAAATGTGTAATGTCCATACATATGACTAGGATAAGATGTTTGATTAGAGACTACATTAGTTTCCTCTACTAAATAAAATTCAGAATACCAAACTTAGCTTTAACATGTATAACCACAGTGATGATTATCAATTCACTATTGAAACTTGATCCATAATGATATTCAAAAAGATAAAAGTGACATATAATTGTATGCATAACATAATGATTAAAGTTAGTACCCATTGAGGTAATTTAATATAAAGATTAAATAATAGTTAAATTATCTTGGTTTGCGATAGAATCCAGTAATTAAAAAGCATTTCAGTGTTTTACTATAACCTAATGAATATAAGCCAATAAACATCACATGACCACCACTTCTTATGCTTAATTATTGATTACTCTAGCTTGCTGTGTGTGGCAATAAGTATAGTGAGTTTTGCCTGTTTTTAAACCTACACAAACCTAATGAATTGCTAATAAATTTTATTTTATTTATTTAAGTAGGTCCATTTTATTAGTCATTATTATTATTACACCATCCGATGCTGTGGTCAATTGAATATTCTAAGGAGTCACTAGATCTCCATGTCTTAATCTGGATAAATTACTTCACCAGGAAATTATGATCTTCTCATATAGATATCAGTAGCTAAATACCTAGTGAAAGGTGATGTTTTAATGTAAGATATTCTAGATGGGTAATAATGTGATGTCGTCTGATGATGGATGTTGGCCAAATATGCAAGCAAATCAGATAAAATAATGTATAATAAACCAAAAACCCTGAAGTAAACTTTATATTATTGAATTTACCAACGTGTAAAAATAAATAGTAACAGTAGTTGGCAGAAGATGTGACCCCATCCTTAAATTCTCTCTGGGTGATAATCATTCTATAAGTTGATTATAACTTTTATTTACTTTTACATTTTGATGTTACAGAGTTTATTCCAGAGTTTTTGTTTACTGATAATTTTTGTATATCTGTACATAAAGAAAGGCTCTATTTGTATATTTTACATACGTATAACAAATACACTGTCTCCTCTTACATGTATATAAAAGACTAATATACATATATAACATAAGTATAGAGGATTTGAACTCAGATTTTCAAGCACCCTTCAATTATCCACACTATCTCATACAACTGATACACATGACCACACATGTAGAAAAGATTTATAATCACCAATATACGTATTCCATGCTAAACCAGCACTCATCAGTTGGTCCAGATTATCATCTCTCACACATATATATAATCAATGCTCAGTTTATATTAAGATAGCAAATCTTCATACTTTAATGGACAGGCTTCAATCCACTGCAACCTCCAACTTTTCAGCCATCCATACCATTGAAAATCTGATGATGGTAACATAAAAGAATCTATATATATAATTTTAAAATTAATCTATTAAATAACTAAATTCTCTCTCCCTTTCTCCCTTTTTATTTCACCCCAGCAGACTTAGTTACTTTTTGATTGTATTGATAAAACTCTCATACCTACACAAAAATAAATTAACAATCAATCTTTTCTTTTTCTTTTTTAAAAGAATAAAATCAGATTCAAAAATGAAGGGTACATATCATCTTGACATTTTACAGAAATAAAATTTTCAAAATTGATTCTGTAAGAAGAAAAAAATTGTCGACTCTCAAGTTTTTAATATCAAAGTAATCATTCTTTTTACCAATTCCTTAACTCTTGAAGGCAAATGACAGCATTCTGAAATCTTATTTCAAATTGATAAAAAGCATTGTTCGGTAAAACAGCAATTTCAAGGCAAAATGCAAAACTTTGTACGAGGTCTGTGAGATAAACCGCATCTTATATATATAAACACACACATTGGTTTCAATATAAAATCCCGAAGCAAAGACGCCATTTCAATTACATTAAAGATCTGTTTAAGACTGTCTTGAGGTAATGGTAGTGGTAAATTGAAATTGAAAGTTTTATTTCAAGCAGTCAAATTGTTTCCTGATTTCAACTTGACTTTTATCAGGAATTTGAAAGTTTAAAAAGATGGTGAAAAGAAAAAAGAAAATTGTACAATATTTACTTATAAGAAATATAAAGTAAACTGTTTTAAATAACCCATTGTAGAAGAAGCACTTCTACAAGTGTTGGAAAATCCTAAAAAAAAGTCCCCCTTTCATATTTAGAACACTTAAATAACAATTAGTAGTGATTGACAAGAATTTCTGCTATTTTCCAATTGCTAATAATTCTATATACTCATTTACTAATATAGCCCGAATGTCCCTATGTGTTGACTATGAAAAATTAAACTTATTTGGAAAAATTCCAGCATTGAATAAATCTTTAACTGCATTCAGAATTAAGACCCACATTGTAACTATAACATATTAATGCAATAACAATTATACACTGAGATCTTTGGTTACATAAACTGAAATGCACTCTATAGCTGCAGGGCATGTTATTACTTATTGTAATAGTTACATGAGTCCTACACATAAAATATTGTATAATATAGAAATAAAACAAACTAACTCCTTCTTTTTAAAACTTGATTTATTATGACTATAATCATAAAATATTGTGTATATATTAAGCACTGGAAGAATTCTTTCTTACATATTTTCATTATATGAATAGGTGTTGAGAATGTTTAAATTGAGAAAACTTTTAGAAATGTAATTTCACGATATCAATCAATTTAAAACATTTAAAAATAAATTTTATGATTAAATATTCATTCTTACTAGTCTAAGTCTTTCCAACACCCCTACCTTCGCATTTTCACGCGCATATTCCTGAGGTTTACAGCCTTAGTAAATACTACTTACGTAATCAATGTGCGTTTAAATAAATTTATAATTACAACATCCTTCTATATAAGACAAGATGGCATTTTATGCTATGGTTAGAGGACTATTTTAATTACCTATGGTAAAAGTTGCATGAGTCTTAATATCAGAGTATTAAATATATACATGCACAAAATAGCTTTTAAATAGCCTTGATTAAGAGGTAAAGGCCTCTCTAATAGCTTCAAACAGCGGGATAGAGAAAAAGCCATTATTTATCATGTTAGCATTTATAAACCAAATGATGTGGCTACTATGTTGTTATGAACCAGATATGCGGAAAATAATCCTAAGCCAGATTCAAACCTGAATATTTTTCCATCACTTCCAGATTGCAAAGTATGTATATATCAGCAGTGGGCATGCATGAGGTCAATGAGAGCTGCGTGCCAGTTTTTCATATATTGTGAAGAGCCACACCATATTATTCAAGCACAAAAATAAATACATATAGTCAAATTTTATTTTATTTAATTAATATGTTGTATTTATTCTACACAAGTATAAAGCATATAAGAAAATATAATTAAGAAAAAGAAATAAAATACAAAATAATTATTTCAAAATTTTAATAATAAAAATAAAATAGTAATGCAGACCATTGGTCAAATCTTTGAAATTTGGCACATAATTTGCTAAAGCTGTTCACAGCAATTCAGTGAGATGTTGACTGCTCAACTGTAAATGATATTTCGACTTCACAAACTTAATTTTGGAGTACAACAATTCACAGCAACATGTTGTACCAAAAACTGAAATTAGATGGCAGGTAGCTTTCTTTAAGTGTAGATATTTCGATTCTAGCATGAGTTTCCAAAATTCAATTAATGAATCTAGATTTGCGATACATTTGCAATGCCTGGTCCTCTTTCATCTCTAATAACTCCAATTCTCCAACAACTGCTTTCTTGACAAGTACTATTTCAGAAATTGGAAATCCATCTTCAATAAATGGGTTCACAAAATATGCAAATGTAGATTTAAAACTTTTCAAATCTTCAAACCTACATGTGAAATCCGGTTGCAATGTGTATAATTTTTCTTTTTTGATATTAATTATATTTGCTTTTATTCAAAAAAAAAGGGATTAAATATTCTGGACTTCAAAACTAAATACGGTTTGTGACAAATGATTAGTCATTTTTCCATTTCCTTATGTTCCATAATGTCTGTAAGGAATATTAAGATAGAAAGCTAAGTTTCATTTTCTAATTCAGGGTATTTTTTATCTTTTTCTTTTAAAAATGATAGAATTTAGTGGTGCCACAAATTAGCTCAAATTATATAAGTTGACAGCCATCTTATAACAGGCCTTAAGGCGATATCACTAGGTAATTCATCTGTTTCGTCATTTAACTCATCTAGAAAGTTATTAAATTGATGACGTGTTTTGGCATTTGTTCTAATTAAATTCACAATCTGAAAAACAATCTTCCATACATTTTTCTATTTTAAGTATTTCACTATAAGATGCTCACAGTTAATTATACAGAGAAGAGATACAAAATATGAAATTTTAGAGTTGTTTAAATGACCAATAAGACCTAGGTTTTTCCATATCATCCATCGGTTGCAACATCACTATGCAACTCAAACCTGTTCATTACCTCATCAAGCAGATTTTTGACATCGATATAGCGAGTTGTTTCAGTAAAATCTAATATGTCTAACATTTCTTCCTTCACATTTATGGACAAAAATAGACAATTGTGAAGCATTATGAATGTCTAGATTCATCGAGAGTTAAACTGAATGTTGTGCAATTTTTCAAATAATACATCAAACTATTTTCAACATTTTTATTAATATGACACTCAGTTGAAGGGGTGACACAGGAACTTGTGTGATCAATTTATGCAATTTTGTATTAAACCACTAAACATCATATGATCACTCATTGATGAAAGCCACAAACTAAAAACTAGTCTTGGATGAGTAGGCACTAGATTTTTTTTTTCCCAAATATTTATTAAATAAGTACAATGTTTACAGTGACAATTATGTATACATGGTAAATTAAAAGGAAAGCTAGAATTACAAACATAAAAACGAATTACATGATTATAAATAAATAAAAGATAGTATTATTCTGGGCACTAGATTTTGTGCACAAACCTTCTTCAATCCACTGATTACTCTGGCTTGCACTAGGTGTCACCACTGAATGGAGAGTTCACCTCAGTTTTATATTATCTGGATTTAAAACTTTAACCACTTTTTCAAATTTGTTTTAATAAATTCTTCCTCTTCATATGGACATTTGGCATGAGCAATATTCCAAGCTATCAAAAAACTAGCTTTTTGGCTCTGCATCATCACGCCTAAAAGGAGACTAGAGTCCTTGTTCCTTAACAAGACCTGACTGCAATGACTTAAGTTACTCTGTTTGCAATTTTGAATTGTGTGGATATTGAGGTTGAAAAGTGGAAATGACTTATTCCTAATGTAGACGTAAATTGCGTATTTTGTAGTTTGCAATTATAACCTTACAAATAAGACACATTATTGTCAATAAAAGCAAATTTTTCTACCCATTCTTTTTGAAAGCTTTTATTTTCTTGTTTGTATTTTTTGTTTTTTGGTATCTCCTGAGGTCATGATAAAAAAAAAAATTTAAGTAAACTTATTTCCAAAATCTGAAATTCAAACAAAATAAATAAATAAATAAAATAAAAATATCTGAATATTAATTCTTGTTTTAAAATATTTATAAATGGCATAACAAAGTGTCAAAAAGACAGGGCTTCTTAAAATAAAATAAGAATAAAAACAATTTAGAATACTTAAAAGTAATTTTGGATTACATTTATTTTGGTTGATATTTCCCTGATAATTCTGGAATGCCCATTTTATTATTATTTACCCCCAAAAACAACATAACCAGTCTTGCGTTGTTAGCCGAGAGGTATCGCAGCCGCCATGCAAGCAAGAAGTTGGTTGCAGACGGTTGTGGGTTCGCGTCCCGGCCGATGCTATGATATAGGAAAAAAAAAAAAAAACATAACCACAATCAAGCAAATGCTTTCCAGTTTTATTTTCAAGAGTTTTTTTATATAATTGTTTTTAAAAACCTAAAACCCCAACTGCACTAATTATAAACAAAATAATTTTCTTAATCTCTATGCATGTCTTTAGAAAGCTTGCGCCAACACCAGGGAAAAATTACATATCATATACAAGGTTGGTAAAATTGCTTAATAAAATAGTCTATTTACCAGACTTTTGGAAAAAATATGAAATAGGACATTTAGTTGATACAAAAACTATGACTGAAATATACAACCACAAAATTGTACCATAAATATACACAAATGATCACTCCATAGGACTTGTACTAATTTTTATAAGATTCAGTAGATGTCTCTGAGCATAATTGCTGAGAGATTCTTGACTTCGTTTAAGAAGAAGCTACAGTACATCACATCACATATCACATCACATATTTGAAAATAGTATGTACTTTGTAATAAAATAAATAATACAAATGTTTAATAAAAATTTCTACAGTATTACAAATTTTTGTGCAATTAAAAAAAGATTTTCTGAAATAATAAAAATAAAACCAGATTTCAATCGGAACCATACTTAACTCAACTAAGACTGCATGCAAGTCTGAGAGGCACATTTGAATGTATGCATATATGAACATATGCTAATAAGTTTGAAACCTGATTATATAGTAACCATAAATATATAGAATAAAATAAATTGAAAGTAACAACATTAAATCCTAAGCTCTCAACAAAATGATCACATGTCATTAATAAGATTAACTTTTTTCTCTCTCAAGTTAGACACTTTTGATTATTTTAAAAACAAACAAGAATAATTTATATTTTTTTGTCGCTATTATAAAACTCAAACACACAAGCAAAAGCTAGATTACAGAATATAGAAAAGCAGAGTATAAGTTTTAATTTTAAAAAATTATATTTTTTATAAAATTCTGATTTTTAAAAAATACAGTTTTAAAGAAAATCATATTTACAATTATCATGCTACAAAAATCAAATTTTTAAAAAAATTAATTACCTTTCGGAACATTATGCATAAAACTTTCATTAATGACTTCAAGATGAGTTGGCTAAAAAAAAAAAAAAAAACTTTGTTTATATATATATATTGTAATGGTATAGAATGTAAAAGAGTAAATATGGAATGATAACATATCATCATCATCATCCCCATTAAATGGTCACAATCACCAACAACAAATATAAAAATACAAAAATATATAAAAGGCATATATACAAACAAGAGTCAGCATGCACTGAAATAAGAATTTGTAATAATAATACTCATATGCTATAATATCATCAGCAATTATACTAATGATAATCAACAGTCAGTCATTGTGACTGAATTTTTAAAAGGTACAAGATAAGCAGGTTAATTATCTAGCCATTGCCATGCCTATAGCATAATATAACACAATCATTTGGATACACATCTTAAGTGCCAAAGTATCCATCATAAAAATAAAGAATAATGCTGGAATACTGATTCATACTGATCATCATTGATATTTTGGCCATATGATACAATTACTGTACCAAACTAAATTTCTAATAAAACAAACAAAATGCAATGAACTGACTTTAAAAGTGATATCTTTGTGCCATCCAAAGTTATTATCTGGATGTCCAAACACAAACATAAACTGCTACATCTATATATCTAATCATTATTGCTCTCGATAGCTAGTTCAAGGTCATAAGATTCTAGGGAATGTGACTGTGAGCCATAGAAAGTAAAAATGTATAGATTCACTCTATTATAACTGAATAGTTTTACTGAGATAATTTAACAATCCTTAAACACTAAGCTATTATGAAATCAAGTCACACTGCCAATTCTTAGAACAAATAGCTGAAGGAATAAATATATTAACACTAGAATATTTCAACAATTATTTAAGAAACTAACAGATTAATAATAAAAAACATTTTAAAATGCCATAATAATGATAACCTAAACTCATACATTTTTATCAAAATATATAATTCCATATAAAAATATAATTAAGCAGTGGATTTTTATCCATTAAATTAATTAACTTTTACTTTAACTTATTTCCTTGAAAATTTATAAAAGTTGAAAAACAATTCTTACATAATCAGAGACAGGGAAATTTTAAATTGACTATCAGCTCTGTACAATTTTGAATGGAAAATGAAATGAATAAAAAAATGTTTCAAAAGAAAATGGTACATAAATAAAAATTATTCATTGTGACTAAGTATTATTTATAAATATATATATTGTAACCGTAAATCTTGATGTCCAGATAATGGCCACCGAAGGCCATTGCCCTCTCAACTACCTATCATGCCGAACACGTTGCGGCATTAAAAATTGTAACTGCAAATTGTGTGGTCCCAATTACGTAATATAAGTGCACTAGGAATTGTAACTTCGATCACTAATCAATTCCTGCTGTACATTGTCAGCTATTAAGAGCTGTATCCAAAAGCATATCATGCTATCTATTTATGCACCAAAAGACCACAACTACAGACCAAACTAATGATCTAACATAAACTTTTTACAATTTAATTTAATCACAGCCAGGGTATACCGCGAAGACCTATCATAGTATTATTATAAAACACATTAAACAAATTATAAGTGCAATGTTATTATTTTCAAACCTTAATTTGCGATTTTTATTGTATGAGACCCGATGGCCGACCATGTACAAGATGGCGTAATTTGTGGAACTACATAAGATTATGAAATTTTAAACCATCTATATGATTTCTAATACAAATGCTAGTCTAGGTAAAGCTTTGCAATAAATAAACATAAATACTTGGGTTCTGATTTTATAGTTTATCATATTACTGAGACTCTTATTATACTGACAAATGACAATTTAAAAACGTTAAGTAAATATATTTAATCATGTCATTATTTGGTAAATCTGTTTACAAGTTTAATAATTCATTTATGATTTTATACTAGAATCAACTACGCAAAGCCACAATGATGGAAAAGGTAAATGGAATTTTATTGTACCTTACCAATCATAAACTACCAAAGACGAAAAGCATCTTAATGTTTTCTCAAAAATATTCATAAACTCTTATATCATGTAGACAATAATATGTACTTCAATGTATGCTCTTCAATGTATGCTCTATCCAAAGTTTATGATTTCTGATGTTATGAATGACACATAGCAACGGCACAGTAAGTTTAATTATAAATCAACTTTTATTTACAAATTTATGAATAATAAATAATTAATTCCAATATTCTAAATAAAACATAAATAAACAAATAAAATAAATAAATGATAATTCCATTGACTTTCTTCAATAACATCTCATAGGTACAGTTTTAAAATCTAATCATACCTTATTTCAATCTAATATAATGAATATTGATGAGATTATACGAAATTCAGCATCAAACTCATGAAATATTGAACGTCATTTCCAGATTCAATAAATCCCTACTGTACACCTATAATAATATAATAAATAATATGATGTCTGTATGATTTAGCTATAATGTAATCATTAATTAAAGTGACAATTTAAACTTACGTTCCGGTAAATAATAATCAACCAACAGTTAATTATTATGAAGTACTTGAATAGAATGTCCTGCTACCATTTAATAATCTAACCGATAAATTATGCTTACAAATGAAGAAGATGATTTAGCAGATTAACTAAAATACTTTGCCCAACTTATATCTGTGAAGCAAAACATATTCCTGTGGATGCATTCATCTACACGTAGGAATTAAATAATACTAAACGTTTTGTGTATTTAAACACCATCATAAAGTAATACGTATAATCACACAATTCCGCGGATTAACCACCAGCGCAGGAATGTGTGTAAAATACAAAAATGGCAATTAAAATAATCTGCAGATTAACCACCAGCACAGATTAAAGCCCTTTAACATTCTAAAACAACATTATTATTTACTTCACATTAAAGTGCAAAATCATCCTCCTCAGTTCTTCTGACTATTCAGAATACACTAACACTTTAGCAAATGTGGGTTCTTGCATAATAAAATGTTACGCTAATCAGGACAACTAATGTACTACTTATCTTGCTTAAAATAAACCTGTGTAATATAATATAAGTAATATTGGCATAGGAATATAAATCTGGAAAGACTCACAAAACATCTCATAAAGATTGATACATCTCATGAATTCATTTAGTACTTTTAAGCTTTTCCGCAAGCGCTATTCTCTTGAATAAATATTTTATTCAACCCTTATTAATTTAAACCTAACAAAATATAACTTATGAACTTCATATGCGAGTTCATATAACGATAAAATTAAATTAATGTATTATTCATTAAATATATAAAATTTAACGTGTGTGTGTGATAAAACTAAATGTAAAGCATTTTATAGTTCAATACATGAATTTTAGCAGATGTGTGTATCACAAATTGGATTGTATAGCATTTTATAACTCCTAATGTGATCCGTGGAATCCATGTACGATATGTAGAATAATGAGTATACGAGGTAATAGCTATAACTGTAGTTAAATTCCATACATGCAATTCTATCCATTCGTATTAGTTATTATAATCACTATTAGATTAACGATTTTATGTGGCTACATAAACATGAAACAATTTCAAAAACATGATACGCAGAATTTAAATGAAAATGTTTTTCATGAAGTTATTAATCTCTACATTTCTCTATCAAAAGTGTTCCAAGTTTATCACATCCATGCAAGTATTTACTTATCCACACGTTAATCCAGGAATACTAATTACAGCAATTAATTTATTCATTTTAAACCGACGACGATAAAATTATAAAATAGCTTTGATTAATTATTTGAAGAATGTTTATTATCCAAATGTTAAACAAATTAACTAGCAAATATTACTGGCATTGTAAAGTTAAATATCAATCAATATTATATTTTATTAGAATTAAAAAACGGAAATATTAAAATATTTTAATAACTTTAACGTTTTACTTTAACTTAAAATTCTTCTTTTTTAAAAAACAAATTTTCATATTCATAAAACTTCTGTAATTAAAATACTTATTTAATTTTTCCAAATTGTAGAATAATAAATATTTCAAAACATACCAAAATCTTGTATTTAATTCTTTCAAACTTAAACTGGGAAGCTCCGACATTTTAAAAATGTAATATTGGAAATTATTACCGGTGATTCGATCCACTTGGCCAGCCGACTTGAACAGACTTTTAAATTTAGCAATTCATCTTATAATTAATTACCACTATGTTATATTTACTTTTATAGCAAATTTTTGTGGTAATCTGTTTACTTATTAACTATTTTAAAATAAGCTTATCAAATTTACACCATTTGCCTTTACCATTTTCTTTTTTTTCTCCCTCCAAAAGCAAACTATCAGACAATCTTCTCTCTTAAATTCGCGCTCTTTTCTTTTTACATTGAGACGCATACGTAATTACTGTATTTATTTTTAATAATTAATTTTAATTGAACAAATGGTTATTTAATTCAATGGAAATAATAATTTAAGATCATTTTAAACAAATAAAAATAAAATATCATTTTTAATACTATTTTACCAAATTTTAATGTGTTGTCAAATTTTTAAAAAGTTAAACGTTTTGATATGAGTTAGTATATGAGAAGAAGCAAATTTAAATTTATCAAAATAATATAAGAAAGTAATCTGTTCAAAGTGCAGCTCAAGCCAATCAAATCACCAAAAGAAGAAAGAGAAATTTTTATACTAGTTACACCAAATAATATATTTTATACTAAAATATATGGTTACAATATATATATATATTTACCTAACAAATATAAAATTTTAAATTAGATAAAACCCTTCTTATAATTTTGAAAGAAAAATAATAAAACATGTTTAATTAAAAAAATTACTAATAAAATTATTAATTATTACCAATTATTATTTAATTTAAAACTCATCTATAAATTTAAATATAATGGGCACATTAAAGTACCTTTTTACAATGGATTTATTTTTCTTTACTGTTCTTCTTGGGTAATTGTAAATTTCATTTTTTCCATATTGGTTTTCTTCTTATAGATTTCTCCATTATCAACTACTTGTAGGCTAATGTACACACCTACCTCCATTTTGCAATAAAATATTTTCCAGGCTAACACCCATAAAGAATTTATCCATTTTTTCTTTCTAATAATTTTCAGTCAGGCTAACACAAAAACAGAGACCCTCATGTTCTTCAATGGAGACAAGGGTTTTTGCAGATGACTTTAGGGGTGTTCTCTTTTACATTTTTTCCAATGAAACAAATTACATGAAGGTTGGTGAAAGTAACTTCTAGTTAAACTTAGCACATATTTGTTACCTCCATTTTAAAAAAACACACAATCAGATCATGAATAACAACTGCTGTCCCTGCTCCTTTCAACGACTGAGTAAAAATAATCTCTCCTTTCAAGGCATAAAGGTCTATTGATTTAAACATATCCCTATTTTGGAACAATCCTGTATCCAACTAATATCAATCTTAACTTCTACATGACCACTTTAAGCAATGACCAATTAGGCTTATTTTTACAAAAAAAAATTGTTCAGTTATTTCACTCCTTTTTTAATTAAAAAAAATTCCAATCATAATTTTTGGAATTCCTCTTTAGTTAGTTTTTTTAATTATGCCAAAAGAAAAACAAGATAATCAAATTAATTACATTTTAAATCACTCTCCACTTTTTGTTTATCACACTTTTCTTTATTTGTTTTTATTTAAATTATTATCCATAGCAAAGACATCATTCATGCTATATTTATTTGAAGCAGTACAATCAATATATATTCTATTTCCTCATTTATTTGAGTTATATTATTTGAAGCAGTACCATCAATATCTATTGTATTTTTCTCATTTATTTGGGTTATATTGTATCACCATTTTCTTGGACACATTGGTTCATTCTTTTGTTTTTATTTTATTGATTGCTTTCCACTATTATGTTTTGCAATCTTTCATTGTCTGATTCACTTCATTTAATTTTCTTAGCAGCATGTCTTCCCCCCTCATCCAGGCCTCTCCCCATGAATTGTTTATTTATTTTAACAGCCCTACTCTTTATAGTAGTTTTATTTATCCTTTTTATGAATCTTTTATTTTGAAAGTTTGAAGAGACAAACTTTGTTCTTCCTAATCCTCCTTGGGAGTGTTACCTGAGCATTTCTATTATCTGCTCAATACTTCTTTTGTCAATATACATAATTATCTGCTCTAGCGTATGTGATACATTATACCTAATCATTTTTATTATTTGACCATTTAACAGAAACCCAGCAGTTGATGTTTTCAAGTGCAATAGCTAGCCTTTAAAAAACTAAGTATATGTATCTCTGGTATCTATTCTGAATATCTCTTGACTGTAATTTATTTCAATTCATTTGTCCATAGGTTCCATACTATTACAAATGGTGACCCAGCTGTGAGCCTGATGATGATCAAGTCCTTGTGACCAAAATACAAAATAACCATTTATCCACAGGTTTTATATCATTTATAATATATATTAATGTATGGATAGTATATAATATATGTGTGTGTAATGATATAATAGTACAATGTTGAATATGTATAGTTGGAGAAACATCTTCAGGGTGCCCTTAATATAGTAATTGAACTGCTCATTATTGCTGTAAATTCAACTAACCTTCTTGCAGAAAAAACAATGTGTGTGCATGTGTAATGATAGAATACTACAACATTAAATATGTAACAGCTGGAGAGACATTTACTGAGTAATTGTGACAGTAGATAATTGAATTGCTTTCTAGTTGACATAAATTCTATCAATTTCTGGCAGACAAAAAAATGAAGCTTTTTCCTGTGTATCAAAAATACTATATACATACAGATATATTACAAACCAAATAGTTTATACTGCAATCTAATTGAATTGCCCTCTCGAAGCCATGTTCAATAACTTTTTGTTATCAGAAAAGATCATTTCTGTGTCTTCAGTCTCTTTTTATATACAGTTTTATATAAAGTTGCCTATGGCAGTTCTCTCAGTATAAAAAAATTATTAAAGATGGCATCTTAGGGCAGTTCGCTTATTAATTACTTAGTAATTATTATCTGACTTTATATATTTCAGTACAAAGAATAATTTGTCACTATAAACATAACATTTGTCAGTTTCATAATGATTGAAGTATCTCTACTCTATAAACTCAAATATCGGCCATTTTAAAATTAATTTCCATTAAAATACATAGGCTGATTTCAGATCATTCTTCTGGCTGTTATAGTTCTAGATATACAAATACAAGAAGATCAAAAAAATAATTAAAAAAAAACAATTGATTTTTTATTACAAAAAGTTACTGAATATTCAGCTAGAGAAAAATTATTAATTAATAGTTCTTGGTAATTATTATCTGAGTTTATACTCAGTCATATTGCAACCATTCGTCAGCCCCAAGGTCAGACCAACCTTTCTCAATATGAAGGCACTTTGAAACATCCACCTCATTTTTTCAAATGAGCAAAATATACATTGCACATGTTATAAATTAAATTCATATGCTCATTTTTAAATCTACTTAAATTTAATTTCATTTATATATTGAAATGGTTTATTCCTTCAGACTACCCATTTCATTTACTATATTTTGTACTAATACCTATATTAACTTCAAATCCCATGGAGTACATGTATATCTGTATATCAGTATATCTATATATCTATTTGAACTTACATCTGTTTGAATGTCATTATATATGCATCAGCACACTTATATATATATATGCAAGTACAAGCTGTAATGTGTAATAATTTAGAGATGCTACAGCATATTTATACTTAAATGTTTTAGATCGTTGATTACTATAAATTTATAACTTTATTTCACTATTTTAGTTAAGAATCACATATATACGTACAATTTCACCTGTGACCAGCATATATATATATAAAACAAAATATTTATATAATTTGTTAAATTTCTAAATTTAAAATCAATCTTGCCAATAAAAATCACACCACACACACCTGTTTTAAAATGAATTGTTGGTTAAATCTAAAATTTTAAAGTACAACTTAGTGAAAAGTATTGATAGCTGAGAGGTCAGCGCAGCTGCTTTGCAAGCAAGCAGTTTCTTGCAGACAGTTGTAATGGGTTTGCTTTCCAGCCAATGCTTTGACATATGCAGCCACAAGAAATGAAGCTCCAGAGACATAAAGTACAAGCAAGGAGGACCAACAAACTGAAGACAACAGCAAACCAGAACCAGCACCAAAGCACTTCCGTCGTCCTCCAGTACACCTGCATGACTATGTTCTCTAGGGTAACTTTTAGCCAGGGGGAGGGATGGTATAGTCCTCCCTTCTCTCAGAAGTGGACTATTCCAGATGCTGCCTTATCTGATCAGATTAAGCATTGTTTGCCTCAGGCCAATAGGCTGATGTATAGCTAAAAGCATAGCCAGTGATTATTACAGGCCAATGAGCAATGACGCTTGCTGAATCCAAAGGTTTTCAATAAGGTCAGGGATCTAGGTATAAATAGTCAGCCTTTTGTGAGAATCAGGGAAGAACATGTTTAACCTAAACAGACACTTTGCGTTCTCCCAGGGAAACTCTGCTAAAATAAACAGCAGCAAGTATTTCCATTAATAGCACTACGCTATTTAGATCTATGCAGCTAGGCAAGTCCCACAGAGACTGGACACTGCTAAGATTACCCTCGGCTCAAGGAAAGCTAACTACATAGTTGGAAGAGTCATAGACCTTACCCATGAGGCAAGCCATTAGGTGTGGCTGGAAGCGGCAGGCAAAACCCAGAGTTCACATTAAACTCCAAGATTCAACTTATAAATATGCATTTGTATACTGTATATTGTTTGTATATATTTGTACATAATAAATATATTAAATTATAATACTTGTGTCAGTATTATTTTATATTATTTACTGTTAGTTGGGTTTGTAATCCAAACCAAACACAACAGTGTGATTAGAAAATTTAACAATAGAAAAGCCAAATTTCATAAATTTTAGTCAAACATGTAAACAAGCAAATGGATTTCACTGCTGTGATCCTAGCTTGCAGAAAAATATAATATAGAGGTAGAAATTGATATAAATACCCTATATTTCAGCACTGTAAAAGAGATATGCTCTATAATTCAAGTGCATTACTGCATGAAGCATAGTAGTCATAATTTTAGAATGAGTTGGCTAGAAAGGCCACCAATTTGCTATCTTCCTATGGAAAAACAGTTATCTCCAATCCATCCTATATGCTGCCAAAGTGTCACCATCATCACCACCAGAATGGAGAATTCTAACCCATCCTACATGCTTCCAAGGTGTCACCATCATCAAAACCAGAATAGAGAATTCAAGCCACTGCCAGCTTCTATGGCAGGACATCGACATCACAATCAATGTATTAAGAGCAAATTACCAATGCCTACTCCCAAATACCAGACCAAGATGCAAAAAAAAAAAATTGGGTAATATTTCTTCAAACCACGGGGCTCTATAAATTCTCTTTTAAAACTATAATATATCAATTAAGCTAGCTACTATGAATGGTCAGTATTGGTTAATTAGCCACTGTACATCACCTGGTGGCACTGTTCTCTGCAAAAACAGTGAATTATGCCATTTATGCAGCCGAACTTATGGCTAATACAATCCTGTGATCATAATAGCCATTTATGGCCCACATGGTGGCATTGGTCTCTATGCATATGCATAGAAATAGTATGCCCAGCTTTGTGTGTCAACACTTTATGCATATGATCAGTAATGACAGTTCGCTATTATTTCATATGAGGGTGACTGGCTTCCATTTCCCAGAGCTCTTCAAATCTGCTTCCAAACTCATTGTCTTACATCCCAACTGACATAGTGTTACATAGTGATAATTTTCAGCCCATCTGTGTGAATCCCTAGATGGTTTTGAAGCTGCGAGAAATTGGGAAGAGGTCAGGCAAAGCACGATTCGAGGTGTTCACAAAAACATGACGTTTTCATGATAACATGTACAAGATGAATAAAATGGCTGAAGGCAACACTGAACATTTCAAACTGTGGGCCTTTTTCAATGCAGAAGATGAAGCGATGGTGCTGTTGCCTTTCTATAAAGGCCCAAAACATCCTGCCACATACACCTTCACAAAGGTGAGGACCTCTTCAAGGCCATACTAGAGCCATAACCAGTAACTACTTTAAAGCAAGGACATGATTTTATTTTTTCTGTTTGTGTTGCTTGGCCAATTCCTTGCGAAATTGTTTCTTGAAATGAATGTTTCCAGTAGCTGTAGTTCTTTTTTGCAAATGAATTAAACTAATTGTATAGTTTTCAATAAAGTTATTTTTGAAATCAATATGTGTGTGTGTTGTGATTGATTTGTAATGCACTTTTGCTGAAGAATGTTACAAGAATCAGGTCAAGTTAGTTTTGAAATGAATTGTTTTTGGGGTTGTAGAAATGTTTAATGTACTATTAGAAAGAATTGTGTCAATTTCAAAGTATAAATTTGAAGTCCAATAATGTAAAGTTGAAGGAAGGAACAAAAACAAGGGATTTTTTTAATGGCTTACTTTTTGTTAGTTTAATGTAGAATAGGTAAATTTGAAAGTGTAAATTTGAAACAAAAAAAATCCTCTGACATAATTTTCAAAAAAGTAATTTTTAAATGAATTTCCAAAAAAGTAGTTTTTAAATAGCGTCAATTTGATAAGTGTAAATTTGACAAAAAATTAGTTTTTAAATGATTTTCCAAAAAAGATAGTTTTTAAATAGTGTAAATTTGACAAAAACAAAATCCCTCAGCATAATTTCCTATTAGAAGAAAAAAAAGTCGGTCGGCCACAAAATGTTATATTGATATGTTTTTAGACAGAAACAGCGCCATCAAAAAAAATCGGCTTTTTTTTTTGTGTAACTACTGTAATAAGAAGATAACCAAAAAAAAGGTGAAAGCAGTCTCTGATTAATTATTGTAAAAAAAGTCAGCTTTTTTTTTGACATTTTGTGTAAATTGTAAGATAGTTTACTATTACAGCAATAACGTACATTTTTAAGAGTCGCAGGGTGGTAACGTTATATCAATGTTTTTGCAGACAAGAAGTGCCACCAAGTGATGTACAGTGGCTAATTAACCAGTACTGAATGTTCATTTAAACTATAAATCCTCATTAAATTAAACCCTTTTAAAGTAAAGCTGTCTAAAATGCAACCATAAATATACCTGTAAATTAATATAACTTATTCCTTTGGCTGCGATAACTGTAATCAGTTATTATTTGAAATCTCTTATAATTTGCAGTCTTGCCTATCTTTCTATTTGATTATTTTACTTCATTTATTGATATACCAATGGTTTAAGGCAGCGAGTGGTTAATTTAGTAAACTTTGGGAAGAGATAATTAGAAGTTCTCCAGCATAAGATTTATCATTGCTCCTTAGGTAGTATAAATCACTGATTTGAAACCCTATTCTATGAGATAACAACAGATCGCTACATGCTTATTGTTATCTATATTTATTTTAATATTTGTTAGTATATATAACAAGGTTTTCCCAAACAGTTTAAATCCTAATTACATCTATTAGTTAGATAATGACCAGGGATGATAGTAAAAGTATATTTGTAAATGTGGTAAGGCCTGAAATATGCTTTCTCCTCCCTAACTTGATTATAACTAATTGTAAACAGATTTCATATATATAAACTAGATTAATATTTAGTTAATCCTTTCTTAGCATAACTACTATATGCTATCTTAAAAGCTGGATCAAGTTAGTTTCTGTAGACAGAAACTATAGATATTTAGGTGTATATGTATTAATACTATTATTAAGCATTGCGAGTGTGTCTTTATTAAACACCAAGCATGCACCAACATCTTGCTATGCCTTTTGAAATAGGTTTTCAGTGTCAGGCCATCAATTCTTTAGTTCAGATGGCTATCTTTTAGAACTGAAATACGAGAGTCCAAATCAGTATTCAAGGCCTACCTGACTTCTTCAACTAGAAATGTTCTTTATTATGCTATCAAGCCATCCAGTCCAAGGGCACCAAGTACTAAGCACTGAAACCCATGATTAATTTCACATTCGCACCATAATCTTTAATTTTAATATTTTAGTGCCATAGTTTTCAGACACCAAATCTAAGGGCCACCAGCTCGTCTCTCACCATATTAATAAATGTTCTGCATTAGCCTGAACTTGGAATCTGGTTTTGCCTAATAAATCTGTATTTCAAGCGTATTAATTGCCCATGGGTAATACATTAAAATAAGTAGCTTTATGCTCTATATCTGTATCATCCTGGTAAATGTTTAACTTACTATTAGCAAACCTAAAAATAGCTTGGCATATCATCACATTTGGCATGATCCACAGACTGCAGATAACTGTATAAATTGAATTGCATGTCAAGATGAGACCACTGTTTCGTTATCACTTTATCTCTCATCACTGCTGTAATGCCTACATGTGTAATCCATTCACCCAATGCTCAATAATTGTTTTTTTTTTTATTTTTAAGTAACTTATTTAATCATTATTTTTATTAAACATATTTAAAATTACCACTGTTTAATGTTAATTCTCACAATCTATTCCAAATCATCCAAACTCTTTATTAAAGTATATAAATGCATTTCCTAGGTTAAGTCATAACATGTTGATTAACTTTAATTATCTATAAATTATTAATTTCTCCCTGAGTCTTATGTGTCTCCCTCTGATCAGCCAGCTCACAGAAGAAATTGAGACCAAGTGTAACCTCAGACATGTTATTCATAAAGTGTTAAATCATGGAGTGCTGGTAAATGAGTTGAAGATGGTCGGATCCGAGATCTCACCACCTCAGTTTGATCAGCTTTGGTATATTTTGCCTGAACTCTGCATTTTGTTACATGAATGTACAAATCTGACCATTACAATATTTTTTAAAAATATATCAAACTTCTATTCCATCACAGCTTCCTGAAACACATGACTAAACACATATAAAAAGAAGAATAATTCCCAAAATGCGCATTTTGTACTGAACCAAATCATAATTTCTTACACACATCTTCATTATTTGTTTAGTATTTCATAATCACAACTCTGACACTAGCCACATTATGTAAATTTATTAATGATTATTATTAATTATTTATTAAACTAGAGATTATCCCTAGTCGAAATATACACTTTAAATCTCACTCAATAAATGGTATGTCTAGTGGTATTTGAATATCAATACCTGTGTTTATTTTCCCATGTTGATAGTTCAATAATTTTCACTAACATCTACCTCACACACTCTTCTGGCTGTTGTAGTTCTAGATAAATATATATACAAGAAGATCCCAAAAACAGTAGAAGGTTTATGTTTTCTTATAATAAAAAGTTATTGAATGTAACAGTTAGATAGTAATTCAATATTAATTAATAATACTTGGTAACTATTATCTGACTTTTATATACATTTATATGTTTGTATGTCTAAATGAAGTTTAAAAACTAATAGCCTAGTTATTGTGGAATTTAAAAATCTAATTTTGCAATGCCTGTTAAGTACCCAGAAGATATAAATGTTCCCATTATAAAAATATTTTAATAGTTCCAAAATAACAATAATGTTTACCATAGTCTCTGTGTGCTTATTTAATTGATGATAATATAATGCAGTTGTAAAACCATATCAGCACCATCTGGTTCCACAAAAAGTACTGAAACATATATGTATACATTTAAACTTAAATTGTATATCTATACATGTAATCTGCTTGTATATGATTTTTTTAATATAATTAATTATTTTATATTATCACATACTTTTTATTTCATAGCATGAATTAAAACTTTTATTTAATTTTGGTTATAATGAAAGTAATTATATTTATCTTATTGCACTGTTATATATACTATAATCTTAAAAATGACATAGAGAAGATCTTGCTTACTTAAGTTACAGTACCAGATGATAACCCTTCCAGGCTTTATACTACAAATAGGATGACCCTATGTCCATACACACATGATTTCACCTCATGATAAACTCTTATTTTAATAATATATAAAAAATATTATTTAACATTTAAAATCTGATATGTAATGAGGTTGTTTTTTTTCATATGTCAAATGTGTTGCGAACCCAGGCCAGCTGCTTGGAAGGCAGCTATGCTAACCACTAAGCCACCGACGCTTGTTTACTGAAATAGTTGTGCACTGCATGTGGGTGTGTATGTATTGTATATATAAAATTATTAATGGTTAGACAATGCAATACAATAATATGCCACATAACAAATATTTCAATAATAAATATTCCAATCTTAAACTTAATACTTTTCAAATGAAACACTAAATGGTTAAAATATTGCCAAGGTTGGTTTTTAAATATTGAAAACAAAATATTGTCCAATATAATTAAAAGGAGTTTTAAGAGATATCTTTGTATTTTTCCGCATCATATTTGTGTATATATGCATATGTGCGTGTATTATAGGTGCGCACGTATGTTTTTTTGGAAAAAGACAATAACAAGCAGTAGATTAATATGCCCAAACAATAACTTCTTGATGACTATAATTCTACTATCTCAACACTTAGGACTATATTATAAACTTCAATGGTCGTTTACTTCATTATATATGATGCTATTAGTAATGTAGAAATATCAAGATTTGGCCATTGATATACACATAAACACTAAATTTTATTTCTTTATTTACATAATTTTTACATCAAAATTAAAATTCAATATTAAAATTCAAAAAATTATGAAGACAAAAAATATGAATATATAAGCATAATTTAGAATTCATTTCTTATTAAAATAATTATCAGTTTATTTATATCATAATTATTATTCAAAATAGTAAAAGAAAAATTACCATATGTGATTACGTTAATGTATTCCAAAAAAAATGTAAATGATTGAAAATTGTATTAATTACTCATTAAACTGAAAAAGCCATACGGAGTTCAACTATAAAATTAAAATTCACTTAACTTTTATCTAACAGTTAATTGTGCATTTTAGGACTAAGACGAATCAATATAAATTCTTTAATTTATGGAAATAAGTAATCTTCTAATTTACAAAATAAATAAAGTAATAAGGATTATTAATATATAGATCATTTTATATATAAAGTCGTGTCACAAAAACTAATGCATAAACCAGTATTAAAAATGACTGGCTGGAAATTTAAAAGTTCACTTTCTTGGATCAATTCCTTATTGAAAAAAGTGAAGAGGAACGGAAAAAATTCGCAGAATGTAAAAAAAAAAAAAAAAGTATGCTACTAAGCTCGGCTCTTTGGTATTCAAATATTATTAGACCTCTCAAACAAATGAGCTACCATATATTCTATTTGCTATATAGAAAATATTTGGTAATAATAAAATGAAGATTCTCACAAACTACAGATACAACGACATATTGTCCGAGTTCATCCTTGTATAATTCATAGTATTAAAATATCACTCTTTTGGCTGAGTCATACTGACCATCAATCCCTCTTGAGAACCATTAAGTTTATGAAATTTCATAAGGAGTTTATGGATGCTCTTATTTGGATATGAGAAATCATTGGGTCAATCAGAAATGATCATGCTTATGCAGTTAAACAGCATTTATCATCATTAGTACTCTCATTCCATGCTATGGATACAGGTCACAATAGATTCCTCAAAGACCAAAATCTTATCCATAAGTGAAACTCTCCAACAATATATGAATACAGGTCACAATATAGATATCTCTAACACCAGAATCCTGTCCATATGTGCAAATCTCCAACAAAGTAAGCTCAGAGAAGACAGTGAGATCATTAAAAGGTCAGAATGTATTAGCTAATGCGCGCCTTTCATTTGGAAGAATTTTTAAACCCATTAATCCAAATAGCTTCTGATCGTTTTACTATTATATTTTTCTCTTGCTGCTTTCTAATACTTGAATCTTTAATCGTGTATGCACTATTGCTTACAACCCCTTTACAATGGTGTTTTATGACTTCGTTAGTCAATTGATGATGGCCGGTGTTGTTCAGCAAAACCGTTTAGCACGTTAGTACTACGAATCATACATGGATGAACACAATCTTATTTAACATTTGATAATATATATACAGCTGTTATTTTGCAATTACTGTATTAGGAAATTAAAATGCATGCTTGTTTGAATTCTGTTTGTAATTTATCATCACCAATATTATTTTGACATTTATTTAATAAATACAAATGTCTTATTTTTTTTAAAAAAAAAAAATGAATTTCAGATTATTGACAATGATTCTATTTTTATGAATATGTCTGCATTTTAAACCTTTTTTGTAAAAAAAGATATTCGCAAGAGAGCAATATTATAGGATAGTAGTTTAGAAGCTTTCAAACTTAACAGCTGCACAATTATGTTTGAAAATCTCTATAGAGTTGAAAAGTACAGCCAATAGAAACCATCAATTAAGTTCTACTATCGTGGAAAAAAAAAACAGCCAAATTCAAAAGATGAGTATTAGGACATTAAAACGGCCAAAAAAAAAAAATCTTACTTTTATTTTTTTAAAACAAAACATTTTTTTTCAAATTGTAATTAATCTAAATTTATATTTTAAAAAAAGCATATAAAATTAAGTTAGCAAACTTCAATAAATAACAAAAAACTTTATCCCCTTGCCTAGTGGAAAGCATAAGGTAGAGCTGGAATTGTAAATGCAGATGTATGCTAATGCTTATAATTATGTTTTGCTTAAAACAATCCTAATGTGCACACAAATATATGCTATGGAACAATAGATATAATAGCATCACTTTAGAAAATTAATGATCGTCGATAAGTAGACCATCCGCTAAATTTAGCTTAGTTCATTTATATAATTAAGTACAAATATGAGCATTAACACAAATATATATAAATATATTTAATCATAATAAAGCATAACTGTCAACAGTTAACTGGTTATTGTTTCAAATGAATTTGCCCATAATACTGTCACCCCATGCAGTTTAGCTCAATGAACAATATAGTTATGGTTTCAAAAAATTGAAAAGCTTTATGAACTTTGTGAACAAATTCAGAAAAACTTTGCCGATAAAACACTTACTTACCAACAATTGATTGAAATATCAAAATTGAAAATGAAAGAAAAAAAATATTACTTTGTAAGCTTATGGTTAAGATGTCCCTACCTTCGCATTTTCAATTGCACGTGCTTTAGGTTTATTGCCTTAGTAAATATTATGTACAATACAGACTAGAAAGCCGAAATTAAGTACGATGATTAAATGTTAGTAAACCTGTGATATTTCAATGCCAATACATTTCTCCAGTGAAATTAAAAACAGTAAACAAATTTAGTAGAAACTTTGTATGTTTATCCGTCATCCTTAATACAAACTAATGAATGTACTAATGGTTTTAGGAATAATATCATAAATTGTTTTGAGATTTTGAATGTAATTGATGTCGAATCAGATAAAGTATGAATAAAATAGAAAAAAAAAAGGAAATATTAATTTGAAATTTTTTTTTTTAATTTGCAAAAAGATTTGATAAAGACCAAAAATTTCAAGATCATCCAAAAAAAAAGCAATATTATAATATTTACAACAACGTAAGACATTAAAAATGAAATATGAGATCAAAACAAGCTCTCAGATTCTAATTAGAAAAATGCTAATAGATTGCAATAAGATGAATGAAGATCACAAATAAAAATAATAGGTAGATCTATACCATGAAATTAACAGCCATATCACTTGAGAAGATATTCAGATAAAAGAACCATCAGTAATGAATAAAAAATAAGTTTAAATCAGTCACGAAATTATCTCCAAAAGGTAAGATTCTTAACAGAAATAAACGATGATATACTGGAGATTTTAGAATAAAATAGCAAAATAATCATTAGAACAATTCTATAGTCTACATCAGGGGTCCCCAACCCTATGCCCGTGGGCACCATGGTGCCCGCAGACCATTTTATGTGTGCCCACCGCTATCCGAACGGGATAAAAAATTATTTATCTGATACAAATAAATTTAATTTTTAAAATTTCTTATAAATTATTGTATTATATTGTAATCAAATTGTAGGGTGTACTATACTTTTATAGCATAAAAATATAAACATTAATTATATGTTAAAATTTTATTTTTGAAATAAATATTTTTTTGTACATTATGTGTATTATTAACAATATCCAACTATAAATTTACATTGAAAAAATAAATGGTGCTCGCCACCTAGTGGAAAAAATAAATAGTGCCCGCCACCTGGCCGGTATTATAGAATGTGCTCTTAAGTGCAAAAAGGTTGGGGACCCCTGGTCTACATGTACACAGAGACTAAACTCTCCATACAGTAATGCCACTCAATGCAAGCCAAAGTAATCAATGGATGCAAGAAGATTGTGTAAGCATAAAGAATGGTGGTCATGTGATGTTTAGTGGTTTAATGGCCTACATATAAAAAGAAATTAATTTATATTGTTCTTGTATGGGATAGAAAAATTATGGAAGATATTTTTTCTCTGCACTGACTTATTTAAAGATACCTCTTTTTTCCCAAAGGAAAACAATTGACAAAATATCCAATCTTTATAACATATAAAAAATTACGCTAAAAATCATTCGTCACAGATTAGAATCTTACATTGAAAAAGAATTTCCAATATACAAACTAGAAAATACATCGAATACTCAGCAATTAGCAATATTATAGTTGATAAATATTGTTTCAAAATGTACTGTTCTTAACAAAATTAAGAAACTGAGTATTTTATGGCTCTCATGAATTTCGATAAGAGTATAAAAGCTAAGTAGGCTATGTTAAGGCTGTATATTTTCACTCTATTCAAGTTAAAAGCTGAATGCATAATGAGAAAATTCAGAACGGATGCAAACAAATGTAGATTTATGATCACAAAAAGAAACACTAACAAGTTTAGATATGCATATGATACAACTCTTGTCAAAGTATGAGACCCCCTGAAAATATTTATCAATGAGAAGCTGAGAGAAAAGTTTATAATAATGGAAATTTTATAACTAAACATAGAATTTTCCTCTCCTTGAATTATATACTGATAACAAGGATCTAGTACAAACAAAAGTATCATAGATATATCATGTACGAAGTTAAATATAACATTTTCAGTGATTTATCATTAGAAGTTGAAGTTAGATACTAAAGACAAGATGGGGAAAATAATGATAGTTTGCATTAATGTTGACAAAAATTGTAGAGAATACTATAGATAGTAAAAAAGCACAAATGTAATTACTAGAAAAGTGTATAATACTTAGAAATATTGAATGTGAAAAAAGTAAACCATGGACTAACACCAATTCTGCCTGCTTCATATTTACAATCATAATTTTTTAATTTTTGGCACTAAGCAGACCAATGGGATTAATCTAGGACATTAACCATCTAGTTAATATCTAGATAGTCATTTACTAACCTTGAACAAAACAGCCAGAAGAACTACTTTAACACAATGCCATTACTGTATATGCCAGATGTGAAAAAAAAATTCTATCAAAGGATCTCTTTTTCTGGTTTCAGCTAAAATTTAAAGTCTTAGGTATACATCCTTCTTAATAACTTCAGAATTGCTTATTCATTTCCCTACATTTTTTTCTCCAATCAGCAATTCATGAGTCTCTTTTTCAGCTTTTGAAATCCTACGATATAATAGCATCAACAATATTAAGACTCTTAAATTGCAATAGCGCCAATATAGTTACAATTTATGTGGAAACTATTGAACATCCACAATAAGTTAAATGTAACTAATACAACTCTAAAAATATTTCTATACTATATCATCAAATAGTATTCTATCCCATGGACAGGTCCACAGAATAGTCACATAATCAATTCATCCATTTTTCCATTCATTCTCTTCACTTCCCAGCTCTTCAATTCCACGTATATCTTCCCATCTCTTATATCATCAAAAACATCAATCTTTTCCATCCTCTCTTCTTGCTTCCACTTACCATTCCCTCCAAAACATCTTTCATTAAACTATATGATGTCCCATATAATTTCTCTTTCTAATTTCATTAAGCAATCTTCTTTTTTCATTAACTCTCTTCAAAACTTCTTCATTTATTTTATTCATTCAAGTTTTTCCATTCTTCTCCAGTCCTCCACATCCCAATGAACTAGGCAAATGTCAATCAACTATAAAAAGATAAAATGATACTATGTATCTTTTAACTTCATTGACATTTAAACTTCATCATCATCATCAACTATTAGCAATCCATTGCAGGATTAAGGTCACTCCAACTTCAATCCATCTCCGATCTTTAGCTTCTCTTTTCCCCCACCCCCTGCACACTTTCTTATTTCCTCCATCCATCTCACATGTGATCTCTTTTTAAGTCTTTTACAATCTCTTGCAATCCAGTTTAAGATTTCAATTGTCCATCTATTATCATCTCCTCTATCAATATGTCCAGTCCAACTCCACTTCAGTCTTTTAATTTTTTAAATGAGGTCAGTAATACCTGTTTTTTCTCTTACCCATATATTGCATTTTCAATCTCTTCTTCTTACTCCCAACATGCATCTCTTCATACTTCATTGAGTGGTGTGAAGTCTCTGTATTGCTCTTCTATTAAGTGGCCAAGTCTCAGCTCCATAAGTAAAAACTGGTAAAACACATTTATTAAAAACCTTCATTTTCAAACACATAGGCATATTTCCTTTTAGTATCAAGTTATTTCTACCAAAAGCACTCCAACCAAATTTAATTCTACGATTTCATGATATTTAAATGCCAACAAACCTAAAAGATAATATCGTTCTACCTTTTCATACTTAATTGATCTTTACATAGCTTATTGGGGAAATGCAATTACTTCTGTTTTAATTATATATCACTAAGCTGTGACTATTTATTGTTATATAGAATGTGTGCATATATATATATATATGTGTGTAATAAATAGTGCACTAGTAATAACAGGCATTACCAAAAAAAATAATTTATCCCCATTGTAGGGTTTATTGTTTTACTCCTTTCAAGCCTAATGCATTTTTGGAATGTTGGCCATAATCATTTTTATTAATTGTATATTGGTGATTATTTATCTTTTCAGCATATATGTGCTTGAGTGTATCAGTGTTATTAGATGGAGTGGAGAGTGGTGGGTCATGTGAAAGTCTGTGCTCATATCCTAATATCACATGTATATAGACACAGGTATAAATAAGCCTATGTTTCAGTTATTAATTGTTATTGTAAAAAGAAATTATTAAACTCAGGTACTTATTATACATGTATATAATTTTAATGCGCAAATACGCGCACAACAACCGAGCTTCATCAGGATTAAATAACAATATATTATAAACTCAAAATAATTATAATATCTAAAGAATAATGCCCGAGCGCTTTCAAGAGAACTTAGCTCTCATAATCATGGGCAACAAAGAATAAGCATAGCGTGTTGGTATATGCTAAAATATGCTGATATATGTAAATTAGTTGAAAATAAATGCGTCAGCTCTAAATGATCCATTTCTTAGAGATTTTGTAACACGCATCTTTCCTATTCATAGCCTTATCATCAATAGCAATAAAACATGCTTCTTATAACTATAGTGGATTGCACTAAAAATGCATTCAATCTGCAATAGTCATTATATTATGTTCTTCATAAATAAAATGTTGCAAAGGCACTATTTATTGCATATAAAAATACGTATCATTGATTATTATATATATATATATATCAGAGAAAAAAAATCTGGATTAAAAAAATGTACAAATTAATGGATTATTTGACCAATCTTAGAAGCTTAGTAAATAGGTTTAAAATTATACCTATTAAAATACAATACAACTAGTAAAAACTGACTTCCTTTTCCCCTTATTTTAAACAAACAGCAATCACTTCTTGTCTTCTCTGGAAACTAAATTAGGATGTATAAAATCATCAAACAAGCTAATAATTAATGATTAATAGACAGAGGAGTAAAAATCAGTACAAAAATAGTCAAAAAAAAAAAAAAAAAGTAGCTAATCACGAACATTAAATCACTAAACATCACATGATCATTGACAAAAGCCACAAACTAGAAACTAGACTGGGGATATTGGATGAGTAGGCACTAGATAGAAATTTTATGCACAAGCCTTCTGGCATCCATTGATTATTCTGACTTGCAATGAGTGGCATTACTGTATGGAGAGTTTTGCTTGTTTTAATCATGAAGATCTTCTCTTATGTCATTTAGTTTCCAATGATTCCATTTAATATTTCGTTGTAGCATCTATTAATTGTGAGGTATCACAATACATTATCTTTAATCATTAAATATTACCTATTATTCATTTATTTAATATCACACACACATTTATTTATATATACATACACAATTCTTTAAATAAAATTAATTCATACTGGTGAAAAAGTCCATTTAGCCAATATTTTTTTATGTAAATGATTATTAATAATTTACTCCTAGAAACATATAACTATCACACTTTAAAATAATCCCACAGAAAATTAAAACATACTAATGTGTTTCCCAATTCTTTGCCTGTCCAATTTAAAACAAAATCGATAATGTGAATTAAAATTAATCATGTGAATTACAGCATTTCAAAAATTTCAGAAACATATAAAAAAAATCTAGATTCTAGTTTATGCATTGATTGCCAATAGGTATTTGATTAAGCTTTCCTGTGATCGTTATGAGTTAATTATTTTATCTAAAACCCTATTTATACCATCTACCATGTTTAATTTTTAAAAAATTAAAAAATATAATCATTAAAAAAAAAAAAACATTAAGTAGGGAAGCAAAAATCTTTACACAAATCGATAATGGATTCGAAAGCTAAATGCTCCTAAATTAAAGTTCAATTTCCACTTTGGGAATTTTACATGACTTACATGAGATACAGAAAAATCAAGTCATAAGCTTGTATTATAAATGTTATATAAAGAGCTTATTTGCAAAGCTCTTTATATAATTTATGTAAGTATTCTGTTTTATTTAAATGATATTTAAAAAATGAATAAATAAATATAAATAATTAAGTAATATTAATACATGAATAAATAAATGATTTATGAATTCTAATATATACTCCGAGTTTGGATTTTCCTTGACAAAAAAAATCTTTGCAGATGCAGTAGTAAATAAAGTGTAATTCACTGAATCCCAATTTTATTTATATATAAATAAATAAATAAATAATAAAATTATATGACTTTACTAGCAAGATAAGAAATAAAGGAGGATTATTAAATGGTCAGAGTAAAAATATATGCACTCTATCTGAAGATAGTAAAAAACTAAAAACTTTATCAAAAAGCTATGTGAAGTTTGTCTTTAAATAACTGCAACCTTTACATATAAGTCCACCACATAAAAATTATGCTACAATTTAGCTTTGTTTATCATACTATTAAATTAGTCTAATATTTCAATTCAAAGAAATATCATAAACTAAAAGAAACATAATGTCATTAAGATGCATATATAAAACCTAATTTATTATTAATAAATTTAAAAATATATTTAAAATTATATATAACAGATCATTGTAAAATAACATAATTATTCAAGATTTGTTTTACAAAAAAAGAAGCAATTTTTTTTAAAGAAATTACCCAGACAAATTGATAGAATCATTTATACATTATGACAAAAGTTCAAGGGATAGTTATAACTTACATTTAAACCTCTAAAACATCATATGATCATCATTCCTTATGTTTATACAAACAATTAAAATGGCAGCAACTCTCTCAATACAGTAAGCGCCACTTAGTGCAAGTCACAATAACCAATGGATGCTAGAAGGTTTGGGCATTAAAATCCCTATCTAATGCCTATTTTAGCCCCAGACTAGTTTCTAGCTTGTGTCCTTCATCACTGAGTATTATAGTTTGCATTGGGTGGCACATCCATTTGGAGAAAGTTGCCACTGTTTTAACTTACATTTAAATAAATCAAATTCTTCTAATAATAATTCTATACAAAATAAAATAATTTCTAAATAACAAAATATTTATCATAAAAAACAAAAGCTTATTGGACGGGAGTTAAATTAATAATGTGAAATTCTATATTGATACAGGTATATAATAAGCCTGTATTTCAGTCATTACATAGTAGAGGTGTCTGCCCATCCCTTGTATATTCATTAAATGGATTATGTCCTGTACATGAGGGGTCAGATTGACTTTAGGTCAACATGGGTGCGACAAGAATCTTGGCCTCAGGGTGGCCTTTGAGCATTCCATCATCAGATTTTCAATTGGATGGATGGTTGAAAAGTTGGAGTGTGAAGTATATTGAAGCCTGTCCATTAAAGTATGAAGATTGGCTATCTTAATATACATCTGAGCACTTATTGCATATATATGTGGAGATGATAATCTGGACCAACTGATGATTGCTGTTTTACCATGAAATACGTATATTGGTGATTATTTATCTTTTCAACATATATGTGTTCAAGTGTATCAGTAATATGAGATAAAGTGGTTAGCGGTGGGTTGTGTAAAAGTCTGTGCTCATATACCCTATATATTACATATATTGATACAGGATATAATAAACCTGTATTTCAGTTATAACTAAATTTATTGAAAATCGTGAATATATATATTCAACATTTGGTTTTTTTTGTTTCTTAATTGTTCTGTTATTCATCTAAACAGACGATGATAGAACACAACATTCTTAGTTAAATATATCCAAAGGATAATTTCATTTTTTTTTATTTCAATTATTTTTTTAAATATTAGTTTAATAAAAGAATGCAGTAATTAAAAAAAAATAAAATTAAAATAATAATTTAAATTAAAAATTTCTTTAACTAATTAGTTTTAGTTGCCTCTAAAATAAAAATAGTTACATAATCAAAACTCAAGGCAGTTAATGTATTAGAAAATAGTTTTTTTGCAGAATGTAATATTTAAAAAAAATGAATATACTGTATTAATTTTGTTGTTATAAATATAAAACAATCATTTAATTTTCTGCAAGTCAGACTTGTCTAACAGTTCTCACCACTCACAAGATAGCTAAACTCTCCATACAGTAATGCCACCCTGTGCCAACCAGAGTAATCAATGGATGCAAGAAGGTTTGTGCATAAAATCCCTATCTACTGCCTAATCATCCAATATCCCAGACTAATTTCTAGGTGATCATATGATGTTTAGTGGTTTAAGATGGATAATCAATAGCATATTCTTTTTCTTTCACTGAGTTATGCCACTTAATGTAAGCTTTAGTAGCTAATGCATGCCAGATGATGCTTACTAAAGCTTCCAATAGATGGCGTAGCTGTAATGAAAGAAAAAGAACAATGCTGCTGAAACATGAATGTGTAAGTTAGAATTATGTGATATTTTAATGATATTTAAAGATTAGTGAAAGTTTTAGCAGTTTTTCTTTCCTCATTTTAGTCTCTAGATATTAAAAACACATGCCAATATATAAGATAAGCTGTGCTATCAATGGAATGGATATTTAAAAGAAAATCCAAATCCAATACAAAATCATATAGTAGAAATGAATAAACACTTAATCTTCCTTCACAAATGAGATTAAAGAAATGAAATGGTAGCAAGAAATAAAAATAAAAAACAGGGAAGGGGAAATATTAAAAAAAAATTAGAAAATTTGTAACTTTTATTGGTCCAAGTTCAGGCCCTTTGCAGTTGAGTGTACTGAAGATATAAGAACCTTCATTAACTTTGTAAGTTGAAAAAAAAAAGAGAATGGCAAATACCTAAAATCTTATTACAAAATAAACACCTTTGTTTAAATGTGTTTTTTAACAAAATAAAAAATAGACTAACTGAAATCAAAGAATAATTATCTATATAAAAACAACAGAATTTATTGGATAAAGAGCATATTAAGCTTTAAATACAATAATGATATATATAATATATTTTATTAAAAAAAACGTTTTTATTTAATTTGAGGGAACCTCAAAATATATATTTTCTTATTAACCACAATTAGAGTTGATATATTTATATTGAAATAAAAGCAGGGGGGAGCATCAATTAATTAATTCAATCTAATAGTGAAACTAGTGATTGAATTAATTTATTTATGGATACCCCCTCCCTCCCACTTTTATTTCAAAATAAATATACAAACCCAAATTGTAGTTCAATAAAAAACAAAAAATGTTTTTTTAATGCATTATTCCTCATATTAAATAAAAGTATCTTTGATACGATATTTTTATATATATTATTTTTTATTGGTATATTTCACAACTTTCTTACAAAGTTAGAATGTAAACAATGTTGCCATATTTCTACTTTTTGAAATGAAATTCGCTCATGTTAAAAATTGTTTGCAAGATTTTTGTTTTTTGTTTATGAAAGCAACATTTTAAAAAAAAGGAAATTTGAATTAAAAAATCAATATTAATTAAGATTTCACTCTTCCTTTGTTTTTATTTCTATTTTGGTTAACTGTAACTGCTTTTAAGTGAATGGTCAATGAAAGCGTTTTTGTAAAAGAAAAAAATACTATCATCTCATATGTATCACTGTAAATTTATTAAGCATCATATGTTTTAAAATTTAGTCTGCGGAAACTGTCAAATCTGATAACTGGCCAGATGAAGGAAATCCATTTGATAGAAGTTGAAAATCAGGTACAAGATTAAACTTACACCATCAAGCAGAATTTATAAATTAAATAAAAATGTTAAAAAGGGGAATGACGTATCATATGTATTCTTTTTGTCATTAACAATGGTCAAACATAAATTTGTTCAACAATAAAAAAAAATATTTATTTTTTATATACTTGTTATATTCTCTTTGTCAAAATCATAGTAGAGAAAGACAGTTTCATTCTTAACTTAGTACATTTACACTCTTAGAAGAAGAAAAATTATGTGTATCTTAAAGTAATAATGTAAATAAATAAAACTGAATAATTATTCAAGTATGTTAAGTCATACATTGAAAATAAATAAATAAATCATTCTGTTATTATAAATAAGACTGAAAAAATGAAAGCAAAAACCAGAGGAAAAAATATAAATATATAAATGAAATGTAAATACATATAAGGCTTTAACCTTAATACTATGTGGCTTGAGTGCTTAATTTTTCCACGAGAGGGACCTCTACAAATCTTAACACAAGATTATGACTTTATAAAAATAAGAGTAGCCACCTTCATATAGGCAAATCCAAAGTATTTTGATTTGAGAATGTGAAGCTATTAAGTTCTTCACTAATTAAGTCCACTACTTTGTTTAGAAATCAACATTCATGAAATCTTTCAATTCACAGAAAGTTAATATTTATATCTTATAATTAGAAATATTTTGAATCAATTTAAAATTGTAAACAATAATTCTTATTAAGAGCATGGTCATCACATGAATACCTATAAGGTTTTAACCTTAATACTATGCACCTTGAGTGCTTAATTTTATCAGGAGAGGGACCTCTACACATCTTAACACAAGATTACAATTTTATAAAGATAAGAACAGCTGTCTTATCTTCAACCTACTTTCTAATTATATAGCCAAATCTAAAGCACTCAAGATGCATAATATTAAAGTTAAAGCCTTATATGTATTTATGTGCTGACAATGCTCTTAATAAGAATTAATGTTTACAACTTTAAACTTATTCGAAATATTTATAATTATAAGATCTAAATATTTACTCGCTGTGAATCAAAAGATTTCGTGAATGTTGATTTTTAATGAGGTAGTGGAATTAATTAGTGAAGACTTACTAGCTTCACACTCTCAAATAAAAATGCTTTACATTTACCTATATAATTAGAAAGTAGGTTGAAGATAAGATGGCAGCTCTTATCTTTATAAAGTTGTAATCTTATGTTAAGATTTATAGAAGTCCTTCTCATGGTAAAATTACGCACTCAAGGCACATAGTATTATGGTTAAAGCCTTATATGTATATATGTGCAACCATGCACTTAATAAGAATCAATAAAATGTGTAATTTTCTTAAGACACTTAGAATTGTATATATTATAACAAACTATTAATATTCTATTTCAATTTTTGTCTCTTATTAGTTAGGTTAAAAAATGTGGGGGAAAAAGAACATTTATAATAAAAAAAATATTTATGTATAGAAATAAAATAAGCATCACATTTTAAATACTTCTCAAATTATCAATAAATTTCTTTAAAGTTTATAAATATATTATTAACATAATAATAATAATATGCTCATACTTTCATTTACTGTGTAATATACTTGTCCATATATATAATAAGAAAAAATTGTAATTCACAAAATAAAATCTAGATGTTATTATATGTTGCCCTGTTATTATATTTCATATATATATTACATAGAGGGCAACAAGATATCGCTAAAATTTTGTTGAAAAATAACCTACTAGGATGTTATTAATTTCATCATCATCATCATCATTATCAACCATTATTAATCCACTGCAGGATGAAGGTCTCTCCAAGTTCAATCCGCCTTTTCCTATCTTTAGCTTCTCTTCTCCACATCACCCCTGTACACTTTCTCATTTCATCCATCCATCTCACATGTGGTCTCTTTCTGGGTCTTTTACATATACCAGTAAATTAATAACATGTTCTGGTATACGTTATTAATTTAGTTATTAGAAAATATTCTAATATCTTACTAAATAAATAAAAATATGTTACTGTTGATTTTTTTTTTTTGGGGGGAGGGGGTTTGAAGTAGTATCTGAAAATAGACATTTTTTTAAAAACAAGGAAAATTAATTTTATACATTAGAAAAATCTATTAACTGGTAAGATTTTAAAAAGTAGTGAAATTAATATATAATAATTTCAATAATATGTATTTTCACTAAAAAGAAATTAATTGCTGAAGGCTCTAAATAATAAATTTGTCCTTTCATATATTTAAAGTGATACAAGCAAATAACTTTTTTTTTTCTTAAGATAAGAATTAAAATATAGTCATTTCTTTAAGAAATGTCATTTATAATGGAAAATTTATTATGTAGAATGATCTTTAAAAAAAAAGTACAGCAAAAAGATCATGTAAAAACTTAAATTATAACTGACAAAAATTGTAGTTGACTTCTAAATTGATAAATGTAATAATCAATTAATACATAGAGGCCACCCATGTCATTAATCAAAAGTGCCTTTTGTGAAAATTTGCAATTAAATGTATATACTTTCACTTTTTTGTGTGATTTATCTAAATCAAAAATGTCATTTATTTATAGTTTTCTTACTATTAACTTAAATTTATGTTGAAGTGAATTTTTTTTTCCCGATTTCAAATGACGATTTTAAGTATTAGCTTTAATAAATAGATAATCAGTTGGTTTAAAATAATTTGAAATATTAATAACTTATATTACTGGATATTAATATATTTCTATAAGTACATGTACAACAATGTTGATTTTAAGTGATAAAGAAGATGATTCCTGAAACGATTTAATAAGAGAAGATTCTTTACAAGTGTATTATAAATTTAAAAAAATAGTGCCAGATGTCCATTGTGTATATATGGCTGTGTAAGTTTATGAAACTTGCTATTACATATGGGTATGTACGTATGTTTCTAGAAACTACAATTAATGCTCATAGTAAAATTAGTAAACCATTAAACAAACTGTGATAATGGCTCTTAAGATGGATTAAGATCATTAATTGTATTACGTTTCTTAAATAAACTTATTGCAGATATTGTATTACCACTTTTTTTTAAAAGTAAAATTATATTTACTTAAGACATTTTCATTGTATATATAGGTGAGTGCATATATATTATCACTATTACATATATATGTTAATTACTAAAGTTTACACTAGAGGGCAAAACTGTGGTGAGAAACAAAAAAATAATTTGCTGCTAAAGCATCTTCTAGTAAGATCATGAAATAAAATATTTATTTGTGTGTGTGTGTGTGTACGTATATTTCTAAAAATTGCAACTGATTTTCACTCTAAAATTTAAAACATGCAGTTGCAAATATGGGGGGGGAGGGACATTCTAATGGTTCTTAAAATATATTTTAACCAATCAAATATCTTAAATTTGGCCAATATCTATATAACTCTTCAAATATTCCCAATCTTTGTTTAGTATTTACTTATATACTTGTATAAATGGTGAAGAGACTAACAGTTTTACACCCTCAAATCAAGATGCTTCAGATTGGCCTATATAAGTGGGAATTTAGGTTAAAAATACAATGGCTGTTCTTATTTTAATAAAGTCACTACCCTGTGTCAAGGTTTGAGAGGTCCCCCTATAGTCAAAAAAAGACATCATTTGATTATTATAAACATTCAAGATGCATACGATAGAGGTTAAAGACTTTCTCTATAGTATTTACATACTTCCTATGCACTTAATAAGTAATCACAAGTTTACAAATGTGTATACATTCCATAAATTTACCTAATATATATTTTAAAATCTCAATCTTTCTACACACACTTTAATCACAAGAATAAAGATGTTTTGAAAAAGAATAAAATGATTCCAAGATGCATAAAGTGCATTTGCGAAAAAAAATGAAAACTTCAAACTACATAAGATAATGTGGGATAGAAAGAAGGATGGAATTAAAATGAAAACATCATAGGATTATATTTAGTAAGAATGTTATATAAAGAGCTCGCAAATAAGCTCTTAACAAGCCAGTAGCAGAAACTGGTCTGGGGTTAGGGATATTCTGCAAAGCTTGTTAACAGTTCATTTGCAAGCTCTTTATATAACATTTGTAATACAAGCTTTTTTAAATTAGGTCATGTGACATCTGACTTTATTTCTTTGTAATTTTAGTAAGACTAGATATACAAAAGATTAATTAAGTTTAAAGTTTATATATGAACTAAAAATAATACAACAATCTCTAGTCTAATAAACAATTTGTGGTAATTAGTAATATATTTATCTAAATTCATTGCTATCAAAGATATAAGAGAAAAAAGTTTGGCTTTGTAAAGTGAAATGTTTGGATAGCAATTATTCTCAGCTATACCCTTTCAATAAATGTGTATTTATATTCTGTATCATCGGCAGCAGTATTAATATGCAAATTTGGATGGCCATTTCAACTCTAAAAAAAATAAAAGATAAAAAAAAAACTACTCTAGAGAGAGTTTTGCAATAAGAACAAACCAATTTGAAAACCACATGTATAATTCACATGGAGAACATGTTGGTGTTCTATTTATTTTATATTTTGTGATACCGCCCTTTAATTTGCTCTGCAGGAAGATTTTTTTCTTAAATACCACTTCCAATTGTAGCTCTTCAATATATTCTATCCTCTGCCATATCTTATCAATAAAAACAATCAACATCGCAATTCTTTAGAATATCTTTGAGATTATCTCTATCATGTAAAATGAGATATATCTCTCCCATAAAAACCATACTCAAGTTCTCCATAAAATATCTTTTTGGGAAATCTTGTGTTATTCATTCATTTTACAGTTCAATTCAATGAAGATATGATTTTACATTAATTCCATATAGATTACAAAAAGTTGTTATATTTTGTCTAATTTTAAATATGAATATTAAATTTAACAATATTTACATAATATATCTTGAATATTCTTGATATAATTTTGTGATAATTTCCATTTTTTAACTTTATATCTTTCTACTAATGTCTGTGATCTTATATCATCATTTTCAATCATTATTAATCTATTACGGAATAAAAATCTCTTACATGTTTGATTCATAGCTCTCTTTTCCATATCAAACCAGCAAATGTCCATATTTCATCCATCCATTTCGCATATGATTTTTTTAGGTCTTCTACAATCTCTTGAAATCCAGTTGTTGTTTTTTTCATATGTAAATGCATTGACCAGGAAGCGAACTGAGGCCAGCTGCTTGAAAGGCAGCTATGCTAACCACTAGGCCACCAATGCTTGACTTGAAATCCAGTTTAAAACTTCAATTTTCCATATATTGTTATTTTTTCTAGGAATATATCAAGCCCAGCTCTCATTCAGTTTTTTAATTTTTCATCATGATATCTGTTTGTTCTCTTACCCATGTGTTACACATATAAATTCTTCTGGTTACTCCTTATATATATATATATATATATATATTGCATTGACAAATATGAAGTCTCTTTGAATTGCTCTTCTATTAAGTATCTAAATCTGAGATCCATCTTCCTTTTTAAAATATTATATCTATCAAAAACATTCCATCAAAGTTTAATTCTATGAGCAATTCCATCCATTATGTTTTCATATGTATAATCTAACCACATTATTTGTAGCTGTTAAATTCTTCTAATTCATAATCATTAATTCTTACTCTCATCTGAAAAAATCCATTGAACGTTACTTTCATTTTTCATTTATCTTTAGACCTACTATATTATTTTCATCTGATAATTTTTGCAATATTTGATGAAGCTCTGAAAAATTATTTATAAAACAATCGCATCATCTGCCTTAATCTAGATTGATTAATAATCCGCTTCATATTTTATCCATTTTGATTTTAATCCATCAACACTTTTTGTAAAATTGCCAGGAAAAAGTTTTTGAGTTATAGAATTACAGTACATTGTTTTACACCCATCTTAATGTTATCATCATAGTATCATCAAGCAATCTAATCACTTCTATTAAATTATGAGATATAGTCTTAAGAGTATGACAATACTATACTTGATTTTCTCTTGATTTAACCACAGTTGAAATGTTTATAGAATCAAATGCCGTAATTTACAAATTGAAAGCATAATGGTAACTCATATTCGTTGGTTCTTTCTAAAATTTCGCTCAATAGTTAGCTATAATCCACTATGCTAAAATCACTTTTAGTTCCAGTTTGTCTGTTTTTTTTTTTTTTGCTTTTATTTGGGAAGGGGGGGGGTGCTTAGAATACAAAGTTTGCTGGACATGAGTTGCCATTATCTTGATAAAGATTTTGTGTAGAGCAGATTGAAGACTAATAGGCTTGTAATTTCTAATATTTTCTTTATTACCTTTCTTAAATATCAATATTGCATTCTTTCAAACATCTTGGTACATCTTTGAAAATCATTTAAGATATTTGGTACATAAGTTTACCAACAATTTTTATATTTCTTTGTGTGCTTTTTTTATAATTATAATCGTTTCTGGAATGTTCCCCTGCTTCAGTAATCTAATTGCATGTCTTACTTCTTCATTTAAAATACTTTGCAATTCAGAAAATGTAGTAATTTTAAGAAATATTCTGTTTTCTTGTTCTTTATTATTATATAATTCTTTATAGAACTCTTCCCCATATTCTTATGTGATTTCTCTTTTTAGCAACAATTCCATACTTTTTCTCTTATTGCAAAAATAATTTTCCTTCCAATACAACGATGTGTTACATTTTTGAAACTTTTATTCTCTTGCTTTCTTTGCCAATTCATAACTGTTCTTATGTTATTATTAACCCTTATTTGTATTATTTTACAATGAAGGTAGGCATTCAATTCTACTTAATTAATCATTTTTAAATAGTTTCATATTCTTTCATTGCTCCATATATTGTCTTGTCTCAGTAGAAAATTTACTGGTAAAAGGTTGCTTTTTTTTGTACCAGCTATCGTTGTTGCAGTTCTTAATAGAGTATGAGTTATCTTTTATTGATTTCATTCAAGTCTAAACTACCTTAAAAATCTGTTAATGTTTTAACAATTTCCAAGTTCTAATTTAAATTTACTGGAGTGTTTCTGAAGATTTGAAATATCAACTGATAATAGTGTTTTTCTTAATAATCTTTGACTCACTAGTTTTGCATTAACATATAACTTGCATCTCACTGATCAATGGTCATATTCTGTGTTGAATCTATAAAGAATGTAATCCAATTCTGCTGAATCTTCATTTGGATGCTCCTCATCCATTTCCATTTGGCATTTTATTCAAAGAAAGAATTCATAATAGGTAGTTTTTGTAAATTCCACAAGTTTATGTCCTATCCTGTTTTTATCACCATAATCAAATTTAAGATAGGCAAAACTCACTATAAATATTGCCACACACAGCAAGCTAGAGTAATCAATGGATGCCAGAAGGCTTGTGCATAAAATCCCCATCTAGTGCCTACTCATCCAATATCCCCAGACTAGTTTCTGGTTTATGGCCTTCATCAGTGAGGAGCCTTGGATCTGAGAGCACTGCACCTAGATCTTAGGATTTAATGCAACCCTCCAGCATAAGAGGTGGTGGTCATGTGATGTTTATTGTCATAATCAAATTTACCCAACAAAACTTTCATCATTCAATTATTTGCCAATTCTAATGTTAAATTCTTCCGTGCCAATTTTAAAATGTTGTTTGGTCTGATCAAAAAGACTTTATGCATCCATATAAAAATCTATTTCATCACAATGAGAACTTACTGGGGCATAAACCTGAATTATCTGCATTTTCTATTAATTTGAATAATTAATCTTGCCACTCTATCTGATATATCCTTAATCTCCACAATATTATTTTTTCCATTTTTTATTTATAATGAATCCACTTTTTAAATAAATTGTCACTTCACTTTTTTCTTTTTCATGTAAGATGTCCCATTTAATATTAGGCAGTTCTTCCAATTCTGGTAATTTTATTTCACCAGAAAGTGATCTGCAATTGCAAGGGTTTAAATAAAAGAACATTATCAAATGGAATCCTGGGTCTGCAAGCAGTTCAATCCAGTCAATAATGCTGGTCTACAGAACTAGGGCACTACAGCCTCTAAGATGCCAGTAAAGGAAAGAAATGTACAATCTGGCTAAATTGCTGAAGACTTATTTGTATTCTACATGCACCATGCTGTTACAACTACAGTTCAAGTATCCAGCATGTAAGAGGAAGAAATTTACGCTTCAAGGGAAGTTACAAACAAGACCGTAATTACAAAAATGATATATGAAAACCCACAATTTAGGACTTTAGATATTTGGACTGGTAAGATATTCATGTAATTATATTAAAAAGGCATTATACTTAAAAACTGAAAATTGGCTGGTGACTTTACAGATCTTTAGAAATAATGGCCATAATTTTCAGTCTTTGTGATTATAAATATCTGTATAAAAGAGTTCCTTTACACACATACTAATCCTACCTTCAAGAAAACTCAACTAATGTTTCAATAAATGACTATCAGACAACTGAGATGAAAAACCATTGTATTCCTTCATTCTTAAATTCTGAGATAAAAAAAACTAATAAACTCAAGGTACTGACTGATATAGGTTGATGAATAGCCTATCCATATTTATTTACTACATCAAAAATCATTCAGGAACAGCAAGAATGTATAGAATGAACATTAGGAACTTGTCCTACTTGGTTCTTAAAAACTTACCCTACTCGGTTCTTTTAAAACCGGAGAGGAATCAAAGAATCTTCAGTTAACAGCAAATTTCTTTCTGTAACCCATGATCTTATATATATATATATATACTGTACCTGAGGAACTGTGGACAAGAATGTAAGTAGAAATCAACGTATAAATTATGAATTGTTGAATCAATTAATCAGGCAAAGCTCAGGGTTCTTTGCTACTACAATTTATGCTAAGAGTAAAGAGAGCTACAATAATAATAACAGTAATGATAACCACTAAACATTATAAAGTGTAACTAAATAAAATTTTAAAAGGAAGAGAAACCTAAACTCACTCTTGCAAAACTTTCAAAGTTTCCAATATTGTAACACACATCCCAAAGTAACATGGGTGCAATAATTTCTTTGCTTATAATTAAATTTCTTTCATTATCCCTACCAGTATAGTCTTATACCTCCAACTCCTCTTCATCATCTTATTGACATGATCAAATCAGCATTCTAATAAAATAATCATCTTTTATAAATCTTATTGATTTGCTTACACCACTTTGCTCTTTCTTTGACAATAAATATAAGTTCTTATTTTATAGAACTATGGTATTAGGATCTCAAGGTTCTTCTATTATACTTTCATGATAAATTTTCTCAATATTTTACTTTATGGACATGTTGTTATATCCTTGTGATAGACATGAGAAGACATACACTTAGTCTCCTAGCTAATGTCTATCTACTATATAATAATAAAAATGGAAAAATTTTAATAAAATATTTTAATATTAGTTTATATACAACTGATGTTATGACAAGGGTCATCCTGGCACCTCAAGACTTCTAACTCTTGTAGATGAAACGCACAAGAGAATCTTAATAAAATATTTTAATTAAACTAAAAATGCATAAAACTCTAACTTTGGAATAATATAATCCTCCTCTAAGATAGCATTCGAATATCAAGAATGGAAACGGATTTTATGGCCACTCAAAATATTCATTAACAACATAAATCATTTTATTAAATGAAAATAGACAATTATTGATTATAAAAGCAGTCTTATTTAAAGAAATTGCTATTTTAAATTACAGTAATCATTTAAATAGAATGAATAATATTTTATTTCAAATGCATACTTCATATCTGCAAAATTATGATCACTAAATAATTTAATATTTCATTTACGCAATTGTACTTTGAATAAATAGCATGAATAATATTTGCATTATAAATTACACAATGTTTACATTTCTGGATGTTGATTCGTGAAACACTACATGAGACTTAACAACAAAAACAACATTTATTTTGCAATAAACAAATTTTATAAACATGAAAACCATGGGAAGTCTCTTACAAAATTTTCAAAAATACTGTTACAATAATCCAATACAATTGCTTACAGGAGAATATTTTTACAATTTAAACTTATCTAAAATTAATACATTAAAGGGATAAATTAAATATCCATGACCTATGATGGTCTTAGATGGACAAGTACATCCGATAAGTAAGAGATTATTATAAGAAATTTTATCCTTCAAGTTAAATAGTTATTATCACTAATATCACTAAAATATTTTGTATCTTCAAAGTGATAGAACTTTACTAAATTATAAATAAACTTATGGTACAAGTTTTATACCTTCCTGCATAAAATATATGTCCTAAAACCATTTCAATAACTTTATAATCTATAGCTTTCATTAATTTATGTAATACTTATCAATTCTATGGTCTTTAATTGCTGAAGTTATATTAAATCTTTAAATTATTCTCGGAGGTTACACATATACATTCATATACTCTATGCTATTATCCCAAAAAGTAAACCTTAATGATCTTTAGATCTTACCAATCCAGTGATAACTTGCTTCTGGATGATAATGATGATGAAGCATATTGCTAATTTATGCTAAAGAATATAAATTTATAATTATGAATAAGTTATTATCAGTTTTTATTTTATCTAGTGCTGGTAACGCACAGCAAAACAGATTTATACATCAAAATTCTCAACCTACACTTAGGGAGTTAAAAGTGCTCCTGAAGACAGGATGATACACTTCAAGATAACAAACCTATCAATGGCCAATATACTAAAAATATACCCTACACCATACATGGTGATAAATGCAAAATAAAGAAGATACTTCCAAGAGGAAAAGCTAAATAACGCAATGAACCTAGTGATGGCATAAACCCAAAATATGCATCTACTTTCTGAGAGCAAGAAAATAGGTTAGAACTCATCTCTAGACATATGTAATAAAATGGGGATGAACCACCACAAATACAACCATAAACTTGAGAAAATATCACTCAAGTAAAATATCAACAATAACAGAAAGAGTAATCCTCTATCTTTATAAAATATCTAAATTATTCCAATAACGAGAGAACCAAGCTCCATCTCCAAACCATCAAGGTGGAAATAAAATTTGTGTACTTTGAAAACATATAATAGTCAGATAATGTATATCACATATACAACAGAGGAATTGATTCTAAACTCTCAATAAACATAATACTAAATTGATGCATAAAATCGATAAAGTAATAATATAGTTGCCAAATATGACTGAATAAATGTAGCCTTAAACAATAAAAGAACAAGAAATATACATCATCTTTCATAAACATATAGGCATTCATTATCAAATATACTTCTCATAACAAAACACAAAGCAATACTCTTTAAAATAATTTAATACTAAATCATTATATAGTATATAATATCATTAATAATAGTAAGTGAACCTGTCAGGCATGCTAGACCATAATTATGTAAAATATTTAAAAAAACATTTAAAATAGGATATAATAGTAATAACTCTAAATAGCATGACTTAAACCTAAAATATAAAATTTTACCAAATCATTTTTTTTATAAAAATATAAAATATTAAAGTTTCCAATTTTGCAGATCTTCTGGTTGATAGGAAATAAAACTTAATGAGTAATTATGTTTCTCCAAATGCTGGCAACATAATTTAAAAGGTGCATATGAATTGACAGTTTTTTTATAAAGACTTAGTACACGCTCAAACAAAGAAAATGTTAATAAATGAATATCTATTATTTCACAAATCATCAAACATAATTGACAGGACTGTTTCAGCACTTCTTACAGCATTACTCTGGTTTTCCATTTAATTTAAAGCAGATAATTATTTAAATATAGCAGTTAATCACATCTTCTTCATTTCCAATTTAAGCAGTGTTTTCTAAGCAAGATATTTAATACAGTGGTTTGTTCGTAAACATTTCTTTTTCAAATTAAGTATTCTTTCTAGGTAAAATCTTTAATATAGTAGTTTGTCACACACACCTTCTTTTAATAATCTCCATACTTCCTCTTTCTTTTTTAATCTTTATATAAATAAAGATACAATAAAAATCAAATGACTCCCAAGATGCATTACATGCTGAACCAGCACTTATCAGTTGGCCCAGGTCACCAGTTCTCATATATATCTCTATTACATGAAGAGTATTTATCTATGCCAAATTGTCACATCTTTATTTACAACCGTCAAACTTGTTCCACTCACATCTTACCGCATCATGTTAATGTTTCAGAACTTTTAAGCCAATAAACATCACATGACCACCATCTCTTTGAATCTGAGAGAAAAATGGCATTTGCATTCAAAAAAAATATCAGCATTGTTTTGACTTTGGATTTTGCTTGCTTTGCTTTTTAAGGATGTGATAAATTTAACATATCAATTAAACCCTCATAAACTTATGTTTTTATGAGTCAGCTTCCATTGTAATCTGTTTTAAGCTTTACAAATGTTTTTGCAGCAGTTTTCTGTAACTATAAACAGAATTTAACATTGTTTGAACTTTTCAATCTTTAAAAAAATTGACAAATATTGTGAAACGTACTTTACAAAAGAATGTGTTGTGTGACATCGTGATTTCACACAAGTGATGTCATTTGCCAGATTGATGTAGATACCTGCAAGAAATATGTAATAGTTGAAGCACATACTACAACAGGTGTGCAAACCAGAGAACAATTCCAGTTATCCCCTTTCATAATTTCATATATTTTTATAAATTTTGGTCAAGCTTATACTTTGATAAAAATTATATTATAATCTAAATATTACTTATTCATTGAATTTAATATATTTAATACTAAACAAGGCAAAACTCTCCATACAGTAGTTTAATAACAAATTATGTGCTAGTATGAGATAGTGATCATGTGATATTTAATACTGTGAAAATAAATAAATTTTATAAAGAAAATGTGTTTTATATGATTTATGTTGATTATTATAATTTATGCATCACATTATTAAAATTAGAGAAGTGAATATCTAATGAATACAATCTTCAAAGATATTCTTTAGCTTTATATTTTTTACATTTAGTGGCTAAATATTGGTGTGTCGTACAGTCTCAATTCTATATATCAAGTGAACAAGAAATTTGAAAATTTTTTAAACTTAAAATGTAATTAAAAAGTTGTCATCATTTTAAGTAGTTTTATCTTGCTTTATTTAAAACAGAATCATTGTAAATGTTATAACCAAGCAGAGTTTCTATTAAGTAATAAATCTAAACAACCTGAAACAAAATAAAAATTGGATATAAAGAAAGTAAATCGTATTTTACTTTTAAAAATAATTCCTAACAATTCTTTTTTGTACTACGATCATTATCAGATATAATTTTAAGAGTTTCTATCATAGAAATAGTTTATTCTACATATATACAGACACACACCCATAGGCAGATTTTTTTTTTCCATTTCTGTCAATGGCACTACTACGTTCTAATTGTAAAATCCTAAGTTCATGTTTTTGACAAGTCTAAAACAGTAAAATTAAAAGAAAAAAAAAAGCTTTCAGTTACACCTTGTCACGATTTAAGTTTCTCAAACCTACTTTGCCAAAATTGAAAGTCTGAAAATGTTACTGACTCAACTTCTTTTAAAAAGTCAAGAGTGTAAAAATGCAATAAATACTGCCATTCAGATGTAAAAAGCAGCCAGCTAGCGACATCTATTAGCCCTACTTTTAAACTAAAAACAAAACGGCTCAAATCCATTTTTAAATTTTAACGTACAGAATATACCGCATCTAAATGTATATACATAACTTAGCTTCTAGATTACTATACTGAGCAAGGTTAACTCCACATAAAAATTTTCATCAAAAGTTACAGCAAATCTCCAGTTTAGATTAAATAAATAGTACCCAGACAATAAAAATTTTGGTGATTTAATATTGTTGTTAAGTAGTTCATTAGTGAAAACAAGATCATGAGTTCAATTTTTTGATAAGATTGTAATCCCAGGGATTTCTTTAATATTTTCTTTTTAATAAAGATACAGACATTTAGAATGATTTCATAGATTCAAATTTTCCCACAGGCATTGGAGACACTACGAAATAAATAAAAAAAAAAAACAGCTATAATGATTTTTGGCACAATGAAAATTTTATTATAATTAGCATCTCAAAGTAAAGTTCAAATGCTTGTTGCTCAAGGAAACTCAACTTTATACACCTATCTTTAGTAAGAATGGAAATTAAATCTTATGGAAATTGACAGAATTAAAGAAAGGCATTTTTTTATTCTCTTAAGTTATGAGTGAACACACAAAGACATTATAAGTATATAACTATCAATATCAAAAACTACAAGTCCATTCATACGAAATTTATGATAAGAAGACAAATAAGAAAGACAAAAATGGTTTTATTAGTTACAACATTCATAAATTTATTCTTAACGAATGCAGAAGGAAGATTATTAAATTGTAAACATTTTCAGACAATTTTCAAAGGCAGCTCACACAATGCATTTATTTGGGTCAACAGAAATTTCCACAAAATTCACCAAAACTTCTCACAGTCTGCCAATTTTAGTTTAAGACTAAAATTCATTGGAATTGAACAATTTTTTTAAAAAGAGGTTATTTTCAAAATGCATTCTTCTGCTAACAACCACAAAAACGTTTGACAGTTTCTACTGCAGGTAATAAATTCAAATAGCTTATATCATTTCTTCTTCAAGTTGTCTATAATGAACTCACCTAATTTAGCTCACTTATCTAATTTAATTGTATGCATCCAGTCAGATTACATAGACATGGAGGTAAAAGTTATTCATTTATTATTTGTTATAACAAATAACAAAAGTCATTAATTAGATTATATCTAAAAGAATAAAAACTAATGGAGATTATTTGAGTATAATATTAATATCATCTATATTCCTTATTACTTTTTACAATGTTTTTTTACAACACACTATTGACAGTTGAGATTTGGAAATATAAGTAGAAGTTCTGAAGAAAATTGCTGTGGCAATCGAAACTGTCAATAGTGTGTTGTAAAAAACCATTGTAAAAAATAATAAAGAGCATAGATGATATTAATATTATATGGATTTGGCAATGCAATAAGAAAGATAAAGAGATTACTTAAGTCGAGATTTTGGAAATGATGTAATAAGTTTCAGAAAATCATGCTTCAGAATTTCCAAGAAATGTTGCAAAAGTTATCAGATGAATGCAAGAAAGCAGGTCTAAAGATGATTTTTAAATGTATAAGTAATATTGAGTGGCTTTTCAGGAAAAAAGACAATAAAGACTCATGGGAATGAATTAGAAAAAGTTAATAACTATAGAAACTTTAGTCAAGTATTAATATAGATGAAAATATAATGAGATTAAAAATAAAATTAAACTTAGATAGGGTATTTTTGATAAAAATATTTAAAAATTTATGTTGAACAAAAATGTTTTTAATATATTTGTTTTTAAAACTTGGACACTTAATAGAAAAATAATGATGAGATTTCATGCAATATCGTAACAAGCAGGAACTCCAAAACTTGGAAAGACTTAGCAAACTACCATGCTTCAAATAAATTTGATGAATTAGTAAAAGAAGTGTGATGAAGCTATGGATCAGAGAAAGTATACCTTCTTCCAAAACATCTTATGTCTAGAGCAGCAGTTCTTAACGCTTTCAAAGTCATGGAATATTTTGGATGATGGGAACATCAAACTCAGTAGCATTTATGTTTATCAAAAAGTGATACTAAAGTATTAATAAGCATTTCTTGCATTAAACATATATATCTACAGATAACCATTAGAAACCAGTCAACATTTAGACAATCCTAATATAGATAACAATCAACAATCTCAAACTGTTGTTATGGCAACCTCTATTATGTAAATAAAATATTATCCAGGTACATCTGTGTATAATTTATCGAAAAAATATATATTTTAAAATATATATAAACCAACGACTTCTAGCCCATGAAAGGCTTTAAATTTTAATATATACATAATAATTAAACAAAAAGCACATTCTAAAATACTATTTTTAAAAATAAAATAAAATGAGAAATTTATGATTGATGCTTTGAACAACTATAATCAACATTGGATCTAATATAGTATATGATTATCCTGATTACTAAATTTATAATCCGTTCCTTCTTATTGGTTTTATATTAATCAGTACTGCAAAATTGAATTTACGTAAATATGATAGTGAAAACTTGTTGTGTATTTAAAATGCAAGTACTCCAAATACCAACAAACAAAACAATAAATGATAATAGCGAAAGGTTGCTACACATACAAGACAATACATATAGTTCACTTTTGGTTCACTTCCCATGATGCATTTCACAACTGGCTGTTTTCTCCAACCTCAGATTCCCAACTATTTGGCCCTGGTCAGCTGCTGCTTATGTGAACATGTTGGCTTCACAATAGAGCACTGCACTGTCACTTAAGCTTCAGTTACCATCACTTAAATCTTTCTGCAACCATTCACTTAGTAAATTCACTGGAAATAGAACAATGCACTTTGTTGCTCAAACTACAAACTATTTATAGTCCCCTTAGTTGGCCTCTGGCAATTCAAGGTTCATCCTTGATGTTATCAGTCTTGATCTTCTCTTTGGATTTTTAATTAGTATTGTATCAAGAAATATTTGGAATTAGCAAGTATTTCTTGACATTTATCGAATGCAATGTTCTTATCACAAATACATAAATTTAATCACCAATTAAATCCTTATCAGTTAGCGATCTAAAATATATTTCTCTAATATATTTTCCTTACTTTATCTGGAGTACAAAATTTATACTTAAATTTCCATAAACATATTTATATAAAACACGACACTGTATCAAAATTTTAAGAACTTTTTAGAAAGAATGGGGTATAAAATTCAAAATTCTTCCAGATTCATTTTAGAGAATTTCATTTTTAGAGTGTGGTCTGATTTTAACATAACTAGTTCTTCTTTCTTTTCTTTTTTGAATAAAAATTATGTTTATATTATTAGCACAAAAAAGATTTCATATTTAGGCTTAATGTTCAATATTTAACATTGGAAAATAGTAGGTAATCTTTTCTTTCAGTAACATTAAATGTTCCTTCACAAAAGCTATAATTTCACTGACATTTTTATTAATGAAGTGACAGAAACATATCTGTTTTTGTCTATGATGCAATTTTTCAAAGGCAAATATTTTTTGAAGCTGAGATGATATATCTGTTGATGTTAAAATAATTTCATTTTTTTTCTTGTATATTAGTATCAACTTAATATAAAACACTAAAAATTTTGATCAAATATGCTAATTTTGAATACCAAATATCAAGATATTTTTTTAAGGGTGTTTAGTTTTCATTTTAATAAAAACGTCAATAATTCATCATTGAGCTTTAAACAGGGAGTAGTACTTTATGTCTGGATAACTGTCATATTTCACCTTGCCTTAGAAATGGACTAGTCCAGATCCCATTCTTATATGATAGGTTAGAGCACTCATTGCTGTGAACCAATGTGTAAACATGGGGATAACCAATGTTTAAACATATGGCCAAAGTGTAAACACATGGCCAGTGTGTAAACATGTGGATAAATATAAACCATTGGATAGTACAGCCCAATAGGCAATGATGTCGCCAGTAAGATTGGGATCTGACTATAAATGGTCAGCCATTTTGGAGACAAGGGGGAGAATGTCTGTCTAACCTAAACAACAGAATACACTCCCAATTGAAACCACTGCTATCAGTGAATGTTTCTATTACAGTCATTACGCTATAAGTCTATGCAGTGAGACAAGTCCACGATAGAACTAGAAGCTGCAAAGATTAGAGCCAACTCAAGGCAAGCTGTCTAGTACAGCTGAAAGAGTCATTGGACAAACTCAAGAGAAACTTTTTAGTACATCTGGAAGAGTCATTGGACAAACTCATGAGGCAAATTATTATATTTAGCTGGAAGCGAGTCCAGTCATTCGGACAATACCTGCCTGCCATTAATGAAGTTCAGATACATGGAAATATATTTATGGATTGTATATTATGTAAATATATTTAGTACTAATAAATCAGTTTATGTGAACTTTAAGTATTCATATTTTTTATTACTGTTGGTTGGAGTCTGCAATTCAGACCAAACACAACAATAACCATCTTATATCAGTATATAAATGTAAAGACTGATGCTCAAATTCCATAGTCAAGCAAAGAATTTTAAAAAGCCCACTTTTTAAAGACCTGGTCTTAAAATAGTTTTCTATATCTGTAATACACATTATAATATTGATGGCAGTGTTTTAGAAACTAAACTTTCTCTATATAATAGGAATTCATGGATATAAGGTTTGAGTTTCGGTTCTTTGAGAGACTAAAAATACTTTAATTAGGCCTATCATTGATGGAGCAACATCTGTAAAAATTCCAACACATGACTCTCAAAACATTTTTAAATTTATCAAAACATCATGTGATCACCATTTCATATGCTTGCACAGGCTATTAATAACAGTAATGTGATGTAATTTGATGCGCTGTGGCTTCTCCTTTCTCAGAGTCAGGAACCTCTCAGTCGCTATGCCCAGAGAAACATATTAATCACCTCACCTTTGCTTTCCATTCTCCGCCTTGTTTTCCTTTATTCTTCTCTATCCTGCTCCATTTCATTTCCACAACATAATTTTTATCAACTCTGTGGTCTTTATATCTAAATCCTCTTGATATTCCTAAACCCAGCATAAAAACCAAGAACCCATTTTCTGTATAATCAATTTTTTTATATTTATTCTCCCACAACTTCATTATTTGTACCCTTTCTGCTTGTAGACATTTACATCCAATTAACAGACGCCTAATATTTTCTATGCCTTCCTTACATAACTTGCAGACTTAGTCACCCATATTTTTCCATTTTATGTGTATATTCCCTTGTTGCTAATGATCCTATTCAGTAAACTACTTTCCTCACTGTTATTGTAAATTAATCCGCAACCAATATTCTGTTCACTTCTATAAATATTTAAATTCTTTTTACTCTCCATACTAGTTCTCTATTTCTTGAATTCCCTATTTTTTATTAATGCATCTATCCTTCTATCCCATTCTTTGCCACTATAATGCTCAACAATTCTCATAATACAATCACCCCACCTTTTGTATAAGTACACTACTATAAAGTCTTTATCCAAATCTTCTGCCTATTGTACAACCTTTCTCACCCATTTTGTTGCCTATCCTTTACTCATAACCCAATAAAATACTACTTTGGCTATTTTCTCATTATCCATAAATTTCAATTTCTCCATGCAATAGTGCCATCAAGTGCAAGCTTTAGTAATCAATAGATACAAGAAAGTTCATGCATAAGATCCCTATTTAGTGTCTACTTATCCAATATGGATTAGAGAGCACTGCACTTAGATCATAGGATCCAATGCAACACTCCACCAGCTATCTTCTGGTATCCATTGATTACTAATGCTTCCACTTGGTGGCACTACTGTATGGAGAATTTGATACTTGTATCACTTTGATTGATGTGGCTGTTTTCTTCCACAAGATAAGTTAAAGTTTATATTTTTTGTGAATATCATCAGCCAATTGTGTTGCTACAAAAATTGTGTCACACTGTGTGGACATGGATAGAAAATTAGAGTCAAGAGATAGTTTTAATTGGATTTGGAAAGATCAGGATTAATATTGATAAAGTTTGGCAAGCATTTCGTTATGCCATTTTAAATATAAAAGTAAAAAACATTTTTGTTGTGAGATGCTACTGTAAGGAGGCTTTATAATTAAGTTGTATGTAAGATTAGTTGTTTTTTAGTAACTTTGACACTAAAGAAATTTTTTAATTTAATAAAGGAAGTAATTTTGAGAAACAAGATAACATTTTGATTCCTAAGGTTGGGAAATAAATGTTAATTGATTACCATTAAAATAAAATAAAGTTTTTCTCCTTTTGTATAAAGGTATTTGAAGAGTAGAAGAGAAAGCATAAAGTTAAATATAGAGTAGGGGACTTGGAAAAATAAGGAATATGGATTGCATTCGTATCCCACAATGCATATATAATGGTCAGAAAGAAATTAGGTGTGCTGTGGTAGAGTGTACCATTTGTGACAAGGTTTATCATTTGAAATGCTTAAATAAGATTGGGAAGGATGTAACATGTTTATGGATATGTAGACAGTGTGTAAATGTGATTAAAAAGGTGAAAAAATGGTTTTTAAGTATGGATAGTTCAAAAAGAAAGCAGAAATGGAGCAAAATGTAATAGAGAAAGATAGGATAGAGTATGTTTTAGGGGAGTGGCAAAAGATATGGATGAAAAATAAGTAGTGCAATGGAGATGGTTAGCCAAAGAATAAGTAAGATAGAGAAAAAGATAAATTAGAGACAAAGTGGGGACCGATAAAGGAATTACTGAATAGGAATGACAAGGAAGAAATAGATAAGAAGTCCAGAAGATGGAAGAGAATGTTACAGATGAAATAGGGAAAGTAAACTATGAGAGAGCATTGATAGGAGATTCACTAATTAAAGAATGTGAAGATATAATTGCAAGTGAAAATAGAAACAGGTATATAAGAATATGTCTGCCTGGAGTTGGATATTAGAGATGTTACAGATAAGGTAAAGAAACAAGGGAATAGATATGCACATTTTATGGTAGGGATAAATAATTTGTCAGAGCCATCAGAGAGAGTAACAGATTTGATTAGTAAAGAAAGAGTAGGAATAGTTGGATTATTAGGTATATGTTAGATAGGAGAATGTGAAGATATAATTGTAAGGGAAAATAGACACAGGTATATAAAAATATGTCTGTGTGGAGTTAAAATTGGGGGTGTTACAGATAAAGGTAAAGAAACAAGGGGTACAGATATGTATGATATGGTATGGATAAATAATTTTTCAGAGCCATCAGAGAGAATAATCACACAATTGATTAGTAATTTTGAGTAAGATTAAAGGAAGAATAGGAATAATTGGATTAATCCCAAGGTTTGACAATAGGTATATGTTAGATAGGGCATGTTCTATAAATGAGAGAATGAAAAAATTGTGAGAGAGAAATGATGTTATGTTTGTGGATATGAGGGATTTTTTTTATTAGTAAGAGGGAGTTATATAGTAAAGATGGATTGCACTTAGCAAAACAATGAAGTGAGGTTTTAGGGAGTTCTTTATAGTTTGGGGAACTTGGGGGGGGGGGTAAATTGCAGTGTTATCAGAAAGAAGAAGAAGGGACAGGATGTAAGAAATAAACAAAGGATAGCTGATTTAGATATAAATGTACATGTGGAGAGGGAATGGGTCTGTAAAATTAATAGTAAGCAAGTTATTTATAAATGTAATGGAGAAGAAAGAGTCAAAAGAATTTATAAAAAAGTAGTTAACACAGAAGAAATTATTAAAATAATATATTTGAATATGCAAAGTGATAGGAGACTAAAAAAATGGCTGGAATTAAACAAAGCAGTTAAAAATAAAAAGCTTGAGATACCAGCAGTAGTGAAAACACATCTAACGAGAAGAAGAAGAATCTATAATAAAAGACTTGGTATCACAGGGTATAAATAGAAAAGAAAAAGAAAAAAAGGGTGGTGTTATAGGAGTTATGTCAAAAACCCATTTAAATACTGTTAAATGTCAAGAACATTTGTGATTTGAAATAATGGTACTCATCTTATAGCTAATGACGCCGTTCTATGGCGTGGTTTTCGTGCCAAAACACATTAAAATGCTGTTTCATTCGAACCCGCGTTTTCTACAATACAACTTTTTTGTTGTGCTACAGAATGCTAGGCCGCTATGTCACGTCGCAGTACAGCATGTATGTCGCTAAGCAGCAATTACATTTTCCGAATTCACGCAGTTTATAAAATAATTACGGCTTGATGAGAGAGTTTGTATTTGAATTGTATTGAAGTGTTGTTTTCATTGGATTTTTTTTTATTTTAAACTATTGAAATGTTCAGATTTTTTAAAACAATAATTATAAGACTTTTTACAATGTACTGTATTGAACTTTTATTTGGGTAAATCCTTAAATATCTATGTTTTTATTGAGTTGCAATTAGGTAGCGTGTCAAGTAATATACAGTTAGTAACATTCACGAGACAAAGAAGATTCTACCGTCTGTATATTTTTGAAGTAAAAAAGAGCGGTACGAGAAAAATATCCAGTAAGAAAAGTCCAAATGTACAGGTTTTTTTGTAAATTTAATAAAAAGCAAATATTATAAACATGTTTAATAAGTAAAGAAGACATTTGTTTGTTGTTTAAAAAAGTTTGAGTTTCTTTCTTCTGTCCGAGTACGCTTACGATTTTGAATTTTTTTATTTTATCATTACAAACAAACAGAACACTAACCCTAAAACTAACCCTAAACCTAACCCTAAACTAACCCTAAAACTAACACTAAACCTAAAACTAACCTTAAACCTAACCCTAAATCTAACCGTAACAACTTTTACTTTTATTACGATTATAATTTTTTAGTTAAACAACAACAAAAAAAGTCGTAACACAAGTAAAAAAATAACCGATAGAAAATTGATAAAAAAAAAGCCGTAACACAAGTAAAAAAATATCCGATAGAAAATTAATAAAAAAAAGCCGTAACACAATTTAAAAAGTATACGATATAAAAAACACGAATCAAATTGTAATTCATTGATTTTATTTTACATTTATTATTATCATTTAAATTGTATACGTTAATAAAAAATAATATTTTAAAAAGATGATTTTGTTTTATTTTTATTTTCGCATTACAAAAAAGCACAGAAAAATTATTAAAATCAACGGCCCGTGAATGTTCATATTTTATAGTTTTAGCGTGAAAACGACGCCATCCTACGGCATCTTTATCTAAAATACAAGCACCGAAATAATATTAGAAAGATAAGAATGGGCTATATTTATATAACCACTGGAGATAGTCAAACTATAATAAAGTGGAATAGTAGCATATATGAAAGTCTAGTTAATGATATGCACAGTTTTTAAAAAAAGAAGAAGAAAATAATGTTTATAGGGGATATGAATGAACATATTGAAGAAATTGATGATGTAGATAACAAGAATGGACAGCTTTTGAAAAAATTTTGTCAGGGAGTGAATTTGAGCATTGGAAATTTATCAAATATTCATGAGGGACAATACAGATAGTCTAGAAATAATATATTTCACACAATCGATTATGTATTAGTAGAGAAAGAGGAAATAAATGAAGTATGGAAAATTAACGTGTTTGATAATGAAGAGAGAGTATGTAATAATGATCATAATTTCTTTATAATAGAAATGGTTAATAATGTGATGGAAAATAGTGATAAAAGTTAGAAAGAATAGTGAAAGATCTGTATAGAGAATGAATGATAAGAATAAGTTATAAGAATAGAAAATAAAAGTTGAAAAAATCAGGAAAGAGTTGATTGGGGATGAATATAAAGACTGGTGTCGTGAAGCAGAAAAAGTGACAAATAGGGTTTTAGGTGAGAATATTCAGAAGAATAAAAGTAATAGAAAATTGAGAGTTAGTAAAAGTGTAAATGAGAGGAAAAAGCATGCACAGAATATAACTGTGCTCTTAAGAACAAAAAACACAAAGATGTTAATGTTAAATGGGAAGTTGGCAAAAATAATTATAGAAAGAGAATGAAATGAAATAGTAAACTATTGGAAGATATTAATAAAAGTGGAAGAGATGAGAGAGAAAAATTTTGGAAATACATTAAAAGAAAAAATGTAGAAAAGAAAAAAATAGTATTATTAGATGATGAGGGAACAGAGTATATTCTAGAGAAGAATTAGAGACAATCTTAAATAAGTATATAATAGATATAGAAAAGATGTTACATGTGAAGGATAGAGTGATAACAAATATAAAAGCATATAATAATGAAAATATTAGATTTACAGAAAATGAACTAAATGAGGTAGGGAAAAAATTGAAAAGTAGAAAGGCAAGAGATTGAGATGGATGGGCAGCAGAGATGGTAATGAATTTAGGACATAGGGCAATTTTCATTTTAAACCTATTATTATGTTTTAATAAGATGGTACAGAAGAAAGATTTTCTGGATAGTTGTAATAATACAAGAATAAAACTACTATTTAAAGAGAAGGGTAAGGATCATAACAAACTAAGCAATTATAGATGACAGCATAAATAAATTAATAACGTTTTCATATAATAAATATGATATACCTAGAATTGTAAGGATGGGAGTGGCAATAGCAGTGTTAACATATGGTAATGATGTGTTATGTATTAGTAAAGGGGTATTAGAGTACTTAGAAAAAGTACAAACAGAAGTAGGAAAGTATGCATTGGATGCAGATGTGTGGATTGTAAAGGAAACAATACAAGGAGAAATTGGATGGTCAAATTTTTATATGCGAAAAGCAAAAAAAAAAACAAAATGAAAATGTCGGTAGATTGCAGTTTATGGATAATAAGACAATAGCCAAAATTGTATTTAATTGGGTTATGAGTAAAGGGCAGGCAACAATATGGGTGAGATAGGTGGTATGGTATGCTGAACATTTGGGTAAAGAATTTATGTCAGTATACTTATACAAAAAATGGAATGATTGTGTTAGGAGAATTGTCGAGTGTTATAGTGATAATGAATGGGATAGAAGAATAGACGCATTAATAAATAACGGGGCATTGGAGAGATGGAGAACTAGTATGGAAAGTAAAAAGAGTTTAAATATATATAGAAGTACACAGAAAATTGGGTGCGAGTTAATTTATGACAACAGCAAGAAAAGTAGTTTACTATTTAAGATTCGAACAGGATCTTTAGCAACAAGAGAATATACACTTAAATAGAAAAATATGGATGATTTAGTCAGCAAGATGTGTAAGGAAGATAGAAGAAATATTATGCATTTGTTAATTGAATGTAAATGCCTGCAAATATAAAGATTACAAATAATGAAGTTGTGGAAGAAGAAATATAAACAAAGTGATTATACAGAAAATGGGTTCTTAGTTTTTATGCTGGGTTTTAGATATAAAGGCCATGGGGTTGACAAAGGTTACACTGTGGAAATGGGATGGAGCAGGATAGAGAAGAATATGGGGAAATCTTGGAAAGGGAATGTAAAGTGGCTAATAGGTTTCTCTGAGTATAGTGGCTGAGAGATTCCTGACTCCTAATAAGAAGTCACAGTGCATCACATTGAATTGCATACTAGTCATTAACAGCCTGTGCAAGCATATAAAATGATGATCATGTGATGCCGATGCCTATCCTGCCAATGGGATAATGGTGACCGCGGTTTTTGAAAACCCAAAGACATCAAAATACCTCAATTCTGAACTGAGTTCAGATCTCTATGACTATACAACTGAATAAGCTTGGAATGAAAACATTATTGTGTTTGAATCTTGGGCTCCTAGCTTTATGGTTAACAAAATAAATAAAAGGTGGTTACTGGAGGGTTGAATTGGACTCTACGATTGAGGTACAGAGCTCTCAAATCCAAGACCCCTCAGTGATGAAAGCGACAACCACCTAGAAACTAAAATGAAATATTGGATGAGTAAAGACTAGATTAGAGATTTATGCATAAACTTTCTGGCATCCATTGTTTACTAAGTCTTGCACTCGGTAGTGCTACTATATGGAGAGTTTGTTACTGTTATTTTTAAATTTTCTAAATATAACTAATTCAAATATGTCGTGTCTTGTTGTATGTACAATAAGTTTTCAGTAGCATAAAAATTGGCTAGCTATTTTGCAGAATATTCCCTTGAATATCCCAGCACCTCACTGAGAAAGCAAGTAGCAGAAGCCGGTCTGGGGTTGGGGATATTCTGCAGATCTTGTTAAAAGCTTATTTGTGAGCTCTATATATAGCATTTGTAATTTTAAAACCCGAAAAAATGTTTCTTCTTTTCTTTAAAAAATATAGTCCATAAAAACCAATATTATCCAATATAAATTCACCAACCAATTTCTTTAAAAAAAACTTGTTCTTTATTTAACTATATAAAAATTTACATACAAGCTTGTTAAATTAGGTCATGTGACATATGATTTGATGTCTTTGTAATAAATATATATATTTATTTATTTGTCTCAAGTGAATAAACATTTTGTTAAGTTTTATTTGTGTCTAATGTTTTCTTATAGTTAATTAGCGATGTTGTCTGGTTGGTATTGTCAATAATTCATCCAGCAATATAGCAGTGATGTATTCGGAATTGTTTATTTCATAAATCAATTTGTTGAACACAATATATCATTACATGACTTCTTCTTATCCAGAAATAAACTTTTGTTAGTTATACATTAACTCTGTGGGACAGTAGAGAATTGGAATAAGTCTTTGATAACATGACATCCCAAATACCCTCCATCCATTTTTCTTTGAAAATTCATGTTTTAATTGCATACGTAGCAAGAGGTGGTGGCCTGTGAAATATTTTGATATTTCCATATTTTAGACAGTTTTGTCATTCATGTTCTTGCTACTGTAATACTTCGGCATGGTTCCTGTTCACATCGGCCATTACTGCTAATGATGGAATCTAGATATACAAATTTATACATCAGTTCAATATCTTCACAATTTCTAATTTAGATGAAATTCTTATTGCCTAACTTGTAATCATGATTTTTGTCTTTAAAATATTTATTTAATGACTATTGCTTTTGCTTTCCCTGATAGTTGTTTCCATGATATTCATTAACTTCTCAGCAGCAGCCAAGACCAAACTTGTTACCAGCCTATCTCATATTTCTTATGTAACTCCCATTCCATCACATAATGCCAGACCTCGTAATAATTTCATGTAAGACATTAACTGCAACATGAGATTTGAAAACATTTGGAAAGATTAAGATTATATCATCTACAAGTGAAACTTGGTGCAAAAAAACAAAAAAAATTTCTAGATCAATTTCAAAATTCCTAGATCAACTTCTTAACATATCTAATTCTAAAATCAATATGAAAAGTAAATAAGAAAACTGCTATTGTAAAAAAAGAAAAACAACTTTGAAATATTACTTAGTTAATTTTATGTAATATTTTATACAGTTTAAAATGAATTTTTCTATTGTCTAGATTATATGATTTTATTTGTACTATATACAGATACTTAGAAAGTGACTGCTTCGATTAATAATTATATTATGAATGACAAAAATTAAAATAGGTTACGCATCTTAAATGATGCAAAGATCTTATTAAATTTTATAAATAAGTAGCTCTAATACAGAAGAAATAAAATAAAGTGTGTTGAGAGGAAACAACCAACAGCAATCACACTTCTATAAATAATAATGAAGATGATCAAAGACGAATGTAAAAAATATTACTGCAAGATAAGAGAATGAATAATTAATGATATGTAAATAATATAATGGTCACTGAAAAAACTGAAGAAATAATGAAATCCACATTAGAAATGTTAAATGAAAAGGCAAAGAGGTACGACATATATATAAATATGGCGAAACAATAATGCTTAGGAAAGAGAAAAAAAAATTAAATTTGATGAAATTGTATTAGAAAATGTAAAAAGTTTTATATATCTTGAAAGTAACATCATTAATGACCTTGAGTGTCAAAAAATAAAATTAAGATTTGCCAGACAAAACTATGTCTACAAGCCATGGACAAAATTTGGAAAATCAAAGATATCAATTTACAAAACAAATTAGATGTACTGAGTATATGTCTATTTACTAGTATTAAAACAGGTAAAACTCTCCATACCCTAGTGCTACTCAATGCAAGCCAGAGGAATCAATGGGTGCCAGAAAGCTTGTGCATAAAATCCCTATCTACTGCCTACTCATCCAATATCCCCAGCCTGAGTGGCACTACTGTATGGTGATCATGTGATGAAGGCTGTGGAATTGACAAAGATTGTGTTGTGGAGATGGAGTGAAGCAGAGTATGGGAGGATTTGGAGTGGGAAATGGAAGATGAAGTGGCTAACAGGTTTATCTGGGCATAATTGCTGTGATATTTTTGACTTCGTTTAAGGAGAAGCCACAGTACATCACATCACATCACATGTCTATTTACTAGTGTATTATTCAGTTTTGAAATATAACTGATAATAAACTAGTCAGTAAAAAAAATATATACGTATCAAAGAATCTGCCACAGAAAGTTGTTGAGAATTGGCAAAATTTAACATTGGTTGCTTTCACTGGGAAGATGTGGCAGAGAATAAATATAATGAATACTTACTATTAAGACATGAAACATGATATATTCTAGAAAAAATTCACTTCGGAAATTGAAAGACAGTTTTACAAAATATTATACAAATGAAATAATAAATCAGTATGTTTTATATGTAAACATAATTGTATGTCATGAACTGTTATATATAGTTGTTGCACAATCCACTTTTAGGGTACTCTTGTTCATCTATTATTGTCTTTGAATTCTTCTTTCCTTTACGTTGGAATGGCTATATTCATTCATGAGAGGCTGATAATGATAATGATGATGAGTATTAATGGTTTTTTTTTCTTATACCTGATTTATAATATTTTAATTCAAAAATAAAAAAATAAAGATGAATACGAACCTTAAATTCTGCCTCTAACTTTTTCCTGATTGTTGTTTCTATAGGTTTGTCCTAAAATTAAAATAAAAACAATAAACAAATTAGTAAAGAAAAAATAAGAGTTATACTAATGATGATGATTTTAATAATTTTCAAAAAAATTATTTCCGAATTTTGCAGGAGTTATGGACAATTGAAATCTTAAGCTGGATTCCAAGAGATTGTAAAAGACCCAGAAAGAGACCACATTTGAGATGGATGGATGAAATAAGAAAGTGTGCGTGGGTGATGTGGAGAAGAGACCACATTTGAGATAGATGGATGACATAAAAAAGTGTGCGTGAGTGATGTGGAGAAGAGAAGCTAAAGATCGGAGATGGATTGAACTTGGAGAGACCTTCATCCTGCAGTGGATTGATATGGTCGATGATGATTTAGATCTACTTATTTAATAAAAAAGAAATTATATTTTTCTAAAATAAATGACATGAGAATTGGTTTTAAAAAAATTTAAATAACATTCATATTTATATTTTCACTACAAATGTACCCTTTCCTCTCAAAGACAAAATTCTTTAGCCTATGTTGCTCTGTGATAAAGCTAAGATTTTTTATTATATATATATATAAGGATTTTTGGATCAATTTTGGGATCTTTTCAAGCAATCCATACTCAATGCAGCTAGCTTGTCAATGTCAATCAGTAAATAGATATCTAGATAATATTACGTGGAGAGCACATAGGCCCAGAAAAATCTACATGCTTAGATCAGTGTCAATGCACAGTCTGCTAGTGGATAACATAGATATAATATGATGCCAATCCTAAAAGTGGTGAATGAGATATGTTGTACATCTATGGATTCTGTATCCATAAGCTTCCTTGATCATTATTGGTGAAAATTTTACATTATAATGTTCTTTTTGTCTGCTAATTTTTCCTCACTTCCAAATTTTTTATCTATTCAGATATTACACTAAGGAGAAACTACTTCCAAATCATAGTAGTGATAGAATAGTTTAATAAATAAAATGACTATACAGAAACTGAAATTACAAATAGCAATGGTATCATACTAAAATATGCACCAACTTGGAATACCAAATAAATAGGTAATGATGCTATTTCAGAACTATCAACAAAACTTACTTGCTTTTGATAATCTATTATTATAAAATACTGAAAACTTTGACATTATTCAAACAGAAGTCAATCTCTGATAATGCGCTATTTCTGAAATATTATAAATCTTTGCGCACTCTCCCGCCAATAAGATTTTAAAAAATTTAAGTGAATCACTTAAGTTTAGAGTGTATATTCTATATACACCAACTCTTACAGACCAAGCTAAATCAGGGCTTGAGTCTATTGTATGCCTGAAGTTATAATCAAAGAGTCAATTGTACAAATTTATTTAACTCATCGCAGGAGAAAGACAGTGACTCATTTTTAACCATGGGTACAATTAGACAAACATGACTTATAAATATAAACCCATTATTATAAAGTGTTTAAGTTTTTTAAACTCTTACCAGCAGGAGAGTGTGCAGAGATTTATAATATTTAAGAAATAGCGCATTATCAGAGATTGACTTCCGTTTGAATAATTTCAAAGTTTTCAGTGCTTTATAATAATAGGTTTACATTTATAAGTCATGTTTGTCTAATCGTAGGTGGTTAAAACTGTCTTTCTTCTGCGATGAGTTAAATAGATTTGCACAATTGAATATTTGTTTATAACTTCAGGCACACAATAAACTTAAGCCCTGATTTAAGCATGGTTTGTAAGAGTTGGTATATATAGAATGTACATTCTAAACTTAAGTGATTTACTTAAGTTTTTTAAATTCTAACTGGCGGGAGAGTGCACAGAGATTTATAATATTTAAGAAATAGTGCATTATCGGAGATTGACTTCCGTATGAATAATTGCTTTTGATAAATAAAATTCACTGCATACCCAATGACCAGACTGAATCACAATTAACATACAACACTGTCTTATCAGTTCTTTCTTTGGCATAATTTAAACAATTATAATCAATCTCTAAATATCAGAACACATCTTTATTCACCTATGTAAAAAAGGTAAATAAAACATTCTCCTGGATTTTAAAGAAATGAATAATGTAGTGAAATATTTTATCATTCTAAGAGCCCCATGCACTAATATCACTTATTGTAGTCTCTCAAATAGCTACGTTTCTTTACTCAACTTTAAAAAATTTATTTAATATTTATAAGAGAAAAAACATGTTTTAAATGTAGTGCAAAATTAGAGAAATTTAACAATGAGGATGATTAAAAAAAACTTTTAATAAATAACATTAGCAAAACTCATTAACATAATTTTGTTTTTCTATATTCTTGGACTCTAGTGGCTACTCTTTAGTATTTTTAATTGTTGTAAGTTGTTTTACTCACTGTAAAAAATGTCTTATTTGCAAGAGAAAACTAATAGCTTGCACCGTCTATATAAAAACAATTCCATGAATTTAAATTAAGTGCTGATCTAGAATCGGTAATACACAAAATAACATGAATATCTATTTCCAGTCGACTAAGTAGTAGAGTTTTTTTATTAATTAATTAAAGTTTTGAATCAATGTTTTTTTTTTTCCTTTCAAATTATCTTCGCAGTCTCTATTTTGAAAACTGGGAAGTGATAGCAAACTGTAAAAGTCAAACCATGCTACTTCTTGAATTTCTTTGGTTTTAATTAAACATCTATTTATTTCAGAATGCATATGGCTAAAGTTGATGTTTCACTGAGCATGCCCAGAGATTGATGAAATTATTATGAAAATATACATTTACATTTTCTAAAGCTTAGTCTATTATGTGACTCAATGATTATACCTTTTACATTAAATACTTATACAGTAGATGTATAATAACAAATTAATTGTTTAAATTTCAGCTAAACCAATAGTTTTACCAAACCACTTATTTATTATCCTTTTCTACTATTTCTTTATGTTTACTAAATATGTAATAAGACAATTAATATATATATGTGCTCTGCGCACAGATAATGAAGTTATTAAACGTAAGTAAAATTATCAAAAATTACTGCCAAGCACTTTCAGGACAGTTTATAGTCCCATATTCATGGCAACTTGGTTAAGAACTGTAATGTTAATGCAAATTCATATGAAGATGCTACATAGACCATTTTCGAGACAGAGAAAAGCAGGCCTCTCTTCTATTAATTGCTGCTAGTCACTTATCATGTAGTAAGCTTCCCTGACTTTACGTTTAATATCATTTATTTCAGAGCAAATGACCCTGGCTGTGGTAGGTAGAAAAGCATGGCCAGTGCCTCTCTCATGCTCAATGAAAACCGAATTGTCTTCAAGCTTTGTTTTAGCTCTATTATAGAGGTATCTATGTTGATCTATTCTGGTGGCAATGTTAGTTTTAGTTTCTCCATAATATGTTGTCATGCAATTTCTTTGAGGGCAGGTGATTTTGGATACAACTTGAGGGGTGAGTTCGTGTTTGATCCTGTCTTTGGTGTTATTGATAAGTCTATTGGTTTTAGGAGGTGAACGGAAAGTGACTTCAAAGTCACTTGATAGTTTATTAATAAGGCTTTTGGCTGTTGAGTGGATGTATGGAATTAGGATTCTCGGTTTGCTTTCTTTCTTCTAATTATGGTTTATTTTATAAAAGAATTGATTAATTTTTCTGTTAAGGGATGATTGGGTGTGTCCTATTTTTCTTAAATCTGTCATATAATTAATAAGATTATTTCTTTTATCTGCCTCATATTTGCACAAATTATGGTTCCTAAACATTGCACTTAAATCTCTGAGTATATATACTAAGTTTAAGCTTGCATTACCAAATTATGTTAAAGAGTGTTGATCAATTTTCTGATTTCTTCAATAATACTAATATATCATAAATATCTATCTAACTTTTGAGTGTCAAATCTACAATATTTTGCTTCTTCACTCACACAAATGTATTTATGGTTATAGCAATGAGTATAAATTTAATACCAATGTCAAGTTTTTCTAATTATGAACCGAGTTAAAGAATGGTTATTGAAGGATTCAAACAAAGTTTTAAGATTCCTATTTTCTTAATAATGAAGAATTATTAGACAGAACTCTCAAAAATGTTCACAACTATGAAACTGATGCTAAATTAAAATACAATCAACAAATTTCATGGTTAACCATGCAGTCTTATGCATGGGAAGGCTAGTTCCACATGGTGTGTGAAACAGTATATAAAAAAAGTAGCTTTAAAACACTATAAAATGGGACTAGTAAATATAACATTCAGTAAAAAAAAAAAATTATAATAGGATAGTTTTGTTATCAATAGCTGAAAGATATGAAATTAAAAAACAATGTATTTAAATACATATTTGGAAGAGTGAATGTTTGAATGAATGATTAGAATGTTGAATTACTTCACAAAAACATGTTATCCATATTTTTATATAGTTTCATTAGTGCACTATTATAAACATAATAGTGGGTTTTTTTAAAAAAAAATGGATAGATTCACAGTGTTTTATTGAGAATGTGAACATTATTTTTGTGGAAGAGGTAGATCCCATCTATATTATAAGGATTATTTCAAAAACATTCTAAAGTTATGAAATATCAAGTTTCCATTAGAAAGATATCAATATATTGGAGAGCTACAATTAGACATGGTGTTGACATATTTCAGAAAGAAAAGTTTTCTGCTAAAGAAATTAAAAAACAACATCATAAAACATCAAGTAAACAGAAAAATGGAACAGCATGTTCTATAGGAATGTACTTGTGATTCACTGGCTGATTTGAATATCACAAAACTCTATTTTTTCTTTATGAAGTATTATAACATTTATCTTTCTTATTGCACTGCCATTATCTCAATTGTTTCCTATACTAAAGTCTTTATTTCATTTTATGTCTTAATTCATGCTAGTAAGACCGCACATGCCTCCTGATTTAGCACATCTATTGATGAGGGTAATTTAGGTCTCTTTTAGTTGGGAAGTAAATGTTACTACTATTTTTAATATCATATGACATTTTTCTGTGCTGGTAGGTTTAATCCACAGAATAATCATTTGCCATTTTTTTTTATATTCTTTATACTCATTTCTGCGCTGGTGGTTAATCCACAGAACAATCCGTAATTATGCTTGTTGCCCTGATGATGGTTAAAAAACCTACAGAGCATTTAATGCTTTGTTATTCCTTTGTGCAGATGAATATATCCAAAAGAAGATCATTGCTTTTATGTTGCAGAAATGTATATTGAGCAGAGTCTCCATACATTCTGATGCTTACATTGTTTCCCTCATCTTTAGGTTCGTCTCGCATATTCAGTTATCAGCTATAAAAGGGCATTCGATTAAATTATTGTCATAATTTATTATAGGTCAATTTAAATGATATTTCCAGCTGAGTTGAGATTCAAATCTTCTCTTTGATTCATTATCTCATCAGGGCCAGCTCTTGCAGGTTTATCAATACCAATTGTTATTATTATTATAAATCTGGGGTATATGTGGATTGGTTCTAGTTTTGACATATTGGGAGTGTTATTGACTAGGTGTTTGAATCCATCCTCTTCCCTATAGGAGTTGAAATTAGATCCACATGTAAGAAAATCTTTCATTGTGTATATTTTGGAATTCATGTACATTATCCATGTTTAGAAATAAGTATATGTGATGGTCTTTTATTTTGTTATTAATTTATTTTTTTTGATCATTGTATTAATCAATTATTTATTAATATTGATCGAGTTGTAAATAAATGTTAATTTTATAATTTAACCTAACTTTATCGTTGCTATTTGTCATACGTAAATCCAGAAAATCCATCATATTAAATAGATTATATATCAGAGCACATATTGTCACTGATAATGCATGCAAGGTTTATTGAAATTCTGACAGAATATCTTAATGCTTTTGCTCTTGGGTAATTAGTGATATACAGGGTATAATAAAATCCCATTTAAACCCCTACATCATCTCCTCTTAGCTTTGTTAATTCTAGAATAATCCAGAATTTGTTACTTCTATTGATGTTTGCGATATTATGATCTAAATTAAGAAATAAATTTGCTAGCTAACATTATAAGGGAACTTATTTTGTAATATTATAACTTATGATTTACCTATTAAGAAAAGAGTCCCATTGCTATTAATTTGATCAGAAATTTAAATGAATGATGAAAGAACCTAAAGTTTATATGCTTACCTTTATTGCAAGGCAAATACTCTACATGGCATTTCTGTATTAAAATTCTGTATATATCTGAGCGACACCCTATCATGTTATGAGGTTGAACTTTTACTGACTTGTTAAGTGATGTATATTCACCATGTGATAGTTAGTATTGGATCATACATTTAATCCTGGAAGAATAATTTTTAGTAGTTTTATAGATTGTGCCACCTTGTTCGTGGTCGGCCATAAGGTCTCGTGTAAATAAAAATTGTCAATTAGGGTTGTGAAGTGTGTTTTTTAAGACAGAGTCATTGGTGAGAGTGATAATTAATTAAATAGTCACACAATTTATTGTGGGTAATTTAATGTACCTTCATGTACTACTACGATGGGTCTTCGCAGTGCACTCTGGCCCCAACCGGATAATACCATAACAGTTTTATGTTATATCATTAATTCTTCCTGTTATAATCTGGCCAGACTTTTCAGTTATAGTATATATATATATATATTTAAAAAACCAGTGCTTCTGCTTGTTAGATCTATGACTTGGGATAGAATTGAGTTGAAATAAATGTGAAATTTTTTCATCAGATTGAGATTTTTCTTTCTGATAATTGTCTCATAGACAACCCAGATAATCCATTATTAGAGAGACACAGGTCTGTATCTATTTTTTAATAGAATGTAAAACAAGGTTAAAAAACTAACTAAACTTTCATTATCCAGCACTTTGTATACCTGGTCAATACTGGCATCTCCTTTAGTGTTCCTATATGAAAAGCTGTTCAAGAATCCTTTGTTCTGCAATGGGCAGCTAAAATATATTGTAATAGTTAACATATGTGCATTGACTGGGGCTGGCAAAATATTGAAGGAGAGCTGCTGTAAGATCAGATTAAGTTGTTATTGGTTTACTAGCTATTTAGTCAAGTTAGCTACAAGGTCATTCCAGAACTTGGGATGATAAATAAGACTGAGTTTAAAACCTAATCTCTCCTATTATGTACTCTCTTATTTTGGGTTTATGTAGTGTATCTTAGAAAGTATACCAATAATGTTATTTATTAAAATAATAATAAACAGCTATTTTGTCATGCTTCTTTATTTTCCTAATCCAGATTCAACTTGACTCATCTTCTTACATTTCCTTGTCATTACTATTACATTTATCCAGTTATTTTCTGTTTCATTTCCTTGTCATTACTATTACATTTATCCAGTTATTTTCTGTATAGATCAATAAATCATGAGACTCTCTAGTCCATCTATACAAAGAAACTATTTCTAGAAAACACCATAAGGAAAATATTAGTTTAAAAAATATAACGTCACGTTTACAATTCTGTCATCTAATGATGCTTCAATAAAGTTCATTCCAATTTACATTCAAAGTTGTATTAATGGACCAAGGTGTTACTTTTATTCATATACCATTTTACTGATAAAAATTTCTGAGTTCACAAGATGTATTACATATTTAATTTTAAAGGAGCTTAACTTCCCAGACTATTTTGCTTATGTAATTTATTTTCTCTGATAAACTCAGTTACGTAATCCCAAAAATAATTAAACTAGAATGCATAACTATTCAATTATTATACCAATAATTATTATATTTACCTTAATTTAACACTGACAATATGTTATAAACACACCACACATATTCTATTAAACATTAATATGTATGTGTATACATTTGTGAGTTTAGATAAAATGTCTTAAAAATGAATTTCTTTTCTCTATTTTATAAACTCTCCTAATACTGAACTAATATCATATTTCATGTTTTAAACCACTAAACATCACATGATCACCATTCTTTATGCTTTCGCAAGCTGTTTACACAGAGTAAATTTATTGTATGCAGAATTTAGCCTCTGTATAAACAGCTTGTATAAGCATAAAAAATGGTAATCATGTGATGTTTAGTAGTTTAATACCAATCCTGTCCAATAGGATTATGTTGACTGTGGTTGTTAAAGAACCGAAGACACCAAACAGTATGGATGCTGAAATGAGTTCAGATCTATACGATTATACAAGCTAATGAGCTTGAATTGAAAACATTATTGTGTTTTCATTTTGGATTCAAAGCTTTATAGTTAGCTAATAAGGTAAAAAGTAGCTGCTGGAAGTTGCATTAGATCCTAAGATCTGGATTTAGTGCTCTCATATCCAAGGCTCCTCACTGATGAAAACCACCAGCTAGAACTAGTCTGGGGATATTGGATGAGGAGACACTAGATAGGGATTTTATGCACAAACCTTGCATCCATTGATTACACTGGCTTGCACTAAATGGTGCTACTGTATGGAGAGTATCTCATGATTTAGTGGTGCCAGAGTTTAAATACTTTGCAAACAGTATTAATAAGATTACTAAAAGGTAAACATGATAATATCTTCAAACAACATTCATTAAATAAAATCAAACACATAAGGAAATTTTCTTCCATTCAAGATCCAAGCCATATTATATAAAAAACATCTCAAAAAAATATTTTCATGGTCATATATATCAGGATTATCTTAACTGCATATGGAAGAATTTCAATAAACCATTCTCCAAAATATATTTCACTATAAATCATGATCCAGGGCACATTCAATGTCAACAGCACAAACGTAATTAAATCAGTGACAAATTATCCTCTCAATTAACCACTCAACTTTATGAAACCAACATGGCTAACAATAAATATTTTGATTAACTTCAAATGCTGAGTTGACTACATTATTCAATATTATTTTATAGCATAATTATATATATATAAGATTCTGCATTTCACCTCTTAAATCCCTCCATGATAACCCCATACTGATTATTCTCAACTGCCTTCAATACTACCAGTCAAGTATAAATTATTTCTTCTTTTTTGGACATTCACTAAAAATATTTTCTCACTTTTCTGTATCTTCCTCTCCTTTAACTCTACTGCATTTGAGTAAAATAGGATTACAAGTAGTTTTATATGTTGCAAATATCTCTATAATTTTTAAAAATGAAAAACTTACATTTGTCGTACAATTAAATAACAATATTCATTACCAAAGAGATGACTTCTTGAATCAAATCCTTCATTGCAACACATTTTTATATTCAAGCATATGTACCCTCTCATTCATGCACAAATGTTGAATAATTTGATTTTAATATAATCTTCAATAGTTTCTCTTCCTCTTTCCTTCTTTATTTTTGCTTTTTTTAATATATAACATATAATAACAACATTTCACTCTTCTTACACTTTAAAGCAAAATATAAAGTGATGTTAATAATTAAGTTGGTAAAATTGTAACATTATAATAGATATATGTATGAAATATAGTTGTATTGATATAATGTTTACATTTTTGTAGATCTGATGAAGACTGCTAGGAACAGTCGAAACTGTAAAATTAATAAATATATTTTGCTTTAAAGTGTAAGAAGAGTGGAATGTTGTTATTATATGTTAATTTTATTTAATAAAGAAATCTATTTAATTAGATTAATGTGATTATTTATAATTTAAATATTTTATTTATCATTTAGCACATTATTTTCTATTTATCAAGTGAACTTATTACTTAAGCAAGCTCGTTTCATTAAAATCTTTCAATTTCTTTAAAAATAATGCAAAATTCTTTGAATTTCTTTTTAGTATCTATTAAAATAATACCATAACATTTTAAAAATAGAGTTTAAGATTCATAAATCCAATGTATAAAATGTCATGTTTCCCTTTCTTTGAATAAATATACTACGGAAACATAATAAATTTATATTAGAAAATTGGTAACACTTCAAATTTTTATACATGACTGATTTTTTCTAAGCTATTATTAATTTACTACGCAATAAATAATGCTAATAGCATTTGAGTTACTCTTGCCATAACTTAGATCTTCCTATATTTTAAATGCAGTTTGAATCTTGAATACATAATATAAAAATATATTGTATATAGAGCTCGCAAATAAGCTCTTAACAAGCTTTGCAGAATATCGCCAACCCCAGACTGGTTTCTGCCACTGGCTTCCTCAGTTTTGCAGAATATCCCCAACCCCAGACTGGTTTCTGCTACTGGCTTCCGCAGTAGCAGAAACCAGTCTGGGGTCGGGGATATTCTACAAAGCTTGTTAAGAGCTTATTTGCAAGCTCTATGTATAACATTTGTAATACAAGCTTGTTAAATTAGGTCATGTGACATATGACTTGATTTCTTTGTAAAAAAAAATATAGGATAAAAGAATATTGTAAAATAAAATAAAATATTTTCAACAAAAGTAAAATATTAAGGGAGAAAACATGATATACAGTTCAATGTTTAAATGACTTTTTTTTTACTTCTTACTAAAGATATAAAAGTCCATGTAAAAATAAATTATAGTTTTCTTTTTATAAATAAGTTTTTTTACAAATTACAATGTAGCTTTCTGATATGCACACATTTTGCAGGCAATTTTTAAACAATAATATAGGATCATTTCTGAATTACAGAGTAGTTTAAATCTTGTGGATAATTTTTTCAATGTTCCTTACATATGATATTAGGTAATATAAAATTTGAAATCATATTAAAATTTTCAGAAACATTAATGAATACTTTCCTGTGGTTGTTATAGAAATATTGAAATGTAGCTAAACTTATGAAAAAATACACATGATACTGTTTAGGGTTGGAGACAAACAATCAAAAAAAGAAAGACCCAAGAAGTGTTTTACTTATTCACTTATGAATTTGTTTTACCAGGCTAATATTTCAATTATCGCTTGAGTCTATCATAACTCAGTACTCCACAGTGCCTTGGCTTGAACACAGAGTCAGTCTTCTTTTTTTTGTACAAATTATTTTCCAGTAACTAATTCTTTTGTAGAGAAATCTCAAAAAAAAAATAACTTTATACAACTGAACTTCAGAACAATACATACTCTAACACTCTTAAGTGAACAAAAGATTTTCCCTCTTTATATCATTTTCATAGTAAGTAAAAGACAAAATCATCTATCTAAATAATAAACAAATTTAAAATATAAAACAATAGGCCTTCAAAATTTCTTAACAATAGACTTTACATTTCTATTTTATTTTATTTTCTTACCTAATATGGAAAATCAAAACAACTTTGTCACTTTTTGCTTTCCAATTACAATCATTACTAAATCTAAGCAGTTAATTAATCTTGATTTGAAAACATATTTAATTAAAATAAAACTTAACAATAAAAATGAATGAATTCACTTAAGTCATTTTTGGATTTAGAACTTAAATTATAAAAATAATCAATTAAAAAAGTAATTTTAAAAATTAGACTTATGACTTGGCTATTTTTATTTATTAAATTAATGTTTAACATGAAAGGCTGAAACGTTTGACAGATGAACCTTAAAAATGCTTATGTGACAGCCAATCAGATGTAATAATGACTGCACATGGAACTCTCAATTCAAAGCACAAGGCAGAGATTTTACAAGAAAAAGATGGAGCCACCTTCTTCTCTACTTAAATTTATATATAAATAAGCCTGACTCAAGCATTTTGAACTAAGAGCATGAAGCTTAAAACACCTTCACATTTAATTCACTAAATATTGTATATAAATAAACAATGTGAAATCTAACAATTTACTACGAAGTAATTTTCAAATCTAATGAAATGATAATAACAAATGTAAATATATTAAATTTATTAAGCACAAGCAGATGATATAATAATAACGTGAAAGGCTGAAACCTTTGACAGATGCACCTTAAAAATGCTTATGTGACACCCAATCAGATGTAATAATAACTGCACATGCAACTCTCAATTCAAAACACAAGGCAGAGATTTTACGAGAAAAAGATGGAACCCACCTTCTTCTCTACTTAAATTTATATATAAATAAGCCAGACTCAAGCATTTTGAACTAAGAGTCTGAAGCTTCACACTCTTAGTTCAAAATGCCTTGTGTTTTGAATTGAGAGTTCCATGTCACATAAACATTTTTAAGGCGCATCTGTCAATGGTTTCAGCCTTTCATGTTATTATTATATCATCAGCTTGTGCTTAATAAATTTAATATATTTAAATTAATGTTTGAAAATTTTAAACACACATGCTCAGACATACACTCACAAGTAAGATAATGTACTAATGTTTGCATATCTGTAAAATTAGAACTTCAATTTAGCATTAAATTTAACCTAATTATAACTAAACTTATTTACGCACTTCTTTTTTAATTTCTAACCAACTTTACCACACTATCCTCAATTCTTTCTCTGCCTTATTCTGCAAATCATCCTGAATGCTCATGAAGTAGCCATTTCAATATATAATATTTAAATTGCAAATAAATATAAGTAAAAATCTTACCATTATGTTAGCCGGATTTCTGTACAATCTAGTAAATGGTTTGATAGTTTGTATTTTAAACAATGATTCCAAAAAAGTTTGCATTCCTAAAAAAAAAAAAAAATTATGTTTATGATACATACACACATCTAAACTGTGAAATACAAAAATACTTAATTGTATAATGCTTTAAATATTTTGATCTATCAAGATAACATCATTTTATGAAAAGATTTGAATATTTTCAGTAGCCCTTATTTTAAACCACTAAACATCACATGATCACTATCTCATACTAGCACATAATTGTTATTAAACAATTCAAAACAAAGCAAAACTCTCCATATAGTAGTGCCATCTTGTGCTAACAAGAGCAATCAATGGTTGCCAGGAGGCTTGTGTATAAAATCCCTATCTAGTGCTTACTCATCCAATATCCCCAGACTAGTTTCTGGCTTGTGGCCTTCATCAGTGAGGAGCCTTGGATCTGAAAGCAGATCTAGGTGCAGTGCTCTCAGATCCAAGGCTCCTCACTGATGAAGGCCACAAGCCAGAAACTAGTCTGGGGATATTGGATGAGTAAGCACTAGATAGGGATTTTATGCACAAGCCTTCTGGCATCCATTGATTGCTCTTGTTAGCACAAGATGGCACTACTATATGGAGAGTTTTGCTTTGTTTTGAATTGTTTAGCCCTTATTTTTTTAGCAATAACATTTATCATTATTTTTTAATTTTTTTTTTTTTTGCAGTTATTGATAAATGCATAATGCATTGTAAAATAAAGTAAGTGATTAACATTGATATTAACATTTATCATTCTTTACAATTTAGTAATAGCAATGTATTCACTATTATACAATATGTTACTATGCATTTAATGCTTAAGAAAGTCTAATTACAAAATGATTATCATTATATATCACAAAATTTGAATTTTTCTGATTTTTGTTAAAAAATGTAAGAGTATACATGCATTATAACAAACGTAACTTTTTTACTAATTAAAAAATGCTTAATTTGATGTTGGAATTGTTTGAATGAATTAGAAAATGTGAATATTACACTTAGCTAACAATTGTGTGTAGACATATATATTTTTCCTACCCATTTCTTAAGTGCCAATGATATCATCAGAGAGATGTAATTCTTTGAATAAAAACATCTTAAAAGAGCTACTAGTTAAATTTCATCACATAAATATAATAATATGTACATAAATTACATTTATCAGATAGTTTCATTAGTGACTATAAAGATGTGACATATTAAGCATACACACTATTATATATATATATTAAGTAAAATAATGTTTAAGGCTAAATGGCTTTATAAGTAACTATTAGAAACCAGTCCATACTTACACAGTCCCAATATAGATAACAATCAACAATTTCAAATTGTTGTTAAAGAGGTTGCCTTGACAACAGTTTGAAATTGTTAATTGTTGTCTAAATTGGGATTGTCTAAGTGCTGACTGGTTTCTAATGATTATATATACATATATTATTAGTTTGATTTACAAATGCTAAATTTACTGTACTCACAACTTTAACAGCATCCATTTCAGATTATATTAATGATTAGTATTAATCATTTATTAAGTCAGAGATTATCATGTTATTCCTAGGTCAGATATCATGTTTAAAAAATAGGTATGTGAAACTTTAATTGAGTTTAAAGTTTATATCTGAGTTAGAAATAATATAATTTCTAGCCTAATAAATAATGGATATTAATCATTGATGTATAAATTTGTGAGATCAGAATAGCTTGACACTTGTAAACAAATTTTAATAATTTAATATTAATAAATATAGAACAGTGATGAAGATATGTGTAAAAGACTGTGATCTGGATCATCCGAAAAGTGCCTTTTTAATATAAAATGCACCTTGAGGATCATTGATCTTTTGTTTGCATCACCATTTTCAACCATTACACTGATTTCCTAGCAGATAAAAAAGTCTCTAAATTTAATTCAGTTCCACTGATTCATAGCATCTCTTTTTCACATCAAATCAACAATGTTCCAAGCTTTCTCCATCAATTTCATACGGAACTTCTTTCTAGCTCTTTTATAATCGATTTGTAATGCAGTTTAAGACTTCATCCAACATTATATTCCCATCTCTTATATTCATCCCAACTTCATTTCAGTCTTTTAATTTTTTTAATGATGTTAATGATACCTGTTTGTTTTCTTACATGAGTATTTCATTTTTAATCCTTTCTTACTCCCAACATATAATTTTCTATATTTTGTTGGATGGTCTGAAGTTTCTATATTGTTCTTCCAGTATCCAAATCTCAGATCCATAAGTAAGAACTATACATTTATTAAAAACTTCCTTTTCAAACACATAAGCATATTTCCTAATGGAAGTTTGCTGTTAAATGAACAGATTCTTTGATGCCTAGTTAAAGCTTCAAAGGAATCAAGCAGGGCAAAGTACACTTTTCTTGTAATTATTATTACTATATAATTATTCATATAATAAATGAACATATATGAAGAGATCATCATCAAAGATTAGTCAGTGTGGTGAGTTTTTTACATTTTTATCTCTGACTTTATGACCCAAATCACTATGATGTCTTCTCAGTTGTAGAATAGTTCTTCAGAGAAATATCAATCGAATTTTATTAATGACAGAATGATTATATATTTATGACTGTGATCTTTTTTAGTTTGGATGTATATATAAATCCTCTATTTCTTCACTATAATGAATATACCTGAATTATCTGCATTCACTATCTTCTATTAAGCTAAATAACAAATGTTTGCTCTCTGCATGAAATGCCATCAATCTTCCACTTTTTATCTATAATAAATTTCCATTCCATTTACCGTTCCAATACTTGTGGAATTATAGTAAAGTAGATGCAGACTTTTCAAGTCAATTGTCACTATTTTTCTTCTAATTTGTGAAATTTAAAGAAAAAGCAGAGAAAAAATTACTTGAAAAAATTAACATGTATTTTATTATAAAGGAATAAGTATTGAAAACATAAGTGAAGTGGGATTTCTTACAAATAAAAAATGGAAGAACAGTATTGCGATTGATAGCATATCAGACCAACAATTCATTGAAAAATACCAAATGCAGATAATTCAGGTTTATGCCCCAATAAGTTTTTATTGTAATGACGATGTAGAAGATTTTTATATAAATGTATAAAAAGATTTTGATCATATCAAACAACATTTTAAAACTGTCATGGGACATCGTAATGCTTGAAATAAAAAATGATAAAAAAATAAAAGAGCTGTGGATAAACTTGGTTATAGTGACAAAAATGAGAGAGGAAAAAGACGTGGATTTGAAGAAAAAGAAAAATTATACATTATGAATTCTTTTTCTGAATAAAATGTTAAATGAAAATGGATGCAAACAACCAAATAAAAGGCCAACATAATTGTGAGTGACGTCTAGTAAATTCTGGATAATTTCGTCGGCGTTATTCATTCAGATATCGTAAACAGTGGTTTAAAGTGAATAGTCTATCCTCACACTTTCACTTACAATACTTAAGATTTGCCCATATATAAGCATTTGGGTTGGATTGAATAAGTGATTCATTTTATTCTTTCCTAAATACTATATCTTGTGTTGTAAGCGGAAGTACTCATTTATTATTTAACACTCGTGAAAAAGTGCACAATAGCTTAAATGGCTGATTAAATTTATTACAATTAGAAACAGCACTAAAAATAAATGTTTATTTACCTAACAAAAAAAAATGTATTTCAATGTTTTTCTGAAGGTTTGTGATGATGGTGTTCTAGCTGTATTTTTATATTGGACTATTTCCATCATCTAATATGTGTGTTGAATGTTTTTAGAAAAGTTTAATTTTATTTAAATATTCCAAATGCATTCAACTGTTAGTAATATCACAGCAAATAGGTTAGTATATGCACCAACTATTAGTAATATCATATACTAACCTGTTTGCTGTGATATTACTAACAGTTGAATGCATTTGGAATATTTAACTAAAATTAAACTTTTCTAAAAACATTCAACACACATATTAGATGATGGAAATAGTCCAATATGTATTTCAAGATTGCAATATTCTAATAAATTCAACACAGAAAGTGATCAACAATTAATGAGATGCAAGATATAAGCTAATACAAAAATGGAGAGACAAAAACTATTAAAAGAAGGTAGTATTAACACTTAATATTCTTAACTTCAGAAGAAATGAATTTAAATTGAAACTTGCTAATCATTTTAAAATATTGACAGACTTTGAAGATGGTTCAAAATTAATTGTCAATAAAAAAGACAACTGATCTATTCAGAAAGAGAACAAACATAACTGGTACAAGAAAAATCCACTAAGACAAGGCAATGAATGAAGAAAAGAAGGAATATGAAAATATTTTTAAATGATCAAGGAAGAAGAAATATGTGAGTTTTGTAAAACAGTATGAAAAAAAGCTAATAATGATATAAAAAAATATAACTGTGAATTGGCAAAAAAAGCTATAGAAAAGAAAAACATAAACTAAGATCTTGGCATTAATAAAAAATTATTTCAGCAATAAGAAGGAACTATTACTAAAAAGAAAGATGACTTCATGAAATATGTGGAAGAATTCTACTAAAAATTATATAATTAAAGTAAAAGGCTGAAACCTCTCACACGTGCTTTTAGAATGCTTATATGACAGCCAATCAGATGTAATGATGACTGCATAGGGAGCTCTTAAGTCGCAACATAAGACAGAGTTTATATGACAGCCAATCAGATATAATATTCCTGTATAGGGAGCTCTTAAGTCACAACATAAGACAGAGATTATCTCTTTCTTGTGTTGCATTATATCTGTCTTGTGTTGGACTTAAGAGCTCCCTATATAGTCATCATTACATCTGATTGGCTGTCATATAAGCATTCTAAAAGTGCATATGAGAGGTTTCAACCTTTCACTTTAATTACGAATTGCTTGCACTTATTAAATAAAAATTATATAGCAATATTTTAAATGAACAGGTGAGACATGTAAGCTAATCCATGAAAAAGAGGAAGGTTCCGGGAAATGATAGAATTATTAGTTATTTTGTAAAAAAAAAAAAAAAAAAAAACAGATAAATAAATAGAAATTTTTTTGGCAAAACTATATACATTAATATCCAAATGATAAAAATAAACCAGATGATTGGACAAATACAAAGATAATATTGATATTTAAAAAAGGTAATAAATATTAAAATTATACACCTATTGGTCTTTTATCACTTCTATATAAAAGCTTTATTGAGATAATTACAATTCATCTAAACTGAACACAGAATTCAAACCAATTGAAAGAATAAACTGGATTTAAAAGTAGTTTCAACATAGTGGATCTCATCCAAATATTGACAGAAGTTATATAAAGAACCGTTGAATATATATTGCCATCATGCTTTGGATTTATAGATTATGAAAAAGAATTTGACTCTATAAGCATTTCCATAGGGATTAAAGCTTGGATCCTCAAGTCACAGATCCATTATATTGTCATATTCTGAAAAGTATTTATCAAAATGTAACAACAATGATTAGACTACATAGTGAACTAAGATTAACATTGCTAAGAATATATAACAAGGCTATTCCATTTTTCAAAGACATTTTATACCAGTTTCATAAGTATTTTATGGTTTAAAGTAGAAATCTAAAAGAATATAAATACATGGAGATTATTTAAGACATCTAGATTTTGAAAGATAAAGTGTGGGGGAGGGGGGTTGCAAATAATGCTTCAAACTTTAGAAAATGTTTGCAACAGTTATCAAATGAAAATATAAATTTATTTAAACGCACATTGATTACATAAGTAATATTTACTAAGGCTGAACCTCAAGAATGTGCGCGTAAAAATGCGATAGTAGGGACCTCTACGGGTTTTAACCATAATCTTACCATCATATTTTTACAACCACATTCTTGAGGTTACAAATGAAAATAATAAATTAGGACTAAAGATAAATACTAAAAAGACTAAAATAATGTTCAGGTGATTGTCTCAGAAGAAAAATCAATAAAAATTAGAAATTAATAACTATAAATACCTAGGTCATGGTTGTAATACAGATGGAAACATAATGAATGAAATTAATTATAGAATTAAATTTAAAGAGTGCTTTTGATAGAAATAATATTAAAAAGAAAATATGCTCATAAGTAGGAAAAAAAAAGTTTTTAATACATGTGTTTTTTTAGGTTCTTACTTATATCTCGAACTGGGACACTTAAGTGAAGAGCAATATAGAGACTTCAGATCACTGAGTAAAGTATGGAGAGAATATGTTGGGAATAACAACAAAGGATTGAAAGTGAAATATTTGAGTGAGGGAATAAATAGTATCATTGATATCAATGAAAAAATTAAAAAATTGAAATGGAGTTGGGTTGGATATATTGCAAGAAGAGATCATAATAGATGTATAGTTGAAGTCTTAATCTATATCCCAAGAGATTCTAAAAGACTTTAAAAAGGGATCACATATGGGATAGATGAAGTAAAGAAGTGTGTAGATATGATATGGAAAAGATATGGATCGAAGAAACTGGATTAAACTTGGAAATACATTCATCCTATAATGGATCTACAATAGTTGAAAACGATATGGAAGGATCCATGGTGTAGTAATTAGTGATCCACTTGTCATGCCTATGACCAGTCATTAAAATCAAAGCTAAATAAAACTGGAATTTTTTCAGGTTATAAGCAGGCTTGGGATTTTTTTTTTTCAGGTAATAGCATGATGATAAACATAAATTATCATCCAATTATTGATCAGCAAATGGATTACTTATTATTACCTAGATGGTAAATTGATAAAAAAGTCTTAAGCAGTCCCTAACTGGTAGCGGTGTTAGCCGAGAGGTCATCGCAGCCACCTTGCAAGCAAGTAATTGTTTGCAGACGATTGTGGATTCGCCTCCTGGCCGAAGCTATGACTTATGAAAAAAAATAAAAAACTGGTAGTTGTCTAGCCTAATAGAGAGTGCATTTTTCTTCACTGGAAGTGCTGCTAGAAAAAGAATTAGTTCTACAGAATTATAAAGACTGTTTTATCCTTAAACTACGTTATTGTAACATGGAAAAAATATAATCAATTGTATTTTTTGCTCCCCCACAAATAAATAATAATACCAAGAAAGGTTACATATACAAAAAGCTTCATTCAGCAACATTTTATTTCTTTTTTTAGTGTAACACATATTACTGTGGATTCTTACAGACCATTACATACAGCAATGCTTAGATTTTCTTCCTGTTTTAAACTACAAACTTTTTCTTTTCTCTCTCTTTCCTTCTCTGTCTTCTAATATAAGTATTATAGAGAATATAGAGAAATGAAAAAAATAATAACAACAATATTAATATGCACTTATAACCATACTAACAATATAAAAAAAAAAACAGGCAAAATTCTCTATACGTATTGCCACTCAGTGCAAACCAAAATACATATAGAGTTTTGCCTGTTCTAGTAGCAGGCAAAACTCACTATACGTATTGCCACACACAGCAAGCTAGAGTAATCAATGGATGCCAGAAGGCTTGTGCATAAAATCCCCATCTAGTGAGTTTTGCCTGTTTTAACAATAGCTATACACAAGCATAAGAAGTGATGGTCATGAGATGTTTTAATAACAGTTATAAGCAAGCATATGAAACGGTGATCATGTGATGTTTATTGGCTTAATATAAAAAAAATTATATTTTTCATTATGCATGCTCTGCATGATTTGATTCAATGGTAGAGTTGCAGATTCTGCAACATTCCCACCTCTATCATTTCCCGTACTTGAACTTCTCACATATTCCCAAGCAATAAACTATACAATCACTTAATTTCTTTATTACGTATAACTAATTTTAGATATATATAAATATATGTTAAAACAAAGATTTTCACGGGCTACATATAGAAATGATATATTACCCAAGTTAATCCATGTATGATTTTACTGCAATGATATACTTCTGTTTCATCTAGATCACAGCGACTATCAACTGGGTAATGAATATTATAAAAACAACTGTAGAGAAGCTATAAATACTGACATATAACAAGACTGAAAATTCTATCAATGGAAAACATGTATAGAAAATTTTAAAAAATAAAATAGTAAAAATCAGAAAATATTCAAAGTAGTGTGTGGTTTCTTTAAAAAAAATTCTTCCAAATAAAAGTAAGTTTAACTGTGTCGCCCCATCTGTTGATACAATATGGCCTCTTAAGAATTTTAATGATTTCTTTGATCTTACATTGGAGGAGAGGGTTATATCTGGGTAGGATCCTGGTGTTAGAGAAACGAATATTTTAAAGTGTATCCATAGTATGGAATGAGGATGATGATAATGATGAGTGTTGCTTAACTGAATTAGCTTGTTCATCTCTTCTAATACTGATACGACAATTCTCATATCTACATAAGAAGATATACAAATACCACATGAAATTCCATAAACTCTACGAGCCTCAATGTCTAACAAATATATACATATATCTTTTTTCTATAATTATATGCATACACAGACATTTATTTATAATTAAAATATATTAATTATAATGCACAGTCATATTATATACATACATACATCTCAACATTTATAAAACATTATACAAATCTATATACTTACACGCACAATTTTCTATTCTTATTTAAATGGCCAATTATTAATTAAATGTATAGATATTTTTACATATATTTTTTTTTTTTTCTGTTAATATATTTAGTGTAATTAATCTCATAGTCTTGTCTTCTATTAATCTTTATACTATGTGCCATGGTTTAAGCTATGTTGTTATTATAATTATAATTATGTTAAAGATTTTAACACAAGAAAAATATATGAGATTATTTACATTAAATAAACAAAGAAAAAAGTATATGTACAAAATATTTATGCAATTAACTAATAATTTGGTAATTTTAACATAAATTGGAATTATATAATGCATATGCATTTGTATGGGTGTGTATACACACATCCTACCATTATAATTAGCATATTTCATTTATAAATTGATGTGTGTATATATTGCATATATATACTGTGATTATAAACAAAAGATTATACATATATTTTTATGTAGAACTATATTAATGATAAATAATTATGTAAACCATAAATTAAAAACATTAAACATCATTACTTTTAGCTCACTGGTGTAATTATTAATATACCATAATATATATATTTAATAGTGTATAATTTGTTTTGTGCAATAATTATCCAGAATACATGCTACACCTTTTTCAAACCTGCCCATACTTTTCACCCCTATTCATGTTTCATAAGTGTAGAATCAACCTTAAGCAATTACTTAAAATATATATCAAATACTTTCAACCTTATAAACTAAAACTATGTGGCTTGCACACTGTTCCACAATATTTGACAATAAGAAGTATAACGTACTAAAAAGCTACAACAAGGAATGGTTCAACTCATACCTATATTCTCTCAAATTTTTTTACCCAGGAACATTATGACCATAACTTGGCAACCCATAATCTACCTCAGTTGTGCTCTCTCATAGCTTAAACCTTTATTTCCATTAACACTCCACATCACATATCACTCCTGAAAATAAATATCTGAATCCTTCTACAGTTTAGCCATCATGATTATATTAGAGTACGACAATCTTCAAATTTGGATTACACATCAGTGAAGTGACACAACTTATACCATTAAGGTTGTAGTTTCATCAAACTTTTGCCCATAAATTTATTCAATTGTACATATTTATATATTGGTTGTTATTATTAAAGTTTTGTATATATATATATAAAAGGAGTGGAAAAGAATGGAAAAGTTGTAGTTCAGGGAAAAAAATCTAATGTCATATGTATAATGGTCTCTTAATTTTTGAAATAATATAAATTACATTCAGTAATAAAATGCTACTGAAAGCTTTTTTATATTAAATAATACAATATTTACTGTCAAATAACTATTTTTGCTTTTATTTATTTAGTTCATATATATATTTATAAATTTTCATTTGAGCATATGTATTTAATATATACAACTGCAATATGATAGTATGGGAGAAAGTATTACCAATGGAAACAGAAACATGGAAAAGAAATCTAGCCTCTCCTATATATAAGACTCCAAAGATATTTAAAATCTTAATTAAAGAATTCTTTTTAATATTTTTAAAAATAATTGCAAAATCATATAACCAGTTAGAATGGTCTTCATCTTTCTGGATATATCTGATATATAATTATTACACACACATTTTTGTTGGCTTTTGCATATGAAAAATGTAAAGAGCAACAGTTATGTTTTATGATGATTCTTAAGGAGTTATTTTCACAGATATTGAAAACCCTATTTTAAGATTATTATATAGATGAGATATTGATCACTTTAATGAAGAAGTTATAATTGAAAATAGAATTTAATAAAGACCTACAGTTAAACAAGGAATTAAAATCTTTTAGATTTAAATCTAGATTATAAGACAGTTTTGCAATATGCAAATAAATGCTTAGCTTGAGTTGGTTTTTTGAATCTAGTGTCCCAACTCCTCACTGAAGAGACCCATAGGTCGAAACCGGTCTGGGGACAATCTAAGATAAAGATGATTTGAATGCTTTCTCTTGTAGAAGCATTTATCATAATAATAAAAAAATAATAAAAAAAAAAATAATAAAAAGCTTGTTTAGAGCTCATTAGCAAGCTCTTAATTTTACATATTGGTAAATGCAAGCTATATATAAGTCATGTGACATCTGACTTTTTATTATTACTAATATGTAAATAAATAGATTAAAGAACTAACACATGATATATACCTAAACATCTTTCTAATTTATGCATTGTTTTGTAGAAATTTCAAAACTAATCTTTAACTTTTCTTCTTCTTTAACTCTTTTTTCTGGGGTAGAGATAAAATTTATCATTTTTTAATATTTACTAATGACATATATTTCTAAACATTGATTACTGATATTAACTTTGTATGATGCCCTTTTCTCAAGTATTGAACATAATAAAGTCTTTATAATCAAATAATTGCAAAGTTTAAAATATGTAGATATAAAGCTTATTGAACTACTAGATGGCTATATATTTTTTTAAAATGCGATTTAATCAAAGAAGATCGAGTTGTAACAATCTATTCTTTACAGTTTCTATAAGTATTAATGAATGATTTATGATAATAAAGACTGTTTCAAGAAATAGTACCTACTCAAATTTTATTAATATTTATGTTCTAATGTTAAATTTGGAAAGTTAGAAAAAGAAAACTTATTTTCTTATTGGATGATATTATTACATCATTATTATTTAAAATCAATATTTGTTTTTGGCTACTCTAAAACACATAATGATAAAAATTATAACCAAAAGTAATTGGAAATAATTCAACAATCTATTGCTATCAAATTTTACCAGAGACATGGACTATCTATTAAGAACATTTTATCTAGTCAAATCAATGCATCTTATGGATCAAATTGAATTGTAGACTCAAAATATAAACAAAAATCAATATTAAAACATGTGTATGCACAGAATTTGTAGATTAATACTAAGGTTAAAAAGATACTGCATTAAAAAATTAATACTATACTAATCAAAAAGGCATCGAAATTTATCGCTTGACCTTTATAAACAACTATAATTCATACTAGACTTTAATAGCTGTTAAACACGAATATTGCTAACTTCTATTTTTAAATGTATCGTTACTGAGAAATGAGATTATTTTAAGAATTGTGTTGTGGATAGAAGGAAATTGTGGATTCATTAAGAAAAAGAATGCTAATTTGATCTTTACAATGATTTCATTATTAAATCCACCAAAGCATCACATGATCACCATTTCCTACACCCACACAAACTGTCCAAATAATAGTGCTACCCAGGCAAGCCTTAGTAATCAATGAATGCAGAAAGGTTTGGCTCTCAGATTCAAAGTTCCTCACTGATGATGGCCACAAGCTAGAAACCAGTCTGGGGATATTGGATGAGCAGGCACTAGATAGGAATTTTATGCACAAAGCCCCCTGCATCCATTGATTACTAAGGTTTACACTAGGTGGCATTACTGTTTGGAGAGTTTGCTAACAGGTTTATCTGGGCATAATTGCTGAGATATTTTTGACTTCGTTTAAGGAGAAGCCACAATACATCACATCATCACATCACATTACTGATTTTATTATTAGTGACTAAAAAGGTATGGCATTATTGGTTTGTCTGAATAATAAAATGAATATAAAGTTTCATATGCAATATACGGCTGTAAAAACAAGTTCAGTGCTTGACAAAATTCAAAAATGATTGGTGGATTAAAATGGCAAAAAAAGATAACAATTATTTGCTGACTAGGACCACTTAACATCTTTTTTTTATTTTTTTTGATCCACTGAAAGTAATATATGAAGCTGAAAAGTGACATCACATTTCTATAATATTAATGGATAAGTACTTTACTTTGAAAATATAAAGTATTTTCATCACTTTTTTAAAATAATGATATAATAATACAGATGATTGCTTTCAATGATATGTCCATTCTACCAAATCATTTATATTTTGACAAGAGGCGTCTAGCTTGATAAAATTAACATAGCCCTTTTTAAAAACAGGCAAAACTCACTATACATATTGCCACACACAGCAAGCTAGAGTAATCAATGGATGCCAGAAGGCTTGTGCATGAAATCCCCATCTAGTGCCTACTCATCCAATATCCTCAGACTAGTTTCTGGCTTGTGGTCTTAGTCAGTGAGGAGCCTTGGATCTGAGAGCACTGCACCTAAATCTTAGCCCTTTTTAAATTGAGAGAAGTTTAAATTTTATAATGTTAACTAAAGAAAATATGTTTTTGAAAAAGGTTTAATAATTGTGATTTATCTGTAATTACTTATAGATCTTACTACTTAGATTCTTAATTCCAATAGTGATTGATTATATAGAAGCATGGAGAGGATTAACAATATGGGAGTAAAAGCAGAATAAGTTGATGAGAGAACAGATGGCATTACTTGCGTAAAGAATGAAGATGCTTAAATGAAATAAGCATGGTCAGGAAAAATGAGAAATGGACCACTGAAATCTTAAATTGCATCCCAAGTGATTGCAAAAGACCTGTAAAAAAATACATCTGAGATAGATGGATAAGATAAATAAAATATTATACAGAATGTGGGGAAACTATGGATCAAAAAAACTGGATAAAATTCTAAGAAGTCTTCATTCTGCAGTGGATAATGATTGAAAATTATTATTGAAACTTTTTTAAAACATATGCACCTACAAATTATATCACTGGATCTTAAAGATTTTTAAATTTTTCCAATTTATAAAAATTATGGAAGGGGAAAAGGCAGCAATAATTATCATAGTTATATCATTATCTAAAATTTCAAAGATTTTATTGAATAGAATGTTTCCAGTCATACATAAATTAAGTGTAATTTTAGAAAATAAATGAAGCACTATTGACAGATTTTTATTTTTCCAAGCAAATGGGGGAAAAAAAAAAGGAAAATGACCAATTTGATCCAAACAGATTCATTAATTGAAAAGGATTTTCTGACAGTGTTTGGAAATAGCTAATAGTCCATCAAAACATACTTACATTATCACAATAACATGATAGGAAGTATTATCATCAATGAAAAAACCCAATGCCTTTGGAAATAAAATTGGTATTAAGCAGATATATATATTAGCTCCAACTTTGCTGGCCATTTTTCTGACAGCAATTTTTGAAACTGTTTATAAATGACTTCATGAAGCATAAACCAGTTGTAACAAGAATTCAATAGTAGTTTTTGATTTGAAATGATTAAAAATCAAATCAAGAACTTCATCTTCTGCTGATTGTATAATTCTTACGAAGTCAAATTAATATTTGCACCGTAACCTATAAAACATTTTGGTTTAATTAATAATTAATGGTCAAAAAAAAACTACTTATTAATCAAAAAACTTAAAAAGCTTATTAATCGAGACACCAGCCAATGGAATTGTTTTTATTAACATTTATAGCTGTAATAAAAAAAAACTCCAATGGTCCATTAAAATTATACGTACTGCTTTATGCATTCATCTATCTGATTACTTTCATTGATAGCTTTCAAAATTATAAAGTATAGATGAAACATGATCACATTTCTACTGACATTTTGTATGAAGTGTTTATTTAATAAATCTGAAAATGAATCACTTCTCTATCTATCTGCAATTGAATAAAAGATTTTTTTTAATGATAAAAAATTGCACCAATTATTCTTATCTTTTACAGACATAATAAACCTTAATTGTATTAATACATGCAGAATCAAGCTGAAAAAAAAATTAGCTTGAAGACCATGAATACTATTAGGGTTCTTGGATGATTAAAAAAACAGTTCCAAAAAAAAAAAAGAGGATAATGATATTGATAAGTTTAAACTAATTCTATAAACAATTATTATTATATAAAAAGCATACATTAAATAAGGGGATCGGGAGCAAAAATGTAAGCATAATGTTTAAAAAAAAAATTCAAATAACTATTTTGAAATTAAAATATGCAGTAGTGCTATTAATATGATGCTAAATTCAGAATAATAATATATTTGTATTCCATTGATAAAAAAAATTATCAATCAGTTTGATGTAATAATGTCCTTACTGTTTATCTGTAAGAAACTTCTACTGGTGAATTAAATCTTAAATCATTAAAAATATTTTACGATTTAAATGAATTAATCTTTGCTATTGAAAAATAAATTTAGAATCTTACTATATCAATTCTAAGATAATATAATACACCAGATACTCCTTAAATTACATTCTACAATACAGTTTAACATATGATTTATTTTATTTCCTTCCTTACAGTTTCAACTATCCAGCAGTCATTATCAGAGCTTTTATCTCAGTACCCTTTCTCCTATATTTTGAAATTATTTCAGTTATAGGAGAAAGGGTACTGAGATAAAAGCTCTGATGATGACTGCTGGACAGTTGAAACTGTAAGGAAGGAAATAAAATAAATCATATGTTAAACTGCATTGTAGTGTGTAATTTGAGTATATGGTGTATTATATTATATATAATTAAGCAATGCAAATAATAAGAAGTGGAAGGGAATTTTATATCAATTCTCTTAAATATTAGGTCAAGAGTATAGCAATAAAGCTAAATGCTTGCATCTAAAGCTCTGGAAAGATTTAAAGAGAAAGCATGCAGTATTGAAATACATGATTACTATTGTTCAAATTATAGTTTAAATTTTAAGAGAAAAAAAAAATCTATCATTAATTACAGCATAACCAATGGCAATTGTATAATGCAGAATAATTTAATTGAAGTTTATTTAAATTATTATAGTTATTTCATTCTATTAAATGTTTTCTTAATCGAATAGAGATATATTAACTCATAGCTGCTTCTGCATTCCAATCACAATTCCTTGCACTGTATTATGGAGTATGGTACTGAAGACAATATGACTACTAGTAATCAAATTTTACATTTCAACTTATAACTCTTAATTGTAAACTTTGTAAATAAAGTTTGTCATAATATTAATATCATCTATGTTCTTTATTACTTTTTACAATGCTTTTTTACGACCCATTATTGACAGTTTGAATTTAGCAGTTAAGATTTGGAATTATTAGTAGAAGTTCTGAAGAAGATTGCTGGGATAATTGAAACTATCAATAATGAGTTGTAAAAAAGCATTGTAAAATGTAATAAAGAACATAGATGATATTAATATTACTGAATATGAATTTGGCTATGCAATAACAAAAATAATGTTTGTCATTCTATTAATTATTTTCAATGTTGGTTGTTTATCGTCAGATATAGAATTTTATCAACCCTCTCAACACTTTGTTATTATTGCTTTCCTACCACAATATGACAATCTTGAATCAAGAGGCAAATTTACTGTTCAAATATGACAGATTTTACTTACTTTCCAGAAAAAAACATATAAAGTAAAACGTTAATTATGAGACAAATAGAAAAAAAAAAAAAATCAAATAGTTTATTGCTTGGGAATTAATAAAAAGTTTGAATAAAGGGCGGCGATCAATGGATCGTAAAACTTCAGTCTCCACTCGACCACTGCATAACTCACACAGTTGAGATAATTAAATGTATAGCTTTTTCCAAGATCTATACTATATTCCAAATTATTATTTAAACAAATGATTCTAGTATAAATGTGATGCATCAGAAGTAAATAAATAATTTTAAATTGTGAACTGGATATATACTATTTTGCTTGATTGACGCGTTGATAAAATGATGCACGTTGGATTTTTATTACTTAAAAAATTTAATAATTAACAATAGGAGAAAACAAGATTAAGAAATTTTTAATCTGGTCAGTTATGATTTCATGATTATTATTATATAATTATATTATTAAGTGATAGATAGCGTTCTCATCGCCTATTGTACAAATGACATTCACCCGTAAGTGAAACTATCTCAACTGGGAATGCTGTTCAATTATAAAAAAACGGCAAACAAAATAATACAGCGACTGAATATTCAGAAATTCGTCACCTTAACTTGTTCAGAAATCGCAAATTGTTTATTTTTATATATATAAAACACTTCAACATATCAATATTGTAGGTTGAACAAATCTTGATATCCTAATAGTTTAATTTATTTTACAAATCCAATTAAAAGCAATAATAAAATTCCGCAAACAGTAAAATGCACGGTATCGATAAGGTCTTTTATTATGATGATATTTTTAGCTGTCTTCTAATACACCAATAAATTTGTGTGTATAAAAATGTAAATATTTATAAAATCAATCTCTTTTTTATTTTGTTTAAAAGTAGTAGACTGAAAATATATAGCATAATAGTTAATATTACTTACGAAAATTTTATGCTGAAAATAGAGTTATTTTTATTTTAAAAAGAAATTTGTGTACTCTCAATATTTAATATTATAAATTCAATTATTTTGGGATTTAACACTTAGAACGAAAACGCATGAGGTTGTTATTGTACTCCGAATATAATAATTATTCGATTTCTATTGGGTGATATTTATAAGGGACTTTTTCTTCCATCCAATGATTTCTGATATTTATCTTTTCTCCAAATTACATGTTTTAAAATGGCTTCCGTGTTATTTTCCAATCGGGTATTATATACATGCACTTGTGGAAATAAAACTGAAGTCTATCGTTTATATTTTTGTAGATATTGTATGAAATTAAGATGTAGCGATTGCATTTCACATGAAGTAAGTTGAATCTAAATTTAAAATATTCTCTACTTGACTATTTTAATTACATTCCTATTTTAACATATTGATTTAAAAAAAGAGCACACAAATTTTGGGTGTATACGGGTATAATATGATGATAATTGATTGTAAATATGCATATTTTCATGTAAAAATGATTTTTGTATTAAGAATGAATGTGATGATTTATCTAAGTTCATGACTCATTAATCTTCAAACGAATACTGTTTTCCTAACTCCAAAAACAAAAAAAACACTGAGTTAACAATTCGTGAAACCCAAATATTTTTACATATATCGGAGGCCAATTTTTTAGCGTACTTATTCATTCTCTTGAGATGATATTTTGTAACTTATACATCAAATTTTTCTTGCTGAAAAACGTCAATATTAAGTAATGGTAACTCTCCATTGTTAATAGACCTGTTCACTCCCTCCCAAGGAAATCTTGTTCAGTTAACCATAAAATATTTATTTAGTATCTTATATTCTCAATCCTTCGATTTATGCACATGCAATTTAAATTTATCTCAACGGATTATTTTCAATACCGTTATTTTGTATAATAAATTTGACAGAATAATAATTACTGATTATATTTAATGCGAGTTACACTTATACATATCTGTATAGAGAAATGTATATTGAATATAATAGTTACTGTGAAAAAAATATGAATTACGAAATAACTAGGTTTGAAAAGGTCTATTAGGGATTTGGAACCAAACCAATTTCTTCGACTAGCATATTCTACTGCATTTAGATATTTCCAATAGGAATTATGAACAAAAGATTTAAGACCAACTAGGAGAAAAATATAGTTCAGGTATTCTTGTAAAATTAAAAGTTTATTTCCAGGAGTTATTCAATTGCTGAAAGGCTTTGAAGCTGTTTTCCTTGTATTTGAATGTTATGAATAACAGGGATAGTGTCAAAGTATATAGGGATCGTAAATTTCTTACATTCGTTTCTTATAAATTTAATCACTATATGGATTGATTAAACTTTTTTTTTATCACTTATTTTTTTAGAAGTATTTTGATAGTCATTATCAGATATATAATTTTCAGAAGTTCTTGCATTTTTATTGATGTATTTTATATTAAGATTTTAATTGTGAACTTAGAGGAGATCAGCCACAATGATACAAATGTTCAAAAAGATTTTATGTGAAATTTTAAGAGGAATTATTTTATTATGAATTATTTCAAAAGTCATATTTTGTGAAAATTATTGTCAGTTTTCTCACTAACTTCTTTTATATATTACATGAATACTTGCTTTCATAAAGCTGGAAAGCTTTTTTCTGTATGTTAGTATTTTTTCCCATTTTGCTGATGAGCATTATTCAATGAGAATTTTTGGAATAGAAATTATTGGATGATAATTATGCAGTTAGATGAAAAATTATGAGTTATTTTTAACAATTAACAGTTGGTCAACCAATTTTCAAATATAATTTTTAAGGTTAATGATAATGTGGTCATATTATCTTTCATTTTATATCTATATAAGAAATTTATGAATGAGAGCATTTAAGTTTAATGATAATATGGTCATACTCCTGTCTTTCATTTATATCTATGTAAGAAAATGAAGAATAAGACCATTTAAGCACTCTTTATTGAGTCATTGTGAAAATAAGATATTGAATGTTATACTGTGTTTCCCCAAAAATAAGATCTGGTCTTATATTAAATTTTGCTCCAAAAGACAATTTGGGCTTTATTTTTTATATTAATATTTTATTCTTCCAATCATCTGGTACAACTTCGTCATTTACACATTTGATTTATAACTTGGCCAAAATTTGTTCTATTTCATCATCTGCTTCTTTTAAAATATCAATTATAATTCTATCATTATCTGGAGCTTTTCCCTTCTTCAGACATTTAATTGCATGTTTCACTCCTTCATTTAAAATCCTGGAGAATTCAAAAAATATAAGAGTTGTAAGAGATAGTTTGTCATGTTCTTTGTTACTATATAATTCTTAATAGAATTCGTCTAAACATGTATATGTATATCAGGGATGGAGAACATTTGACTTGTAGGCCAAGTCTAACCTTCAAAGCTCTCAATTAGACTAGACATTTTCACAAACATATATAAAATGAACCTCTATAAAACTTCTATTTAAACACACACATAACGCAGTGCAAATATTGAATTAAGAGTTAAGTAAACTAAAATATTTTCTCAACTACATGTTTTTCTCTCCCCAACCTTTATAATAATTCTATTCTTTCAGAGGTGCACTTTTTAACAAATTATATATATTGTATAATCTATTTGGCTATGAATTTAATCTATGATACTGAAAGCATTTTGTTTCTTTTTATAGTGTTTTTCACAAACAAACATCTAACTAGCAATAATAAAACTCAAATTTTGCTACATTATTATTTTGCATTGTTTTTATTAAGATGACTACATGGAGTAAGATAACAAAAATTGATATAGAAAATTGCAAATTTGAAAAGAAATGAAATAATGTGTATTTATTTAAGAAAACGATCTAGTAAACCAATTTACCTGATAAACTGGAAAGTATTTAACTTAATAAAGAATACAATATTAAGATATACTATTTATCAAATCTTTCTGACCATGCCAAAATTATTTGGGAAGTAAGAAATATTAAAATAGAAAACTTGAAAAGGAGTTTCACCAAGTAAACTTGCATATTTTATAAAAAAATACAAACAAGTCAAAAAATTCTATGATGGCAAAGTTATTTAAAAAAAAGAAGCAGAAAATTTGAAACCATTTTCTGAAGGGAAGTTTGCTGCTGTAGAATTTACCTGTGTAGAACATTAAAACAATTTGAGAATACATGTCGTAAAGATAGGTGCAATGAGAATCAGAAAAATTATCATTAATTATGGAACAGTCATCAATAATATTGATTATACTTTCTTTTTAATCCACAAAAAAATTATGGCCCTTGTTTAAAAGAAGAAAGTTGAAAAGATTGACTATCCTTAATGATTAAGTCAATAATTCTGTGTGGCCCATGAATGAGGTTATAAATATTCAAATTATCCTTGGCAGAGAAAAAGTTCCTCACTCCTGATATATATATATATATAGGGAGAGGGAGAGAATTTTTTCTGCAATTTCACCATATGCGGCAATCCAAACGATTATCAAATTTGAAAAGATTATATAGATTATAATTAATATTTCTTAAAATGAAAATTTAATATTAAAATAAATTATTTTTTAATTATCATAAAGTATAATAAACATTGTAAATCTATCCTCCCTCATGTTTTTTTTTTAATACATCATATAGAATATACCTATTTACTAAATAAATTTAAACAGGTCTGATATTGATTTGAAATAAGATATCTATAAATCATAAATGACCTCATTCTATTTTGCAATAATAACATGACAGAAATTCCACATGACTTCAGTGTACTCCTTGCAGTATCAGCAGCATATTATTTTCTTCACACTTATGCCATCTACTGGTGAAAACAAACTTTAAACAAACCTGGAGATATTGGATAGGACAGCACTAGATAAGGATTTATTAAGCATCATCCGGCATGTATTTGTTACTAAAACATACAGCAGGTTGCAAAGAAGTGTGTAGAAAAATATTCTTTTAGGGTAAAGATCTTCCATTCTCCAGGATAGCAATGAGATTATGTCTTTTTTTTTAAATGTAAATGGAATAAATTATCAAAATTAGAACAGCAAGTAGTAGAGCTACAGAAAAACAGGAAGATGTAAACATTGGAATCTCTTAGTCTTTCCAAAAATAAACCAAGTTACTTTTTCAAGTAAAAATGTCATATCATGAAAGGAAAGAATAATGGTATAGAATGTGGCATTGGGTTATATTTAAGGGATTAATAACATAAGGAAGTTTTTCCCTAACATTCTTGAGACTTTAATGCCTATTGGAGAAAATTTTACATGTTATTGAAAAACAGGTAATGTAATTTTTTTATTCTCTTAGAAGCTAATGCCTTATAAGTAATAAGATTATTTAGCTAACAGATTTAGTCTATAAAGTTGATATCTCTCAATTTTAGATAATGGACTTTCTTAGCTTGCCCTATTCAGAAGAAGCAGATGAATAAGAACAGTTTCCAGTCATTAGGAGGAAAGCACATGTTTTCCAGGAAACCCAATATGAGCTTATAGTTTAGAATAATCTACATGCTTCTTTTTGAGTTTAATTCTGATTACTTTTTGTTAAAGAAATATGAATCTTGGCAAGATGTTTGAGATGAGGATTTTTTTTAAATTTATAGAGATTGTAATAAACTTGCAGCAGTTTTATCTTGTTGAACTGAAATTTGAAATTATTTAGAATATTTCTTTTAAGGGATGATAAATATATATCTCATAGTTGTGTTCAGTGTGGATAGGTTCTCTATTGTGCTATATATGTAACTATATAAAGGATTTGATTTACATTTTGGGGGGATCAGTGTGAAGAGTAAGCTAGAAGAATTGAGAATATGAAAGATTAAAAATATAAGAACTAAACATTCATGTCCATTCTAGTGAACTTGGCATTCTGAATTAATGATGTTTTTTTTTAAGGAACCAAGTATATTAGTCAAAATAACAGTCACATAACTTATTAAGACTAGAAATTTCTCTTGATTTTTTTATGAGTAAACATTGTAAATGATGAAAATAACATTACTGAAATAGACTGATTTGTATATTCTTATTTGAAACATCAAACAAGGAGATATCTAACACCTTATTTATGTACAAATCAAACAATTGATAAGAATAGTAGATAGATGTTATCTGAATTAAAAAATTTGTATCCAGTTTGAATATTAAAGGTAATATCTCCTAACAAATTGATTAAACCAATATCATTAATACTCCTAAATGTTGCTCCTCTCATATACATCTTAATGCAAAAAAATTTTTTTAATAAAACTACTTTATTTTTCTGACAGTTTCGACTGTCCAGCAGTCTTCATCAGAGCATTCTCAATTTTCTTAAAGCTAGAGGAAATTGAGAATGTTCTGATGAAGACTGCTGGACCGTCGAAACTGTCAGGAAAATAAAGAAGTTTTATTAAAAAAATTTTTTTGCATTAAAGTGTATATGAGAGGAGTTATTATAAACAATATATATGAATGTATGAAAAAATGCAAAGATAGTAAAGAAGAAGAAAAAGAGTATATACTCCTAAATGTAACACATACATGGTTTTTCTGTTAACATCCAGCCAGCACTTAAGATTAGATATCATAATTAGAAATAAGGTTAAGTTTTTTGTTTAGATATCATAATTAGAAATAAGGTTAAGTTTTTTGATATAATGATGTCTTTATTGATAATCTTATTCATATGCATAAAGGGATAATGACATATCTTGATCAATTACCTTCTATTAGAAGCTGTCATTAATGCTTTATGCAAGCTTTTGATTGCTTCTTAATGAATTTTTCATTGTTTACTTGTTGTAGAACAATTATGATAGTAAATTATTAATGCAAAAACTAATTCGATTTCGAATATTTGTAAATCTCTTAATGCTTATGGAAATTTGACATGATATTTATTATTTCAGTATGTTTTTGTGTAGTTTTTTTTTTATTCATCAGGGAATATTAAATGAGGATAATTAACTATAAACTAATTTAGTGGCATACCACCATAGAACATGACCATAGGTAATTATGTTTTACAGTTTATTTCTGTATGTTTGACTATATAAGAGAGTAATTTTTCTGCTCGATGTAGTTTAACATAAAATGATCTAAACATTCTAATCACACACTCGTAATAGTTTAGAAATTAATAGCCTTGGGCCACCAATTAATTAGCACTACTGTTCATTGTATTGAAAAAAATTTAAAGTTATTATTGTTTAGTGTTTATCTTTCATGCTAAGATTGCTCTCTCTATATATATATATTTAATGTTTGCACAGTTATATGATGTAAATAAAATAGTTTTTGCTTTAAACTGTATGTTAGTTTTGATTTGAATTGAAGCAACACTTTTTACCAGCAATCTTTATCGCAAAAAATATGTGTATTCAGAATATAACAATTTTAAAGCGACACCCTGTACTATGGAATCATTTGAATTTCATATTTCTGATATAAAAAATGACTATTTGTATAATTTACAAATATGCTGTTGATAAATTTGCACATTTTTTCTTATATTGAAAATCATTTATTCATTGCTTGTATTAAGAACTATTAAAGTTATCTAAAAAAAAGAAATATTCTTAAGATAAATAATCATAATAGAAGGAAAAGTTGTAAAAGCACAGAAATTGAATTCAGTTTGATTTAAATTGTAATGGTATTACAATGAATAGTTCATTATATAGATACAGAATACTTGTTTAAATTATTTAGTTTTATTATTATCAGATCATTAGTTATCAATTTATGGCTTATATTAATATATATATATATATTGTTTATTGGATATTTTGCCTTAGGTACACATCTTAATGATATAAACAAGTAAAACATCACAGGAATAACATTTTCTATTCTTGCGCAAGCTATTTAAACAATAACAAGCTCCATATAGTAGTGCCACCTAGTGCAAGACTTAGTAAACAATGGTTAAAAAGTTTGTGCATAAAATCCCTATCTAGTGTCAACTCTTCCAATATTCCCAGACTTGTTTTTTGCTTGAGGCTTTCATCCGTGATGAGCCTTGGATCTTAGAGCACTGCACCTAGATATTAGGATCTAATGCTACACTCCAGCACTCACCTTTTATCTATTTAGTTATCTATTTAAGCATAGAAAATGGTGATCATGTGATGTTTTAGTGATTTATATCCATTCTGCCAATATGATTTATGGTGATTTGTGTTTTTTTAAAAACCAATGACACTAAACTATAGATATTGAACTGAGTTCAGACCTATATAACTATAAAAGTGAAAAAGCTTGGATTGAAAACATTATTGTGTTTTTATCTTGGCCTCATAGATTTATAGTTAACTAAATAGATAAAAGGTGACTTCTGGATGGTTGCATTAGATCCTAAAATCTAGGTGCAGTGCTTTCAAATCCAAGGTTCCTCACTGATGATAGCCACAAGCTAGAACCTAGCTGGGGATAGTGGATGAGTAGATAGTGATTTTATGCACAAACCTTCTTGCATCCATTGATTATTAAGGCTTGGACAGGATGACACTATTGTATATCGAGTTTTCTACTGTTTAAGCATCTGAAATGATATAAGATAATCATTGTAATAGTGTAAGAGCTTAATAAAGCTTATGATATACCTCTAAAATTGAATTGTTAGAATGAATTGGATTAAGAAAGTAGAAATAATGACAAATTATCACTGATAATAATTAAATGTATTGCATAGTAATCTTACCTGCCTTCCAGCAGAGAATTTAACATACATAATATAAAGCAAAAAAGAAGTTTACTGAATAATTTGGCTTAGTAATACATAGTAAAGTTAAAAAAAAGAGAAATAAAATTTCTGCTGTACATAAAACAAATAAATAAATAATGAAAATTAATTTTAAACAAAATATATATAGTGCATGGAAAGGAAGCGATGGGAAATGCTGAACAAATTTGGATTTAAAAAGCTATATAATCCATGGGGAAAAGGAAATTTTGATTTAAACATATTTTCTCAAGTAGAAAGGAAATATTCAACAAAATAATAGAAGAGTGTAATGTTTCAGTTTTAAAACATGAAAACAAATGTAACTATTGTAGTAGTTGAAAAAGAAAATGAAGTTATTAAAACTACAGCCAATCTAGTTAGCTAATTGACTGGTAAATAGAATCTCATTATTCTTATCCAAAATACAAAACAACAGCAGAAAATCATTAAAATCTTTCACTACCTGTCAGTTAGAAAGTTTGATGAGTAATGTCTTGTCTTTCATTGTTTGTCTATGGAGACTTGTTGAATTGGTCTTTGCTCTGTAGTGGGCATTAAACACTATTTTACCTATATATAGTTTTGTTTTTCTGATGGTGTATGGTGGTGGCATTTTAATTGTTAAATGTTTTTACAAACTGTTACATATTCTAAAATGAATTTATCTGAATACAACAAATTAAATGAAAGAAAAAATAAGTCAAGAGAAATTAAAAGATGGTAATAATTAATTAACATTTATTAACTTTACATAAACTATATATATATAAAGGACAGTTAACATTTTAAGTATTTATAAAATCTGCCGCTGATTAATATTTTCAATTCTCATTAATATTCATTGTTGACTATATTCTAACTCTTTCAATATTATTCTTAAATCTAGTTTACAGTATTCATAAGTTAATTGATACTCACAGTTCTCTTTCTGATCAATCCTATAGATCCTGTCAAGCGTATGTAAATAAAATAAGATGTGTGAGATCTGTTTGTTACCTTAACAGGCTATTAATATCTACAGAGGTTCGATATCTGGAATCCCTCATTGCGGAAAAAGTTCTCCACTATTTTCCGCACTGCATTTCTCCTGGATCTTTTTTACTCCAGTCAAATATACTATGACAGCACTAATAGCACCAAGAACATCACGGAAAAAATCCCCGCTCCTTTCTGCACTCGTTATTTTACATAAATATCGTTTCATATCTGGTAATCCTTGATTTTATTAGTGATTACAATTTTCTTTTTTCTGTTTCTGCCATAAATTTTCTATGATAATGATCAGTCTGTTTCCAGCATAATTTAATTTGCATAGCTGTCTTTTCTTTTATTGTAATTAGTTATGTCGATCTCCATTGTAATTAAGCAATTTTTCTTTAGCATTTCATTTAGTCAGTTTTACACATTTGCTCACTGCTTTATATATACAATGTTAACTTTTTCACAAATATTTTAATGTAACATATGTTTGCTAGTTTAATTATCATTTTACATTTACTTTATCTTTAAGCAATCTGCGTTCATTGCTCTCTATTTTAAATAATATTTCTATAATTAAACTTTATGTTTTTTTTTTCTCCTTTGTTTTTCTGGAATCATTAAATATGGCTTCCTATCTTATACATTATTAAACTTAATAAATCCATATTTTTAGCCAAATACAACACAAACCATTCAAAATTTATTTTTATTTTTCTAACTATATTAACCTGTTAATAATAATGCACAGATTAGTACAGAATGCAACATTTTGAGTAGTATTATTCTCGCTTCCTCAAGTGTTGCTGGCCTAATCAAGGACAGTCAGCATGAGAATTGAACCTGCAACTGTTATGTATTTTTAGTTCATTTAAAAATCAACAGTTCATTTTCCATACTATCTGTCACAGATTAGATCATCAAACCTGAAGGAAAGAGGAGAATAGAATACTACTACCTAAAATTTATTTTGGTAGTTGTGAGTTTTGACCCAAGTGGACACAAGAGGCACTGGTCAGGGTCAACCACAGAAATACTTAGAGTAGGGACCCCAAATGCAGCAATGCAAATTTCAGCCGGAAGGTGGCGCTGTTCACAATGCGTAAGCACAAGATCATTCCACCAGCTGGCTGGCAGCAAAGCTGCCCGTTTGGTGGCGCTGGTCGGAATGCATAAGCTCATTTAGCTTACATACTCTGCTACCAGCGACTACCAAGAACCTAGGTGGCGCTGATTGCCGTAAATACATCTAGTTTATGTGTCGTCTGCTACCAGAAACTACCAAGATTCTAGCCCACTATGTGGCGCTGTTTCTCCACGTTACACACAGAAAAATCGCACTGATAGAGTTTATGTATATACTACTTAAAAGATGAATGGCATATAATGTACAGGTGTGATTAATTAAGAAGCTACAACTATTTAAATATTCTTTCAAACTTAGTAGTATCACATGCTATTTCACAGTTTTATAAATGGATGTACTTTTAAATTTTTTTTTTTTTTTAAATCGATCTTTTTTTTTTAATTATGGTATGTACATCCAAAATGTATTACTTCATAAATATTTTTAGCCATTTTTTATTTTCATAGATGTTAAAATTTATAGTACAACTAATGTATAGTTTTATCTCTCACTTAGTTGTATAATGTCAACAACTGTGAAAAGATAGAATGATACCAATGTCTTTTAGCTCTTGTTATATGAGCTTAATTTTTGGACATAATTTTAAGCTGTATGGTGAATTTTAATTTATATGCGGACTAAATAATTTGAAAACACCATTAACATATTCAGATGAACAAAACTAAGTCTTAGTTTTAACAACCTCTAAATATCAAGTGAAAAATCCAGTTTAATAAATGTAATAATAAGTAGGATTAACTTTAAATATAAATATTCCAATGGTGATTTCACATTATTTAGTCTCCACATAAAATGAAATATTAGACAAAATTCATCCTATAGTTTGAAAGTATGTCAAAAAACCAAGCTTATATAACAACGGAATGAAAAGATAGAAAAGAGGTTAATATCATTTTTTCTTTTTGTTGTTGTTGACATTACGTAATTCAGTGGGAAGTACAGTTATTTTTGTTATGATTATTTATTATTACATATATATAGTTTTATTTTTTGTGTGTGTTTTAAGGTTGATTCTCATTATTGCCCCAGCTGTTTAGAGAGTATGCCTACCACGGAAGCTAGAATGAAAAAAAATAGGTAAATGTTATTAAAAAAATTTGCTTATATATATTTAATGAATAAATGGATAGTTATGAACTGAATTTGCCTAGCTTTTTAGTATGATATAACAGTTCTTGAAAAAGAATCTAATTTAAGATTTTGACTAATATTCTGGGGCATCAAAATTTTAAGTTATTCTGTAAAAAAGTATTCAACACATACAGTTAACATTAAAATTTTGATTTCATGGTGCTTTTTAAAAAGGCTTCACACAACAATATAAAGTATTCATTTCAGAATAACTCAATGCTGTACATATAGAAATTCTGTTGATAGCATTTTAGTATGTATGACTTGGTGGTGTTACTTAGGTGGTGTTATTTATTTTTTGTAAATATATATATATGGGTGTGTGTACTTATAGATAATGATAATAAATCCTGTGATGTTGGATAATTTTACAAAAACAGTAATATAAAGTTGTGATTATTTATTAAGCACATAGGGAGTATGGAAATGCTTTTAGAGAACAGCTTTAACCTTTATCATATGTGCCTTGAATGTTTATAATAGTCAAACGATGTCTTTTTTTTAACTTTAGAGGGTCTTCTCAAACATCGACACAAGATAGTGACTTTATAAAGATAAGAATAGCCATTCTTTAACCTAAATTCCCACTCATATAGGCCAATCTGAAGCATCTTGATTTGGGAATGTGAAGCTGTTGGTCTCTTCACTATTGCAAACATTCAAGGTGCATATGATAAAGGTTATGTCTTCCTCTAAAAGTATTTAAAAACAGAATTAGTTATAAAAACATATTATTATTTTTAATAATTTAAATATGTATTACATTTTGTATTTAGTAATAATTTTAAATGTAAAAAGTGGTAGATGTAATGCAGATAAACCTATTTTACAAAAGAAAGTTTATTGAATTATATAAAAAATACAGATATAACTCTTGGATTATTAAATATATATACTTTTCAATTATAAACCACCTAATGAAAAAAATAATAATAATTCTATTATAAATAATAACAACAGCTCTAAGAATAATAAAAAATGGATAAAACTTTCATACTTGCCTAAAATATATCGTACATTACTAAAAAATAAAAAATTATGTAGAAAAAAGTGTTAATATAGGATGGCCAAGTAGTAAATATCTTGACAAAATTATAAATAATTATAAAATAAGAGATGATATGAAATATAAAAAAGGAATTGTATATATAATTTCTTGTGGGAATTGCAGCATGATCATACAGGGAAACGGATGAAAGAGCAAAAGAACATACTAATATAGTTAATAGAATCAATGATAAATCTGCCTTTTATATTCATTATTTAAAATACGGTCATAAAATAGATTATGTAAAAAATTTAATATCTTTAAAGTATATTGAAGAACCTAATAGAAGGAAGATATATGAAACCAGTTACATCAATTACAACAAACTTATTTGTATTAATATATATAAAACATCAATTAATTTAATTAATACTTAGCTAGGGATAAATGAATCGAAAATGATGTAGTATACATTCATACAGTTTTTTTTTCTCTCTCCATCTCTTCCTTGCAAATATTGTATTATTATAATAGACTAAATAATTTTATGTAAAAAAGATAGATGTCACTATGTATACAACGTAGATTGAAATTGTAAAATAGTCCCAACATATTGAAAATGGCAAAAATCAATATTTGCCGAAAATGCTTTTCTGTATTTTTATTGCTACTTTATATATGAAATTACTGCTGTTATATGAATATATTTTATTTTATATCATATGAATTATTTAAATAATTAATAAAATATGAATTTTATTATTTTGTAATACATATGTCATAGATTGAGAAGTTAGATTATTTTCCAAACTAACTGGCTTATGTGACTTTTTTTTTTTTTTGTCTTTCCTAATATATAACATTGAGCGTAATTCTATATTTTATTTTTAAAAAAATAGTGAAATTTGCTTTTGAAACAAATTTTTTATCTCAAACTAAAAATTTCTCTTACAGCAAACACTGGACTTTGTCCTCAGTTTTAAAATATTTTTTTTATATGCTTTTATTGAGCATAGTCTATTTTTTTTTTCTGTCTGTCTGAGAAATCTTGTAATTCAATTTTCTATTAATTTCCTATCTAGTTGAAACATTACATGCATATATATTGCTGATGGGAATACATTTTTTTTAGAATTTGCAAATAATTTTATCAAAAAAAAATAATGAAAAATTTAAATATTTAATTTTATATGGGATTTTGTACTGTATGGTCATGGCATCTAGCTGCTTTACTATAGAAAGAACTAATTGTAGTAAATAAATTAATGGGGGGGGGTCATTAAATGATAAATGCTATTCACTAATCTGCATAGTAATGTTAGAATTTCTTAAACAAGATGATAACTAAAAATAAGTCTCAGAGATAAAAATGGCAATTATATAAAGTTGATCTTTAACAAAGCCAATTTTCCTTATAGTTCCCTCTGCTTAGACAATTACAAGAATATTTTTCAAAAATAAAAATTACATATCCTAAATTAGGTATTTGTAAAATTCTAAACTTTGTTGAAGCTTCGTAGTTTTTTCAATGTCATTAAATATGTGTAGTGTGTGATAGAAAACGATCAAGTTAAGTTTATGAATTATGGGAAGATTTTGAACCTTTAACTTAAATTAATCTTTATTAATTTCACTTTAATGAAAAAAATATAGCTTTAAATTTGACAATAATTTTTTATTTTGTGCTCTTTCTTATAAAATTTATAAAACTAAAAAAGAAAAGAAAATGTATAAAAAATAAATGAAAAAATATTTTTATTCATGAAATGGACTAAAAAAATAAATTTTTATCAGTAGTTTTTTTTGTTTGGTAAGAAAATTTCTGAACATGAATGCTGCTAGTTTTTATTTGGATTGGGTAATTTCAAGAATATTGAAGAAACTTTTTTTTTTTTACTTTTTGGTGCATTTGTATGTGTAAAAGCAATTTTTTTTTTAAATTTAGAGTTTATTTAAATTTGAAAAAAAACCTAATATCAACTAATGATTAATAAACCATGAAAATAGATAATTTTGCAACCGCTTTGAAAATAAATATATGGACATAGTACAAAGATTAATTTACTTTTATAATAGTAAGAGTTTGCTAAATAATTATTTTGCATTCATTTACATTATATAGTACTATTTAAAATAGTTTGTGTGAGGCTGTATTTTAATCATTTTAATGCAAGCATTATTTAAAATCAGATAATTAGCAAGCCTGCTTCAGTGTTATCGAATATTGAGTTTGATATTTTATTATTATTTTTATGAAAATATCTCATTTTCTTTCATTTGTCATGTTTATAGAATTTGTTTATATAGTTTGGGAATATAAAGATTCAAATGATGTCAACTTTCATCAGATTTCAATCATATTTTAATTTTAATCCAGCCTGCATAGTATTTTTAAAAAAAAAATTTATTTTTTTTTAAATTCTGCATTTCATTTTCCGTTAAATATACATGAAATTTAATGTGAATTAAGATATTTATTTATTATGGATTCAAATGTGCTTATTGATTAAATTGAACAAAACTGATATGGAAAAGTGAATTTTTGATACATCACTTTCTTTTTTAATCATTCGAATTAAAAACAAGATATCGAGCAATTTGTTTTTCTTCTATTTATTGTAAATCTTTTTGAAATGACTGTGATTCAAAAAAGATCGTATAAAAGAATATAATTTATCCAAGTGATTTTTTTTCTTTTCTTTTGGATTGCTGACATTTTTCTACTTTCATCTCACATGGTTTAGACTTTAGAGATTCATTTTAAAAATTTTCAAGGGAATCTTTTTTTTTTTTAATAAAATTATTTTTATCTTTTTGTTTAAATGCTGTTTTTTTTTTTTTGTAATAAGTAAATAAAATACTTATCTTTATGTAAAAGAAATCTCAGTGTAACACCAGAATTATTTTTTCCTGAAAGATAAAGCAAAAAGTTTTTTTTTTTTTTTTTTTGTCATTTTTATGTTTTTTTAAATCAGGGTTTGAAATATATAATATATATTGCTTTTATAATTAATTTCTTTTTTTTTTTATCTTTTAAGTTATTTTTACTTCTAATTAAATTTTGTTACTTTCATTACTAATTTCAATTTTTAAAAAAGATTTTGTTTTACTGAAATGTACTATTCTTTTTTTAAATGCTCTTTGGGTCAAATCTTGTAATCAATTTTTAACCTATTTCTAGCTCATGGATTTTCTTCAAATTTTAAATACATCTTTGGTTTCAATGACAATTCAGTATATTAGGGTTGTCCAACCTAACAATGTTCATAGGCCACAGCTCAAATCACATTCAATTTGGTTTGATATATTTTGAGTCATGCATAGTAGATGACACGATATTTTTTTAAGCAAACACTTTCATTTAATTTGAGGAAGAAATTTTAAAGGTGTTTGTAGTTAATTAAATAGTAAGAAAAAAAATGAAGAATAAAATCTTAACTTGCTTTTGAATTGTTCACATAAAACTTGATTTTTCAAACAACTAACTGCCTTAATAAAAACAAAAATTTTGCACCTAATTTTTAATTTTCTTTTAACTAATGGATTTTCTTCAAATTTTGTATACGTGTTTAGTTTCAACTGACAATCTGTTATAACAATAACAATATTTCTGGGTTATCCAACCTAACAATCCCACAAGCTATATTTCAAGTCACATTTAAACTGGTAAATTTTGAGTCATGCCAAGTAGATGTTGTTATAAATACTTTCATTTAATTTGAGAAGGAAATTTTAAGGGTGTTTGCAATTAATTAAATAGAAAGAAAAAAAATTAAAAATAAAATCTTAACTTGTTGTTGAATTGTGCACATAAAACTTGATTTTTTAAACAGCTGCCTTAATAAATTCAAAAATCTTGCAACTGATTTTTAACCTACTTCTACCCCAAATTTTCTTCAAAGATATAGATGACAATGCAATATTTCAGTGTTATCCAGCCTTATAGAATTTCAGGCTGCAAATTTTATTTCAAATACTGGAAATACTATGATCTTAAGATTTTAAATTCTAATGTAAATAACTTTTCTATTTATGAAAAATAATTTTGAGAAATTGAAGTGATATAGAAATAGAGTTCTTAACAATAAGTCACTTGCAAAGTACCCAAATGCTAAAAGAAGAAAAATAATATTGTGCCACTACATTTTGATACCTCCCATAATTTTACAATAATAAGATGGCCAGATGAGGGTGCCACTAAGCATATAACCTAAAACCACATTCCAAAGCACATTCGACAATCATGGTTATGTATTTATTTACGAACGGCAGTCACCAAATATTTTTTTTGAATGTAATCTTACATGGACTTTAATTTTACCAAATGGACACTTAACTATTTAAATGAGTAATCTAGATTAAAACAGACACTTAACTATTTAAATGAGCAATCTAGATTAAAACAGACACTTAAGTAAAGTTTAATTATTTATTATATTCCTTTTCTTATTGGAATTTTTCCTACTTACTTTTTTTTTTTTTCTTTTAGCAACCCTAACTAACTCGATCTATTAATAAAACCAAAACACAAATGTAAATTTAAGTGCAAACCTTATCCTTTTTTTTTTAATGCGATCCAAATTATTTAACAAATATTTTTTTCTTATATGAGCTGTTTTCCCTGTGGACGATAGTGGTCCAAGTTAATTTTGGCAACCCTAACCAAGTAGGAGTGGACTCAATGGCGACTTACTATAAGAGTGTGCCATATTGCAACACTCAAACATTCTCTTTCTAACGTTAAATAATATATTCAAAACCTTAAGAAAGTAACGTAAGGGTCCGCTGTTTGCTTGCAGTCTACGCGCATTCTTTTTCTTTCAAATACCCGGTTCTGCCATAAGGTTCTTCTGTTACTTGTGGACGGATTTACTAACTAAACTTTTATCTTCCTCCCCTCCTGTTTTGGCTTTCTAGACCAAGCAGTTAATATTCATTCCCATATACATACTTGAAATATAATAATAAACGGAGATTGTAGACAAAATAAATTTTTGATTAATGAAAATTAGTAATATTGTAACGGTAAGATTTCATATGCCTTGTTAACATGTTGCAAAATTCCACCACCACGATCGAATGGCGGCATAACAGGTGGGTTCAGGGCCTGTGATACCATATTCGAACATAGTAAATTTATTCACAACAAAACCCACATGACAACGCATATACCCTAACAATAGCATTATTTTCTAGGCCCGGTGGTCAGGTAAACAAGAGACTCTAACTAATGGTTTCACCTTACGGACTACTACTATATTCTACTATTCATTGATATGAGTGATACTAATTATTATTTAAATTAAGCAGACACAGACATGGATATAGATAATTTAAATATTTAATTGCGGTTAATTTACATAGGTAAATATATTACGCTACCTGGATATCAATATAAATTACATCCCATGCCTCACATTTAAGTGGCGAATGTTACGAGACACGCTACGATATCTTAATGAGGAGTGCATTCGTTCACAAAGCTATCATCCTATTTACTTTATAATATTAATATTTATTCTAATAATTTACTAAAGATTAACAGATGTGGAGGAGTGGAGCTAGACCCAGCATAAACTTCATAATTATTATTAAAGCGACCTGCGGTAGCATGGATACTGCCGAGCTATAAGAGAATCGGCTTTCTAAAAGGATAATCGCAGAAGAAATGTTGGAGGCTGGTGGGATGATCAAACGTCAGATCGGAGCCCTGTAAGTACATCACGAGCGCGGTATCGGTATGAGGTCGTAGCCTTTCCATCCCCGACTGCATGACAAGGTAATTACTATTGGAATAGGAAGAGGGTCAGCCAAACATCGGGTCGGAGCCCTTAGGAGTGGTCACGAGCGTGGTATCGGTACGAGGTCTTAGCCTTTCCATCCCCGACCGTATGACAAGGTTCCTGTGCTATTATATATTTTGTTGCTCCTTAAGTGCGAGAGCAAAACGTTTACAGTACCTCTTTTACATTTCTGCGATATAAAAATTCATGTATCAATAACTAGCGCAGTTCACAACTCTAATGCAAACGCATTTATTTATTCTATGCTTGGCAAGATAATATAAATCTATCCCCAATCTCCACATGACTAGCATTTAATTTACTATCATTAAAAAAACCCCCTTTCTTCTTAACATTATGGCTTTATTTAAGATTTAACTAACCTAACATGAATGATAGCCCATTAACAAATACACTAACTAATAATATAGATCTCGTCTTTATAAAACATATTAAATTTATTATATGATTCCCGAGCTGAAATCTATTAACCGATATGATTTACTGTTATGATATTAACTCGCAGAAGAGGGTGGCCCTTCCGCGAATTAGATAAAAAAAAAAAAACATCAGCTCAGAAACCACATGGGCATGAAATATAATCTTAACGAATACAATAAAATTTGGATACCCAAATAGAATAATGATAGATAGATTAATTTACGAGGTTCATTATAAAATAGTATTATTACAGAAAATTGTATAGATTTAATTTTAGAATTACATAATAGTAGAAATTGAAAATGAAATTAATATATTAGAAATATAGAGTTCAATTAGAGTTCCAAAACAATTTTATTCTTGGGTATCATGTTACCTTTAGTTCATTTAAGTGTGCACACTGTTTGGAGAGTCCGAGTTTCCTGGTTCAACAGCAGTTACATTTAGGAGAAGATTTATTCAACGGAAGTAGCAGAATTCTAGGTTTATCACATTTTCGTGGGAATTTTAATATTGTATAGCCATCAGTCTGGAGGAGCGTCGCACGGCGCCTACTCTTGGCACATTGCTAGATATAAAATTTGGATCGCAAGAAATATAACAAACAGCATAATTGGAATTAACGTTTCGGGTTCTAGCCTTTCATTGATTATTTTAACAATCAGTTGTCTTTTTATTCTCTTTTTTCTTATCTCTGGGATCCATCGAGCAATACGTCATCCATGCAGCTGTCTCTCGGGTCTGTGCCATACATCTCTTTAGGTCACGGATGCAATAGTTATACAGGTTGGAATTTCAATCTGATCACTTTTTAAATTTTACCTTTTACATGACGTAATTTATAAAAGTTGTTTTTAACAAACCTTTTTCTTTGTTTCTGTATGTTTAAAATACCTTTTTAGCTCTGTCATCTCTTTCCCCCTCCCGCTATGACTTGCCTTTAATTAGCAGGGGAATTTTAAAAGCATCTTTATTTTAATTGAGAATTATTTATTTTCATAATTTAAGTATTACCTGGACCTGACCTAAATAATAATATGTTTACGTTTTAAAATATAATTATTGATTTTTTTTATAATTTAAAATATTATTTAAACCTATCAGAATAATTAATAGGATTATTTAACTTTATACAACTTACGCACGGCAATTTAATAATACCTTGCAATGCGTTATTTTTAAATAAAACTATCGGAGTATGTGCGCATATATAACATTTAATTATTTATTTAAACAATTTACAGATATTGTATATTATTACGCACTAATCCGATATTCAAGGTCAGAATCCATGTAAACCCATACTAAAAGGGACGAGAGATAGAATGATGACAGAACCAAGGTGAAACTAAGATTTGAATACAAATCTTACAGTTTCAATATATAATTAATAACCCTTAGTAAAAACCCTCTCTATTGTTGAAACTTTTTTCTTTACAATTACATGAATGTATTCTATTACTCTATTATGCTATAATAATAATAAAAGTTCTCGAAGAAAAGTTCATAATTACCCTGATCGATCAGTGATGTGCGTTTATCCAGCTGGTTAAAGTTCTTGTATGAATTTTCTTTCAATGGCTGGCGTCAATCCTCTGATAGTTCCATTGATTTGAATTGGTTTTTTCCGCTAGCTCTGCACATTCTTGTTTCTCTTGGTTGGTGTTCGCATAGGTAGTTCTAGATGGTGATAGGAGACGTAATTCCCCGAGGGAAAAGTCCTGATGTCCCTTAGGCAGCCAACATTTTCTCTGCACTGTATAATATTCTTCTTAATTTCTCTTCCCTGTGCTTAAACTTTATATTGATACGAATTCAAACCAAATTAAATCAACATACAAAGTCAAATGCCAAGTAGTCCAAACAAATGCAAACTCTGTAATTTATATGTTCTGAGTTCTTTCAAAATCCGGATTCACAATTTTTAGCTATATTTTAGCACTTTTATTTATATCCTTTTTTGGTCATTCCATTTTTTTTTTTAAGTAGTGGTAAGTTCTGGTTTAATTAGCGTAATAGATAACTAAATACTTTTGATATCTGAAGTTTTAACAATCACAGAAAAAAAAAAAAATCTATCCTTTTTTCTTACCCTCACCCTTCTCTTTCCAAATATTAGAATTAAGACAAAAAAACCTTCTATTAAAAGAAAACTTTCAAGTTCTTATTTTTATTTTGATTTAATTTATTTCAATAATTAAACTGAAGGAATGTTGATTCTTCCAAGATAAATAAAAAAAAACTTTTAAAATAATATTTCAAAAAAAATATTATTTGCTTTTTAGTACATTAATCAATAAATGAAATGACAGCATTTTAAATATATATATATTTTTATCCGACCATTGAGTTTATGCGTACTTAGATTATTCAAGTCTTAAATTAATTCCAGTAATTATTTCTATATATCTATGCATGTTTGTTTTAGACTAATTTAAATTTATATTATACATTTGATTTATTCATAACTATACAATATTTTAGAAATGTTTCAAAAAAAGATACATAATAAAATGTAACTGTTTTGGTGAACTGTTTGTTAGCAGATATCAGTATTCAATAAATGATATAATGAATATTGTTAAACTTATCTTTTCCCCAGCATCTGTTGTATTATCATATAAAAGATTTGTTAAATATATTTGCTTTTAGATGTGCCAATTGTTTTGACTGTCCAAGCTGCAAACATACTTTGTCTACGCGTGCTACCAGTATCTCGGTGCCAGCAGCAGACGAATCTTCTAAAGCTGTCACTAAAAAGGTGTATTACCTTGCCTGTGGCTTTTGTCGTTGGACTTCTCGAGATGTGGGCATTCCAGATCAGTCAGTCGGTAAGATATAATCAGTGATTTATGTAAAAATTAGAAACTGATAACTTATATCAAATTTATTGCTATTCTATTTTTTTAGATAATTCCATTTGGTACTTTCTGTTTTTTTACGTCTTCAATAATTTAGTTAAACAAATGATAATTAATTTACTTTAATGTATTAATTTTTAGGTTTCAGAAATTTGAATTAATAATTACTTGAACAAAGTTTACATATTGATCAGGTGCAATATTGATTATTAACTCACTTTTTTTTTATGTTGATTTTCTTTTTTGATATGTGAATAATATGATCTTAAATCTTCAATTCAACTTACGGTCTTTAATCTATATGCTAGATAGGTACTCATTACATAGCCAGGCTTGACCGCTTGTTGGCGTTGTTGCCAGTCAAAAACAATACAATGCAACCTTACTGGGCCGCAATTTTTAAAATGCCGCGACTTATGGGGCTGCATAAACAGCATTTGTGGGTGTTCTTGGGTAGAGAGAATGCCAACAAGCAGCCAAGTCGGCTATGTAATTAGTACCGTTAGATTTATTGATTAATTATTACAATATATCGGAACAAAATATTACACAATCCAATGATGCTCAGTTGTGAAGACTACTAGTCATAACTTAGTCTGGAGAATATAGTTTGTAGTACTATTTGTTGACTACTGATCTCTTTTATTTTTTTAAATGGCACCATAATAGAATCATATAGAATGGATTGATGCTCCTAATTGTTGCTATATGCTTCTATTTGTTGCTTCTCTCATAAGCATTATAATATTTATCTTTATTTAAGTATATTTTTAAAAAAATATTCACAGTATGTAATTTTATAAATCATTGTCTTGATCTTGTGACAGATAAAGGCGAACACATGCTCAGCATATATTATTTAATTGGAAATAAAGTATGTCTTATTGCACGTTTAATACGTGTCATAGATATTATTCTACTAGATACATGGCAGGAACAGTGCTTATAAAAACTAGAACAAGAAACAAAATTGTTTTCGAAAATTTTTGTCTTTAACCAATAGTGGAGATAAAACAAAGTAGATGTTTAAATTCATGTACAGCAGTTATATATGTCTAAATTTTTCACATGAATTTTGCAAAACTGAAGTGAAAAAGGAAAATTGCAAAAAAAAATTATCCAGCAAAAAATATCTACATAATAAAGGATCATTGCTGTTTCAGAATAAAATTTTTTAGTAGTATTTAAATCAAGCAATTAACTATTATTTAATCCAGATGAATAAGACTTTGACATTAATATCATTATGAATATAATTTTTCCATCTTACTTCAAATAGTATATATTAAAAAAAATTTTTTTTTATTGTGTATATATATTTCGACTATCCTGCAATCTTCCTCAGAACTATGATGTAAAACAGGCAAAACTCATTATACGTATTGCCACACACAGCAAGCTAGAGTAATCAATGGATGCCAGAAGGCTTGTGCATAAAACCCCATCTAGTGCCTACTCATCCAATATCCCCAGACTAGTTTCTGGCTTGTGGCCTTCATTAGTGAGGAACCTTGGATCTGAGAGCACTGCACCTAGATCTTATGATCTAATGCAATCCTCTAGTAGCTGCCTTTTATCTCCACTTAACTACGAAACTATGAGTCTTAAATTGAAAACACCTTAATATTTTATATAGTCATATAGATCTGAACTCAGTTCAGTACCTATACATTTTGGTGTCTTTAATAACCCTAACCACCAGTATTCTATTAGGCAGGATTATAGTGAGTTTTGCCTGTTTAATAACAGTTATAAGCAAGCATAAGAAATATGATCATGTGATGTTTATTGGCTTAAAACCAATCCTGCCTAATAGGATATTGGTGGCTATGGTTATTAAAGAACTAAAGACACCAAAATGTGTAAGTACTGAACTGAGTTCAGACCTATATGACTATATAAGTTGATGAGCTTGGATTGAAGATATTAAGATGTTTTCAATTTAAGACTCATAGTTTTGTAGTTAAGTGGAGATAAAAGGTGGCTGCTAGAGAGTTGCATTAGATCCTAAGATTTAGATGCAGTGCTCTCAGATCCAAGGCTCCTCACTGACGAAGGTCACAAGACAGAAACTAGTCTGGGGATATTGGATGAATAGGCACTAGATGGGGATGCACAAGCCTTCTGGTATCCATTGATTACTCTAGCTTGCTGTGTGTGGCAATATGTATAGTGATTTTTGCCTGTTTAATAACAGTTATAAGCAAGCATAAGAAATGGTAATCATGTGACTATGATATAATAACATAAAATAAATAAATAATATAATTAAAAATTTAAAAAATAAAATAAAAAAACATAATAGAACTAAAATAAATTAAATTTTATAAAATAGAATTACAACCAAATAAAATAATCCAGATAACATAAAATTAAATATATAACATTAAAGTGAAATGTAAAATAAATATAGTTTGTACATGTATATTACCACCTGTTTGAAATATGATTTAAAAATTGTAATTATATAAAATATTACACCAAAATGAAGGAAGTGGTAGGCTTAGTGATCTTTTTGAAGAATATTATGGTTGTTTATCATAAAAACCTTATGTGGTCAATTCATTCCATTTTATGAAAGTCTACATTTTATTTGAAGCATACGAACTTACGAGAGTCACAACTTATTCCAAATCGGGTTTTTTTTCTGCATTGTTATTTTTATTTATTATAGTATTCTTACTCATAATTCAACTCTATGTACCTCTGATTAATATATATAACTTTGTTTATTGCTTAAGCTTCAATCTTAATTTTTAAAGAATTTATTGTTTACAATTTCATCTCAGTGTTATGAATTCATTTTACCAACAATACTTGTTTTTGATCAATAATTTTTATTGAAGAAATTTTTTTTTGGAGTCACTCCTGTCATATTAGACTGTAAATTTGTAATCCATGTTTAATAAAAAAAAATTAAATCATAATGTAGACTTGAAAGATGCAGTAAGCATCACATGATCACCATTTCTTATGCTTGCTTATAACTGTTATTAAACAAGCAAAAATCTCCATACAGTATCTTAGTGCAAGCCAGAGTAATCAATGGATGCCAGAAGACTTGTGCATAAAAAATAAAATAACAGTTATAAGCAAGCATAAGAAATGGTGATCATGTGATGTTTATTGGCTTAAAACCAATCCTGCCTAATAGGATAGTGGTGGCTATGGTTATTAAAGAACCAAAGACACCAAAATGTGAGTTCAGACCTATATGACTATATAAGCTAATGAGCTTGGAATAAAAATATTATTGTGTTTTCAATTTAAGACTCATAGTTTTGTAGTTAAGTAGAGATAAAAGGTGGCTGCTGGAGGGTTGCATTAGATGCTAAGATCTAGGTGCAGTGCTTTCAGACCCAAGGCTCTTTACTGACAAAGGCTACAAGCCAGAAACTAGCCTAGGAATATTGGATGAGTAGGCACTAGATGGGAATTTTATGCACAAGCCTTCTGGTATCCATTGATTACTCTGGCTTGCACTAAGTAGCAATACTGTATGGAGAGTTTTACCTGTTTAATAACTTGAAAGAACTTCATTAACTATTTTATGTACATAATTTTATATATATATATACCTTTTAAAGATAAAGTTGATTTCCAAATTAAGGAATTTTAATCAAATTTCTGAACAATTCATGAATATTAAATTATTGAAATTTCAGGATAATCCAGATATTAAAGAAATTAAGTTGGAATGAAAAATTGCAATTAAGTTTATCAAACTGTACTATTTGCTTTGGTTCTCCAGATCATATAATGCAGGGGTGGCCAACTTTTGTGTTCATAAGATCTATTTTTTATTTTAAAAATGTGTTGCGATTGATTTGTTGTCATAAGCGATTGACTTGTTGCCATAAGCATAGTCTAAGTGGAGGGAGGTATGAAATACATAATATTTTTATATATCTGCCTAATGAAAAATAACAATTATTTAACAGACCAAAAACTCATGTCCGGAGGGAATTAAAGCAACATGAGTAATTATTAACAATATTTAGTAATTCAAATTAGCTACATTAAATAAAGATTAAAATTATTATTTTCACTAATGATATGGCTTAGTGGACTTCACCTATCTAGAATTGAAAAAAAATTTAGAACAAAAACAAAAATAACAAAAAAACTTGGAAATGTTGAGTCAATTTGTTTCACTCGTTACACGACAGCTCTTGCCAGATTAGCCTCACGATCGACCAAAAATGGCTTTGCGATCGACTGGTGGATCATGATTGACTTGTTGGACACCCCTGATGTAATGTTATAGAAGGAAGCTGTAAAGTTAGAAATTTTTTTTTTTTTGAGGAAACATATCTTTCTTTAAAAAAAATTTTTCCCATTTAATTTTGACATTTAGAGATAGGGAATGCAATATTGGTAAAAGTATTAATTCTGTTTAAATAAAATGCCATATACACCTTACATGAACACTTTTCATTGTAATTTAATATAGTAAAATAAATTCTATTATATTAAATTACATTGAAAAGTGTTTATTATGTAAGGTATATATGGTATTTTATTTATATATGTAAATCAATGCAGTATAGGATAATAAGTGGAAAGAAATTAATTTTGTTTCCATAACATTATATGATCACCATTTCACTACTGTTAATAAGAAAACCAAACTCTCCATACAGTAGTCTGGGGATGTTGGATGAGTAGGCTCTAGATAGGGATTTTATGCACAAACTTTCCTGCATCCATTGATTATGAAAGTTTGCACTAAGTTGCACTGCTGTATGGAAAGTTTGGAGAAATGTAGTGGAGAGAGAGATAAAATTACTATATGATGAGGGAATAGAGTGTACTTCTAGAGGAGATTTAGAGAGAATATTAAATAGATATGTAATGAATATAGAAAAAATGTTAGATGTGAATGATAGACTGATAGAAAACATGAAAGCATATAGTAATGGGAATATTAGGTTTTCTGAAAATGAACTGAATGAGGTAGACAAGAAATTGAAAAGTGGAAAGGCAAGAGGTTTAGATGGATGGGCAGCAGAGATGGTAATGAATTTAGGATATAGGGCAAAAGTAAAGTTATTATCTTGTTTTAATGAAATGGCACAGAATAGAGTTTTCCCAAGTAGTTGGAGTAATACAAGAGTAAGATTATTATTTAAAGGAAAGGGTAAGGATCATAGAAAGTTGAATAATTATAGACCAATAGTGGTAACATCAGTTTTATATAAAGTTTTCTCATATATGGTGGCTAGAAAAGTTGTAAAATGGATGGAAGGGAATAATGTAGTGGGGGAAATGCAAGGAGATTTTAGATTAGATAGGCATATAGGAGATAGTTTATTTGTAGTTACACAACTTATGGATATGAGTAGGAATTCAGGTAAACAGTTATATATGAGTTTTATAGATATAGAGAAGGCATATGATAGAGTAAATAGAAATAGATTATGGATAAGTTTAGCAAATTTGGGAATGGATGAAACTTTAATAGATATTATTAAAAAATTATATGAAAATAATTATTATATATATCAATTAGGGAATATTAGAATTAGTTAAAGTTAAAAATGGGGTGGGACTAAGGCAAGGACGCCCTATGTCACCTATTTTGTTTGTGTTGTATTTGAGTGAAATGGAAAGAGCAATAGAAAGATTAGGAAGAGGGATAGAGATACCGTTAATAAGGTAGTAAGGGAGTATATATTTTGTCAGGTCTTTTTTTTTGCGGATGATATATTTTTGTGTGCAGAAAAAAGAAGATATGAAAGTTATGCTGAGGACATGTGCAAGGGTGGGTAAAGAGGGGATTAAATTTAGTGAAGAAAAATCAAATATAATGATGGTTAATACTGGGGAAAGAGAAGATGTAGAATTTTTATTGGGAGATATTAAGTTAAGTGTGATAAATAGATATAGTTATTTGGGAATTATTTTAAGTAATCAGAAAAATTATTTGGATGAATGGGAGAAAAAAATGATAAATGAAGCAAAGAAAAGAAAGGGATTGATAAAGAAATTAACAGTGTTTTCATATAATAAATATGATGTAACTAGAATTATATGGAAAGGAGTTGCAGTAGCAGGGTTAACATATGGTAATGATGCATTATATGTTAGTAAAGAGATATTAAATTGTTTAGAAAAAGTTTAAAGGGAAGTAGGAAGACATGCATTGGGTGCAGAAGTATGGACAGCAAGGGAGGCAATTCAAGAAGAAATGGGATGGTCAAGTTTTCATATGAGAGATGCAAAAAGTAAAATGAAAATGAATAGCCAAAATAGTATTTAATTGGGTTATGAGTAAAGGGCAGGTAACAAGATGGTTGAGAAAGGTGATGCGGTATGCAAAAGATTTGGATAAAGAATTTATACCAGTATATTTGTACAAAAGGTGGGATGGTTGTGTTAAGAGGATTGTTGGGTGTTATAGTAGTAAGGAGTGGGATAAAAGAATAGATTTATTAATAAAGAATAGAGATTTAGAGAGATGGAGAGTAAAAAGAGTTTAAATATATATAGAAATAAACAGAATATTAGGTGTGAGTTAATATATAATAATAGTAAGGAAAGTAGCTTATTGTTTAAGGCTCGAACGAGATTTTTAGCTACAAGAGAATATATATGTAAATGGAAAAATATGGGTGATTTATTTTGTAAATTATGTAAGGAAGGAATAGAAAATATTAGGCATTTGTTAATTGAATGTAAATGCTTGAAAACAGAAAGGGTACATATAATGAAGTTATGGAAAAATAAATATGAAAAAAGTGATTATACAGAAAGTGAATTATTGGTTTTTATATTGGGTTTGGGAAAAGATAAGGGGGATTTAGATATAAAAGTTATAGAGTTGACAAAGATTATGTTGTGGAAATGGGATGGAGCAGAATATGGGAAAATTTAGAGTGGGGAATGGAAAATAAAGTGGCTTACAGGTTTATCTGGGCATAATTGTTGAGATATTCTTGACTTTGTTTAAGGAGAAGCCATAATATATCACATCACATTACTTTTATTTCCATAACATTAACGTATGCTTCCTAATAATAGATAATAAGGCACTGAGTTCAAATTTCATTTATCATGATTCAACTCTAGTGCTAGTATATGTGTGAACTCTTAAGAAACAGAATAATTTTAAGGAATTTAAAAATAATTTAGACATGAACTTTAGATTGTCACTCTGTGTATGTGATTTATCTAGCTAATTAATGGCATTTTTAAATTCTAAATCATTTCTTTTTTGTATATTTTGAATTAATCTTGATTATTCTAACAAAACACGATATGTTTTAATTATTTAAAGGAAATTTATTTATCAATTTCCTGCAAAAGACTTAAAATAAGTTTAATGGCTTTTTTAATTGAAATCATCGTATTAAAATTATAGTGATATCAAGAAGGGTTACATCTCTTAATATGGTATCTGAAGATCCAAAAATGTCTTGACAACTTTTGCAAACAAATATGTTAATTTTATTAAAATTTTTAGAAGTTGCCCAGATCTTAAGTCCAACTCATATATAAAACTGAATCTCTTTTAGTACTAATCTTCTAATACCATGCTCATCAATTCATTAGTTGTAGTGGTGAGTAAGGTCAACAATATGAGCTTACTTGAATAAAATTAATCTTGAAAATTAATTATGAAGTCTTAATAGCCAACATTCAATTATGGAGGATTGATTAAAGTTTCTAAGCTGACTGAATCAAAGTAATGGATGACATCGATTTTTTGTAACTTTTAAGTTTAACTGCCTAAAGAAAGCCAAGAACTTAAAAAAGAAATATCTTTCCAAGAACTGCATCCAACATGATCATTACATGTGTGGGGTTTTTAAAAGCTTTTATTGAAACTGTAGACAAGAGATAATAATTGTTTATAATCCACAAAGATTATTGAATAGCGACAGAATGGAGAGTTTTGCCTGTTTTAAGAATCAGAATATCTAATAATCATTCGATTCAAATTATTATATTATTTTTTTTACTCAAAAAAAAAAAATCAAAACTTCCGGGTGGGCTGTGCACATTCTGACTGCAGGCCACTTGCAGCCATAGGCAACGTTTTAGATAGATCTGGCCTAGAACATTGTAATCCTTGATTGTACAGAAGAGAAGTTTGAATAATAGTAAAGATAAAAAAGATCAAGACTGCATTTCAAATTTTTGAAAAGATTTGGGCCTAGGTTGCTTTATATGTATATTAGTGTATCACTAAGTTGATTCTGAATGAAAAGAAATTTGCATTTCTTTGAAGTTAAATAATATTTAATCTCCTAGATTAAATTGGCAGAAATTAATGAAATCAATAAACTAAAAATATTATATTAGATTTACATTTGATATCATGAATGCCAAATGTCTTAGAATAATAAAAAAAAAAAAAATTACCTACGATATGTTGTCAGTGTTCCTGAAATTAATTTTTTTTTTTTTTGTATTAAAACATAAGAAAAGTTTTAATCCCATATTAAATAACTTAAGACTAACAGAATCTGAGTGTTATGGAAATATTAAAACAGGTAAAACTCTCTCCATATAGTAGTGCCACTCAGTGTCAACCAGAGTAATCAATGAATGCCAGAAGGCTTGTGCATAAAATCCCTATCTAGTGCCTACTCATCCAATATCCCCAGACTAGTTTCTGGCTTGTGACCTTCGTCAGTGAGGAGCTTACTACTATATGGAGAGAGTTTTGCCTGTTTTAATAACAGTAATGGGCTAGCATAAGAAATAGTAATCATGTTATTCACAAGCTTGATTTTCCTGAAAGTCAATTTTTATTATTGTCTCTTTGTTGCATATTATATGATTATTAAACATAATATTAAATTACCATTCTTGAACTACAAGACTTATACTATTTCAAAAAAAAAGCAAATTCAATGATTTCTGACATTTTTAAAAATATTACTTACTTATTTAAAAATGGTCTTAAATTCTAATTTTAAAAAAACTCACTAATTTATAACCATAAAGATATCACCTAATTGTGTAAATATTTTTTATTTTATAAAAACCTTGATTTAAATCTTCAATTTGTAAACTGTATTTTTCTGACGTCCTTTATGCTGTTATGGATTTATCAAATTACATTTCTAATAAGAACATATCTAACAAATAAGCAATCCACTCTTTTTATTCTATTCATTATTCTTGCTTTCAGAGATGGTTTTTAAGTGCAGTGATGAATTAGATTACTACTGCTAGTGCAACATAATTAGAAGAAATGTCAGTCTTTGCAACTCTCAGAGACATTGCTCAGAAATATTTTTTAGTAATGTCCACCTTTGCATTGTACTTGACTGATTAGTTAAATTTAAGGAAGACATTGTTTTTGTTTTTTGTTTTAATTTAAATAAAATTACCCAAGTAATTGCTTATAGAATGTTTTAAAGAATGTATAGAATTAATTAAGAATTTAAAATTAAGACAACTTCCTTAGCATTATCATTTTCTGTTAGTGAATACTGTGCTCTTGTTTGGAGAAAGGGTTGTCACAATAAACATCTGGATAATCAATTAAATATCATGATGAGAAATATTACTGATACATTTAAATCTACTCATTTGAAGAATGGATTAAATTGAAGTTGTCCATTAAAGTTTGAAAATTTGCTATCTTAATATAAACCGAGTACTGATTATATATATATATGTGTGTGGGAGATGATTTGGACCAACTGATGAGTGCTGGTTCAGCACAAAATATAGATATTAGAGATCATTTATTTTTTTCACATGTGTTTGGTCGTGTATATCAATTGTATGAGATACAATGGATACCCTAAGAGAGCTTGAAAGTATGTGTTCAAATCCCCTATATATTACAAAAAAACTGTTAAGCAGATTCGACTTGCCAATAACTCAAGATATAGTTGCACTAAGTAAGACTATTGAAATCAAGATTCCCATTTTGGATGCTCAACCAAGAATCTACAATGAAGAATTAGGATGTAAAAAATGGAATTGTTATGAGAATCCAAATATTTTTATTCCCAGATCTAACAATAAAGCCATCTGTATTTGATCTTCCTAGGCGCAGCTGGAATCTCATCTCAACAAATTCAGGACAACTCTTGGTCATCTGCTCCTTAATGGGAATTTAACACCCTTGATCTATGTAAATATGGATAAACATAAATCATAAAGTTAATAACTGTCAAATATATGGTTATAGTGATAGAATTGAAGGACTTTTAATAAAGTCACTAGTGGATCTATTTTATCTCCTGGTTGGAATTTTCTTTATGATATTTTGTTAATAGTTCAACTATCTAAATCCATATGCTAAATAAATAAATTGTTGATTTTGCAATTTTTTTATTTTAATTAAATTATTGTTCTTTTAAATTCATTTCATTTTTAATTGCATTTTGCTTTATTTCATGATAATTATTTTTTATAAAAAGTTTACTACTTTTTATATTGTCATTTTAATTTTATTTAACTCTGATGAAATTTCATTTGAAAATGGTTTGTATTAAAACAGGCAAAACTCTCCATACAGTAAGGCTTGTGCATAAAATCCCTATCCAATGCCTATTCATCCAATATTCCCAGACTAGTTTCTGGCTTGTGGCCTTCGTCAGTGAGGAGCTTTGAATCTGAGAGCACTCCACCTAGATATTAGGATCTAATGCAATCCTAGATGCAGTGTTCTCAGATTCAAGGCTCCTCACTGACAAAGGCCACAAGCCAGAAACTAGTCTGTGTATATTGGATGCATAGGCACTAGATAGGGATTTTATGCACAAATCTTCTGGCAACCATTGATTACTCTGGCTTGCGCAAAGTGGCACTACTGTATGGAGAGTTTTGCCTGTTTTAATAACAGTTATCAGCAAGCGTAAGAAATGGTGATCATGTAATGTTTATTGGCTTAAAACCAATCCTGCCTAATAGGATAATGGTGGCTAAGGTTATTAAAGAATGAAAGACACCAAAATGTATGGGTACTGAACTGAGTTCAGACCTTTATGACTGTAGAAGCTAATGAGCTTAGATTGAAAATATTATTGTGTTTTCAATTTTATTCTCATAGTTTTGTAATTATGTAGAGATGAAAGGTGGCTGCTAGAGGGTTGCATTAGTGCTCTCAGATCCAAGGCTCCTCACTGACAAAGGCCACAAGCCAGAAACTAGTCTGGGGATATTGTATGAGTAGGCCCTAGATAGGGATTTTATGCACAAGCCTTCTGGCATCCATTGATTAGATTATTCTGGCTTGCAATGAGTGGCACTACTGTATGGAGAGTTTTGCCTGTTTTAATAACAGTTATGAGCAAGCATAAGAAATGGTGATCATGTGATGTTTAGTGGTTTAAAGTGATTTGTAACTATATTTTTGTTATTTAAAAAAGAAATAAATATTTTTTTCACAAGAAAATCTACTTCTCATAGTTAAAATAAATAATGATAAAAACAGAAGTTTGCTGATTGTCTCTCTATATAGAATAGATCTATATTGGAGATAGAAAAATGAATAATGCCAATGCTTTTGCAGAATATTATAGGATGGTAGTTTTAGTTTTTATTTAATATATATATAAAAAGGAAAGATATAATTACAAACTGTAAGAAGTTTTCTCTGATAAATAGCCCAACAAATGCTAGGATATTCATAAGTTAAGCTAAACTTTAGTTCAAGAACCACATCACTTATGCCAACATTAGTGAAACCCGCATCAAATCACAATTGTTCAATCACTGCATCCATGCTCCTCTGGCCAAACTAGTTTAACTTGGAATTATTACTCTCTATCTTATTTCATATAGATTCTCAATTAATTTTTTGGATGGCTGGTTGAATTGGCTATGAGTCAGCTATCTGAAAGAAAAATTCTGAGCCCATTTTTTTATAAAAAAATGTATCTGTATATAGAGATTTTATGGCAAGAAAATAGGTGATTTCAATTTATATATATTCTTCTTTACGAGAACTTTTGACTTTTTTTTTTTTAAAGCTGTTTACTTATCTGAATGGATTCTGTCAAATTTTATCAATCTAGGATTTAAAAAACTGAATTTTTTACTTGGTTATATATATCGGTTTTTTGGTTTTTTTGCCTTTATACTACAGCAATGAAAAAAATCTTCTGATATTATTTTTATGTAAATACAAACTGTAACAATTGTTATTTTAACAGTCGTTTTTTTTTTTTCATCAGCTTCATGAAAAGAATTGACATTATTCTTGTAATGAATAACTTTTCAACAAAGCCTGCCTACTAATGTAATACTAATCCTTTACTAGGCCTATCTTACATTCTTCCATCTACCAATATTATAGTTGTCATAAGAATTATAGTTAAATCTTTTTTATTTTGTTTGTATGCTTGATCTCAATGAATTGGTAATTTTTTGTTTTCTTTTAATGTCCTTATGAAAATTCCATTTGTGTAAATTTATTTTATTTTATTACCATTTTTATCACTGATCTTAATGTGGATTAGATTTATGGATGCCTTCCATTATAAATATTCTAATTATTAATTTCATTCTTGTTAGAATCCTTATTTTATAGCTTCATATAATTTTGTTTTCAATCTTATTTCTGTTTAAAATATATATTTATATTCATTTTTCAAATACGTCACTATCCCCCCTTCTTCCAAATCATATTTAAATGTATTAAAAGTTACGTAATATATATATTTTTTGTTCATGTTATTTTATTAGCTAGTGGTGGTTGGAAAGAAAAAAACAATGAAGATAGTCAAAGAGTAAGATAGCTATTTTTATTTTTCTAAATTACATTTTATAAAATATTTTATTATGATATTTAGTTATGATACTGTTAAATTATCGAATAATATCAAATGAGAAATGTATGATGTAAAGAAAGCAAAAAATGAGAAAATTAAATTTCTTTTTGAGATGTAGATTTTATAAATAATAATATCTACATTATTGTCACTGTATTATTTTGCCATCGCTCAGCATATTATTCAAAGCAATTAATCTGACAGCTGACTTTAAACCAGGCATGGACATTCTTTTTCGAGCAATACGCCTCATGACGTATTGCTCATTGTTAATCAGACCCTAAAATTTTCAAGTATATTACTTTTTTTTAACCAATATTTTTTATTTTTAAATGCTATAATCTATTAAATTTTAATAAAGTTTATTCGTAATATTTATGTAACAATCATGGTACAAACTTTTTAAAGACAAAAATAAACATCATTAAAAAAACACTTAAGGTCAAGTGGAAACTATTTATATGTACACCTACACACAGATATGCAAAGTTAAAAATATTAATTATATTTGTTGCAATAATTGGTTATAAATTGGTTTTAATTTAGTTTCTATAGAAACATTTTCAATTTTTTCAATTCTTAAATTAAGAATGCCATGCGAAAATTCTAAAATATTGCATGTTGGACCACAACTGTCCTATAACCAAACACTTCCAGATCGATTCTCATCTGAAAAAAAATATAAAAAAACAACAATGTTTTATTTATTTGAATGGAATTCTATGTTCCGCCTGTCAATTGGAGTTTGAAGATAACATGATTTTCTGAAACTTAAAATTAAAGGTGTATTATATTTAATATAAGTAGAAATGATCAAATTTTAATGTTAAAATAATTGATTATTTTTAATTTTATATTTAATATATTTTATGTTGTAGTTGTATAATGTCCTAGTGATAGCATTATTCTTAAACATTTGCATATTCAAAATTTTTATTAAAAGTTGTTGCTTAAATAGTATTAATTCTGGAATTATTTTTATGAATGCTAGCACTATTTATATTCTTTCTGTGTTGTTGATAACCATAACAATCAAGATGTGTGTGCATTTGTTTTTGTCGTAATCTTTAATAAGTTACATATGTAAAAATTAAGTATATAATCATTCATATATATATTTTTGTTTATAAGTATTTTAGATGATCAACTATAAAAATCATATCTTGGAAATATTGAGAATTAGTCAGATTTTATATATATTTAAGAGTAAGAGAGTTTATCGATAAATTGTCTGTTCAAGCAAATCTAGTATAATTGGGGTTAGTGATGCAATTTAATTTTTTATGTCGTCATAATAATCCTATGAAGAAATAAACCAAATAATTTTTATTGATTCAGGTATTATTATGTTTCAGACCTTAATAATGTCTGTCCGAAAGCGTTATTACTTTAAGTAGATTAGCAATTATTATTTTGTTAGTTTATAATAAAGATAATGATTTATGCAAGAACATGGAATGGATGGAAAGTAGTATGATCAAAGGGAAACAAGTTTTTAATATTAGTAAAAATTATATTATGAACCACCAAGATTACTCGTGGAAAAAAAAAAAATTAAATATTTCATTTAGAGTAAGTTATTATATGAAACTGAAAGAACATAAAGATTGGGAAAAGTCTGAAAAAATTATTGAAATGAATAGATAAAATTATTATTCAAGAAAAAGAATAAAAAGATTGATTTCTTAATGCACGAAGTATTTTAATTTTAAGAAGACAAAAAATTGTAATCAATTTTTGTTATTGTGTGAATAATTATTTTTAATCTAATAGATTATTTTGAATTGTGTTGCATTAAGTCAAGAATTCCTTAGCATATTGTATACTGTCTTCAACCAACATAGTTTTTTGGTTTTATTCATAATCTTTTAATATAGGCAACAATTTAGTTCATAGATACTAATATGCAACTAAATTATTGCCTTCCATTCAAGCAAGAGGATTTTTTTTATTATATCCAGAAAATGCCCAATCAATGTACTAATAATCTGGTTTGAAGTTAATGATTTAAAATTCTTAATATTTTAAAAATTTTAAACCCAGTGTGTGAAACCAGTTCAGTAGTCTCAAATATAAATTATTTGCTAACGTTAGATTTTCTGGCAGAAGTTTTCCAAATCGAACAGAGCCTTATATGATTCTTCATAGCTTGTAATATATTACTTTGGTTAGTGGTAACTTTTATGTTTGGTTACTAAATATCAGTAACAAACAATTAGTTTCCGAATGAATGGCTTTTGTTCAAGCATGAGGACTATTTAGTAGAATTGTACCCACCCAAATCTAATGACCACTTTTACTTTGTATTTTCAAAATATTATAAATGGAAGGAGTGCCTGCAGTAAATAAAATAATCGAATGGTTAATCACTAAGAAGATCAAGTTCTTCAAGCCCAGGAAGTGACAGATTGAGTTTCCATTAGAAACCTTTTGCTTCCAAGTTTTTTACTCTATTACTGTATCAAATCCTACAGGATGGTGCTTACCATGATAAAATGGAATATGGCTTCTGATAGAAGGAAGATTATATAACTGATAATAAAATAACTGTTTAAAAATAGTTTGCTGAAGATTTAAAGTATATTTACTATTAATAAAGCACTTTTTTTTCAGTTAAACATTTGGGATCTCTGGGCAGAAGTAAGATAAAAGATTATGATAATAACAGTTTAATAATACAAATACTACATATTAGTAGAAAAGTGGAAAAGACTATAATAAATACTTGATAAATATCATAAATCTAATAATAATAACATAAATCTAATAATGAAATGAATCAATTAAATGAACTGAATTTAAAGGAAGAGTTGAATAAAAGGACAATAATATAATCGATCCTGTTTGAGATGATATAATTCCGAAACAGGAAAGCATTATTGCTTTTATTCTCCAACTAAATATTCAACTTGATGTATAATGCAAGTATTTATTTAGTTCGCATGTGAATACACGTTTTTGAATCTATTGGGTGGAAAACTTTTGTCAAGTGAAGACTTTAGTACTCATGATGTATGTGTTTTTTTTAAATAAAATTTTAATTTGAGTGTGGTCAGAGAGGAAGTGAACCTTAGACATCTGAAATTTAGAAGCTGCGTATATCCTTTCAATAAGAATTCATTAAGCTTTTGTTAAAATTAAAATGTATTGTTTCTACAAAAATACAAATATATCGTCCTTTATGTAAATGAAAAAACATACTTAATATCACTCTATTTTAATTGGAACTATTTAACAAGCTTTTTGAATAAGATTTTAATATTCTTGAATCTATTTTTTTTTTATTGTATTCAATAAATAAATAATTGTCTTTGAATCATTCTATTACCCAGAAAACAAGATGTTGTTCAGTCTGAACAAAGAACTTAGTTACTGTTTTACTTAGTTTTGAACTATGGGCAGTTTTATTTTTTTTTTAATCTATCATTTTTCTTTGATATCAATCTATAGTACATTGATAGATCAATTGTAATAGTAAAAAATATTTTATTATTATTGCAGATAAATTTGTTAATAGAACATTTCAAAGTTCTTGCTCAGAAAGAGAAAATGGAAAAGGAAAGAAGAAAAATATCAAGGCGGCGTAGCTATCATTTTTCTGTAAGTTAAGCAACTATTATATTGGTTATTTTAAAAATCAACTGTTAATATTCTTAATACATGAATATATTTATGCATATTTCCTTGTACACGCACACATATATACATATATGGTATAAAAAATTTGATAAATATATAAAATAATTAAAATTGAATCTCATGGCACATAATGAAATGATTATTGATAATGCATCTGGTAAATTTTTTTACAACATATTGCTCAGTTAAGGTGACGGCCAGTGATATAGTCTGTATACCGCTGCTGCTGTAATTAATCAAGTTTCTTAACAGTAAAGATAGGAAATTCATTAAAAATAAGTTTATTAAATATATAAAATCAAAATTTCTCCTTTTTCTTTTTAAAACTTGTTTATTCAAACTATAATTTTATTTTTACTCCATACAACGTTTCAACTACATTCTGTAGTCATTAGCAAGTTTCTTTAAACAAAAAATAAAATTAAAAATAATAACACAAATAAATAAAATATTAATATATCACAAATATATATAATATTCAAATAAAACCACAATATTATTACATCTACAAATAAAATTATTTACCTCCTCCTCTATATTTAACTATTTCTTTTAAAATACTTTTATAATTTAATACTCTTATATAATTTTATTATCTATTCTCTAAATCTTTACCCATTAACATTCCTTTTAATACCTTTTTATTCCTATATTATCTTATTTTTTATCTTTATTTATTAACATTCTATTTACTATTGGTTTATACTGATCAATATATGCTTCCTCTTTTTTTATTCTCTCTTTAAATTTTTTAACATAATTCAATGGCCTTATATCAAAATTTTCATGTTTAAATTCCTTTTTATGAATATATATATAAAAGGAAACAATGTTTGGGTGACTTAATAAATGATTATGACAGCGTTTCCCAACCTTTTTTGGCTCGCGTACCACTTCGTAGTACATCACACTAAATTGTACCACTTCGTAAAAATGATTGTATTTCGTGAAATTTGTTATTGCGAGTGTGTTATTTTATTTGCATTATAAATATTATAGGGTGATCATGTATGCATTCACATCACATAATGAGACAATTTAAAATGTTAAATAATACACACAGAAACATTGGAAATGCTCTTCACTTGATAGGATAAACCTATAGACTAAATGGCCAAATATGGTTTTAATCATTGTCCACATGTTCATAAATTAAACAAACTTATATGTGTTTGAATTGACTAACACCATCATATATGTGATATACACAATCAGATTAATGTAAATGGGCCACTACTATGATTTCTGGAATGAGAAGTTATAGGTCTTCAATTTCTGGTGATAACTAATGTCTTAATGTAATTGATATGAAATTAATTGTTTTTTGTTTATATATACAAGCATAACCTCTGATTTTGTTGACTGGTCTCCTTTGAGATTGATATGTAAATGTCCTTCTTTTTGTAAATGATTCTTATGGTTCGTGAATAAAATTTTCTTTTGAAAGATAATGAGAGAAATTACATTGAAACACGCCTAAACGTCACGCTGGATTATAAACTCACTGTAACATATATATATATATATGTTTGTTCAAAGTTTCATATTTATCTACTATTTTGTCATATTTTGTTTACTAATAAATGATTTTAATAAAAACATAAAATTACAAAAAAACCAATTAATATATTTTCTTATCATAATCAAATATTTTTATAAAATAAATTTAATGAGATCCTTGTGCTTGTTTCGAAGAACATAATTTTTTGAAATTTGGTTCAAAAGATGTGAGGTATACCCTTAAGTCTACAGCTGCGTTCAATCTGTTTTTTTAAAAAAATATATGAAGAAAAAGCTCTTTCTACTAATTCCATACTAGTAAACAGTAATAATAATTTAAGAGCTTTCTCAGAAAGTTGTTCATATTCTTTAATGTTTAACCAAAAATTAATTAGATTGTGTCGTTTGAATTCTACTTGTAAAGTTCTGTCATGTGATAATTCTATTAAATTTTCTTTATCCTTTATTGATAATAATGTAGCTTTTTCTAAATTTTCTTCATAGAAGGGGTTTGAAATCCAATTATCATTTGTGTTTTCGGGTTTTTGAAAATATTCCATGAAAGACAATTTTAATCCTGTTAAATATGCTACTATATTTTCTCGTATAACTTGAGACAGACTATTCTTATTTTCAAACGAAAAAATATGTAGAGTTTCGAATACTTCCGGTTGATTGTTTTCCATACACTGTTTTCAAAAATCTAATTTCTTAATCATACTTTCAATTTTATCATTAACATTAAAGATCGTTATCGATTATACATATTAACAACTTTACTGTATAATATTATTAATTAAAATAATTTTTATGAATTATAGGAAAAAGCATTTCTATGATATTTTTATGATTTAATTTTTTATTTATGTCCGCCATTATTGATTATTTTTCGTGTACCACCAACCAGCAACTCGCGTACCACCAGTGGTACGCGTACCACAGGTTGGGAAACACTGGATTATGATAAGATTGATATTTTAGAATGTATGAATTCGGCATATATAATTAAATGTATGGATTGTTATAAAAGTAATGTAAATATGACTTATATAGGAACAAGTAAGAATAAATTAAAGACTAGATTAAGGCAGCATTTATATGATAAAAAATCTGCTATATATATTCATAAAAATGAATTTAAACATGAAAATTTTGATATAAGGTCATTGGAATGTGTTAAAAAATTTAAAGAGAGAATAAAAAAAGAGGAAGCATATATTGATCAGTATAAACCAGTATTAAATAGAATGTTAATAAATAAAGATAAAAAAATAAGATAATATAGGAATAAAAAGGGTATTAAAGGGAATGTTAATGGGTAAAGATTTAGAGAATAGATAATAAAATTATATAAGAAGAGTATTAAATTATAAAGATATTTTAAAAGAAATAGTTAAATATAGGGAAAGAGGTAAATAATTATATTTGTAGATGTAATAATATTGTGGTTTTATTTGAATATTATATATATTTGTGATGTATTAATATTTCTAAACTATGCTATGACGTACTATACCAAAATCATACTACTCTAATCGTACGATCTTTAAGATAATGTCTCCAAGTAATTTGCAAACAAACTTAATCGATAAAGTTTGCCCGCAGATCACGTGGAGAAGTCACCTTGAAGATTGCAAGATTAGAATAGTATGCCTTCGAGGTAGTATGTCATAGCATAGTTAATACCAAAGGAGACATCGAACATCGCCATGTTGGTCGTTGCGAAATAATAACTAATAATTTGCTACGATAAAAAATTATCAAAAATGAAATATTATAAATAATCATTACAATTTTTAACGATATTTAAAAATAATCATATTTACCCAGAATTCACCCAACTATTTTAAAATCTCGGTGACCACGAAAACACCTTGACCACTCCTATCGATTAGTCATGCCAACGTTTCAGTTGCCATGACATTGTTTTGGTTCTTCATTGATGATATCTACCGGTGGGTTGTATAGTACGTCATAGCTTAGTTAATACCAAAGTACCAAATTATTTGTATTATTATTTTTTGTTTAAGGAAACTTGATAATGACTACAAAATATAGTTGAAACGTTTTATGGAGTAAAAATAAAATTATAGTTTGAATAAACAAGTTTTAAAAAGAAAAAGGAGGAATCTTGATTTTATATATTTACTATCATACAGCTATAATTTAAAAAGAAAAGGAAGTGAAAAGTTGTGTATATAATTAAGTTTATTAAACAGTATTAGAAATACTTGATTACAAAATATTAATGATTCATATTTCAATCAAAATTTTGCTTCGATATAATAGTCAGTTATTTTACATAACTAATGGTTTAAAATAGCTTGTAATTAAGTATTGCTATTGATATAATGTCAGTTCATTATAGCTGATGACCATTTTCTCTCAGAATCAAACATTAGGATGAATAATTTTTACGAGGTCTTCACTACCATTATATGTTTACTAGCATGATCATTCAATGCCTTTAATTACTCATTTTTGCACAGATGGCTTTACACTTGAATGACATGAGTTGAAGTCTTACTGCTAAAATTATTACCAGAATTGATTTCATGATAAATATTTGTATGTTAGAAAACATACAATGAAGGATTGTAAATATTTATTATAAATGAGCCCATCCTTCATTGAGAACTAAAATTGACCAACAGCTACTAGAGCAAGTATTTTAGCTTGAGGCAGTCAATAGTAATTCATCCTTACCTAGCAAAACAATTGCTAAACGTATACCTTTTCTGTTTGCATCATAATTAATCTGTGAAAATACTTAACATATATAGCTCTCGGTGGGAGATGAATTGATATTTACAGGATGTTGAGAATTGTGATTTTTCGAATTCCTCATACATATAAAAATATCTATTTGAGTTTAAATCCATATAAAACCTTAGATCAAAAATAAAAGAGGTCTTCCCTTTTGTTTCTAAATAAACTCGAGAGAAAAAAGCTATTGGTGGATACTAAAGCAAGTACTTCAATCAGGTTGGTCAATAGGACTTGTTAATAATCTAGAAATGCCATTGTTATGTCCTATTCCTTTGTTTATACTATACTTAATCCTTGAAAATATTTAATAAATCTACAAATATGTGGGTGGCTGTGTACCAACATGTAAATAAATATTTATATACATTTTTCTTCCGTAAAATTCTACTAATGTTTTAAGTTTCTAAGAAAAAAAATTTATGGCAATTTTTTTTTGGTCTCGCTCTCAAAGGAAAAGCTAATAATTTTACTATCTTAATAATCAGTTCATTCATATTCATTTACTAAAACAATAGTTCCATGATAATAATAACTGCAATGTCTAGACTGCATTGAATGAATATTAGAAATTGGCTGTGCTTAATTTTTAGGTATAAATGAAAAAGTCATAGCCTTCTTATTGCATCAGTGCTAGAAAGGATCAGCATTCTAATGCAGTAAAGCAGGACTCTCTACCTTAAAACAGGCAAAACTCTCCATACAGTAGTGCCACCCTGTACCAACCAGAGTAATCAATGGATGCCAGAAGGCTTGTGAATAAAATATCTATCTAGTGCCTACTCATTCAATATCTCCATACTAGTTTCTAGCTTATGGCTTTGGTCAGTGTGGAACCTTGGATCTGAGAGCACTGCACCTAAATCTTATGATCCAATGCAGCCCTCCAGCAGCCACCTTTTATCTCAACTACAAAACTATGAGTCTAAAATTTGAAAACGCAATAATATTTTCAATCCAAGCTCATTAGCTTATATAGTCATATAGATCTGAACTCAGTGCCCATACATTTTGGGGTCTTTGGTTCTTTAATAACCATAGCCACTATTATCCTATTAGGCAGGATTGGTATTAAACCACTAAACATCACATAATCACCATTTCTTATGCTTGCTCATAATTGTTATTAAAACAGGCAAAACTCTCCATACAATAGTACCTGTTTTAATAACAGTTATGAACAAGCATAAGAAATGGTGATCATGTGATGTTTAGTGGTTTAACTATGTTATGAATACTATTCTTTATATAAACTTTTCAACCAAGATCCTATTCTTATGTGTTATTCATCACCATAGAAAAATCAGAGAAACCATCAAGGGCTTTCAGAAACCAGATTCCATCAATAATCATGATGCTACATGTATCTTCTATTAGGAAATTTTTTTTTAAAACTTTTTAGTCAGAATAACCCTCACTTTCACATTTTATGAATTTCTAATTTTGTTTTTATTGGCTGAACCAATTACTATATGTATTAATGCTTGTAATATCACTACAGTGGTGATTAAGATAACATTTCTTGGCCAGTTGACAGTAAGTATGATCCAGCAAAAATGTTATTAAAATAGTGCTGTTAATTATACACAGATGAACGCAGATAATATATCAAATGTCTATATGAATACACATGCATAATGTAAAGCTCATTGTCCTTATAGACCCTTAAAAAAATAAGAACATTTTATTTTTATGGTTATTGAAGTTACTTTATTTTATCACCTTTATTAAAACTATTTAATATACAAATTAAAAAGTGTATGAAACACTTGAACGAGAAGCTGTACCGATTCCAAAACTTATTATACGCTAAGCGCTATCAAGGCCATTTGCCTCATATTCATAGCGGTAATGCGAGATGCAGAACGAGGAAATAGGGCAAGAAAACAAAGCGGTATGCAAAACGTATGCAAATGAGCTAGATAGTCCAATGTTTGGAGATGTCAAAGCAGGTATCGCGTCTATTGATAGCGTTATTATTACTATTAATGAAGTACACTTCTCTGATTTTCCGCTTGATGTTGTTTTTCTCAATGCCGACTATTTTGTTGGAGGGTTCAAACACATGTCCTGTCTTCTTGGAATGTTCTAAGAATGTAGATGAGTTATCATTATTTTTCTTTGCTCTATTATAGGTGTATCTATGTTGTGCTGTCCTGTTGATTATGCCTGCTTTGGTTTCCCCAAAATAAATGGCCCGGCAACTGGGTTGTGGGCATGATAAGCTGTAAACGACATGGGGGGTCTGAAAAGGTTTGGTTTTATCCTTAGAGTTATTGATTAGACGATTAGTGCATGGGGGGGTATGAAAACTAATTTTAAATTTATTGGACAAAACCTTAATTAATTGGTAGGAGATTTTAGGTATGTGTGGAAGAGTGATATATGAAATTTTAGTATCGTTTTTATTGTCTACGATTTTCTTATAAAATAGTTTAATTTTATTGTTAATAGTGTTGATATTGTAGCCTGCTTGTAGTAGGTCTTTGGTGTAGAGATATATATTATTCTTTCTATCAGCTTCAAACTTGCACAGTTGCATGTTTCTGTGTAAAAATGATGCTGTGTATGTTTGAAGCGGATAGAAAGAATAATATACATTTCTACACCAAAGACCCGCTACAAGCAGGCTACAATCTCAACACTATTAATTATAAAATTAAACAATTTTATAAGAAAATCGTAGACAATAATAACGATACTAAAATTCCATATATCACTCTTCCACACATATCTAAAATCTCCTACCAATTAATTAAGGTTTTGTCCAATAAATTTAAAATTAGTTTTCATACACCCCCATGCACTAATCGTCTAATCAATAACTCTAAGGATAAAACCGAACCTTCTCAGACCCCCCATGTCGTTTACAGCATATCATGCCTACAACCCGGTTGCCGGGCCCATTTATTTTGGGGAAACCAAAGCAGGCATAATCAACAGGACAGCACAACATAGATACATCTATAATAGAGCAAAGAAAAATAATGATAACTCATCTACATTCTTAGAAGATTCCAAGAAGACAGGACATGTGTTTGAACCCTCCAACCCCAAAATAGTCGGCATTGAGAAAAACAACATCAAGCAGAAAATCAGAGAATCATACTTTATTAATAGTAATAATAATGCTATCAATAGACGCGATACCTGCTTTGACATCTCCAAACGTTGGAGTATCTAGCTCATTTGCATACGTTTTGCATACCGCTTTGTTTTATTGCCCTATTTCCTCGTTCTGCATCTCGCCTTACCGCTATGAATATGAGGCAAATGGCCTCGAAAGCGCTTAGCGTATAATAATTTTTGGAATCGATATAGCTTCTCGTTCAAGTGTTTCATACGCTTTTTAATTTGTATATTAAATTATCGAGGGAGAAGTTTAAAATCTGTATTAAAACTATTTAAAAGTAATTTTAGTGAATAGAAATCATATTTTACTTATATATGTATATTTTTTATATATATATATGTATATATAGCTATTTAAGTTAGATAGCTGGATTTAAAGATATTTTTATGTCCAAAAATTTCAGTTTCTACTTAAATATACGTATGAAATAAGTGCTGGGTTTTGAATTCATATTTTAGATTTAGTGTCCGAATATTAGCTCTCCACTGATGTGAGCCATAAGCTCGAAACCAGTTGGTCTGGAGGTGAGAGTGTTCTGGATAGAGATTTTAAATAATTTCTCATACCGCACTTATTAATTAAGAGCTTGTTTGAGCTATTGCTAAGCTCTCTGTATTGCATTTTTGTAACTACAAGCTTATAAAGGTAATGTCACGTTATATATGACTTGCTTTTTTTTTTTTAATTATTATAATTTTACCTTTAAGGCTTTGGCTATGATGAGGCTATTAAAATATGGTAGATCTGAATTTTGTTCAGTCCCATATAGCTATTTAAGTTAGATAGCTGGATTTAAACTCATTTTCACGACCGAAAATTTCAGAGTTTCTTCTTAAATATACGTATGAAATAAGTGCTGGGTTCTGAGTTTATATTTTAGATCTAGTGTCCGAATAAGCTCGAAACCAGTTGGTCTGGAAATGAGAGTGTTCTGGATAGAGATTTTAAATATTTTCTCATACCGCACTTATTAATTAAAAGCTTGTTTGAGCTGTTGGTACACTCTCTATATTATGTTTTTATAATATTTATCAAAAACATATAAAATGCAATGTCACATGTACCTTTATAAATTTTCCTTACGAAACTTTCCTGTCGATTCAAAATATATGGTATTGATATCCAAATTTTATTATCAGAAGAATTAACATCATTATTAATCTTAATTTTCTTTTTGTGTTTATATTTCAAATTAAAATTTTTAATAGTATACTATTAAAAATTTTAATTCAAAATCATTAATAATGATGTTAATTCTTCTGATAATACAATTTGGATATAAATACCATATATTTTGAATCTTTATAAAGGTACATGTGACATTGCATTAAATAAATTAATAAATAACTGTAAAGATAAAACCTTATTTACAACTAAAAATTGTATCATTTATAAATGGATGTGTAGGTGTGGTAGTGGATATATAGGTGAGTCGAGATGCATATTGGAGAAAAGAACAAAAGAGCACTTGTTGTTATGAAAAAGAGTTCAAAATACAAACAAAATTTTAAAAATAGTGATAATTTATCAGATTCTGTTTTCATGAGCATAATAAATCATGTATATATGGTTTTGATTTCAATTATAATAATGTAAAAATATTGCAAACTGAAAGAAATAATAATAAAAGAAAAATCAAGGAAGATATGTTAATATATAAATACAAGCAAGACTTAATCAATAAACCGGCAGCAAACATTAAGATCATGGAATTATGGAAAAGTTGACTTTTCAAAGTATTAGTTGACAAAGATTACAAGGATAGTTGAAAGAGCTCTTAAGTGACATTTATATGTTTTGTTTTTTTTTTAACAAATTTTAAATACTGTATTTTCTAATATTTAGTTATAAGTTTACATATATATTTATTAAAAGATAATGGACAAAATTAATTATAAAATTAAATGTGGATCAGGATTTTTTTTAGTATGAAGAACTAAATGATCTGAAAAGTAAAGTTTTTTATAAATGAGTAGGTTAAATAGGAAAACAGACTCAAAAGTGAATTATATGAAACCAAACAGTAGATCATGAATAAGTTTAAGAGGATGATAGAAAAATGCATTGGCAATGTTCTTTGAAGAGTAAGCAATAGATAGACTACTAAAATTCTAAATGGAATCTCTCTAAATGCAAGAGAACTAGAAAAAGTCAATGTCAGACATATGGATGAAGTTAAAAAGTTTTTTGGAATTATTGTGAGAAAAGAAATGTTGAATTAAATGCATTTGAGTAAAGTTGCTGAAGATTTATCTGATAATTGTTTTGGAAACATCTAATTATTTTTTTAGTTTTGATATCCATTTCTTTAATTTCAGTTACTATCCAGACAAAACATTAAATGACGACATTTTTAAAAGATGGTAGACAACTTTATTAGAGATCAACAGAATAATTTGCTTTAAAAACTAGAAGGAAGTGAAATCAATACTAATAGAAAAATATATATTAAAATTTAAAAGTTCTTTTCATGTTTTGTATCAAAATTATATATTTACTGATGAGATTGACAATAACATATTTTATTAATGAAATTCCAGATGTAATGCAAAAAAGACTAAAATATGCAGTTTAATATATGAAAAATGAAGTTATATTGGACAAGATGCTGTAGCAGTTGAAGTAGATGCAGAAGATTTGATGGATTACATTCAATTTGTTTATATGATTTTTGAGAGAAACCAAAATTCCCGGAATTGTAGTAATGTTTTTACATCACTCTTGCACTGGATTACAAAATTTTTAAAGTTAGTTTTTGCTCATGGATTATCTATATTTTACAAATAAGACAAAACAGGAATATGAGATTCTGAGAACTTATAATTATTAAGATTTTTTTCCAATTATTATAATACAGAGAGCATACCAACAGCACAAACAAGCTCTTAATTAATAAGTGCAGTATGAGATATGGCTCATGTCAGTGGAAAGCTACAATATTTGGACACTAGTGTCCGAATATTGTAGCTCTCCACTGACATGAGCCATATGCTTGAAACCAATTGTCTGGAGATGAGAGTGTTCTCGATAGAGATTTTAAATATTTTCTCATACCTCACTTATTAATAAAGAGCTTGTTTGAGCTATTGGTATGCTCTCTGTATTGCATTTTTGTAACTACAAGCTTATAAAAGTAATGTCATGTTATATATGACTTGCTTTTTTTAATTATTAATATATGTATATACACTTTTTTTTTCAGGATAAATATGGTCTTACATCAGCTATTATGCGTAAAAGATCTGGTTTAACTGCCTATAATAATCAGAGGTAATTTATTCTAATATTTGTTAATGTGATTAAGAAAGAAAAATTGTTTTAACGTAATGCTTTCTAAGTGCATGTTAGTTTATCTTGTTGTCTTTCTGTTATTATCTTATTTAAAACATTGAAATTTTATTTTCAGTTATTACTGATGTATTTTTAACAAAAAAAAATATTAATGAAGAGACAATGTCATTTTTCAATAAATTAACCTTAAATTTTAATAATAGTTAAAGAAAATAATAATCGAGAAGTTTGTAAGTAATTATATATCTTAATGTTTATTTAATAATAAAGTCGTTCTTGGTGTCGCCATTCTATACTAAAGCACATCACACAAAACTTTTTTAATATTACACTGATACATTTCGACTTGGTCAAAAATTAAATTACTGATCTATATTTTTTATAAATAATATGAATAACTACTATATATTCTGATTTGCCCAGGATTCTAAATGAAGAAGTGAGACATGCAATTATATTTATGAAGAAAGGAGACACTCCAGGTTATGGTGGAATTATAATCAATATCTTAAAAGAAGCAGGTGAAGAAATTGAAAAATTTTTGCCCAAAGTTATATACCAAATATTTAATTGATAAAGATGTACCAAAGACTGCAGTATTAATATTAGTACTTAAAAATGGTAATAAAAAAGATATCTGAAAATACAGATCTATCCATCTTTTATCAGTTCTATACAAAATTTTTATTAAAATAATTAAAACTTATCTACAATGAATGTTGGATTTTAGCAAACCAAATAAACAAGCTGGATTTAAAAGTGGTTTAATACAGTGGGTCATATCCAAGTATTGAGAGAAGTTATAGAAAGACCCAATGAATATAAGTTGCCATTTTGCTTTGGATTTGTAGATTATGAAAAGACGTTTGATTCTATAAGCATTGCTTTGGTGATTAAAGCATTGGATCATCAAGGTATAGATCCAAGATATTGTCATATTCTGAAGAATATTTATAAAAATGCAACAGCAACAATTAGATTACATAATGATACTAAAAAGATTAACATTGAGATGGGTTTACAACAGCATGATTCAATATCTCCAAAACTTTTTACAATAGTTTTGCAAGAAGTATTTTGTGGATTAAAGTGGGAAGCTAAGGAATTAAAAGTAAATGGAGATTGTTTGCAGATGATATGGTTGTTTTTTCAGATAATGCTTTTTTCAGATAATGCTTTAGAGCTTATTATAAGAGTTATCAGATGAAAGTAAGAAAGTGGGATTGAAGATAAGTGTTAAAAAGACTAATGTTCAATGGATTTTCTCAAGAGAAGGAAATAAAGATTGATAATGATGAGTTAGAAGAAGTTAACAATTACAAATCTTGGTCAGATTGTTATTACAAATTGAAACATAATGGACGACATTAATTAAACTTGGTTGGAATGCTGTTGGTAGAAGTAACTTAACACTAAAAGGAAATATGGTTACGTGTTTGAAAAGGAAGATTTTAATAAAAGTGTTTTACCATTAGATCTGAGATTTGGACACTTAACAGAAGAGCAATACAGAGACTTCTGACTACTCAAAGAAATATGGAGAAATGCATGTTAAGAGTAACAAGAAGAGATAGAAATTGAAATACACAGTTGAGAGAACAAACAGGTGTCATTGTCAACATTGGAAAAATTAAGAGACTGGGGTACAATTGGATTGGACATATTTCTAGAAGAAATGATAATAAATGGACAGTTGAAATGTTAAACTGGATTGCAAGAGATTATAAAAGGCTTAGAAAAGAGATCACATGTGAGATGGATGGATGAAATAAGGAAGTGTGCTGGAGTGATGTGGAGAAGCGAGTTAGAGATCGAAGAAAATGGTTCGAACTTGGAAAGACCTTTATCCTGAAGTGGTTTGATAATGTTGAAAATGATGATGATGTATTTGAATTGTGTTATTCTTTTATGGTCAGAGAATGGATACTGAGATCTAGAACCTTCCAACTAAGATAAACTATTAAGTTATTTATGATCATTATTGAATGGTTATTAAAATTAGCTACAGGCTGGCAATTTGAAAAAATTATAAGATTGTTTGTTGAACATTCACCTATCTGAAAAGATTTTTCAAACATTACTTAAATTTGAAAAGAAGCTGTGGATCCTGAATTAGCAATATAAGGATTTCTTATTTTATATCTTAATTTTTCTCTTTATCTATCTTTCTTTGAATACAGGTTATCGCATTTATTGCCTTTTTTATTTTTATTTTTACAAGATCAGAGTAATTGGGACAACTCTGATGCCACCATACTATCTTGTATTTTTATGGATTGTGTTCTACAAAGCTTGTATTTATTCAAGCGTGATATATTGCAGGTTATTGGCATTAACTTTAGATTGTGATTTGATTTTAAATAATTGATTTGGGTTTAAATAATGCAGATATCCAAACACTTCTTTTTGCTCTTCCGTAAGATTCCGCAAATAATCCATCATCACTCATCTATCCAGCAAGATCATTTTATGTTTATGCTCTGTATTGTCATCAGTCAGGCATGTAATTCCTTCTTTATGGTTGAAACTTGTGAAACTTTCCTCAAACTTTTCTGTTCATTCATATACACTTCTTTATGACAAAATACTTTCTCCATAGTGTGTACTAAATCTTTGATAAATATCAGCACCAGAAATATCTTCATATCACAAAAAATTAATCCCTACATACTGGTATCTTTTTATGCAAATCACAAGTGGGTTATAATTGTTTGACATTCATATCTGGATTGAATAATGTTCAAAACTGCATAACAGTGACCGGGGAAGGAGCAACTTCAAAATGCTGATAAAACAGTGCCGGTAACAAGTTTTAATGTAACTGGAATGTGGATAATTTTAGACTCGCTGTCATATAAATTTAAGCTATAATAGTAAGGTACAGAAGTGAAAAATTATTAATTTTTTTTTAAATTAATTTAAACTAGACAAATTGCAGTTATAATAAAATTGAATAGATATTACACCTGGGTCTCATTTTATGCGATAGATAGGTTCCTCAGAAAACACGCGCAAACAAAATCGCGCAAAAATAGACGTAACTTACATTGAAAAAGGGGGGATGCGGTCTGTGATTTTTCAAAATTCGCGTAAAAGCAAAGCACCAACGTAAAATTACTTTAAAATTCGCGCAAAAAAAAAATAAGGAAATAAAATATGACTAATAAAAAATTTCAAATTTGAAAAAAATTGATACAAGACAAACTTTTTTTAACTATAATATTTAATTTTATTGAAAATAATATATTTTTATGCATAATTTACAGTACGATAATTTACATTTTTTTATACACGTTTTAATTATTATCGCTATTTGCCGAAATACACGTTCGTTTACACTCTCATGTTGTGTTAATGTTTTTCTGTTGACAACGTAATCAGTAATTAATCTTTGAGACGATGATTTTATTAATTGTTTATGAACTTAGACTTATGATAATAAAAAGACATTTATTCACCACTGCTGGGAAAAATTTAATTAAAACTAACAACTAAAAATTAAATTCTTATTTTTGTCTTTAATTTTCAATTCCGTTTAAAAATCAAATTTCACATCAGATTATTTCAAGTCGCCGTAAGTAATTTTTAAATTGTTAATTACAATTAAAAATCAGATTTTAATTTTTAATTGTCAAATTTAATTGTGCCCACTGCTATTACTGACCTTTTAAAAATAAACTTGTGGACACTAAATGATTAATAATTGATTACGTTCTTTTTTAAAAAGCAAAAACAGAATGTGATTTAAAATGCAAAATTAACACGCACAATGTTTAAACAAATTTACATTATAATCTTGTAAAATTTAATGTGTGTATACATAAAATGTGGAAATCATGATTTTAATTTCATTATTGCATAAAATCTTACTATTATAAAGCACTGAAAATATTGAAATTACTAAGTTGAAAGTTGAATTCCAATAATGTGCTATTACTTTCAATATAACGTAAGTGCGTGAAATTTATTATTTAAAGTAATAGCGCATTATCGGAGTTCAACTTCCGGTGAAACACGAATCGCGTAACTTCAAAATCGTGTTAAATAAGTCCGCGTAAAAAGAGACCCAGGTGTATTTTTAAAGTGTAAATCCATTATTTTGTAATATTGTTACTCATACTATAAAATTGTTTAATGTAAGTTGTTAAAACTCAAAATACATTATCTATTTTGAAATTTATCATTTGTAATAGTGTTACTTGTTATACAACATTAAACAATTTAAGAGGTATAGTATATAAGAACATAAAAATAAAGTATATAAAAACAAAATAAGTAAAATAAAGTTTATAAAAATAAAATACATTTATTACAATCTTATAATGATTTTACACAGATTTTTAAAAAAAAATTTTTTTTTTTTTATATAGTCTAAAAGATGAGGAGAACAAAACTGCTGAGATAATTTCAAGTAGCGCTTCAGAAGAAGTTGAACCTTTTTCGGAGACATTGTTGTCGGAACAAATTAATTTGTCAACAAGTAAGCATGTACGGTTTAAAGTTTTTTTTTTAGTGTATTCTGAATTTATAAAAATAGATAACCAGTCTTTTTTCCTTTATATATATATGCATGTATGGGAGATGATGATCCGGACCAACTGATAAGTTCTGGTTCAGTGCAAAATACATATATTGGAAATCATTTATCTTTTTCACATGTATGTCATCATGTGTATCGGTTGTATAAGATGCAATGGATGGCCGAAGGGAGCTTGAAAGTCTGGGTTTAAATCCCCTCTAATTATATCAATATTAAATATTAATAAAAAATAAAAGCAGGCTTGTAATAAGGTTAAAAATTGCTGCTTTCCCTTCCAGATTTTAATGAGTTCTCCCAGAATCTCTACATTAATATTTTATGTTCTTCAAATTGTTGTTATTCAATGTATATTTTGCATTGAATTACACAATAATTGATTCACCGTTATTCCGATAAATGGATGTTTATATATTGGTATATTATTGAATGAATATGTTGGAAATATTGAAAAAAAAAAAACACAAATAAGATTTGAAGTAAGATTTTTATTATTGATATTAGTATAAAAATTCAAAAACTTAAAAGGAGAAGAGCTGATGACCTTAGAGATTATAATTGACATAATTCTTGATAGAATATCGTGAAATAAAGTCTTTAGAAGGGATCAAATTTGAAGTGAAAGACTGAGATAAGAATATTTATTTGATCATTATAAAAAATAAATAAAACATATAATACTTGTAAGTTGCTAATGGTTATGATATTTATATCTATTATAATGGGACGATCCTTTTCAGGACTCTAGGAAGTCGCATCTAACTATAGTCGGACTTTGAGTCTTCTTATAGAATGCCATGGATGATGTTATTTAAAATATAATCCAATTCACTCCTCTATTAATAACCTCGTTACTCTCGGAATTCGAGCTCAGAGTAGAAATTTGCAATCGACTCTCTTCAGGCATTTCCACAAATATCCCATAGTAATAATAAATTTAATATAAGCTATATATAACTTCTTTATAAATATTAAATCACTAAGTTGATTTAACATATATATTCATGAGTATGTATATTTATAAATATTGGTTTTATAAAGCGACTAAATAAAATAAACAAACGAGACCTGTTTAATTTTGAAATCAAGTTTAACACATTTTAATCAGTAATAAAAAACAAAATATTATCACATAAAAACATTAAAATTTAGAATTATAATCTGTGCTTATATACACTAATAAATTATTTAATATTCAAAAAAAAAAAAATAATGTAATCATTTACATATATATATAATTTAAAATCATGCGTATAATAAATACACATGACACATTATAAATCTACCTATTGTGTCATTAAAATAATTCAGTGTGTGTTGTATGTTTATATACGATAACATCCATTCACACTAGATTAATAATAGAATGTATTCTGATATTAGTTATGTATGTTTAAAAATATATTATGTTAATTGTCATGTAAGATTCAATTTGAAATATAATAAAACGTACTTCCAAATTGAAATAATTTAAAAACGTTTACCTTAGTCAGCTGTCATTTCCATCAGAGTATATATCAAAATATCAACATCTAAATTTTATTAAATAAATAAAAAAAAAATAGTTTTCATCTTATCAGTTCTCCACTTTAATATCCGAAGTAATTTTTCTAAGTAAATATAATTATCCACAAAGGAAATAAAGTTTAAGAGTTCTTAAATTATACAATGAAGTAATCCAAGATGAGAAAGAATGCGGTTTTATATCCCTCCTTAGATGAAATAAAATGATGATGAATGTTGAAACATAAAGTTCATTGATCATCCTTCGAAGAGGCAATCCAGATATTCATTCTTTAAATATTTATGTAGTAAAATATTTAACATCTTCTTCAATATAATACTCCAATATTAAAGCAGCTTTTTAAATGAGTATTACGACGATTATATTTTAGGCATTGATTAAGTAGGAATAAATTTACATGTTAGGGTTTAAAACATCAGTAGAAATCTCTGGCATAAATTATCTAGCCAAAGAACATCTTTATAAATTTTTGTCTTCTTAAATTTATATTTTGAAAGCTCATTTCGAAGACGTTGATAACTTTTATAACCTTGTTAAATTCACTGATTATTTTTTTATAGTTCTTTATAATATTCAAAGGCAGTAAATTAATTACTTGAAGCAGGTTTTAAAATATTGAACCTTCTTTTTTTTAATTTTTCTTAAATGTGTTCTAAATTCGAACACATTTAAATTTACAAACGTAGTTCTTGCCTTGATAACTAAATAGAAGATTAGTGTTATAACAATATTAGTTTGTTTTTATACTGGATTAATTTCAGCAAGCATATCACATAATCATGTGCACGCTCTCTATTGTTTAACATATACAATTTGTAATGAACCCCAAACGTTTATTTCCTTTGTTTCAACTGATAAAAATGCAATGTTGACTTAAGGCTTTGTCAAAAGTCAAGTTTTATATTAACAAAAAAAAAAATACTATTAGTTAGAAACATTTTATTTATGTGTGTGTATAAATAAACCAGAATTATTCATTTTTAGAATTATTCTTTTAATACTAACTAGTCTATATATATATATAGCTAATACATGAAAAGCTTAAGATAGGTGTAAGTTATTTATATCTGTTGATTCGATATAGGCACAGTTAAATTCACAAAGAAACACAAATTATTTTAGGTGAGGCTCATAAGGTACTCTCACAGTATTCTGATGTACAGCATTATCTTAACATACAAATAAATAAATAACACCTAATACAAGAAGGTTTGCATTAATGTTAACATCTTCAGTGCTCATATATAAATATGAATGTCTTAGTGAAAAGTACAACAAAATGTCAGGGGAAGCAGTTTTGTATAAATACAACAATTCTTATTCAATAGTCTGTTCAAATATTATTTATTTTCAACAAAAGAGAAGTATTATAACTTAATGGAGAAACTTATTTAACTTCAGGGAAGTAGTAATTGATAGTTTCCTGGCAACAACAAAAGGTAAAAAATTATCTCTGTTTACATGGATATAATCTCCTTATTTTTATTTTATATTATAATAATAATCTTTGAAAATATTTAATTCACTATATATATAATAATTAAAAATTGTAATCATCCAGAATAAATATTAATAAAATGTCAGTTAAATAACATAAATGATATTTCATTGGCATTTTATTAGTATTTAGTCTAAATGATTACAATTTTTAGTTACTACATTTAGTTTATATGTTATATATATATTATAACATTTTTCGTCTTGCTAGACCTCTATACGCATTATAAATGCGCGAGTTGATCAAGTTATGTCAAAAAGAAGAAAGTTATATTTCTATTTCTAAAAAACATAACTATATTTCCTGATCAACTCGGCCTAGAATTGTTATGATTTGTGCTATTGATGAAATCAGCTTTTAATTTATTTGATCTGGGCGCCAGAATTCATAAGAATCTGCTAAAATCTGTCGCCAGCATGTCTCGCAAGTTAAAAAGAAAAAATGCTTTTAAAGAATCGGTATTAGCTTATTAAACATATTGGCAAAGGTAAATTAAACTAATAATAAATTTAATAATAAACACTAATAAATATTATTAATAACATACAAATGAAAATTGATATTAGAAATATTTTTATTCTACCAGATTAAAAATCTGTTTAAGTTAAATTGTTAATTAAATAAACTGGAGAGAATACATACTAATCCAGATATGAATACATTAATAAAAAAATAACAGTTACAATTAAAAAAATTATTGTATAAATAAAAGTCTCTTGAACAGAAAAATTAAAGTCTCTATCGGGATTTTATTATACATATATTTTTTTACGAGTTGTTTGCAAAATGGTTTGTCGACAATTTAGTCACAATCGGGAATAATAAAGAGTCATAGCTTACTGGTAAGTTTAGTGAAAAAGTTGTAGCTTACTATACATAGTTTTTTTGGTTAGAATGAGCTCGGCCATTAGTTAGAAAATTGATCTTGTAGTCTATTTCGAAGGCTAGTCGCAGAGGCTTTTCTAGTGTCCATCTTCTTGATGATGTCAGCTAAAGCTCCGGTCTACTCCCGTATGAAGGATTATTTTATCGTGAAGTGGTCTTGGATTTAATAATCCAAGACCAGCCAAAGGAAAAAAAAACAAACAAGATCTTCTTCAAACTGGTCTCTGCCTTTTATATTAGAGGCCCAGTTTTCAGACTTCTGTGCATCCTTTTGTTTATCAAAAAAAAATATACGCTGATAATTAATCTGGTAATTCCTTATAAAATTTACGTTACAAAGTTCTCTTTTTTTAGCAAATCCTTCGGCCATCTTTAATTAGCTAAAATATTTTTCTTTTAGCTTATCTTTTTACTTTTTGAATTCTTTTACTTTATCAGGATTAGTAATCTGCGTGTCTTCTGTTCTCTCCAATTTCAACTTTTTATTTTTAATTACATATAAAAAAAAAATATGAAAGACAATTTTAGCTTTCACTGTACGTTTTAAAAAAAAAATTATACCAATAAAAAAAAATCTAAATTTACTTCTTTTTAGCTTTTACCAAATGCCAATATATTTGTACCATATATAAATAAACAGTACAATATAAATAAACAACTATAACATTTGATATAGCACAGTTTTCAAAAATGTCCAAGTAGGCATAGATGAGCATGACATGACAGTACTGAAAGCCTATTTGAAGATTTTTGAAAATTTGGAAAATATATATATTTTATTCTATATCGAATATTATAGTTATTTGTTTATATATTTATTAGAATAGAGTTGTTCACTATTGCATAAAGATAGATATACGTAAAATTTTAAAAAAAACTATCTTGTGTGAACTTTGAGAGGTCACAATCCATTATAGCTCTGCAGAGCATCGATCACAGTCCGGTTGTAAAATTTCTAATATCCAAAATTTTTACGAACTCCTGAACAATAAAGTCATTCAATTTTTTTTTATTTGTTCAAGTGAAAAATCAACAAATTTTTTTTTTTTTTTAAATTCAACTTTATCTGAGATTTCTATAATATATTCAAGCCTATAATTATAGTTTGAATTATTTGTAATTTGCTGCAAGATCTCCTAATTAATGTGGTTTCCTGATCATCTTTTTTTTATTATAATTATTTATGTAAACTTAGATATTGATTTTTTTGTTTGTTTAAGTCGGGGGGGGGGGGGGTCGGCAAACTTTTTAGCATGAAGAGCCATTTTGTCTAAATCTCTCCTACCACCCACCTATTCTATTTAAGAACTATAAGGAAAGAGATGAAAAATATGTTCTTGAAGAATACAAATTTCTAAATGTAAACAAAATGACTGGATATATTTGAACATTTATTTTAGTATTACAACATAAAATGATCTGTATACATTTTAATGAAAATAAAATTCTCTTAAAAATAAAAAATTACTTTGACATTTAGATTTATTCACAAATTTTTAATATGTAAATATTTATCATATACAACAGTTATTCAAGAAATTACGTTGTAAAAACTTATTTGTTCTCTCCTGGAATCATCAAAATATTTATTTATAAATTATAAGAGGAAATAAAAAATGTGTTTATGTTTATCATGATAAAAAGAGCCATATTTGGTTCAGGGTCGAAGTGTGCCAATCCCTGGTCTACTTAAATTAATGTTTAAACAACTTGTATTATTAGTGATTGAATATTTATACTTTTTATTTGAAAACTTGCTGAAATTATGAGTTTACAAGACATCATTTGTTTTTAAAAATTTGGATCAATAAAGGAAGCCAAAAGAATAATCACGATAAATTAATAACCAATAGTTAATCATAGATTTCTGTTGCTATTATACATTTATAAAGCTGAATATCAGTGGACATGTTTTAAACAAATCTTAAATAGGAACATTAAATTGATAAAAAAATCAAGTCAGATGTCACATGACCTAATTTTAATAAAGCTCGTACTTACAAATGTTATATATAGAGCCTGCAAAACAAGCTCTTAACAAGCTTTTAGAATATTAACATTAATAAATTTTTGTAGATAAATGGGGTAAATAAAATTAAAAAGTTTTAAAATTTGATAGTATGTAGCAAGATTTTAAACAATAATTAGTTCTTAAATAATTAGTTATGAAACATTTTCATAGTAGCAACGTGTTCAGAAATTCTAAACAATGTATAATTTATGTAATTACTGTAGAATTTTGATTTTATTGTGAATTAAGTAGTCCATCAATCAATCAATAGTATTCTGTCCCAATAGACAGGTCCAGAGAGTAGTCACATCAATTCATCCATTCGTTCATTCCATTCTCTTCTCTTTCTTGCCCATTTCTTCAATTCCACATAAGTCTTCCCATCTCTTTTATCATCCAATAATGTCAATCTCTTCCATCCTTTTTTTTTCATTTCCACTCACCATTCCCTCCAAAACATCTTTCTATAAACTATAATCTCTTTTCAATATATGTCCAGTCCAGTTTCTCTTTCTCTCTCTGATATTCTCAATCAATCTTCTTTCCTCATTTACTGTTTTCAAAACTTCTTCATTTGTTATTGTACTCATCCAACTGATTGTTTCCATTTTTCTCCATGTCCACATCTCAAAAGCTTCCAATCGGTTTTTTAATTCTATTATTCAATGTCCATGTCTCACACCCATACATTAATACACTCCACACATAATATTTAATTAAGTAGTAAACAGATAAAAATAGTAAATACTTTATTGTCAATTTATTTTGTGATGAATTGGTATATATGCTTGGTAAGCTCTGTTGCTGAAAATATTAATATAAGTAGTCTTTTCTAAAACAGTAAAGTTTTAAATAGTTTAGGTATTTTGTTTTATTTTTTTAAATTAATGATCACATTCTTTGTGAGTATTTTGGACCTTTTTCTCTTAAAAAGGAATATATGTATATTCTATGTACATATATATATAGTGAACTCTCAATCCATCATTTTTTTCAAGAAACTAGAGAAAATGAACATTAAATGTGAACAAAAACTAATATGGAAATATATTATGAATTGAATGTAATAGCAATTTAATGATTATGCATCAAAATATATGTAAAATATAATCCAATTTTATAATATGAACATTTTAGATCTAAATTTATGCTTCTATAAATATAGAATATATAGGTATCATTTAAATATCACAATAATTACATATTTTTTAAAAATCAGAGTTGGTATTAGTTATAATGATTAAATAGAAGTATAGCATTTTTTTTTATTTTAAATTCTCATTTATGTCACTTTAAAATATGGAGTCTAGTATTTTTGGAATCTTTTCTACGTCTTGTTGATAAATTTCTTTTTTTAATACCTTATTAATTAATTGGAGAACGTTTACTTGCATGTTAGTTTAGTGCAAATTAATCTTATGGAGAGAGGAGAAGTACTTTGATTCTGAGTAAACTTTAATTAAATGTTTTTTGGCAGTAAGATTTTTTTGTTTGTTATGAAATAAAATCCCAGAAATGGAATGCGGTTTAATGGATTTTATTGCAGCAAAATCTTAGAAGTGTTTTTGGGAAATAGCAAAATTATTTTATATGTAGATTCGAATTATTTGTAATTACAATTCATGGTAATGTAATTATTGGAATATTTATTCGATAATAGCCAAGATATTCCTTTTATTGTATTTGTAATTCTTTTGCATACATATGTGTAGATAGACTCTGTGAAGCAAATTTTTTTTTTTTAATTTTTTTTTATTTAGCTGAGTGCACTTATGATTATGGGGCTTGTCATCAAAAATGCACTCAGCTAAATGAAAGGAAGGAAAGAAATAAAACCCGCTCCATAAAATATACACATATGTTCGCAATACATATGTGTTGATTCAAATTTTAAAAAATCTATTCGTGAAGAAAAATGTTGTGTCAGCACTGTGATTTATATAATATTAATATCAGTTACTTTCTTTATTACTTTTACTATGCTTCATATAATTACAACTCACCATTGACGATTTCAATTGCCTCAGCGATCTTCTTCAGAACTATAACAAACCCAATACATGAATACAAATATACATGAACATATAATTTTATATGATTTATCAGTGATATGTATGACAAAGTAGCAGTTTGAGAAACAGAACAATTATGAAGAAATATCTTATGATACTATTAAAGTTGACTGGATCTATTCATGAGCGATGGATCCAGAGTTAACTCTATATGAATACACTAGCAGTTGTGCATATTTTAAGTCTTAATAACATTTGTGGAGTTTTTCTTTAATGATGAAGTGGCAGTTTTCTACATTTTTTCATATCAGTAGTTTAAATTTGTTTATTTAAGTCTACATGCATGGATATGTATAAATACACACATTTATGCACCCATTCACATAAAAATATTATATTCTGTGGCCACTAACAAAAGGAATTCGAATTTCAGAATTTTAAAGCATTTTTAAAATTAATAGGTAAATTTAATAATATAAACTACTTCTTCTTTTTCTATCTTTTCAAATGTATTATCAAATTTATAAAGTCAAAAACTTCACATAAATATATCGGAGAGACTTTCTTTTCAAAAAATTTATTGATATACATTATATAAACTACATAAATAAATATATAAATATCCAACGTTTCGTCCATTTTTCAATAATAATATGGACTTTATCAAGGTTCTATAAAACAGAGAAAAAACAACATTAAAGATAATAAAAATAAAAAAAAGGAAAAGAAAATAAAAAAAATATATATATTTTATTATTGAAATTTTTTCCAAGTATGATTATGTATTATTCTGCACTGGGAGTTAGCCAGAGCCATCTATTGCAAGTTTGAATAATCAGAATTCATTAGATTATAGTATTATATCCCACAATCGAACTAGTATATGACTGTCAGTCTCTGTGGTGAAAAGTAGAATTGCATTCATATATCTAGCTGCCATATTTAACTGCCATAGGTATTCAGGTGTTCACATTAATGGGTACAGAATCACTTATCAGGCATGTAAATAAATCTCAAAAAACCTTTTAAAAATGAATGCCTGAAATTCAAAAGATTTTCACCGATAGAAACCAAGATGTTGATTGATATATGTATTGTGTATAATTTTCTAGTATAAATAAATAAAGAATATTTAATTATAAGAAATTTTGATTGTTTGCTCTTTTTATTATTATTATTAACCTTAGCCTAATCAAATAATTTGTTTATTATTAGTATGTGACATCACACAGAGATTAGCAATTCCAGAATTTCAACCTTCAGGAAATGAACTCTTTCCACGACATAAAAGATTTCTTATAAAACGTTCTCAGAGATGTAAGGTAATATGATAAATTTATACCTTTTTGTAATTATGTGAGTTTTAATATTTTAAAATAGCAAGCATTCTACTAATTTGCTTTATTAATAATGGGAAAAAGCTCATAAAATTCTTTTTGTATATGCATAACTATTTTATTTGTTTTAGAAGGAAAAATTAATAGTATGAAATTAAAATTTGAATTGACCAATGAATCCTATAAATGAAATTGCCATAACAAATCTTTGATGCCTGAAATATATTAAGTGTTATTGGAAGTGAAAAGAAAAATTATATATTGTAATTGTTCAGAATAAAAGGGATATATATATATATAGGGATATGGAAAACCATCATCACCATTCCCATAAAATAACTAATCAAATTAAATATAAAAGGAATGCTATTTATCTGCTCTATTTTAAACAGACTGCAGGACAGTCGAAATGTAAGATTGTGTATGCATGTATGTACAATATAAGGTTTTTGCTAAAAGTGTTCAAAGTAGAGTGGATAAATTGCATTTGTATAAGAAATTACAGCAAAATAAAGGAAGTGATAAATTTGATATAAAAGGAATACAGTGAATATAGATACGAGCAGAATGTCAGCATGAAAAAAACCATAAGGTGTATCTCCAGCATGACAGAAGAATAATTAAATCAAAACTAATCAATCAACAAAGAACACTTAAAATGAACAGTCAACCTTGTGACTGGATTTGAAATGGGGTCTACTATAGAGTGACCAATTATCTAGCCACTGCCATGCTTAGGGCAGAAATACAACACAAACTCTAGATGCACATACCTAAATGATAATCCATTACTTATAATAAAAAAATAATGCTGAGATACTGAAACATGCTGATTATCATCAATACACAGACCACCTAGTATTATTAATGTACTGGACAAATATAAACTTAATCTCTAATAATAATAAAAAATGTAAAATGTAATGTATGGACTTTAAAGATGATGCCTTTGTGTCATCCAGGGTTATCGTCTGGATGTCCAAACACTAACATAAACCCCATACATCGACATAAATAATCATTATGCTCAGAAACAGCTCAAGAAGTAAGAACTCTATGAAATCTTATTGCGATCAAGAGATAAATATAACAGCTTATTCTAATTAATTTTAAAAAAACTTTACTGGGTTAATTTAATTATAATGCCGCAAACTCAACTGTATTGAAATTAAATCACATACATTGCCAAGTCATGAAACAGATAGCTGGAGGAATCATTAACACTAGAACATTTTTTAAACAAAAATTTAAAAAATGGCATGATAATATGAACATTTAAACTTATTCATTTTATCATAAAAATATAATTTTATAAAAATTATAATTAACCAGTTGATTTCTATTCACTAAATTAATTAACTTTGCCTTTCATTGATTTATTTCTTTAAATAACAAATGTTGGAAAAACAACTTTTTCATAATCAAAGATAATCTTTAACTTAGCTTAATTAACCCTTTATTAAGTTTTGGAAGAATAATCAAATAATAAAAAAACATATTTTAAAAGAAAATGTTAAATGTAATTTAAGTTACATTAAAAAAAAACCCTTTTTTATAATTCTGAAGAGAAAAATCAAGTGGATAAAAAACATATTTCATAAGAAAATATTAAATTAATAAAATTATTCAAAATTATCAATTATTTATAAATAAAAAAATTTTTTAACTGTAAATAAAAATACAATGTGCACATAAAGCAAAATATCTTTAATCATGGTTTTTAATTTCTTTGGTGTCCTTTGCATTTATAATTTTTAGTTTTTTTTCCAGGCAAGTTTTTTTCTTGAAGGCTTCTACACAATGTATATGGTTAATTTGTCCCTTTTTTGGTATGCAATATTTTCAGGTTAACAAACAGCAAGAATTGATCCATTTTTTTCCAATAAAATTTCCAGGTAAAGTTAACATATAGATACAAAAGGCTTTTGATTAGTAAACAACATTTTAAAATTGTTATGGGAGACTTTAATGCTAGAATTGATAAACAAATGAGAGATGAAAGTGCTGTAGATAATTTTGGTTATGGTAATAGAAATGAGAGAGGACATAGACTTGTGGAGTTTGCAGAAAAAGAAAAACTTTATATTATGAATTCATTTTTTGAGAAAAATGTTAAAAGGAAATGGACATGGAAGCATCCAAATGAAGGTACAGCAGAATAGGATTATATTTTGACTAACTGAAATACTTATTTCAAGATTGTAATGTTCTTAATAAATTTAACATAGGAAGTGATCATTGATTAGTAAGATGTAAGATACGTGTTAATGCAAAATTAGAGAGACAAAAATTATTAAGAAAACCAATATTTTCAGTTGATATTCCTAATCTTCAGAAACACTCTAATGAATTTAAATTACAACTTACTAATCGGTTTCAAGTATTAGTAGATTTTGAACATGATTCAGATTTGAATGAAATGAATATGAAAATAACTGATACACTTCTAAAAACTGCAACAAAGATAGCTGGTAGGAAAAAGCAGCAATTGACCAATAAAATTTCTACTGAGACTAAAGAATTTATGAAAAAAAAAAGGAATATGAAGATATACAAAAATGATGCATTAAAAAGGATTGAATATCTTGAATTTTGTAAAATTGTGTGGAAAAGACTTGAATATAATATAAAAAAGTATAACTGTAAACTAGCAAGGAAAGTTGTAGAAGAGAATAAAAGTCTCAAGAGTGTAAAACAACATTTTAGTATTGGTAAGAAATTTATATTAGTAATAAGAAAAAAAAATGGAATTATTACTAAAAACAGAGATAACATCATGAAATGGGTAGAAGACTTTTATCAAGAATTATATAGTAATAAAGAACAAGTACCTCCTATATCTATTATGTCTTCCAAATTGCCCACAATTTTAAATGAAGAAGTGAGACATGCAATTAAATGTATGAAGAAAGGAAAGGCTCCAAGTGGTGATGGAATTATAATTGATATATTAAAAGAAGCAGGTGAAGAAATAAAAATTTTTTAGCAAAGTTATATACCAAATGTCTAAATGATAACGATGTATCAGATGATTGGAAGAATGCAGTATTAATATTTTAAAAAGGTGATAAAGAATATATTAGAAATTACAGACCTATCAGCCTTTTATCAGTTTTATATAAAATTTTTACCAAGATAATTACAATTTATCTACAGAGAACATTGGATTTTCATCAAGCTGGATTTAAAAATAGTTTTAGTACAGTAGATCATATCCAGGTATTGAGAGAAGTTATAGAAAGGACAAATGGATATGAGTTGCCATTATGCTTTGGATTTGTAGATTATGAAAAGGCATTTGATTCTATAAACATTTCTTCAGTGATTAAAGCATTGGATCATCAAGGTATAGATCCAGGATATTGTCATATTTTAAAGAATATTTATAAAAATGCAACAGCAACAATTAGATTACATAATAATACTGGGAAAGTCAACATTGAGAAGGGTGCAAGACAGGGTGATTCCATATCTCCAAAACTTTTTACAGCAGTGTTGCAAGAAATATTTTGTGGATTAAAATGGGAAGCTAAAGGAATGAAAGTAAATGGAGATTATTTAAGTCATTTAGATTTTGCAGAAGATGTAGTTGTTTTTTGCAAATAATGCTTTAGAGCTGCAGGAAATGTTGCATGAGTTATCAGATGAAAGTAGGACTAAAGATAAATGTTAAAAAGACCGAAGTAATGTTTAATGGATTTTCTCACAATATGAAAATAAAGATTGATTATGATGAGTTAGAAGAAGTTAACAGTTACAAGATTATTAATACAGATGGAAACATAATGGATGAAATTAATCATAGAATTATAACTTGGTTGGAGTGCTTTTGGTAGAAATAACTTGATACTAAAAAGAAATATGCCTATGGGTTTGAAAAGGAAGGTTTTTAATAAATGTTGTATAACTAGTTTTTACTTATGGATCTGAGACTTAGACACTTAATAGAAGAGCAGTACAGAGACTTCAGACCACTCAAAGAAGTATGGAGAGATGCTTGTTGGGAGTAACAAGAAGAGATCGAAAACGCAATATATGGGTAAGAGAACAAACAGGTGTTACTGACCTCATTGAAAAAATTAAAAGACTGAAAGTGGAATTGGGCTGTACATATTGCTAGAAGAGATGATAATAGATGGACAATTGAAATCTTAAACTGGATTCCAAGAGATTGTATAAGACCCAGAAAGAGACCACGTGTGAGATGGATGGATGAAATAAGAAAGTGTGCAGGGGTGATGTGGAGAAGAGAAGCTAAAGATCAGAGAAGATGGATTGAATTTGGAGAGACCTTCATCCTGCAGTGGATTGATAATGGTTGATGATGTGATTCTTGGTTGAAGACAAAGTTGCAGATTACTTAAGGGATAACTTTTTTTACATTTTTCTAGTGAAACAAGTTACATGGACGTAGATAAAGTCTAGCTTAACTAAACCTAGCACATCATTTTTTGTAAAAAACATTTTTATAACTAAACTGACAATGTGTTAACAGCTTGGATAAGACTTATGCTTTTTTTTTTTTTTAGCAGCAGATGGATCAAGAATTTTTTTTCTTCTAATCTCCATTCTTCCAGTTATCTGTTCCATGGACTGGCTAGTGTGTGTGACTTGATTTCAATACAGTTTGAAGTTTGAGGGATTGTTTTCAAATTATTCCTGTAAAATTATTTCAAAATTAATTAGAATAAGCTTTTATATTTATTTATGTTTTGATTACAGTAACACTTCATAGAGTTCTTGTTTCCTGAGCTAGTTCAGAGCATAACGATTATTTATGTTGATGCAGGGGTTTATGTTGGTGTTTGGATATTCAGAGAATAACTCTGGATAGTGCAAAGGTGTCACCTTTAAAAAAGTTAATGCACTACATTTTATATTTTTTGTTATTAGAAATTAAGTTTATGGTTGGCCAGTACATTAATAATATTAGGTGGTCAGAATATTGAAGATGATTAGCATGTTTCAGTATCCCAATATTAAATATTTATTATGAGTAATGGATTAGCACTTACATATGTGCATCCACAGTTTGTGTTGTATTTCTGTTCTACGCTTGGCAGTGGCTATATAATTAGACTGTCTACAGTCACAGCACTGACTTGATTTTTGACTGTTCTTTATTGATTGTATAATGCTGATGATTAATGATTATGATTTAATTCTGGAGTACATCCTATGTTTTTTTCACGCTGACTCTCTGGTCTTATTCATTATTTGTATTCTATATTCATTCTGTATTCAGTATACTTGATGATTTAGTCTTTCATGCTAATCATTAATGATTGTGACCATTCTGTGGGGCTAATGATGTGTTCTCATCTTCCAATGTCACCCCTATTTTCCATACCATTACAATATTTATAAAAATATGATTTTTCCTTTCATATTTTTAACTTTTTTCAAAAGTTGATATTTATCGTTGATCAATCTATTTATCTGTTGATATTTTTTTTATAAAAAAAAAATCTTTGCACATTGTGCATAAGGATACATTATATCTATATTTGTCAACATCCGTTTTTCTCCGTTAATTTAAAAAAATTAATTGTTTTATATATACTCATATGCAAAACTATAATATACAATATTACAGTTTTATTATATTTTATAGAAATTTTAATCAAGAAAGTAAAAATTTAAGTAGATTGTTCCACCAGATGGTTTGAAATTTACTTTGAAATATATTTTATATTTAGAATTATGTTGGGATTTTAAGCCAATAAACATCACATGATCACTATTTTTTATGCTTGCTCATAACTTATTAAAACAGGCAAAACTCTCTATACGTATTGCCATAAGCCTTCTGGCATCCATTGATTAGAGAGTTTTGCCTGTTTTAATGTTGGGATTTTATTGTAAAAAATGTCTGCCTGATAAAAAATAACCGCTTTAATGAATAATAGAAAGATGAATACATCATATACTCATAGACAAATCAAGAAAACTATTTGTGTGTGTGTGTGTGTGGGTATTGGAAATCTGATGAATGAACTGCAATTTAAGTACAAAGATATAAGTTTTGCTATACACTAGCTCGACTATCATTTGATCCCATTTAAAGGGATTATCTTAATTTTTAATTAGAAAATTTTAATATGTAATATTTTTTATTTATTGCAGTTGATAATTTAAAATTAAACATTGAAGTGCAAAAATCTAAAAAAAAGAAATTGAAAGTCTAATTTAAAATTTGTTTAATAATTTATTATTGTTCTCAATTCAATAGTCTTAATAAAATATAGAAAACTGATAATGATTAGTATTGAGCAGAACTTTAAAAAAATAAATCTTATATTATTAGAAGTTTTAAACATCACATGATCACTATTTCCCATGCTTACTCATAACTGTTGTTAGCAAAACTCTCTCCACGCAGTAGTACCACTCAAAACAAGATAGAGTAGTCAATGGATGCCAGAAGGCTTGTGCATAAAATCCCTATCTAGTGCCTACTCATCCAATATCACCAAACTAGTTTCTGGCTTATGGCCTTCATCAGTGAGGAGCCTTGGATCTGACAGCACTGCACTTAGTTCTTAGGTGTAGTGCTCTCAGATCCAAGCCTCCTCACTATCAGAAACTAGTTTGGGGATATTGGATGAGTAGGCACTAGATAGGGATTTTATGCACAAGCCTTCTGGCATCCATTGATTACTCTATCTTGCTTTGAGTGGCACTACTGTATAGAGAGAGTTTTGTCTATTATTAGAAGTTTATTGGTTTTATTAAAATTTAAAAAAAAATTTTTTTATGATTTTGTATTTGAAGGCTGAATGATAAATATTAGGGGCTATTTCTATGATTGTGAATCATAAACATTACATTTTATGTCTTTAAGAATTAAGGGTTACATTTGTGCATGTATTATATGTTATAATAATTCAATAGAAGGTAAGTTGGATAACTGAATAACAGAAGGTATGACCAAATTATAGTATTTGGTTTCTTCTGGTGATGGCTTGCCATTGCTTGTCATCTTCTTAAACAATCTATTTAGTATTATATTATAAAATGAAGAAATTCTATACACCATGATACACTAATTTTTTTTTTCATCTTCTAAATTGTTTTATCTTTAATTCATTAATTTATTTATTCTGAATATATTTATTCTTATATAATCAAAATTACCCCAAATTCACAACTCAACCAAGCTAGCCAAGAAAATAATCGTTAAATCGTTACCAATGGTTTCACTGCTACAAGCAGACTTCTCAAGGGTAAAGAACTACACAATAACAACATATTTAACATGTTTAATTTAAATATGTTGTTATTTTGTAATTCTTTTCACTTGAGAAGTCTGCTTGTAGCAGTGAAACCATTGGTAGCGATTTAGAGGTTATTTTCTTGGCTAATCTGGTTGAGTTGTGAATTTGGGGTAATTTTTCATTATTTATTAATTTAGTTTAGCTTTATGCTTTTAATGTATATTCATATATATATATATAATTTTTAGGAATGTGAACATAATCTTAGTAAACCAGAATTTAATCCAAATTCTATTAAATTTAAAATTCAACTTGTGGCCTTGTAAGTATATATATATTCATATTAAATAGAATATTCAATTAATAATTAAAAATAAATGGTTTAATTCTCTGCATTCTTTTGTATAGTTGTAGAGTGGCAAACTGGAGTTCATGGTTCATAGGTTGTGGCCTGAACTTTGTCACGTGATATTACACTTTCCTTATGAATTTTCAAGCAGTAAATCTCTCAAATCATTTTTTTTTTATTAAATCTTTTCCTAATGGCTCTTTCATATTGTGATTTGCATAATTTTTAATAAGTTTAATTAATTAATATTAAAATTATTTAATGTTTTTAATTATATAGTTGAATTAAAAAATATTAAATATGTATAATTGAAATGAGCAAATAGTTTAAACTTTGTGGTTAATTGTTCTAAAGTGTAAAATATAAAATGCGCTAACGCGTGAGCACAAAAAGTTGAAGACAAATAAAGACATATATATTTTATATATATGTATATTTAATTACGTGGCTAAGCGCTTTCACGGGTCAGAGCCCTCATATTCAGAGCCATCTTGTAAATAGACAAGTAAATTGATTAAGCGCGATGTAAATTTATGCAAATGCGATAGTTACGTATTCCATTTCCTGGATATTTTGCAGCAAGAATCTTTGCTATTGTTCTAAAATCAATTACTAATAAAATAGATATCAAAATGAAATTATGAGATTAATATCAAAAAATATGTAATTTTGATTTTATTACATATTTATAATAAACAAAAAAGAAAATTTATAATGAAATGATTCAGAAAATAATGTTACATTGTCTCTATATGTACATTAATTTTAAATAAATTACTGTAAAATGTAAATATTTTTACTTTTTGTAAAATTCTATTTTTTTCAATAAACTTTTATCTTTTGTTTAGTTACCATGTTCCTGAAATTAAAATAATGAAAGTTTCAACTTTACAGTTTGAAAAGGTATAATTTACATATATTAATCAAATTCTCTAATTATTTACATTTATGTTATACAAATTTTTCAAGACAAAATAAAATAAAATGAAATCCTTTCTACAATTTAAATAATCACATTACCCACAGTTCCAAGTACAAAGCAGTGGAGGGTGTTCATTTAATTTCAGTTTTGTCTGATTTTGAAAAATTATATAATGCAATCAAACAAATTAGTTATTTATACATAAAAAATTTGTCTAAAAGTTTAAAATTAGCTAGTTGATGTAGATTAATTAATATTTGCATTTCATTTTTTGACATTTAATATTATTTCATATATTTATTAAAAATTTAACGGAATTTGTCCATATTTTTAGTTGAATTCTAGTTATGATATACGTAACTAAGCAATGCGTTAGCAAATTGAAATCACACCACTTATTAATAATATAATTGATCCATCCTTAAATGTGAAACCACTTTTAGTTTGTGTTGTAGCTTTATATAAGAAAGAGAGATCAGACATTAATACTTTATATGTATGAATATTGGAACTATCTCACTCTCATAAATACTTTCACAAGTAAATAAGATTCTCTATCTCCCTTTTATAAATTTAGGACATAGACTAAAATTGTTTCCATTTTTGATTTAAAAATGAAGCAGAGAAATACTGTTACTTAACACTAGATGGCATGATTTTGTTTGCAGTGCCAGTTTTTAACAGCTATTTTGCCTGTTTATATCATAGCTGAAATTTACATAAAATAAGTACCCAGAGTAATGCTGTTAATATTTACATATTAAAAATTGTGAGCATTTACACAATTTATAATTTGGTGAAATTTCATCTTCTTGTAAATATTGATTTTTATTGCACTTTTTGTATTATTGCCGTGACAACAGTGAGAAATATTGATTACTATCTATATTGGTATGTTTAGGTGTTTATTGGTGTTCTGATGGTTGCATGTTATCCCATTTAGCTTTAAGCATTATTTCACTTATTATTTAAATAATACATAAGCAATTTAAAAGTATTGCAGTTTGTAATGTTATAATTGACTATTTATTAGTCTTCATTACATGGACATTTTTAGTTCATGTTTAAAGAGGTTTATTTAAACTTCATTGTATCAATATTTCAATCTTTGTGGTCAAGTTGCAATCTTTAAGTCTCCATATATATTCATTGAATCATTAGTAAGAGTGGCTTTCCACTCTTGCTATTAAAAGGAGAGAGGTTGCCTTGACAACAGCATGAAATATTGATTACTACCAATATTGGTATGTTTAGGTGGTGACTGGTTTCTAATTGTTATTCTAAAGTATACAAAAAATTTTAAATCAAAGGATAATTATGAAATGAAAATCCCAGAGAAATTCATTTTTTAACTAATCAAGAAAGGGAATCATTTTTTGAAAAACGATAGTTAAATGAAAAATGTTAAAAATGTATTTTTAAAAAATTTTGAATTGATTATATTATATAGTTAGATCATGATTTTTCTTTTCTAAAATAAATTGTCATTTCAAGAAAGCAAAGTATTCATTTAACTTCAGCAGTTCTCAAACTTAGAACTACAGCAACAATTTTAGCTATTAAGAAATCATAGCCAAGAGGTATCATTAAATTGGATAATAATAGTGTAGAAGGTAATGAATTTTCTGATAGTAATATTGATTTTACTAATAGATTGTACTCACCAGAATAATTGGAAGAAATAGAATATGATAAAAATAAAACACAACACAAATGATTATTTCACAGATTGGTTGAATATATGAAGTTAGTGAAAGTTTAATAAAACCAAATTGTTAACATTCATCTCAATTAAATTTTTATTAGAAATACAAATTGGATCTGCATAATATGTCATCTACATCAGTCTATGAACATTAAAAGTTAGCTGATTATCAAATGCCTCACTGCATTTTTATTCAAAATACTTTTGTTTGCAACTTAAAATGATTGAAAATAATAAATTTGGCATCCTTTTCGGGGGGTCGTAGATTTTTAACGGATCTAAGTATAGTGCTCTCAGATCCAAGGTTCCTCACTGATGAACACCACAAGCTGGAGACTAATCTGAGGATATTGGATGAATAGGCACTAGATAAGAATTTTATGCATAAACCTTCCTGCATCCATTGATTACTCTGGCTTGCACTGAGTGCTGCTACTGTATGGAGAGTTTTGCCTCTGTGTAAATATAAAAGAAATGTATGAAATTTAACCTCTTCTCTTGCAAAGCAGCCATATTGAATATTTAAAAAATTATGTTAAGCCATAAATTTTATCATAACTTAAGTTTGTATTATTCAAAAATAACATAATATATATTGTTTGAAACATAAAACACCAAAGAATGTAATTAAGCTGAAAAAGATATAGCCATTGATATTCAAAATAATAACAAAAAAGAATAAAATTTTAATATTTCTAATAATTATTTTCATATTATTTCATAAATTTTAAATTTTCATGCATACATTTTAAAATTATATGTTTGTTAGTAGATTAGTTGCATCCATCATTAAATTTCTAATAAATTGATATATATATTAACACTTACCTAAGGTAATCCATCACTTGAACACTTCGTAGAATAAAGATATTAGTACCTTTCATTTTTTCTAGTAGCTCTTCAAAATGTTTTTCCATACAGGCATTTGCAATGAATATGTCATCCCTAATAACATCCCTTAAAACAAGCAGTTAATATTGATCAATAATTAGTATAATTTGAATATTATAATAAAGAACTTCAATAAAGTTTGTAATTTATTAAAAATTACTATTAAAATAGTAAAAAAATACTTATTTGCAGCTAATATAAATCAAATATAGAACGATGTTGTCTTGCATTGGTGGTCGAGAGGTCAGCATGACTGCCTTGCACTTGCAGGCAGTTGCCCGGGTTGCGGGTTCGCATCCCGGCCGATGCTATGACACTTAAATAAAAATAAAAAAAGGCACTATATACAAAATAAAAAGTGAATGAAATACTAAATTCATTATAGAGTTAAGTTTGAGGTACATAAGTTAGTGGCTTGCAATGTAGTAATATTTATCCTACCTTTGTAGGTTTTGAGGGCTGATATTGCTTCACGCAATTATGACCACTAAATTTAGTAATAGTTTCATCAACTGCCACCTTTCTTTGCATTTGATATGCAGCTTTGAAATTTACCTTGCAGTAGTCTATAATTGGCCTAAGTTTATATACTCTGTCAAAATCTTTACTTTTAGCATTTGGCCTATTTTTATTATTATTAAAATTCAGACAAGACATTATAGAAAAAAATCTAAATCAGGTTATAATATTTGCAAAATATGTTTGTCTTTGTCTCATATTAGAGCTCCAGATATCGGCTAATTCATATACTAGACATCTGAGCCCAATCCCACTACCATACCAAAAAATGCAGATAATTCACGATATAAATTTATACAATCACGAGCTATTTTTTTGATCAACGTATATGTTAGTTTTAATAATAATTTTTCATATAATTTTTGTGTCAAATATAAATTCAAATAATAATTTAGATATATATAAAATCAAATTCTTATCATGGAAGGCTTCTCTCGATAACGTTCAATCCTTATACAGACTAAGAAGATCGATGAAATCTTGCATTTTTTCCGATATAAATTTCAAGATAAACACAATTCTGTTTAAAATGAAAAAACTGAGAGAAAGATAAAAAAAATTCAATTTACTTATTTACAAAAATTATCATAAAATTTTTATCATAGAAAAATGATATTTACTACATTTTCTGAAACTAGAAAAAAAAGATGGAAACAAAGATGTAAAAAGTACATGCGTAGATTTCCGGCAGTTTTATATTGTAGCCGAAAGTTGCAAATTTGAAAATTCAAGAACACATTATAAGAGCATGACTATGAGCAGATAAAAAAGAGAGTAAAAATAAAAAAAATTTTAAATCGCTTAGCTTTTATACAGACTTGACTTGAAGTATAAAATATTTAGAGTACTTCTAATGTTATATCATTGAGCAATATCATATGTCAGCCATTCCAATATTTGTCATTCCAATTTGTGTATAATTTGTAGGAAGTTTCAATAGTTTATCTATCTTGCAATTTCTATGAACTCATAAACTTTTCAACTTTCTTATATGTATTATTATATAGGAGGATAACTTCCATATGGTTATATATGTTCATGTTGTGGGATCTTGTGATGAACATTTGAATATATGTACTTGGTGTAGTCATCTTATTTTTGAGATTATATGTATCTATATTGTAACGATCCGGAGAATGCGACTTAACGTAAACTGCACTACGGGGCGCCATCTAGACATTTGAACCTAGAAAAATTTATAAAGTAGGCAGATACGTCAGTCAAAAAAAAAAAAAATTATTTTTTTTTTTAAATTTTGATTCCAGTCGTTAGCCCATGTCACTAGCTCAGTGGAATAGCAGAGATTAAATAATATAATATCTTATCTAATTAGATTTCAATATTAAAAAAATAAATAAAATAAGCCACTGCCAGTAATTAACATACAAACATTTATTTATGCACATATATATAAGATTTAAAATTATTTTAGTATTAGTTTTACATTTTAACATTTAACATTATTTTTAACTTTGATTTTTGACTTTAATTTACATTTAATTACCATTATATTCTAATTTTACATTTTAATTAAGTTCGCACAGATAAATTTATGAAAGCTTGTTTATCATGTTGAATATAGACCGGTTACATAGATTTCACGGTCAAAAACATTTCAAAGTAAACATAAACGATCAAAATACAAAATTATTGATTACTGACAATTGCGGAGGGAAATTTATACGTAACCCAATAGTATTCACCATAAGATACTTGCATTGTCACCAATAACTTAAAAGATATCCGAATAAATACATTTTAGATACTCACCGTAAGGTATCATTATTTATCGAATGTCTATATATTTTGATCAAATATGAAAACCCAAAACATACTTAACCGATAACCAATCCATGCAAGCGTCTATAAACAACTTAAATTTACTGCATTTTTATTTAGGATCGAGTATGAATAGACCACATAAATTTGCTTTTGAAAATAAAAATTCTATCCCTATTTAACCTTAGGCTAAAATTCGTAGTCAAACTGGCATCAATTCATCTGATATATCGATGTATTCAATGTAATAAAATACGGCAGCACAAAAGGTTAAGAGAAGAAATTGCCTCTTATGAGATAGGAATATTACATCTATCTGCAAAGAAGAGCAATAAAACAAAAAACTCCATAGAAAGGAACTGCGGTATCCGACTTATAATTCCTTCCATAGGCAAACGGAAGTGTGCGGCGTATGAAGCGATTCTGCCCGTAGCGAATCAATATTACATCTACTAATCACACCAATATATCCAATCCATTGACCCAATTTAACCACGAAACAAATAACCTAAGATTACCCTCCCCTAATATAACTTTACAAATCTATACAGCCATTCACGCCCGACTTAAGTTTAACATTTATATAATTTAACTTAACGGAAAACAGAAATTATAAATAAACTTAAAGAACAAAATTAAATAAATGGAAATGATTTTAAATAAATAAATAACAAATACATCAAATAACATTATTAATGAAGAATTTAGTTTGGTCAGATAGGATTCTATTGCATTATTTACTAAAAAGTTTTAAAATTTAGAGTTCTTATTGTTTCAAGTGAATATATAAGTTCTTACGATTTTTAAAACGTCCAACTTTATCCGTTGCTTGCCATGAACGTAAATTCCCACGCCGTCCTAAAATTGGTATCCATTTAGCCGTTGTTTTATTTATTCATTCGGAGGTTTTTTAATTTAGTTGGTCCTCAATGTAGGAAACGATAGTTCATTTCTCCTTTCTTTAACAGCTGAAAGAATTGACTGTCAATTCCTCCAACTCCGTACTACTACATATAGTCACATCGTAATAATCAATTTCCAGTCACTAATAATTTCCAAACTTGTCCTTTTATATTACTTTGAAAGATTGACTTAACATTACGTCATCGATGTGATGATCCTTTTCGTTGAGGTCTGATTTCCCAATGGATTTCTTTCATTGGCTATTTGTTTCTATTGTTTTCCTATCTGACCGCTGTTTTTACATTTAAATGCCCAAGGCTGGTTTACATTTAACTAATTAACAATCATTTCCATTTCTGATTAATTAACCTGTTTTCCAAATCAAAGATATATTTAAAGATAAATTTAAAGATATAATTTTATCTCCAAATCTTTTTAAAATTTAGTTTTAAAATACCTTTTCTATTTTTAATACAGTTTTATTTTAATAATTTTTTTTTTTACCTGTGCGATTTAATATATACGAGTTTAAGATGATATTTAATTTCAATTTTTAATTCTAAAAGAAAATTTTTAAATGCGAACTTTTTAATTTACTTTCATGTTTAATAAATAAAAAAAAAAAAAACAACAATGTAACGAACATCTGTGCTCATTACAATATATATGAGTTGAACCACAACAATAAATACGAATTGTTAGTAGAAGGAATTTTTGAATATCACAAGATAATTCAAATGCAGCAAATTTCATGAATGTCTTTATCTTTGTTTTACTAAACACCAAGATGGTTATAGAGTAACCAGAATAATCGTAAGCAAACAAACACTAGCATATTGACCATTCAGGGTTTAAACTTAACAGTTTTGAAGTTATCTTTTTTTTATAATAACCCCAGAAATAATAGATATATTAACTAATACAATCTCGAGAAAACACTTCGAAAAAGAATAAAAGTAGTATTCAACAGCACATTATTTGAATTATCACAATAACGTTAAAAGAACAAAAGATCAAGTCTGATGTCACATTCTACTGACTATTACTCTCCAGAAAGAATAGAGATCTTTGTAAACTCATGGAAAATATTTGAGTTGTAATGCATCAATGGGCAGATATTTTATTAAGTTCAAAAAGTCGTCTGGAATCAGAATGTCAATTTTCATCTATCAGTACTTTGCTAAATATTTATAAAAAAAAATTATCATAATTTATCTATTGCTTCTTTCTGGTAGATTTTTTTTTTTGTGAGTGATTATCGTTGGTTATAGTCATTGATTATTGGGTACTGGCTTCATTTTTAATCTTTTGTTTCCTAACAAAATTTAAACGAAATAAAATACTAAAGCACAGCACCTAACTAGTTAGCATCAACTGCACTCGGCTATGAATATGAAGCCATGGAGCTTTAAAAGCGCTAAGCATATATAAATATTGATAGATCATAGCTTTTCTAACAAGTGTAAAAGCACATAATTTTTGGTATAATTAAATAGTGTTCTTTTTTGTATATATCAAATTTCTTTAATATGCTAGATATTAAATAATATTTAAAGTATACACCACACATTCATCAATACCAAATTCTGGACTGATATGTACCATATTAGACTTTTACCAATTACAGATTGATCAACACTAATTTATAACTAATAAAATATTGTTTTCAAGTAGGTATTATAGTTATTTACGGCATCCAGATAACAATTATTAATAGATTTACATTATAAATGGAATAAACTGTTGACAGGGTTATCATTAAGTTTATAAAAATATTCTGTATCTTACAGAAATGAATATTTGCTTTCTGATTTTCTGATTATTGTTAAAGATGGTACAATTCTGTTATCTTAGACTAGATAAATCATCATCATTAAATTCACATTCACCATAGACTTCTCTAAAACTTTCTATTTCCTGCTCTGCGTTTATTATTCATTTCCTTTTCCTCACCACATGCTTTTCCAACATTTTTTACAATTTCTCTTCATCTCAATGCAACTTTAATCACTTACTCTTCTGCTCTTTTTAATTTCCTCAACAAATCTCAGAAAATTTTTTCTCTGTTTTTAACATTTCAATTTATCTTTTTTATTTTCCTACAAATCCATATGTAAAACGTCCAATTTTACTTTAACCTGATTTCCCAAATCTCCACTACATTCTCAATATGATATTTTATAATCCATGTTTTCTAAATCCAATTTATTCTTATCAAAAACTTATTTAGCTATTTTTATTCTCATTATAAAATTTTTCTATCAGAAATTAAACGGATGATCTGCTTTATCTATTTCAAAGTATTTCTTTGTCTTTTATTGGTTCTATCCATATTAATTATTTTAAACTTAAAATAAATATTTTATTGTCAAACTTCCTACAAATTTCAACAGTGCTACTAAATATTTTATTAACTTCATTCTCACTATATAAAAATGCTGCCAACTATATTAGTAAAACTTTTATTTATAGAACAATCATTATATTTCTGAATTAAGGTTTGATATCAGTATTGCTTTCATTAAATATCTAAATCTTAGACCCAAAGATAAGCACTAATAGATCATATTTTTATTTTTAAACACACAGCCGAATTTTTATAAATTGTTTTAATATTTACTTGCTTTCTTTTTACGCATTCTATAATGGTAAACATTACTTGTATATTATAATCACATCACCCCCAAAATCTAAAAAATGACAGGTAATCGTCATTCATTTTTTACACACACACACATCCATTGAAATCTTAATTATTGTTCATAAAACTGCGATAAAAAGTTTTGGAGAAATGCAATCAATCTTTTGCATGCTCTTAACATGGTTAATCTGTATAGTCTCATATTTTTGTGGAACTTTGATAAAAATTCTTCAGAATTTGATAATATTTTGAGTCTACACTTTGATGTTCTAAAATTTCAACCCTAACAGAAATGTTTAAAGTCAAGTGCTTTTTTATTTTCAGAATTATATATCCATTGCAGAATGGTAATTCTTACTCAGTGATTTTTTCTATTACTTTTCTTATTCTTGGATGTCTTCTATTGTTTTTAATTCTCTGTTCTTTTGTTTGGCTTGATTCCAAAATTATCTTCAGATGATTTATGGTGATCTTAAGTAAAAAATTTATAAAAAAACTGACAGATTCATAATTTCTGATATCTTCTTTTTTCCACTTATTTTAAATATTAATATCGCCATTGCAATCTTGTGATATAGCCTTATCATTTAAACATTTAGTTACAGCTTTGTCCAAAAAAGTGTTTACATGTTTCTTTTAAAATATTTATAATGATTCCATCATTTCCTGAAGCGTTTCTATTTTTCCCAGATTTAAGTGAATTTCAAGAGATATTATTATAATTTTAGGGTTTGTTTTTTTTTCCTTATTGTATACCTCTTGATAGAAATCTTCTATATACTTCTTGATGTCATTTCTATTTTTAATAATTCTACTATCTTTATATTATTGAAATAACTTTTTTTTCTGATAAGACATCATTTTACTTTGGTGATATCCTTATTCCCTTCTACAACTTTCTTAGCTATTTTACATTTATATTTTTTTCTATTACTATTAACCCTTTTACATATTATATTATAATATTATTAATGTTTCTGAAGAGGTCATTTTCTAATATTTTTATACTTCGGCATTTTTTGCTTTGTATCGGTAGATAAAACTACTGATGGTTTGTTTTTTTTTATGTTAGTGTAGCTGGTCTTAATAGAGTATCTCTGTTATCGGTTTATTGATTTTGTTCATATCTGAACTATATTCAACATTTGTTAATATTTTAAATGATTTGTCAAGATTATTTTTATTGGAATATTGTTGAATGTTAAGAATACAGTCTTTTTTAATAACGTTTATCTTTCTAACTTTGCATTAACATATTATTTTACATCTCATTAATTGATGGTTTTCTGTGATCATTAGTTAATGATAATGTGTTGAATCTTTTAAATGCATTACAATCTTAAAATACACATCTATTAGTCAAAATAGAATCCTTGCTCTGTTGTACTCTTCGTTATTCATTTTATTTAGATTTTTTTTCTTTAAAAAAAGAATTTATAATTATTATTGTTTTTTGATAATAATGTGAAAAACTGGAAACCTTTGACAGATGCGCCTTAAAAATGCTCAAATAAGAGCCAATCAGATAGTAATTACTGCACAAGGAATTTTCAATTCAAAACACAAGTCAGAGATTTTACGAGAAAAAGATGGAACTCACCTTCTTCTCTATTTAAATTTATATATAAATAAGCCAGACTCAAGCATTTTGAACTAAGAGCATGAAGCTTTAAACACCTTCACATTTAAATTTATATAAATTTAAGTAGAGAAGAAAGTGGATTCCATCTTTTTCTCGTAAAATCTCTGACTTGTGTTTTAAATTGAAAGTTCCTTGTGCAGTCATTATTACCATCTGATTGGCTGTTATTTGAGCATTTTTAAGGCACATCTGTCAAAGGTTTCAGCCTTTCATGTTATTATTATATCATCTGCTTGCGCTTAATAAATTTAATATATTTATATTATTTTTTGAGTTTTTTTTTTATTCCTGAAAATTCTTCAAATGTATATTTTTTCTTCTTTCTATCTTCATATCTTTATTTTACCACAGTACTAACATCATAAGTGTTTTCCAATTCTTGCATTAAAATGTCCTATGACAATTTAAAATGATGATTGGCATATTCAGAAGCATTCTTTATATAAAATGTTTGATTTTATGTATAAATGAGAACTTGATGGAATGTAGATCTGAAACATTTTCTTTTGTTGTTTTCCATCAAATTGAATATCTTGCTACTCTGATATCGATGTATACAATGTTATTATTCTATTTTTTTTTATTTATAATCTTTAATTATGCTTCCAATATTTGGGTCTTATAGTGTAATATATGCTCACATTTTATATCAGTTGTCTCTTCACATTTTTTCCTAATTTTACAGAATCAATCCTAATTCCTGCAATATTCCTTCATTTGAAAATATTTGAAAATTTTAGGTAGCCCAATAAAAGATCAACAGCAAATGATATATACTCTTGGCCTTAAATTGTTGGGATATGAGGGATATGAGAACCATAATTTATTTTTGTCTGTCATAAATGTAAATATAAAAAAGAAAATGTTCATTTACATACATTGACACACATATACCCTGTCTTTAGGAAAATCCACCAATATCTCAGGGATTATCAAGCATCTCAATAGAAAGTATCTGATGTTTCTTTGTTTGTTTGTTTATCTTAGCTCAGAGATAACTGACTCATGGATAAAAAAAATAGATTTCAAACATTCAATAAGAAAGTCATTAAAAACCACTTTTAATTTTTGTTTCTACAATAAATTCTTGATTTGCATATCTTTCTTCTTTAGAATGGGTTTTCAAATTTCTTTTAAAGAAAATTACATAATAGTTAATTTTATTTGCTAGCGCAGAGATAGTATGTAATTTAGACAGTAAGGATTTTTCATCCTAACATATACGCTGTACGGTTTGTTTTTTTTAATAATATCTCAGCAATGTTTTGTTGAGTATTGTGAAAATTCTCTAAAACACAAGGTAGAAACTTTAGAAAAGATAAGAGCAGTCGTCTTATCTTTAAGCCTACTATCTAGTTATATAGGCCAACCTAAAGCATCTCAGTTTAAGAGTGTTAAGATGTTTTTAAAAAAAATTAATAAATTTCAAAAATTACCATTCCTTTTTCAAAAACAAGCCTGGTGCTTATATGTTTTATATTTTATTACGGAGTTATTTAATTAAAAAACTGCTTTTAAGTTAAATGAACTTAAACATCTCTGATGATTACAAATGTAAAAATGCCTAGAACAATATTTTAAAAACATAAATACATAACAGTGCAATGTTGATCTTAACTAGTTTACTAATTGTTTGGCATTGGATATCAATATTAGTCTATGGCTTTATCTTTCAGTTTTGTTCTTTTTTTTCCCTTCAGAATTAGAAAATTAATGCTTTTTAAAAGAGTATCAGTAACAACTGATGTAATAAAGACCAGTAGAAAAATATTTTCTAAAGCTCATGCTACAATCATCGCTGAGATAATATAATTATTGATTTTCATTTTAGAAAACTGAACATAAATAAAGTCATAAGATAGAGAAAAAGCACCTCCTTTGCATCTTAAATGGATGTATGTATATAAGTTAGGATTATTACTATGTGATTCTACTTCTCATATATCATTTATTAATCATTTGAGTGGGTGAGAGAACATATGGATTATGTACACACTACTAACATAATTATGGATATAGGTATATTTTTTTTTTTTTTTGTCTTTTGACAGATGTCTGAAATTGTGCTTACTTTAACAAATCCTGCTGAAAATGTTACCCATATTTCTTTGCTACCTGCATGCAGTGATGAATTCAATTCACTAAGTACTGCAAAGGTAAATATATATATATATAAATTTCATATATACTATATTTATGTGTATTTTATGAATATTTTCACTTTACTTTTAGCAAAATCATATATATATTTATTCATGTGAGTTTTGTTTAACATTGTTATTGTTTTTATTTTTGTTATTAATAAGCACCATCAAGTCATTTTATTTTTAGTGAAAATATGAATGGAGTTTTGGTTGTTCGGATGATTTTCAATGATGTCTACAATTACTTTTTTACACTGAAAATTATATATTATAACTGCCTGTTATAGACATTAGTAATACAACTATAAGAAAAAAAATCAACAAAGCAAATAGAAGAATCAAAACCTAATAAAATAATAATGAAGATATAGACCTGCCGTATAAAGGATTGTTAGAGAAGGGGAGATAAAATACATAAATTTCAGTGCAAGGTTAGGTTAATAATGAATAAATAAAAACTATTGTATTTAATTATGGTATCTTGGATTTCCCAAACTTCTACTTTCTAACTGTCCACAAGAAATATTAAAGATCATTTGGTGATTTTTTTATAATTTATTCACCATATTGTAGAGATTTAGACATTTTTAACTTCGGGTTTTGCTATTTGTTCAAATTACAAAAAAATAATCAAAAAACTGTATTAAAATATAATACAGTAATAAACATTTATTTATTTAAATATTTTTAAAAAATATAAATTAATATTAATCTATGTCTGTGTTTATTAACAGATATATGTGAAGTTAGCAAATTAATTGCTTCTGAATATACCCATACTTCTTCCAATCACATGTTGGACTTTATGATATAACAGTTTAAAAGGTTCTATTATTTTTTATTCAATTCTCTCCAACATACTCCATAGTCCAGTATTATAAACTTGTAAACAAAAATAGCCATGACATTTATCAGCCAGAAAGTGCCCTTAACAATATAACTATTGCCCTTCACAATAATATTAATTTTCTTTATTTTTTTTTTATTTATTGTATTAAATACAACTAGCTGACTTTTCAAATTCTATGAATATTTTGCCTTTAACCTCATGTCTTCTATATTGTTATATGCTATTATTATTTTAGCCACTGGATATATATTTATAATAAACCATTGTATATAGTTTTTACTATTTATTACTTAAATTTTTTTGTGATTTTTAGCTTTATCCAGTACAACTATTATTAAAACCAAAAACATATCTAAGTTGCAAAATGTATATTAATATTTTTATAGTATAAAATGAACAACATTAATTCTATGGGATTACTTTAATAATGGGAGGGAGGGGGGAACTACGTCTGGAGGATATTAATTAATTATCAGTCAGGAGAACAACAATAACTTTAAATAAATTTATTCAAGTTTAGTAACAAAACAATTTATTTATCAATAATAAATATGAAAAAATAAATAAATTTGGAATTTCATAAAAAATAAATAGTCTATTATTAATCCTCTAGTTGCTTGTATCGCTTCTCACACACACAGAATAATATTATAAGCAACATTATGTGTTCAATTACCAAGTCTTTTATACACATGTGCTTGTTGTTGTTATATATATGTGTATCTGCTTTCTGGAACAATTAAGCTTCTGACAATTTAATATTTTACTTTAACCGACAATCTGTTATGTGCTAAGTAAAGCACATAACTTTTCATGTAATAATTATCCATCACTCTACCGATCCTAAATTTAGACCAGGGTTTTTTATATGACATGAATTTTTGCATATAAATGGCCAATTTACATAATAGTCTGCTTATTATATTTGCAAATTATTAATATTAGCGTGTGTAGATTTTTTTTCTAGAGTATATTAAAATTTAAGTAATTAATTCAGGAACAATCTGTATGTTTTTACATAATTATGAAATCCATTTTATTTACATTCTATATAATATATGCACAGACATTCCAGGGGAAAAAAATGTAAAGAGCATTTAAATTGAATTATGTCAGTATATATTAAAACCCAGTAGTCAGAAATAGTATAAGCCATAAACTAACTACAGCCAGTATTTATTTATAGATTTTTTTTATTTTTAAGTATGTTGAATTTTACAAGATTTTTGCAATTTTTTAATAGCATTTTATATATACATATCTTATTCTTCAAGATCAAAGAATAACCATCTATTATGACATTAGATTATTCTAACAAAAATTTTCAATATAAGGTCATATAGACAAAAATGAATCATTGCACCCAGATTTTTATCATTTTCAGAATAGCAGCAAATCGTTTGATGAAATAATTAACTAAAACTTAGATCCTGTTGTGGCAATCTTGATTTCTTCATATTAGTCATAGATCTCGAAATGTTTAATTCCTATAATGTTCGTAAATGAAACTACAACTGATAACAAAGGGTTGTTGCTTTTGTCCAGTAGCATTAATAAATTAATGAATAATTTTCCACTAGGCCTATTATCTTGATTGTTTCCAAAGCCTATAGCTATTAGCTTTCAGTCAATTTTCAGTAAAAGAGAAATTAGTTTTCATTGCATATTTGAGGCAACTTACATAAATGTCCAGAACCCCCTATAATATGAATTTTATTGTGTCCAATATTTAAATAGTTTTTGTATGTGTGTGTGTGAATTCAGGATTTATGTAAAAAACATCAATTTTGTTTTATAAATAAATATAATTAATAATTTGATCAAACAGATTCATTACTTTTACAAAGAAATCCACCAATTCAGAATCTTTATTTTCAAATGTTTTAAGTCAGTCATCATGGCCCTAAAGAAATGTATTCAAGAATTAGAATTTCCATAGTGCTTTGCTTTCATTAATTAAAACAAAAAAATTAAATTATTAAAAGCATAACCCAAAAAATTGTTGCTAAAAGTTTATTTTCAAAACAAACAAGAATGAAAAACTATGCCAAAAGTTCCTAATGTCTGCACAATTTTATATCAGCCTTCATGATGTAAAAGAAACGTGGTATATGAAAAACAATTCATATGACATATAAAAACAAAAAGTTGGCAAGTATAAGCTAATCAATCTGTCTTCTAAAAATGTCAACAAAAACAAGAACGGGCAATTATCTAATATTAATTAAGACATTTTTGAGTTTTCTGAGGTTCATCAGTCTAATTTGTGAATTTTCAATAACATTGTTTAAGAAGTCAATAATATGGAGTCTACATAATTGTATGATACTTATCAAAATGTAACTTTCGGATTCATAAACTTATTTATTTATTATTGCACTCATTTTGAGGATGAACAAAAAATACATGTAATGTTTTTAAGATATGGAAAAAAAACTTTTATGTTCTCTAAAATTGTTATGTGAGTACAGTATAGAAATTTAAAAAAGTTTTAGTCTGTGGTTTTTAAGAACTTTTAGATGGACATGAGCATGTATTCCACTAACCCATCATCAATCTGTCCGGTTAGTTTATTTCAGATTCCAAATTATTTATATTTTTTAAATAAAGTGTAAATCATTGATAATGGAAATTTTGATATTATATCTGAAGTTTACTCAAATGTGAATGAAATAAATGTTGCATATTTTTGTTGTTTTCTGACAAAGCTTGAGTGACATTAGTATCGCAGTTAATTATATTTTTAAAGAAAAATAGTTAGTGCTTTCAAATGATTATCTAAATACAAACATAACAAAGTTTCATTATTTTTTTCTATTTTCAAAAGTATTGCTTTCATTGTGATCTCATGAAACTATTGATCTGGAAGAAAGTATATTGAATCGGAGAATGTCTCAAAAAAGTTTTTTTTTCTTGTTTACTGTTATTTCAGTTTTTTGATAATTTATTATTTGCCTGACATTTGAAGAGCCAAATAAGGTTAAACATAAATCCTTATGTGGTCTTTCTCTGTTTAATGTTCATGGTAATTATGTTTATTCCCAGGTCCTTGCTTTCTGGCATCAAAACAGTTTGAATTAAATGCTACATCTTGTTGACCATTTCCTCATATTGTACCGAGATTCAGAATATATAATTAATTGAAATTAAGCAGGAATTTTTTATTTTCTCATTATTTCTAATCAGTTTTATTTTGGTTATTTTGTTTTATCAGTTGTTTAGATATTATACAATGTTGTAGGAAAAAAAAGTAATCCATAAGAATCTTTGTCATCATCAATATAATTAAAAATTTTGATTAATTTTTTCAGAAAAATATAATATAAAAAGAAGGATTATTGATTGATAGAACTTTGTACATGTGAAGCTATAAGAATTCATTTGCCAGTATTAATGCTACTGTTTTTATCTAATTACACAGAATTTTTTTTAAATATAATTCTAGCGATTTGTATTTGACATAATGGATAATAAACTGTTTCTGAAAACTAACTGAATTGTGAAAGAATAATTAAAAATTATTTTTTTATTTATTCATTAATAAGTTTATATACGCAGACCTATCAGCCTTTTATCAGTTTTATTCAAAATTTTTACCAACATAATTACAACTCATCTACAGAGAACATTGGATTTCCACCAGCCAAGAGTACAAGCTGGATTTAAAAGTGGTTTTAGTACAGTAGATCATATCCAGGTATTGAGAGAAATTATAGAAAGGGCAAATGAATATGAGTTGCCATTATGCTTTGGATTTGTAGATTATGAAAAGGCATTTGATTCTATAAACATTTCTTTAGTGATTAAAGCATTGGATCATCAAGATATAGATCCAGGTTATTGACATATTTTAAAGAATATTTATAAAAATGTAACAGCAACAATTAGATTACATAATGATACTAGGAAAGTTAACATTGAGAAGGGTGTAAGGCAGGGTGACTCCATATCCAAAACTTTTTACAGCAAGGCTGCAAGAAGTATTTTGTGGATTAAAATGGGAAGCTAAAGGAGTGAAAGTAAATGATTATTTAAGTCATTTAGATTTTTGCAGATGATGTAGTTGTTTTTTTAAATAATGCTTTAGAGCTGCAGGAAATGTTGCAAGAGTTATCAGATGAAAGTAGGACTAAAGATAAATGTTAAAAAGACTAAAGTAATGTTCAATGGATTTTCTCAAAATATGAAAATAAAGATTGATTATGATGAGTTAGAAGAAGTTAACAGTTACAAATACTTTGATCAGATTATTAATACAGATGGAAACTTAATGGATGAAAATAATCATAGAATTAAACTTGGAGTGCTTTTGGTAGAAATAACTTGATACTAAAAGGAAATATGCCTATGTGTTTGAAAAGGAAGGTTTTTAATAAATGTGTTTTACCAGTTCTTATTTAGGTATCCGAGTCTTGGACACTTAATAGAAGAACAACACAGAGATTTCAAACTACTCAGAAGTATGGCGAGATGCATGTTAGAAGTAACAAGAAGAGATCAAAAACGCAATATATAAGTAAGAGAACAACGGGTGGTACTGACTTACTGAAGTGGAGTTGGGCTGGACATATTTCTAGAAGAGATGATAATAAATGGACAATTGAAATCTTAAACTGGATTCCAAGAGATTGTAAAAGACCCAGAAAGAGATCACATGTGAGATGGATGGATGAAATAAGAAAGTATGCAAGGGTGATGTGGAGAAGAGAAGCTAAAGATCGGAGAAGAGGGATTGAACTTGGAGAGACCTTCATCCTGCAGTGGATTGATAATGTTTGATGATGCTGCTGCTGATGATTATATATAAATACAACTAACATGCCATCATCACAAATCTTCAGGAACACATTATATATGTCCAATTTATATATGGTGGAATATAAAATATAACTATTATCACATCTGCAAATCTTATTAAAGAATAGGAATACTATGGCTAATAAATTGATGTAAATGCCTGATAAATTTAGCATATAAATTAAGATAGATAAATAATATAAATTGGAGTAATTTAATTTCACCAAAACATCACATGATCATCATTTCATATGCTTACATACACTACTGGAGAGTTGTATTAGTTCCTAAGATCTTGGTGTGGTGCTCTCAGATTCAACGATCCTCACTGATGGACACCACAAGGTAAAAACTAGTCTAGGGGTATTGAATGAGTAGTACTAGATAGTGATTTTATGCACAAATCTTGAGTCTTGCACTGGTTAACACTATAGTATGTGAAGAGTTTGCTTCAGTTTTAATAGCTTGTGTAAGCATATGAAATGATGATTATGCGATATTCACTGGCTTTAAAGTAATCCTACCCGTAGAATGATAGTAACTGTGGTTTTTAAAAAACCAATGACACCAAAATATACGATACTTAATTATATTCATATCTATATAACTATACATATAAATGAACTTTGATTGGAAATATTATTATATTTTTATCTTGGGCTCATCACTTTACAGTTAACTAAAGAGATAAAAGGTGGCTGCTGGAGGGTAGCATTAGATCCTAAGATTGATTCTAGCTGCAGTGCTCTCAGATCCATATTTCTTCACTGATGAAAGCCAGAAACTAGTCTGGAGATATTAGATAAGTAGGGATTTTATGCACAAACCTTTTTGCATCCATTAATTACTAAGTTTTACACTGGGTGAAAGTTTGCTATTGTTTTAATAATTTAATGTATAATCTTTCTATTGTTATCAAAATATGATTGCTTAAGTGGTCCCTTATATCTGACACATTCACAAACACTAACTAAAAAAAAGTATTATTATATATACATACATTATTGACAAAAAAATCAAATAATAAAATAAAAAGTTTAAAATAGATGTAATTATATGATTTAAATTGGAAAAAATCTCTAAATAAATTAGTTATATATTTTATCATCATTAATGCAATTTACATTTTAGTATCAAATACATGAGCAAAATCAGATTAAATACACCTCGCAGAGAGAAATAGTGAAGGAGAAAGTAACGCCAATTGCAGATTGATGAAAATTTAGACAGTTTCCATTTTTGATATAGCTAAGAATAAATAGATATCGATTCATTGATCATTATTGGATTGTTATTTTGAATGATTAATGGCCAGCTATCTGAAAGAAAAATCTCAAGCCTATGAAAAAATTTTAAAATTTGCTAGGCCTAGATTCAAACTCAGATTGGAAATAAGATAGGTAGCAGTGGCAGGACAGAAAATAAGAAAGCACCGAACTCAGTAATCTCATTAGGCTGGCCGAAGTAAGATTTTTTGTTGTTATTGTTATTTATAAACTTTCATCATTTGGCCTGGGAGTCAGCTCCGGATCTATTAACAGATCCTACACCAAATTGCAAAAACAAAATGTATTTAAACAGCTCTAAAAGCACTAAAATTGCTTAAATCATTTTAAGACAGTTGAAGGATGCTGCGTCGACCCAAATAATTATACATATAGCATATTATTGGCCACTTTTTTTTTTATTCACAGATGTTGTTAGGCTATTTATTAACCACTTTCTAAAAGTGCTTATCTTTTTATCTGCAAACTTTTAAAATTAACTTAGCATTTATATATATTAATCCGGTCAATTCTGTGTTTATGATTGCTTCCTTATCGTGACAGGCTATAAATATTGTATATTTAATATATTTATTAGCTTTACTATTTATTTTATGAGATATCGATGCGCCAATATTATTGTAATAATATTAATATATTTAATTTAAAAAAAATTTTAAAACATGCATGTTATAAAAAAGCTCATAAAAACCTGTCTAAACATTAGTATGACATGGACATATGCATATTCACAGGTTCATATTGTGTTTTTTTTTTTTTTAAATGTCATAGCATTGGCCAGGACGTGAACCCGCAACCCGGGCAACTGCCTGCAAGTGCAAGGCAGTCGCGCTGACCTCTCGACCACCAATGCAAGACGGTTCATATTATGTTTCTATCTATTTAAATGAAATGCAAAAAACATATTTTAAATCAGACATTTAAATACAAGTACATAAGTTAAGTGGTTAAAAATAAATATGTTATGTATTTTTTTATAAATAGGTCAGGCCAGAGATCTTCATGTATTTCAGTTCCTCGGTGATATTTTTTTTTTTTTTTTACAAATGCCTGGTTATGAATTTGTTACCCAGAACGTTGTTGAAATTCATGCAGTTCCTTGGCTGTACTAAACTTACACAAGTCAATAAGACTGTATAATTTTTTTGTGTATGCATATTAGAATAAATTACTCAAATCAAAGTAGAAATTAAGGAATTATGTGTGCAAAGATTTTCATGTTACAGTCTTCTATTTTTTATATACGTACACAATTTTGAGATCGATTATTTTTGTGTATGGAGTGGGGAGGGGAGTCAAAATAAATGTTATAAGTGTGGATAGTGAATCAATGTACTGTGGTGTAAATAAGTTTTAAACTTCATGCTTATATTGCAGGATTAACGTCTCCAAATTTAGTCCATTTTTTCCCAATTCGTAACTTCTTTTTTTGATATCACTTCAGAAAAACTTCCTTATCTTTTCATCTCCTATATGATCTCTTTCTTGGTCTACTATGTTTTGGGATCCAGTTTCAGATTTCAGTGCCCATCCATGATCATTTCATTCCAACCTCTTAATTCTTTCATTGATGTCATTAATACCTGTTTGTTCTTTCACTCTCTCCTGTTACTTCCATTATATATCCCTTCATACTTTCTTGTGGGCCTTTTTTTGTTGAGCGTCCGTGTATCATATCCATGTGTGAAAACTTGTAAAATGCATTAAAAACCTTTTGTTATGTCTAGATATTATCTCTACACCCTAAAACAGACATATGCTTATGAAAAGTAACCTCTGGTAAATACTAAGACTAAGATAACCCTAAATTATTATTATTTACTTTATATAAAACTAATACAGAAATTATACTGTTTTTAATTCTACACAATATGAATTTAAACTATATACAAAAATCCGAAGACATAAAGAAATCATAAATCTGGCCTATGAGTGCTGGCTCAGCATGAAATACTTATATTGGGGATCATTTATCTTTCTCACGTGTGTGGGGTCATGTGTATTAGTTTGAGATGGAGTGGATGATGAATTTCAATTGAAAATCCTAAAATTCAAATCCCTCTGTTTAATATATATAATTAAATGTAACTTAACTTTTGGATATCTAGATATATATATATATGTATCACATTTTTTAAATATATATTATGTGTGTGTACTGAAGTAATTTTAAGCTATATTCTGTATTATGATACAAAATATCTTGGTTTTATTATTATTAAATTAGCATTTATTTTAAGAAACAAAATCTCACTTTTGTCAGCTTTACTAAACATGCTTCCAAAAGTGGAGGAAAGAGCAATTGATCTTAAAACATTTTTTATTATATAATGAGTATACCAATAGCTCTTAACAAGCTTTTCAGAACATCACTATTCCCAACACACACTGGCAAATACTTGGCATATACATCCAATCATATAGGAAGCACTAAACAAGGAATTGTATTATCACTATGGAACAGAGCAAAGGAGGTTTGTTCAGAAACCAGTGATTTGGAAAAAGAAAAGATTCACATAGAACAAATGCTTATGAAGAATGGTTATCACATCGGCAGTCATCAGAAAAACCTTCAATAGACAACACAAAGAGACACCAAAAGAGAAAACAGTTATTGGTACAGTAGTACATACCAAGAATGGCAGACAAACTAAAGAAAATCTGCAGTCAATATAATATTAGAATTGCTTTCCAAAGCCATACCACACTTCGAGGAATGCTTACTTCTACTAAGCCTAAACTGGAAATGTTGAAGAACAAAAACTGCATCTATGAAATACCATGTGAATGTGGAAGGAAATATATTGGTGAGACCTGTCGCCCAGTTGAACAACGATTGAAGGAACACAAATTAATGGTTAAAAGAGAAAAAACAGATGTGTCTACCATAGCAGATCATGTATGTACTAGTGACCACATGCTTAAGTGGGAAAATACAAAGATATTGGATAAAGAGGAAAAAATGCATAGAAGAAAATTCAAGGAAGCTGCTCATATGACAATGATAAATAATCCTATAAGTCAACCCAGTTCCTCTAATTAATCTTGCTCTTAGGAAAAAGTAAAAATAAAAATAATTAGACTTGTTAAAAAAAAATTTGAAGGACTCAGGAAGATTTGAACCAACCCTCATATATAAATATGTCAAATGTTGCCTTTGACAGAATAGCTCAGTTGGTAGAGCGTTTGCCTTAAATTCAATATACAAGAATCTAAAGGTGCGAGTTCAACTTCTAAGCGAATATTGTCACTGTGCATATAGGTCAGCAACACCTGAAGAAGAGTGGAGAATAATACTACTTGAAACGTTGTATAATAACTAAGCTGTATTGTCTATTTGTGTGTTATTACTAACTAGTTGTTTGTATTTGAAAAGTTTAAATAAAGTTTAAAATTTTCTATACATTCAACATTCACTCATAAATGATATCACATCTTATAATATACCATCATTACAAACCTTCAGACAAATAATAAGTATACTAAGTACTCGGTATGGACCCAATGCTATGTTGAAATTTAGACATTATGAAAAATTATGTCTAAAACTGGCTAAAGTAGAAAATCATTTAACTTTCTTATGTAAATGTAAATCAGAAGGGATTATCCCTAAGGGTTTGCAGTTAAATCCTCCTATTTCCTCCAAGAAAGCTGAGAAAATTATTCAGAGAGCAAATGAGGCCTTATTGAGAGAAAGTATTAAGGTTCAGCGGTTTACCAAGTATCAAACATTGTGATCTATTAGAAGTGTAGAATCGTTACTACAAAACAAAGTTACAGATGAAGATTTCTCAAGAATTTGTCAAGCAGTGAACAGATCATATTGTAAGTTACATGGGAGGATAAAAGACCTTCAGAAGAAGAAGCTTGTCAATCTACATGGGCAAGTCAAATGTAATACTGCAACTAGTCTATCCTCGTCATCAGTGAAAAATCTTAGTTCTAAACAACTTCCTGAAAAAGGTTTGAATTTCGCCATTACACCATCTACTGTACCACTATTGGATATAATGGCCGCCACTGATGAGGTGACCCAAAATTTGAATCTAGAGGAAGCGGCAGAGTAAAAAGAACACTGGAAAGACATCAAGAGCACAAGCAGAAGTCAAACATTTCATGTGATGAGAGGAAAGCTATTAAATCTCTCAAACAGGATACAAAATACAAGGCATTCTCACAGCAGACCAATACAAAAAGATAGCAAAAAATCCAATTCCGGAAGCATCGCAGGTATTTCAGTGATTCAGAAAAAAGAAAATTAACTTCGTATTTCAGCAAGATTCCTCACCTGTATGGACTGCCTAAAATTCATAAAGACAATGTATCATTAAAACCTATTGTTAGTTCTAGAAATTCACCCTATCAAAATTTGTCAAGATTTCTTCTCGAAGTTCTTAGTCCATTGGCATATAGGACATCGTCTTTCGTCAGGGATTCTAAGCACTTTGTGGAATTAGTCAAGAACATGAAAATGGATAGAACTGACATATTGGTAAGCTTTGATGTGGAAAGTCTGTTTACAAATGTACTATGTGATGAAGCATTGTCTATTGTAAGGAAAAGGTTATATGATAATAGTCTACAAACTAGAACAGCTCTACCTATTGATAGTATAATGGAATTATTAATATTCTGTGTAACAACAACATACTTTCAATATAACTCAGAATTCTTCCAACAAAATCAAGGGATAGCCATGGGATCATCACTGTCACCCTTGCTCAGCAACATTTACATGGAAGAACTTGAAGCCACAGCCATAAATACTACTCCATGTCCACCTAAAGTGTGGCTTCGATATGTTGATGATACATTTGTGGTATGGCCACATGGCAAGGAAAAAATACAGTCTTTCTGGATGCACATTAACAACATATCTCCTACAATTAAATTCACGATGGAATCAAAAGAACAAAAATTGGCATTCTTGGATGTTCTTGTGACAAGATTCCCTCAGGGCAAAGTAAAAACAACAATGTATAGGAAACCAACACACACTGGAAAATACTTGGCATATACATCCAATCATATAGGAAGCACTAAACAAGGAATTGTACTATCACTATGGAACAGAGCAAAGGAGGTTTGTTCAGAAACCAGTGATTTGGAAAAAGAAAAGATTCACATAGAACAAATGCTTATGAAAAATGGTTATCACATCGGCAGTCATCAGAAAAACCTTCAATAGACAAGACAAAGAGACACCAAAAGAGAAAACAGTTATTGGTACAGTAGTACATACCAAGAATGTTAGACAAACTAAAGAAAATCTGCAGTCAATATAATATTAGGAATGCTTACTTCTACTAAGCCTAAACTGGAAATGTTGAAGAACAAAAACTGCATCTATGAAATACCATGTGAATGTGGATGGAAATACATTGGTGAGACCTGTCGCCCAGTTGAACAATGATTGAAGGAACACAAATTAATGGTTAAATGAGAAAAAACAGATGTGTCTACCATAGCAGATCATGTATGTACTAGTGACCACATGCTTAAGTGGGTAAATACAAAGATATTGGATAAAGAGGAAAAAATGCATAGAAGAAAATTCAAGGAAGCTGCTCATACGGCAATGGTAAATAATCCTATAAGTCAACCCAGTGTGGCAATACACAATGTATGGAAGCCTCTAATTAATCTTGCTCTTAGGAAAAAGTAAAAATAAAAATAATTAGACTTGTTAAAAAAAAATTGAAGGACTCAGGAGGATTTGAACCAACCCTCATATATAAATATGTCAAATTACTACTATATGTTGCCTTTGACAGAATAGCTCAGTTGGTAGAGCGTTTGCCTTAAATTCAATATACAAGAATCTAAAGGTGCGAGTTCAACTTCTAAGCAAATATTGTCACTGTGCATATAGGCCAGCAACACCTGAAGAAGAGTGGAGAATAATACTACTCGAAATGTTGTGTAATTACTAACCTGTATTGTCTATTTGTGTGTTATTTCTAACAAGTTGTTAGTATTTGAAAAGTATAAATAAAGTTTAAAATTTTCTATACATTCAACATTCACTCATAAATGATGGAAATAGTCCAACATATCACATCTTATAATATACCATCATTACAAACCTTCAGACTAATACTAATGTTTCATTTAGATCCTGTAGAGCCATTCCATGGATATAAATTTTTTGTAGTTATCGATTTGTATGCCAGACACGCAGAATATAGAATGATCAAAAATTCAATTACAGATAATATAATAAAAATATTAAATTAACTTTTCACAATGCACAGGTATCCTGAGTTAAAAGTTACAGAAAATGGTGCAGGATTTTGTTCAGTACAGTTGAAGGATTTTCTAACTAAAAAGGAGATATAGTATTTGTTAACACCGCCATATTACCCCATATCAAATGGATTAGCGGAAAAGGCTGTTCAACAATTAAAATGTATATAGTATTTGTTAACACCGCCATATTACCCCATATCAAATGGATTAGCGGAAAAGGCTGTTCAACAATTAAAATGTATATTGAATAAAAATGCAATATGTAGGCATTCATGGAATGCTAACTACAGCAGTGTTTTATAAACACCTCACACCAATTTCAGTAACCAAGAAAACTTTTCTTTCAGAATTATTGATGAAATACTGTTTAAGGATACATTCCATGTCAATTCCAGAGAAAAGAAAACAAAGTTGGAATGTGGCTTGTTAAAAAAAGAAATGGATATCTGAAGTTATAACTAAAGTATTATCTAAACAAATATGCATAATTAAAAATCGCGATAGTTATAATAGAAAAAGCAGGAAAATCATTACTGTTCACGTGGATGACTTATTAGAAAATGAGTCCAAATATTAAAACATTTTAAATGCATCTCATAATACCGAATTAAATGTAGAAGAAAAATCTTCAAATCTATATTCACAGGATATGTCGAACTAAATAATAAACTGTCCATTGAAGATCTGCATGCCCACCAAGGACTAAAGTACCAAGAAAGCTTGTAAAATTGCAAAATTATATGTTATTAAACTCTACACTATTTATTGAATGAAAGAGATAGAATAACAATCTGTCCAGTATTAATGTATAAAGAAAAATAAATTTGCATGAGTGTGTGTCTATAAAATTAGCAAATATTAAAAGATGTTAAAAATTTACTCTATAAATAGTATCTAGATATGCTAATTTGCAAGGAAATAATAATGAAATTATTTATGCAAATTAGGTCACAAAAAATGTATGAACTGTCTAGAAATGTGATAGAGCAGTACAGTGTGCAATGAGCAAGTGAGCAGTAACAGTGCGTGAGTAGTACAAAATGCTAAAGAGAGCATAATAATGGAAAGTTAACAGAGAAGAGAGTAAAATAAAATACTCCATTATAATTATTACTATAAAAAATTATGCGTGCTTGATTGAGACTGATTTAATTTATGGAAATCAACCAGCTAACTGATAATTGAAATATTAACAATTTATTCATATTACTGTATATATTCAGAGTAATAAATTCGTCGTTAAGTTTAAAAATTTCTTGTGTATTAAATTTCTAAAATAATTTAATGAATATACAGTTGCTTTAGGTCAAATGTGGCCTCTGTACTCGTGTGCATTGTATCTTGTTTTATTATTATTATTAAATTAGCATTTATTTTAAAAAACAAAACATCACTTTATCAGTTTACTAAACATGCTTCCAAGAGTAGAAAGAAGAGTTCAGTAATTGATCGTAAAATCATTTATATTACGTAATTTAGTCAGTGCAAATTTTTTTTTTTAAGTGTCATAGCATCGGCCGGGACGCGAACCCGCAACCCGGCCAACTGCCTGCAAGTGCAAGGCAGTCGCGCTGACCTCTTCCTGAATTAATTTTAATAATCTGACAGACCATTTCTCAGTAAAAGTAAATAATCTGACATAGACCATTTCTCAGTAAAAGTAAATTATCAAAGATGTTTTATAAATTTTGAAAAAGAAATCAATCAATCTTCGCAGAAATTTTCTTTATAATACTGATAAAAGTTAATATCAGGTTTATTGTTTTCAATATTTGTTTCGGTACTTGATCTTTTATTTATAAAGAAATTTCAGTGAGTTTGAATGTTAAAAATATTGCCAACTTTGACTGGCAGTTGTGTATTAGCGGTTTAGTTTATCTGATTATCTTTTTATTTCCTTTAAAATAAAAAAAACTTTCCACATAAATATTTTTGTAACTATTAATTTAAAAAACGCATTATATATATATTAGATCTGATTTTACTTGTAATGTTCTAAGAAATTCTTTACGTAATTGATTATAGTTCGTCATATGCATGACCTATGACGACTGGTTATAGTTAAGTATTGAAAAAAAAAAAAGTTTAAATCTAAAGAAAAATTTCATTTACTAATATATATCTATTATTTAAATAATACCCCCCCCCTCCACTAATAAGTAACAAAAAAAAAAAAAACATGCAGATAAATAAAGTAACTTCTATTGAAAAGTAAATAGGTTTTTTTGTTTATTATATACAGTATATACGGTGTATGTTTACAATATTATACATTTTAGGGATGCTTTGCAAAAAAAATGAATTTTTGTTGAAATGTTTTTATTCCAATAATGCTCACTATAGATATAGTCTAATAAACTACTTATGGTCTGCTTAGATTATTTGTAGTCCACTCAACCTGGAATCTTCAAAAAATTCGGAAAGGGTACAGCCAAGCAGGATTTCGACAAGTTCTCGCGAAAAGTCACGTTTGCGCGAGAACATATCCGCGACAATGAAAGTGGTGATTTGAACGCGGAGTAATTGCCACAATACATCACATAACAACGTACTGCTCCATTCCAAGAAATATTTGTAAATCCCGTTCGTCAAATCGTTACGTCTGTTGTATTATTGGAGCTGCGAAGAGCTGACCCTAGACCACTTTGTCGGTGATCTGGAGATGTTCGAGGTACTTTTGTGAGGTGGACAGACGCTCTGCGTGAGCTGTGCTATGAGAGCTCGCCTCACGTCCTTGCAGTCAAATCGGAGTTGAAGTTGACAAGACTCTTTAGCCGTAGGAAAAACCATCAGGGAAAATTTTTTCATAATATCTGTAATAAGACAAAATAAATACAAGCAGCATTTAATATCTTGACTGTGTTCATCTCTTTATGAAATTGACTCCTTTTTCCAGTAAAAATGAATTTAAAATAAAAGAAAAACAATTGATAATTGCAGAAGTTCTTTTCTTTCCTTATCATTATCACAATCACAGTTTTTGTTCTATGGATTGCATCCTAAAGTGATTCAAAAATTATTTAAATAATTGTCTTGTGCCAAGATAAAAATAGAAGCAATTACTAATTAAATTTTAGAACCGCATGCAGTACAATATCTTAAACTTGAGTTGTAGTCTCTGGATTACATATCTATATTTTCTATCCAGTCAGAATGATATAATCCCCCCCCCCCCTTTTTTTTTTTTTTTTAAACTAAAAGTAACTGAAATTAAAAGTTTTTGATTTCATGTTATTACGATGATCAACATGTGAATTTATTTGCGGTTCTAGTTTACAAATCTTTAAAATATATAATTTATTGAAAAAAATCAGTTACATATTGTGCAGATAATGCTAATTAATTTTGATCATATTGCATGAAAAGATACAAACATCTTTTCAAAATTGAATGATAATATAAATTTAAATACCAATCAGAAGCTTATTATTCTGTTTAAATTCTGGCTTTGGAACCGAAATTCTTAGACTTTCTAGTCAAAATAAATCTTCCAGCTATGCCTACTAATTGGTTCCTGAAATACATGAGACAGCTTGGTGCCATCGATCCGCTGTGTATGAACTGCTGCCGTCAGGATGAGACATTTGATGACATCACTCTCTTGTAATGGTCTCCGCAAAATCAAAATGACCATCTATCATAACTGTAAAGTTGACTTTTATACAATTATGTCTATCAGAGATTGTGTAGTTTCTAGAGACATTCCAACCGTCAGAATGTCTACCTTCTTGACATATTCTGTATGGTTGACCAGCTGTAAGAAACTGGTCACTCTGTCACAGCCAGATGTGGGCTCTTTCTTTTTACAAACTTTAAAAAACCTTAAGGCCAGAGACAGTACTATGTCTTCTAAAAGTATGTTTGATCAGACTTGGATGCTTTTTCAGTTTCCTTAAAAAGTCCCTACTTCTTTAATCTTTATGTATTAATATATATTTTATGTCTGGAGTTTGCATTGGTTTTAACTTATTGTTAAATGTATTCATATTCTTTATCTTGTTTTAAATTAAATATAGACTGTATCTATAGTTCTCATGTATCCAATTATTTTGTTGTTTTTTTAATTATTTTTTGTAATTTCTTTACCCTAGAGTCATTTGTATTACTTATGTGCATTTATATTTTACTTTAATAAAGTTGTTTTTATAAATAAAATATCATAGAAATTGGTTGTATCAGTTTATATAATTCACAGTTATATTCAGATTATAGATATTAAAAATATAATTATAAAAATTTATAACCATTTATATATGATGTTCAATACAATCATTTAAAGAGTAAATGCTGTTATAGTAAATGAGACATATTCCCACTTTTTGTTTATATTGGCAAAAGATTAATAAGAGTGAGTCTCATTTACTATAACAACTACTATTTAAACAATTGTATTGAATGTTATATATTTTCCCATTGTGATTGTTTGTATTATATATACTGTTAGACCTATTATTATAAAGCGCTGAAAATTTTGAAATTATTAAAGCAGAAGCCAACCTGTTTTTTTCCTGCGATAGGTTAAGTAAATTTGTACAGTTCAATATTTGATTATAACATCATGCACACGATAGACTCAAACCCTGACCTAAGCATGGTCAGTGGGAGTTGGTGTATATACATATTCGCTCTAAACTTAAGTGATTCCCTTAAGTTACTGGAGGCGAATGCGTGGAGATTTATAATATTTAAGAAATAGCGCATTATCAGAGATTGACTTCCGCTTTAATAATATACTGTTAAAATAAAACCATTTAAAAATTTTTACCTGAATGAAGCTATAGAATATCACAAAATCTTAGCGTATACAGTAAATCTAAATGTCTTGTTTCGAAGTCAATTATTGAAGGGATATTGAAATTGTATGGTTTTGCGAAGAAATATTTTCTATTAAGAAATATTCAGCCGCTAACGAAAAATTATTACAGTTGATTGTTTAGTATTGTGCCTAAAATTTGTGCACAGTCAAGTCTTTTATATTTCATAATGTTATTGAAACACTGAAGGCTACGGATATACTTTTATGGAAAGTGCGGAGCAAATTAATTTTATAGAATGATTGGAAAATGATTTTGTAGCAGGATAAATTAAAAATAATTTACATAGCATTGTTGACAATAGCAGCAGTAATAAAAAGTTTAAATTACACATAAAAATTTTAGATGGTAATTGTCTCCAGTATTTAGCATCATAGTTTTCACTATTTTCAGAAATTCACGACTTTTATTGGATTGAATTTGAGAAATCCATAGGCAGAAACAATGTCAAAAATCTTACAAAAAATTTTTTCCTCATTTTCCAAATTATGCTGGAAAAAAAGTGAACCATTTTGTATTTTAAAAAGTATGTAAATGATGAAAAAATATTAATTTGAATTGAAATAAATGAGAGAGTGCAAATCTCTCAAGCGCTTATGACTACCACCAGCCAATCAAATCTTAAGCACTGGGACAGAGAATTTTAATAAGAAAAGAGCGGTTCCACTCTCTTCTTTACTTGTCTTAATATATATCCAAGCCAGTCCAAAGTACTTATATTTGAAAGCGTGAATCTTTTCTTATTAAAATTCTCTGTCCCAGTGCTTAAGATTTGATTGGGTGGTTGTAGTCATAAGCGCTTGAGAGATTTGCACTCTCTCATTTATTTCAATATCGACTGCGCTTTATAAAAATATTATTATTAATTTGAATTAAAAAAAAGAATCCTGATATTAGACGGATCGAGATACTTAGGTATTTTAATTCTGAATTTGTTCCATATAACAACTTTAATTTTTAAAAAATTGTTGGATTCACTCACTGCCTATCTAATAAAAATGCTATTTCTGAAGGAATTTGATTATTAGTAAATGAATTATGGACAGTATAGAAAATACTGGCAAATATTGATATTGTAAAAGCAGCTTCAATTGTAAAATCTAATTTTGCTTCTAATTGTGAAGAATTTTTACAGGCAATATCAACAAACACTTGATTTATTAAGAAAAATTCATTCTGCAGAAAAATGTAAGATATTAGAATAATTAAACATGGATGTTGATTTTTGTTATTGTTTTATAATTTAATATTTTAAACTTTACCAATATATGTATTTAAACTAGATGTAATTAGAGGGATTTGAACCCAGACGCTCAAGCTCCTTTAGTCACCCACTCCGTCTTTTACAACTGATGCACATGATCACATATATGCAAAAAACCATCGTTTTCACATGTAAGTGGTTGTATGTATCGGGTATATAAGATGGAATGGATGATTAAAAGGAGCTTGAAAGTCTGGGTTCAAATCCCTCTAATGTTTTATAATTTGTAACTTAAAACTTAATCAAACTTTCCATTTCATAAAATTGGCAATTTTTTTTTTTTCAATGACTCCGATATCCAAGATTCATTTCTTAATTATTAAATATAAAACTATAGTCAAGTTGCAAAACTGTGTGATTAAGAGAGGAAAATACTAATTAAAAAAGTAGGTCTTTAACCAATGATAAGTGCAATTAGGCCTATTATTAATTTAATTATTGTTAAGCTTTGAGATTTCCATTATCTCTTTGCTTTATGTTGGATAGAAAGGGAAAATCTGCTATAATCATTGCTTAGTACTTTAAAATATATTTTAGTGATTATTCTTATCCTATTAATAACTTAAACAGGTGAGTTTTATGATGCCTATATAAGTCAAGTCTTTTAACCACAAACATGTTGTTCGTAATATTTCAAAAAAAAAATTTCAATATTTTTGAACCATATCACCATCATATTTTAAAATTTCTCCCAATATAAATGGATATGTCATTAATCCTTTAAATAATGTTTTATTGGATAAGCTCAGAATCCATATGTCTTCTAATTTATTTTATTTTAATAAATAAAAAAATTAGTTTCTTTTTATTTTTCTATTTTTTTTTTAGTTTTGACAATTAAATACAACTTTACAAATAAAAAAAAAAAAACAACCAATAAATAGAAATAAAGATTTTCAGTTTAAAATAATGTATTTTATTGAAAAATATATATACACCTGGGTCTCATTTTACACGATAGATAGGTTCCTCAGAAAACACGCGCAAACGAAATCACGCAAAAATAGACGTAACTTACATTGAAAAGGGGGGGATGCGGTCTGTGATTTTTCAAAATTCGCGTAAAAGCAAAGCACCAACGTAAAATTACTTTAAAATTCGCGCAAAAAAAAAATAAGGAAATAAAATATGACTAATAATACAAGACAAACTTTTTTTAACTATAATATTTAATTTTATTGAAAATAATATATTTTTATGCATAATTTACATTTTTTTTAATACACGTTTTAATTATTATCGATATTTGCCGAAAAACACTTTCGTTTGCAAACTGAGAAAATACAACTAGCGCTAACTTCACACTCATGTTGTGTCAATAGATTTCTGGTGACAACCTAATTAGTAATTAATCTTTGAGATGATGATTTTATTAATTGTTTATGAACTTAGACTTACGATAATAAAAAGACATTTATTCACCACTGCTGGGAAAAATTTAATTAAAACTAACAACTAAAAATTAAATTCTTATTTTTGTCTTTAATTTTCAATTCCGTTTAAAAATCAAATTTCTTTTCACTGCTATTACTCACCTTTTAAAAATAAACTTGCGGACATTAAATGATTAATAATTGATTACGTTCTTTTTTAAAAAGCAAAAACAGAATGTGATTTAAAATGCAAAATTAATGCACACAATGTTTGAACAAATTTACATTATAAGCTTGTAAAATTTAATAAAATTTAATGTGTGTATACATAAAACGTGGAAATTATGATTTTAATTTCATTATTGCATAAAATCTTACTATTATAAAGCACTGAAAATATTGAAATTACTAAGATGAAAGTCGAATTCCAATAATGTGCTATTACTTTCAATATAACGTAAGTGCGCGAAATTTATTATTTAAAGTAATAGCGCATTATCAGAATTCGACTTCCGGTGAACTTCAAAATCGTGTTAAATAAGTCCATGTAAAAAGAGACCCAGGTGTACTTTGAAAAATGAGTAAATTTAATATATATTTTGATAAACCATAATATCAAATAAAACTTTAAAATATCAAAATTCAACTCATAATCTTATAAACAAAAAATAAAAAGATTATTATTGGCAAAGTATTACCACTTCATTTCCCATGTCAGTAAATTTTCAGTTGATTAATTTTCTGCTAAAAATTTATTCAAATAAAATCTGAATTAAATACTTGATAGTTAGTAATGTATCATCCAAAATAGAATTGATTATTCAAGTTATATGGACCTTTTTTTTTAATTGTTAAGATTCATTTGGTCCAAATTGCACTAAAAGGCATTTCACCTAATGGCAAATATAAAAATTAATTTGTCAACTCATGAAAATATTAATACTTTTTTTAACAATAAAAAATATATTGAATGAAATCAAATTTTAATAGATGAGTTATTCTTTATTAATTTTTGATTCCAGTAAGTTGATTTTTTCCCTCGCTCTTCTTTCTATTTTCAGATTATACTCCCAAGCAAAGAACTAGTTATGGCTCCACGTGATGACGCTGCTGAATACGATGACTCTGACAGTCAAATGGATTTCAAGGATGACCCTGAGTAAGTACTGTTGCCCATTTTGTATAGCAAATGTATTTGATATGACATAAAATATAACATTCAACTTATTTAATATTTTTTATCAATGCTGATCCTCTCTCTCACCAGTTTCTCTTTAAGTTTTTTCCAGAAAGGAATAAGTTTTGGGAAGACTGCTAGGCAATCCAATTTTTTAAAAAAGATAATATAAAAAGCAAGCATAGTTTTTTTAAAAAAAGCTTTAAATTAGTTGTACATTTAAAATTATATGAAACACAATGTATGGGTAAGGGAACAAACAGGTGTTACTGACCTCATTGAAAAAATTAAAAGACTAAAGTGGAGTTGGGCTGGACATATTGCTAGAAGAGATGATAATAGATGGATAATTGAAATCTTAAACTGGTTCCAAGAGATTGTAAAAGACCCAGAAAGAGACCACATATGAGATGGATGGATGAAATAAGAAAGTGTGCAGGGGTAATGTGGAGAAGAGAAGCTAAAGATAGGAGATGGATTGAACTTGGATTGATAATGATTGATGATGGTGATGATGATATGAAACATTCATTATTAAATAGGAAGAAAAATTTATGATTAAATTTTTGCAAAAAAAAATTAATGTTTTTCTTTTTAGAAATAGATTTTAAATATTTAAAATTAATATCTAATAGTAGCATTAATTTGTTTGGTTTGTTTTAATTTTCGTAGTTATATATGACAATTTTACTCTAAAACTTCTTTTTTACTAGCAGAAATTATGAATAGCAAATCAGTGGCATATAAATATCCATATACTTTTTCCAAATTAAAAGATTTATGCTGCTTTTTTTAGCCAGTTTTTCAATTAGTTGTTTCTGGTCTTCACACTAGTTTTCTTAAATATTTCATTATGTTCTTTAGTATAGTTGCCTTGATAAGGATGCATCAGGGTCGAAAGCATTTGGATATTGTTTGAATTTATATGACATTTTTAAATTATCTCTGTTAACAATCAACGGACATATTTGTTTTAATATTTTTATACATATTAAGAAAAAGCATTTGAAAGAAAAATTTAATACGTTTTTAAATTAAAATATCAAAGCTATCTAATTATTTATTGCAATGCTTGTGGATTTTATAGTTTACCTACAATTACCTCGTGGATTAATTAATGAATATGAGTCTACCAAAATTACTAACATTATTCACATTGTTAAGGATATAGCAACACATATATTTCATTTGCTGGATGTTGATGGACTAATATTCATCATCAAATTCTGTATATTGCTTCCAACGAAAAGGCACATTTGTAGAGGTCAGTAAAATAGTAAGTATGTTCCAAATAATGATTTGTCTGACATCCAGAGTTTTTCAATTTTATAATTTCAATTGTAGTTTCACAGTTGCCGAGAGGTGTCGCTGCTGACTGAATTTATGTAGAAAACTGTTAAATGAAGAAAAGAAATGGACTGATAAAGAAACTAAGCGTATTTTCATATAATAAATATGTTATAGCAAGAATTGTATGGAAACAAGTGGCAGTAGTGGGATTAATCTATAGTAATAATGTGTTACGTGTTAGCAAAGAGGTGTTAGGGATGGTCAAGTTTTTATATGAGAGAAGCAAAATGAAAATGTTTAGTAGATTGCAATTTATGGATAGTAATAGAATAGCCAAAATAATATTTAATTGTGTTATGAGTAAAGGGCGGGTAACAAGATGGATGAGAATGTAGTTCAGTACACAGAAGAGTTGGATAAAGATTTTGTGTCAGTATTGATGTTGGGATGATTATGTTAGGAGAATTGTTGAGTGTTATAGTGGCAAAGACTGGAATAAAAGAATAGATGCATTAATAAAAATTAGGGAGCTGGAGAGCTGGAGAATTAGTATGAAGAGTAAAAAGAGCTTAAATATATATAGAAGTAAACAAAATATTAAATGTGAGTTAATTTATTATAATAGCAAGGAAAATAGTTTATTATTTAAGGCTCAAACAGGATCATTAGCAACAAGGCAATATATACATAAATGGAGAAATGTGGAGGGATTTAGTCTGCAGGTTATGTAAGGAGGCATGGAAATATTAGGCATTTGCTAATGGAATGTAAATGTTTACAAGCAGAAAGGATATGAGTGATGACATTGTGGGAGAATATATATAGACCCAGTGATTATACAGAACAGGAGTTCTTGGTCTTTATGCTAGGGTTGGAAAAAGATAAGGGATATAGATACAAAGACCATAGAGTGGACAAAGATGATGTTGTGGAAATGGGATAGAGAAAAATATGGGAAAAACTTAAGATGGGAAAGGGAAGGGAAAGTGGCTAACAGGTTTTTCTTGGGCATATTGGCTGAGAGATTCCTGACTTTGATAACGGAATAGTCATATCATATCATTTGGCATTTTATATCACGTTCCATAATAACGATTTGGAGTATAGTAAATAAAATTATTTTAAAAGAAATGATATGATTTTTAATAAAAATGAATTTGAAACATCTGAAAGACTCAATTCGTGGATGAAAATAAATAAATAAAGATTTTGTTTTCATATAGGTAAATCAACATTAATCCAAAATCTATGGTTTCTTTTTCTTCATTTTAAATACAAACTCTGCAAAAAATTTAAATAAACATTAATTTTGTTATCTATAGTTTTGTACAAATAGTTTTTAAATTCTAAAAATTAATTTTATTAATAACTATATAATGCTTTAAACCACTAAATCTCACATGATTACCGTTCTTTATGCTTACACAAGTGGTTTAATACCAATCCTGCCCAATAGGACTATGGTTACTGTGGTTATTAAAGAGACAAAGACTCTAAAAAGTATGGATGCTGAACAGAGTTCAAATCTATAAAACTATACAAGTTAATGAGTTTGAATTGAAAGCATTATTGTGTTTTCATTTTGGACTCAAATCTTTATAGTTAGGTAATAAGGTAAAAGGTGGCTGCTGGAGGGTTGCATTAGATCCTAAAATCTAGGTGCAATGCTGTCAGATCCAAGCCTCCTCATTGATGAAAGTCACAAGCTAGAAACTAGTCTTGGAATATGTATGAGTAGGCACTAGATAGGGATTTTATGCACTAACCTTTCTGCATCCATTGTTTACTCTGGCTTGCTCTGAGTGATGCTACGGTATGAAGAGTTTTGACTCTGTTGAACAGCTTGTATAAGCATAAAGAATGGTAATCATGTGATGTTTAGTGGATTAATACCAACCCTGCACAATGTGACTGTGATTATTAAGGAACCAAAGACACCAAAAAGTATGGATGTTGAACTGAGTTCAGATCTATACAACAATGCAAGCTAATGAGTTTGAATTGAAAACATTATTGTGTTTTCATTTTGGACTCGCAGCTTTGTAGTTAGTTAATAAGGTAAAAGGTAACTGCTGGAGGGTTGTATTAGATCCTAAGATTTAAGTGCAGTGCTCTCAGATCCAAGGCCCTTCACTGATGCAAGCCACGAGCTTGAAACGAATCTGGAGATATTGGATGAGTAGCACTAGATAGGGATTTTATGCACTAATCTTCCTGCATTCATTGATTACTCTGGCTTGCACTGAGTGGCGCTGCTGTAGAGAAAGTTTTGCCTCTGTGTTAAATAACTTGTGATGAAAGCTTAATATTTATATCTTATAAATCTTTTTTTTTATGGTTATCTTTTCTTTTCATTCCATCTAATTTTTTTTTTTTTACTAGTAATTTATCATTCTACCCTCAATCATTACTTCATTTCTCTGAACCCTGTGTTTTTACCCAAATTTGTTTATTCTAATATAAATTAAATAAAACCTATCTTTTTTAAAAATAAAAAAAAATCCTAATCATTCTTTGCTAACTTTATCTAATTCACTTTTCATTAATGTTGTTTAATTTATGCCCTCTGTAGAAATCCAGTCTTTTATATAACAATGTTTGATGATTTTTATAACACATATAAAAATCCATAAATTTCTAAAGAGCGTGTAAGTAAAGTATTGTTAATGTATTACATATTTATGTGATGTTTAATTAATTAATATACTTCTACCTTCTATAGAATTCATATTTTCTGATGTCTTCTCTTTACTAGTTTAATCGTGCTCTCATTTCTAATTGAAGATCTTATTGATATCATACTTTTTTATATAACTTACTATCTTTATATTAGCATCTTTTAAATTTTCTTCATACATTGCTAATCTTTTATTTGAATTTACTTTATGAGTTGGCCTAATATTATTTATGCTTACCTTTTATTATTTTTTTCTCGAAATTTTTTATTATTTATTAATTATACATCTCTTTCTTATCTCAGTCCTTGATATTTTTTAAAAGATGGTATCATTTCTACTATTATTCATAGTGTATAATCTATATCATCTCCAGTTATATATCCATTTGAATTAAGTCTCATAAGCTAATTAAAAACTATTTGTATTGCCTAAGAATTTCTCATGTATAAATCTTTCATGATTTTTAAACATGTAATAATTACTTTTATACTATTTTCTCTACAAGGGCTTTAGTCTTTCTTTTGTTTTTATTCCTTCAACAACTTTTTCATCTCTTCTTTGTCTTACCATAGAATTTTATTCGTCCAATATCGTTATATAGTTACTTTTATATTCCTTTTTGAATTATTTTTTCTTACATGTTTTTTGTGTCATTATTATGACAATTATATTACAATAACAACCAGATCTCATAAAAACATTTTTTCACTCTTGCTATCCTCATTTATTGGAATACTACCTCCTAAAATGTTTTATTTTTTGAACTAAAATAATATCCATATCATTGTATCTCTTTTTACTTTTAGAATACAAAATTCTTAGTTGTTTTTTTTATTGTTTTACCCATTGTTGTTTCACTTTGTCTTACAAAATCATACAATTTTCATCTCTAGCAATAAATTACCATTTTATCTGATTCGTCCTTAGATGGCCTATGCATCTATTTTATGGCATTTTTTGGTGATTTGGAATAACTAGACTGATGATTGAAGTAGTTTTTCATTGCTTCTCTTTAAATTTTTAAAATGAATTTTTAAGTCCATCTTTAGAACAAAATTCAATGATATTTTAGGTTTTTTTTATTTGTCTACTGCTTGTAAATTTAATGTTCTTAATCATTTCCCATTACCTAATTTAATTATATTTATACTGTTTACAAAAAAAAAAAAAAATAAACCCAAAATAAAATAAAGTATATGATTAATTGCTCTGATAAAATCGATAGAAGGAAGTAACTTAGTAGACAATTAAGAGTATCTGCTACCAAATTTCTACGGCCTTAAATTTTCATTTGAGATAGTCATCTGAAAACCTTGACAGAATGTGTGGGACCTATCTAATCATTTGATGAAGTAAAGTTTGTTTTTATGATCAAGGAGGAAAATGTTTCTATAGTAGCTGAAGATATTTGAAGAGTATCAGGAGAAAATCTTCATTCTAAATCCAATTATAGAAATATTTGATATCACTCAACATAAAAAGAAAGATATATTGAGTTTTTATTATCAGAAAGATAAAAATAATTTTATTGGAAGATGTTTTTTTGAAGTTTGTAATTGGCTTATAAAAAAAAAAGATAATGGAATACAAGAACGGTTTGGATATTCTGAATATGGATCCTAAATTTGAGATACAGAAGAAAAGGATAATAGTAATCGTTAGTTGCAAATATATAATGATTTTCAATTAAAAATTTAAAAGAAAAATTTTCTTTAAAGATCAAAAAGTTTATTATTATTTGCTTATTTTTCTTACCATTAATTTCACTTTTCATACACTCGTTTGTGCTTTATGTGAAAGAAATATTCTCAAACAAATGCAAATAGTCGATTATTTTTTCCAAGTTTCATAAAGTGTATATGAAGATGTACTAGTTTCAACTATGTTATCAGCTACTTTTATGGGATAACAAATGAAAGCAGTTGTATTTTTGATGCATTACGCATGGTATGCATGTTATCAATGTATATATGTTTAACTTAGCTACATCTAAGTCATTTGTTGATTTTTTATTTGTTAGTTATTTTAAAGTCCTGAGACATTGAATTTGGCCTAGTGAAATTTACAAAATGGAATATCAAGTAAAAGATTAAAGAATAAATTGCATATAAATAGTGAAACATAGAAAATGAAAAAAATAATTCAAATTTTAGTATAGCTTGGTAAAGAATTTTGAAAATAGATATAATAACAAACCCAATAATTGTAGATACAACAAATATAATAATCTGAAGTATTGCAGCCATGACCTTATATGTACACTGTATAAAAACGTAAAATATGAAGGCATGGCCAAATGAAAATGTGAACTATTATATATATTTAATGAATACTAGATAATACGTTCAGTCAAAGCTAAACATCATGTAGCCTTAGATTTAAAAAGATAGACAAGCAAATTGGCTTGAGTTCACTTCCATAGGAAGTTTGAAAATTTCATGGTATTACTTAACATAAATAGTGATAATGCATCCTTTTATTGCATAAACAGTGTTTTCTAATGAAGAAAACTCTTAAATCAGACAGATACAAGCTAAAGATCTGCATCCAAGTTAGAAAGAAGACTATAGAATGAAAATAAAGAGATTTCTGTAAAATGTAAAATCTAGATAAGAAAAAAGGTGTTAAGAATTCATGCATGACAACTTAGAAGTAATTATTAAAATGCAAACTATATTTAGACTATTATTTTATACATAATAACTACTCTTTCTTATTGCATTGCCAAATGTATACCATATAATACTAAATCATCCATGCACTTTACTACTATTACACAATGCTTTAATTAGCACCCTCTTACACAGTTTTTATTGCCCCAATAATCTTCTTCAGAACTACAACATAATACAAACATGAATATAAATATACATGAACATATAATTTACATTCTATATATATACATCTTATAATATCTTTTATATTTTACATTATTATTCATTTTACTAACAATCATTATTTATAATTTATTCATTCAATAATGTATAATCTATTTGAATTTATAATATTATTATTTTAAACACCTTTATATATAGTATTTAGAATTTAGCATTGAAGTTAGGAGATATAAAAGGTGTTTAAAATAATAATATTATAAATTAAAATAATTATAAATTATTGAATGAATAAATTATAAACAATGATTGTTAGTAAAATCAATAATAATGTAAAATATAAAAGATATTAAGTTAGAGTTAAATATTATAAGAATAAAATAAAATAAAGAATAAAAATGGAATATATATAGAGAGAGATAAGGTTTTTTAATTAATAAATATAGAATGTAAAAAAGGGTAAAAAATGAATAATAATAATAATGTAAAATATAAAAGATATTATAAGGTGTATATATAGAATGTAAATTATATGTTCATGTATATTTATATTCATGTGTTTGTATTATGTTGTAGTTCTGAAGAAGATTGCTGGAGCAATCGAAACTGTAAACTGTAAAGGAGGGTGATAAATAAAGAATTGTGTAACAACGTAAAATGCATGTATGATACATACGTATATATGATGTATTACATAAAAATATTTTTGGTTTCAATCAGGCTTAGAATTTTTGTTTCTTGGGTAATCAATCCAGATGATCATCTAATATTGATCAGCAAATCAGTTTACATTATGCTCAATTAGAGGATAGCAGGGATAGAAAATTGTTCAAACTATTAACACCAGACAAATGAAAGCCTAATGTGCAATTGCTTTTTTACTGTTTGGGGCGAAAGGGGTTTTTTTTTTTTTTTGTATGTAACTGTTTAAAGTTTGTTTTATCTATATATATATATATATTTACACTCACAATGTATATTTTTTAAAAGGTAGATCTTTACTGAAATTTCTCTAATTATTGATATAATTTTTCAATTATGATGAAATGAAGCATAATATTAATTTAAAACTGGCCTAGGAAATGTATTTGTGTGAAATATTTTAAGTCAAAATGGAAATTACTTTTAATTCATTATCCAAAATTATTTTAGGATCATAAATCAGACAATATTATTGTAAATGTGTGAATATTGAAAGTATAACAATTTTCTGAATATGCTCTTAATCAAATAAGGTTTTTTTTTCATAAAGTATGGATTTTATAAAGATTTATCACAGATTTTATAGATTTTAAATAATACAAATGTAATAAGATTTTTCTGTATATTTAAATAATTTTCCAGTCATCATTTAATGAAATATAATACCAATTGAAAATTGATATTTCTAACTGGAAATATGTCGTAATAAATATATTTTAAGTAATTTAACTCAAAGATGGAAACTACTTTTAATTATTATCTAAGTTTTTGTTGGATTATAAGTCGGACAATGTTACTGTATATGAGTGAATACCGAATGTATAACATTGGATAATAAGTTAAAAGTGGATTCCATTTTTGATTTAAAGCATTCATGCATATCTTTACTAAATGACATATTTCCGGTTAGCAATATCAGATTTTAATTAGTTGTTTGCCTTGATTGGAAAATTATGTAAATGTACAGAGAAATATTAAATTTTTATTATTTAATATCTATAAAACCTATATGTTTCCTATATAAAGCCTATAGCCTATTGCACGAAAGCCTTATCTTATTATGAAATTATTCAGAAAGTTATTATAATTTTAATAATCATATATTTACTGTAGTATTTATAATTCTAATATAAATTTGGATAATAAGTTAAAAGCAATTTCCACTTTTAACTCAAAATATTTCAGACATACATTTACATAATGAATTTTCAGTTAGCATTGTCAATTTTTAATTGGTACTTTACTGGATTATATTGGAACTGGAAAATTATTTAAACACAAAGAGAACTCTTGTTAAATTTCTATCATTTAAAATCTATAAAACCTGAGAAAAACCTTCTACATAAATATATTTTTATGAAAAACTATTTTAAAACAAATTACATTGTTTATATTTTTTTCCACAGAGCTATTGTATTCCGCAAAGCTAATAAAATCGGTATTCAGTTAAAAGTAATTCCTCAGAAATCTGAAGGGGATGTATGGGTAAGTAATTCATTTATATTCAGTTATATACTATATTTAATGTAATATGCTTCTCTGTTTTTTTTCATTATATGTACTTTTTTCTAACATATCCTTTATAATTTACTTACATGTAAAATCAAATTATATCTGATTTCTTTTTTTTTTTTTTTAATAACAATTTTTTTTGTGTGTGTATATTCTTTTCAAAACATTTATATTCCTGATTCCTTTCATCCACCTTATGTTTTTCCAACTCTATATCTTATAGATCTTTAATCTTAAAACAGAGGCAAAACTCTCTAGACACAGTAGTACCACCCCGTGCAAGCCAGAGTAATCAATGAATGTTGGATGATTAGGCATCAGATAGGGATTTTGTGCATAAACCTTTTTGCATCCATTAATTACTCTGGCTTGCACTGGGTGGCATTACTGTATGGAAAGTTTTGCCTCTGTTTAACAGCTTGTATAATTACAGGAAATGGTGATCATGTAATGTTTAGGTCTTTAACCTTAGTAATTCCTTTTCTTAATTGTTTACATTCTGCACATGCAAAGTTATATTCCAAGTAAAGTAAATAAAGAAAAAAATGTTAAGGTCTAATTTTCACTTTAATAAAATTCTCTTTAACCATTGCAATTTCCATTTCAGTTTATTTTTAATAACCTTTTATTTTTTAAAGAGCTTTCTAAAAGCATTAACCTGATATAATTTATTGCTCCATTACCAATATTAAGTGTTATTTGTCATTATAATTTTAGCTTTAGTTTTATTTATTTTCATTTTAAAATCATTGCACATTTTAATAGCAAATCTGATAATCAATACTTTTCTTTTCTAATGCTACTTTCAGTGTTGTCATCTTATCAAATAAGAATTAAGCAAGTCTGAAAGTGAACTGTCCCTTATCACTATTATATTCAGTCTTTAATCGTGTACTATCTAATCTTCCTGTAAAAATTTTTATTCTTGGAATTTGTAATTCTACTTAAAAAGTAAAAATAATTTCATTGTTCTATAATTTTTTAGATTCCTCTGCTATTAATAGCTATTGGTATCTTGAAACTATTTTGAAACGTTAAAGCATATGTGGATGATTTATTTTACTATTATTCTAAAAACTTTTGCAATAGTGAATCTAATTAGTTGCCTACTCATAATTAATATTTAACCATAAAATTGAATTTTAATAGTCAGTTCTTTTTTTAATCCTTTTTTTTTTTACTTATTTTAATATAATAGATCATTTCAATTAAATATTAATTTGCAAATAAAAGCATAAATTACCTTTATCAAGCTACAGAATATATATGCAAATTCTTTTATGTTTCAAAGGTAACTTTATTCAAAAATAAGTGGTTACATTGGTTGTTGATTATACATAGTGTTTGTTATACATAGGTTTACACAGTTATTATATTACAGTCTGTATGTTTGACTAGAGTCTCTTTGCACTTCAGATTTCCCTTGGTTTGCCTTTGCCCTTTTCTATTATATCCTTTATTATAAAGTGGCCTGAATTTTAAAAAGAGACCATGTTGCTTCAAAGATATCAGGTGGTGCAATAATGCTGTCTCTTTCCCTTATTTTTTGCAATTTGTTTTTATAGGTGTTAGGTGCCTTCTCGTATTGTTCCCCAGTGTAAAAGTGCTTTTATATATTGTATTGTATATACATGGTTAAAATTTTTGTAATTGTGGGTTTTTCCCCCCATCTAATCTCTTTTTCTTTTTTTTTAATTCCAATTCTTTCAAAAGTGTAACACAATTCACTAAATTAATTATTCTTTCAAGACCAACAAAAAATTATCAAATGGTTTATTATATACATATATATTTAAGGCTACAAGATTTGCAGAGGTCCCTCTGGTGGCAAATTGAACACTCAAGGCGCATAGTATTAAGGTTATAGCCTTAAATATATATATATACTTATGTGCTAACCATGCGCTTAATAAATTAATGTTTACTACTTTACAAATGTCTTATGGTTTTGGTGTTAATAAAAATTTTGAGTATTACAAATGTCATCTGGGCCACAATCAATAGATCTTGAGCTTCAGAATCTGTTATGCCTAATCCACACAAGACTAAATGTATACTGATATATGTTTATGTGTGTATGTTTATCATCATTTTCAACCATTATCTATTTACTGCAGGATGAAGATCTCTTCAAATTTAATCCTGTTTCTCTGATTTCTAGTCTCACTTCTCTACATCACTCCAATTAACTTCTTTATTTTATCCATTCATCTCTAATTGTGATATTTTTCTGGATCTTTTACAATCTCTTCAGATCCCGTTTAAGATTTCTACTATCCATCTATTATCATCTCTTCTACCAATGAATCCAAACCAGCTTCATTTCAGTCTCTTAATTCTTTTCAATAATGGCAATAAAATCTGTTTGTTCTCTCACTCATGTATTTCATATTCAATCTCTTTTTGTTGCTCCTAACATGCATTTCTCCATTCTTCACTGAGTGGTCTGAAGTCTCTGTTGCTCTTCTGTTAAGTGTCCAAATCTATAAGTAAATATTGATAAAACACATGTATTAAAAAGTCTTATTTTCTAACACATAGATATATTTTCTTTTAATATCCTTATTTCTGCCTAAATCACTCAGTTCAACTTTAATTCTATGATTAATTTCATCCATTATGTTTTGATTTATATTAATAATCTGACTAGGGTATTTTTAATTATTAATTTCTAATTCATCATTATCAATTTTTATTTTCCTCTGAGAAAATCCATTAACATTACTTTCGTCTTTTTAGCATTTAACATTATTAGTCCTTTTTTCTTACCTTCATGGGATTATTCACGCAACACAATTATCTCATCTGCAAAATCTTGATAACTTGAATAATTTCCATTTGCTTTCATTTCTTTTAGCTTCCAAATTTAATCTAAAAATTACTTTTTTTGCAAAACTGCTGTAAAAAGTTTGGGAGATATGGAATCCGTCTTTAATTTTTATAAATATTCTTTAAAATATGACAGCATATTGGATCTATACCTTGATGATCCAGTGCTTTAATTACTGAAGAAATACTTATTAAATCAAATGCCTTTTCATAATTCACAAATCCAAAACATAATGGCAACTCATATTCATTGGTTCTTTCTATAACTCATTTTTAAATCCTGTTCCTTTTTGTCATTTTGCTTTATTAAAATCCCAAATTTGCTGTAGATGATTTGTAATTATCTTTGTAAAATTTTGTGTAGGTCTGATAAAAGTCTGATAGGTGTGTATGCATATAAACATATATAAATGTAATAATACTCTAGGCTAAATTGACAACAGCTTGAAATTGTTGATTGTTATTCATATTGGGATTGTCTAAGTGTTGATTGACTTTTAATGATAAACATGTATGTATGTATCTGTATGGGTGCGCAATTCTAATTTTTGACAAGTTGAGTTATATATGGCTTCACATAATAACGTTTATGCATAATATGGTCATGTATATCAGTCGTATAAGATGGAGTGGATAGTTGTGGGGAGCTTGAAAGCCTGAGTTCAAATCTCTAATTACATTAACTTTAGTATAGACAAGATACTTGTATTTAAATATTATATATGTTTTATATATATATAAAATAAGTAACAATTGCTATTGTTTTAAAAATCAAACAAAATATTTAATATTATCAACTTATACTAAACTTATCAACTTTTACTAAACTATCTATTTGTACACTAAAAATATTCTCTTCATGGTTGCACCCTACATTAAAACAGGAAATAGCTTATTTATACTCTTTCTAATATACTGATTTTTTTATATGCAAATCTCCATTCCCACAGTTGAACAATGATTTATACTTCTTTTACGACTTCTTTATTATTGGATAATCTCTTTTCTCAAATACTATTGATGGGTTGTTTTCTGGATCAATCATTATAGTCAAATTCTTTTTCACTGTTTCAAAACACTGAATGAAATGCTTTCAAAAACAGTTATTTTCACCCAATTCTTCTATAAGCTTGAGTGTAGTGCTGTGATATCTCTATTCCCACAGTGGTTTTTGCCTTCATCATTGAGATCTACAGAACTGAAAGTGCACCTGGATTGGATTTTGATATTTCATCTCTATATATTTACATTTCCATATTGGATTTATGTGAGCTCGCTTACTCCTTATTCATGAAGGCAAAAACAAAAAATTATTCTAGGGATGGGGATAATAAAAGCATTCCACCATGTGATGCCATTAATTATTTAAGTTCACAGTATATGGCTCTAAAAAAGAATGAAAAAACTATTCTTTGAAACATATGAGAAAGCCATCTGATACTATTCCTGAATTATATATATATAAAATAGTTATGTATTATATTGTGTCTTGTTTTCTGTAAGAGCCACATGTTAAAATTGTGATGTATTCAAGCGCCGCAATTAAATTTTTGAGGTATTCAACAGAAATAAATATTTGACTTGTAATTTTTTTAATTAATATGATTTATTAATTGTACAAAAAAATCAAGAGAACAAAATTAATAAGTGATGAGAACTAAATCGATAAATAATTTATTATTCATATGTGTTTGTCTCCGAGTAGCAAGATTAAAATTTGACATATAATTTGTTAACTGAGCATATAATAGATTCATATGGTAAACATATGTCAGTTGTGCTTGATGTTTTGATTTTACAAACTTAATTGTTAAGTACAATGTTTCGCAAGAATATGTTCCCAAAAATTTATATTTGTATACAAGCAGTTTCTTTTAAAAGAAGATACTTATGGTAATAATTCTTTATTTTTGTAAATATAAATTAAAAATATTTATCTATTTTGCCTGATTAAAGTGAAGATTGATGTTCGAAAGCATACTCATTGACATCTTAATTAAAACTATACAAAGAATAAAAATATTACTCGATATTCTATTCAAATGAAAAATTTAAACAATCATTATAAAATTGCCACCACAAAAGAACATGCTAGTATAAAGTTTTTATTTCAAAATTTTCGTGAGAGCTGCAGTTTGATCAGGATAATATTATTTGAAATTTTATAATTTTTAATTAATTTGTGTTTTTTTGTTGTTGACATTATTTTAAGAAGTAACTGTACATAGCCATGGATATTTTGGGGCATTGATAGACTGACAGAATTCAGAGTCCATGGATTGTGACCCTCACTTCCTGTGTTCGAATTTCTCATGAACTCTCATGTAATCCATCATTCTTATATAATAGTAATATATGGAAAATGGCCAATAGAAAACTGTACATTAGTATTGCTTTTTGTAAGAGAGTTATAATAATATAAATTGGTAAAAAATTTTATATAAACTGTTCTTAAGTTTGATTTTTAATAATTAACAGCATTAATATTATATACTGTATTATTTATGTCCTCACATATATATATAATCATACATATATATCTTGAATATTTGAGACAACTTCCTGGTAATGAAATCTTAGGAACATATTAAAATTTAATATACTGAGTTTCAAATAACTGTTATATATTAAAAATTAATTACTAATTTTTATCTTAATTTGTCATTTAACCTGGTATTTAACAGCTTTATTTTTATCACATCAATGTTTGGCCATATCATCTGGCATTATTTGTCTAAGTGATTAGCTAATTGTCGATATATATATATATGCTCAATAGTTTGGCTGAAATTTAAATATTTTTTTATATCTATCTATTTACTTACTATTTTAAGAAAGTTATTTTTACAAATTTTAAATTTGTAATATCTATTATATTTAATTTTTCATTTCAGGTTTCATTTTTGTTACGATATGATTATGTGAACACTACTACTCAGTTACAAAATGAACCCAAGGAATCTCAGATTATATGGCTGAAACATCATGTAGATGTGAAACTAGGAATGATTTCTGCTTAATACTATTATCAATTTGCCTTGTCATCATTTTGCTCATTTAAGAAATGAACAAAATTGTTCGTCTATTTCCTATAAAAATTTGCCGTTATCAACAATTTTATTTTAAGAAATCAATATGAATGTTCATGAATAATTTAATTTTAATGGAAACGAAATCAGCTATTTTATAATTTTTAAAATTATTTAATCTTTTATTATCAGTTGCTTTTACTGTGTATTTATATTAACAGAATGTACTTTCTGTGTTTGCATGTAATATATGTTTCAAGTTAGCAACTCTCTTCTGCTTCAGATCTATCTATTTTATTTTTGAATAATTAGTGGATATTATATGGTAGCGCTAATTTTTGGCTTATGGCCTTAATTATTTGGAATTTAATTAACATGTCAGATACAAAAACTTTATTGAAGAAGCCACAAGCTAGAAATTTGTCTAATGTGATAATGATGTGATGTATTATGGCTTCTCCTTAAACGAAGTCAAGAATATCTCAGCAATCATGCCCAGATATAATAGTGCTGCCACCTAAGATCCAGGGATTACTCCTGCTAACAGTGGATGGATGTAGAAAGAACATAGTTGTTTCTGATTGCATTTTTTTTATTTGCTTAAGTAAAGCAATTGATTCTGTAATTTATTTTGCTTATTATAAAGAAATATAATGTTAAGCTTTTATTATGAATTTGGATAACGAAGTCATGTTTTGAGTTTACAAGTAAAATAAAATCATTAACTCAGGGGAGTAGTCAGATACTGATTGGCAGACAGAGTAATTCATCTTTGAACTTCAATACATGTATGTATGTGTTGAGGGTGTTTAAAACCAAAATTCTAAGAAATTTACATTAAAAACTAAATCGATTTGTTTAATCAAAAAGAATAATGCACCACAATTTTTTCCTGATAATGTAGTCAAAGAGAATGTGGTATGATTCCTCTAATAAATAGTTAATAAAATCTAAATTTGTTTTAGACACAAAGTAATATATTTATCTTTATTTTGGGGGAAGGTTGTTTGTTAAGTTTCTTAGACAGGTTCATAATAAATAAAGGTAGCTATTATTTTTTGATGGAGGTCTAATAAAAGTACTAGAATAAATTACATTAAGGGGAGGTATAATAATAAACTATCATTGATAATGACCACGTTTAATAATTTGGTTTTTGCCTAGTAACCCCAGCTTCTCTCAGGCAGAAAATATAACAACACATTCTTTTAATATTTAATGATAATTAATCATGGTTTTCCTGGTCATGTAATATCTAGTTTTTAATTTTTATTTTAAAGAAAGGAGTATTTGCATTCAGGACATGTTTTCTTTTTAAGATTATGAAGATCGTTTAAGTGCTTTTTACCCTGTATTTAAAAAAATGAACAATGTTTAAGTAAAAAGTCTGTTGACAAATCTACAATCTAATATCATGGAATGAATTTAAATGTGTTGATATAAATGAATTGCTTAATAAAGAATAATAGCCGTACCTTAATGGGTATTATTATAGGACATACGACAATTATATTTTTATGTGGGCCGGTTGCTTGTATATAGATAGGGGAGAATTCATCTAACCACGATCTTCAGTAGGTGTTTCCCTGGTCACGCAACCACATCCACCTCCAATATGCTAGCTCACAGTTCTATTAAATTCAGATGTGATTTGGCTTTGTTCATCTACATCTCTTCCCCTTTCTAGCCACATTATGCACCAGTATTCAAACTCAGGGAGAAATCGCATTTGACTCTCTTTAGGGATGAAATCAGTTAGGGAAAATTAGCTGTTATATTCCTATATCGATGGCAATCTTGTCATAAGCCTTTAATAATTCATTCTTTTTGATTATGTAAGGACTCATACGGCTGTGTGTGCACTTAAATGGTATATTAAGTTTGAACGTCTGTGTGTGGATTATGATACATAAGAGAGAGCAAATTTGGTATGAAACATATTAACAAAGTTTATTTACAAATTAAATGTTTGACAATAACGATTAATTTGAATAGAATTCAATACCAAGGATAGTTTTCTACTGCTTATATAATTAAATATTATCAACTTTCCTATCCCCCTTCCCTGCAGTAGAAATTCATTCACTTGATACACTATTTACATTAAGGGCAGAAGTAAACAAATAAACGATTTTATAAAAAAAAAAAAAACTAAATAGCTAATTTAACATATACATAATTCCAATGATTGTCCATTTCACGTGTAGATCCTAGGATTCTTCTTTAGAGACCGACCCTCCTTTTTCCTCTATTTAACAGTGTAAATCCCTAATGTTATAGTATAGACCATTCATGCGAAGAGCTTTAGCCAATCATACTGATAAATAAACAAGGGTTAATATAACAATGAACAAACAATGAAAGTTCTGTTCTCTTAGCAATGATTGTAATTAATGTGTAGAGATAAAAAAAAATCTTGCCTCTATCTCCTACTGGATGGTTCATGTCAAGATATCAGGGTTGGGAACATTACTAAATTTTATTTAAAAAAAAGAAAAATTCATCTAACTAAGGTTAGTCTTCCCCCTCCCTTTTATGGTTGAATCACCCTTTCTATGCTAATTCGCAAAGATTTTTCAAACATAAAAACAAAATAAAGATCACAATAACCATTTATATTTTTGTCACTATGATTTAAAATAGCGCACGGCGAATAAGTATCTTTCACTGAAGCTTGTTGATATCAACATTTAGGAGAGTTCATTCGTTCAGGGGTAAAGTCTACATAAAGTGTTCATGTTTTTTAATTTCACTGATGGTAAGGTCGAGCTATTCTCACACGGTCATAAAAATCTTGATGCAACTCTTTAGACTCTTCGATATTTTTCTCTATATGGTCATTTTCATTGCTTATGAGTTTCTCCGTGATGTTAAATATTAGAATCGTGTTGGCTTCTTCACGACATATCTACCTTCTAGCCCCTACATATTGCACTGTAATATTGATGTATAGTAGAATATTATAGGTGTAGTTTGAGGTAGATATTAATATTTTAGTTCTCCGTCACTTTTGACTTACTCTCCTCGCAGACAAGTGTTATTATTAACATATATAATTTTTTTAAAGTTATTGCAAGTGAAGAAAAAATAAATGTCGACTTCCGTTATCTTAACGATAATGCAGAACTGTCTATTATTATTTAATTTGCTACCATGCAGTTATATATAGTTCAGTTTTCTTTTCGTCGATTTGGATTTCTCTTAGCCTTTCAAATATCGTCTATTTGGTTGTCTGTAGTTAGTTTAACTAGGTATATGCTCTGCAGCTTGTGTTCGAAAATTACGAATGGTGATGGTGACGTTCATTATCGAAGGCTGATTTTAAATATAAAAAAAAAAAAATCTCCCAATGATGGAGTATTTTTTTTTGTTCTATTTTCTCCCTGAATCAAATAGAGACTGATTGCTCTTTTTACTCGCGAATACTTGCAGCTCATGTCTCGCTGTGCTGATCTATTATTAAAACAGGCAAAAATTTTCCATACAGTAATGCTACTCTGTGCAAGCCAAAGTAATCAATGGATGCCAGAAGGCTTGTGCATAAGATCCCTATCTAGTGCCTACTCGCCCAATATCCCCAGAGTAATTTCTAGCTTATGGCTTTCGTCAATGAGGAACCTTGGATCTGAGGCTCCTCACTGACAAAAGCCACAAGCTAGAAATTACTCTGGGGATATTGGATGAGTAGGCACTAGATAGGGATCTTATGCACAAGTCTTCTGGCATCCATTGATTACCCTGGCTTGCACTGAGTAGCACTACTGTATGGAGAGTTTTTGCCTGTTTCATTAACAGTTATGAACAAGCCTAAGAAATGGGGATTATGTAATGTTTACCGATCTATTATTACGCATACATTATAAATTTATCAGGCAAAAATAATCATCTAATTAATTCTTTATTTTGTTTCCATGTTTGGTTACCTAGCAATAGCTTAACATGAGGTCAATCTCTTTGTGTGATTGCTCTTTTCTGTTGTCATCAAAGTCAGTCAACAGTATATAAAACAATCACTTTTGGTTTTATGTACTTTTTTAACATACATAGAAGTGATTTGCCACTTTATACTGAATTATAATTATTGTTATACTTTCTCTTTTAACTGCAATAATTTGTTTTTTGTTTTGTTTTTTTTGATATTATATATATTTATTTTTAAAAAATATCAAAGTGTATTTGCCACCTACGCATGTATTCATTATTAAGGTATTTTTTTCTGATAAGGTTTAAATTCCTTATGGCTTGAATTAGTAATTGGTTAGACTGTGACTAGTGGGTTCCTGGTGATTGTCAGTGACCCTTACAATATTAATTATCAATTAGTGATCAATATTGGATTATTTGTCCGTGTTGGTTATGAGAAAAAAATCTGAACTTCTGAACTATCTAGAAAAAATATATATTTGCTAATATGACAAACTTAAATTCTTGGTTAACAGATATTGCAAATCAATTAATATATACTGAGACTAATAAATGTATTAATAACTGATCTTTATAGATAGACAGGAATTTCACGCTTGGATACAAACCCATAGAATAATAAAAAAAAAAAAAGGTATTTCCCAACTTTAGTCTAGACCAGGAGTGGCCAAGATGTCAACCAGTGGACTATGAAGCTGACATGAACATTAACAAATTATAATGATAAATTCAGAGCTGATTTGAATATAAAAAAATAAAAAAAGGAAAAATTCAAAATTATTCTCATTAATAAATAGTTAAATTTAAAATAACATCTGTTATTGATGATCTCAAAAATAAACTCTGATTGAAAGAAACTAAAAAGTAAATTATTTTTGTTTAACATTAAAGCTAAAATTGGCAAAACTCTCCACATAGTAGCGCCACTCAGTGCAAACCAGAGTAATCAATGGATGCAAGGAGGTTTGTGCATGAAATCCCTATCTAGTGCCTACTCATACAATATCCCCAGACAAGCTAGAAACTAGTTTGGGGATATTGGATGAGCAGGCCCTAGATAGGGAATTTATGCACAAACTTTTTTGTATCCCTAGGGATATTGGATGAGTAGCCACATAGGGATTTTATGCACAAACCTTGCATCCATTAGTTGCTCTGGCTTGCACTGAGTGGCACTATTATATGGAGAGATTTGCCTGTTTTAATATCTTGGGTAAGCATAAGAAATGGTGATCGTGTAATGTTTAGAGCTTAATTGCCATTTTCCTGAGGAGAAATGAAAATAACTTGTTCTGGAGAAACAAGGATTTTTATGAACTGATTTTAAAACAAAGAAGTTGTGAACTTTTAAAAATACTTCATCTAGCTAACAAATAATCCCCAAGGAGATTTAAAAAGAAAACAGGACTTTTTCCTTATCTACAAAAGTAAATAGATGTCAAAGCAAGCAATAAACCTATATCTAATTATTGTAAAGATGCTTAGCAGAGAAAATGTGGGGATTTTTCAAGGTACAGAAAGAGGACTTTTATATAGTTATCTATATTTTCTTGAATTTTTTTTAAAATTCAGGACCAGATGTAGGAAATAATTATTTGTAAGTAATTTAATAAATGGTTTTTTAACCGACATGGACAAATTGTAATACTAGAGGGAGCTGAGGTAATTTAATAGTAGTCCTAGTTTAAAATGTCTTTGACAGTTCGTATTTTATAATAAAAAAAAAAATCATCAGTTTGTAAGTATCTTCTAAAAATGTCACCAATATTTGTGAGTACTCCCCTTATAAAAAAAAAAAAAACATCAACTCTTAAGTACCATCTAAAAAAAACAGGACTTCGAACCATTATTTTTTTCTATTCTGGCAAAAATGATTTTTTTCTGGTTTGAAGCCCTGAAAAAAATGTAATCGCCCTCAAGTACACTTTCACCATAAAAGTCACCACCAGTGTTTAAAAGTTTGGCCACCCTTGGTTTAGACAGTACTCTTTACCAAATATATCAATAGCCAAAAACTAATCTAATAATGTTTGTCACTACTACTTGGTTTTCATTTAAAACTCGTGATTAGTTGGAAGTCTAAAATAAAGAAAGGTGGATTAATTAATGCTAATGATTACAGATTATATGTAAGTTAGAGGACTGTTGCAATGTAACTTGAAGAATTGCATAATAGTTAATGCTTATATATTTTATAGCAAATTATGTTATGTAAATACTAACTATTAGGCAATTCTTCAAGTTACATTGCCACAATCACCATGTTTAAACCAAAAAATATTTCAGAAATCTGTTGTCAAACCAACACTGCAAACTATCTACCCTACCTATGCATGCATAGTGTTGCTTTGACAATGGATCATTGACATTTTTTGATTGAAGCTTAAACATGAGAATTGTGAAGATGTAATTTACATGTAAATGATCAGTTAACTCTTGGCACTTTTGAATTAAATACATATATATTTAATACTCACATCTTACACTATTTTTAGATAAGAGACACTATGTGGAATGGGACTTAGATCCTAAATCATTTACAATGCTGATGAGGTGATTTTTATCTTTTATCATTAACTGAAAGATATTAAAGATGACAAAATATCTTGTGACATTCTTGACCCAGATGTTAAGATAGATCTTATCAGTGAAAGGTTCATAATCAAATAAATAATCAAGTTGTTTACTATAGCAAACTAATTTTATAAGTACTCTAGGACTAACGATAGTAAATATGTAACCACTAACGAATATGGTTATGACAAATGCATTAAATAAGATGACGAGGGTAGTATATCCCCCTATCTCTTAAATAAAATTTAAGATCCCCATACCTAATTATGAATTATTAATGTTCCTCTTTCCGTAATAAGTGCAATCAAATGGATCTAGTGGTATAAGGTTTCAACATATAGATGATCAATCTGATGCTGTTAATTTTCATTTGCAAAATATTTAACAATGGTCATTATATTTTTGATGAGATACCAGCAAATAGAATTACGCAAATGATAATGTTTCCAAATCTCCAATTAATAAACTAGCTTTGATTTACTCACCCAGGAAGCAACATAAATAAATGGAATAGTTATAACATGAATCTAAAAGTAAATATTATTTTATTATTTCAATTATGAGAATTCGGAAAGCATTCTTACACATTAAGATAGGAGATCAGCTTAAATCACTGTACTCAAGTTATTTAATAAGCAATTAATTGGGTTTTTTTAATAAAAATAAAAGAAGAAATAATGAAAATAATCCCGTAGCTACAATTTTTTTTCAGAGAAAAGTGCTTGCATAATAATTTGTATGTTACCCTATTCCTTTCTTGGCACAAATAGGCAAAATAAATAATAAAAAAAACCGTCTAACTTGCCCACATGTATGGATTAGGTTTGTGAGTTGTTTTAGTGTAGGTTCAAGCTGCATATGAACATTTTATAGTTTAATATCTACTTTTACATATACAATTTTCCCTTTTTTCTAAAGAAAAATATAAAAATTTATACAGTAATTACATTTTCTTCTGTACATTTTGCTATTATTATTGTGATAATGCAAATATAATCATAATTTCAAATTAAATTATAAATTTATTTTATATATCAAAAATATTGTTCTTCAATTCTATAACCATAAATGTGGCAGTCATAAATGATGTTTGCCCACATTTATGAAGAATATGAACACAACTATCATGAGTTGTTTAAATCTCAATTGAACCTAGGAAGATTAAATGCTGTGGGATCTGTAAAAAAAAACCTTATTTGGAATGTAAGAATTTCACTTTTAAATCATAATTATTTGATAGTAGATTTTCAGTGCAACATACAAAAGAGATCTTAATTTCAGCCAGGTCTTGGATGGTAAAATTATACCTTGAGTTTTCGCAAGTCCGATCTACTTATCAGTTTTTTATACATTTTCTATAAGGCAATTTCTGGTGGTGGAATATGTAAAAGAACAGGAAGCACTACAGAAAAATATACTCTAATGTACCAGTAATATTTCTTCTGGTAATATTTAATTACGTATCCAGAAGTTTACTGTGAGAACTTTTTCACCAAACATGGGTACATGTCCACCCCGCAGTTTATGCTAATGCTAAGGAAACAATAAAATACTTTCATCACAATCCCAAGTAGTGGCAGTTAGCTTTCCAAGGATGCCTAGAAATAATTTTGATCTAACCTTAAAGTAAATGAGGAAAATAAATTAAGCTACGATCTTACAGTCACTCTTAAATAGTGTAGCATAGACGACTTTTGCAAAGGTTATATTTAATTTACGAGATGATTTTTTGTTCTGTAGATGAAAAACTGAATATACTTTCTTCATTAGATTAGGAAAAGATCTCATTCTTTGAAAAACATTTCTAATTTTTTCATATACTTATTGAGAGACTTCAATTTCAGGAAAGGATAGCTTTTGAAAATCAAAGCAAAAACATCAGCAAAGATGAATTTCCTGCCTTCTGTATCTGTAAGATCAATGCTGCATATATTAAATAAAGTAGTGAGATAACTAAACTATGTGGCAGTTCATTCTGTATACTATGATAATCATTTAATATTTAAATTTTCTGTTGGAGAATATTTTTTCTCAAGTAAATTAACGGTTTAAGACACTTAAGAATTTTAGAAACTTTTAAATATCTTTTTTTCAAACAGAATCATGAGATGAGATCAATAAAGATAGCACTAGTTTTTAATTTATTTTTAAAGTTTTTTAAGTTGTTAAAAATAAAAGTTGCCCACAGCATTCTCTTTCCGATCTAAAATTAATCTCTTCTGTAGTAAGTTGATTCTCAACAAGTATTAATACAATTATTTCAAAAAGGTTATAGGAATTCATAATAATGATATTTGATAATATTTTTTTGGATCATTACTGGCTTTGTTTGGTTTTAAGCCAATTTTTTTATCTACTTTTTATTATGATTAATGTGCTATCCACGCTTTGGTTTTAAAACCTAAATTTTTTAGATATTCTGGAAGTGTTATCTGCTCCTAGGGTTTTCATGTTTTAAGATAATCAAGGGCATTTTCACCAATATCCACAGGTTTTATCATATTGCTAATATAGGAACATTGTGAAAAAGATGCAATTCTATTTGATGCTTTTTCTCCTGTGTGTGTTTTAGAAGTTTGGTATATAAGATGGATAATCTGATTAGCAGCAGTAATAGTGGCTGAGGGATACTTTTACTTCCATCAAACTTTTTTTAAAACTATCCCAGTCTTATGACTATATCTTATAAAGTTCTGTTTCTCCATGGTCTCTCTATACTTTTATTTTCTGACATCGTCTAATGATTTCATAAGTTTATCAGCAGCGAGAAAGATTTGGAGAAATTCTGTTCCAAGATATCCAGTATATTGACTCTAGTTATCTTTTCTTAAATTCCATTTCAGAACTTTCCAACTATAGAAATGCATAATCCAAGAATAATTAGACATAGTTTATTTTGGCTGTGGGGGGAAATCTGATATTAGTAGTTCAGCAGATAATGGCGAACCATGTTTTGTTGGGTCAAAATATAAACTAGGATTTGGTTCTGTTCCCCATTTGCCTGTATGGAATATTTTGCCTTGCATCATAAGGTAAGTGTACATTGTTTACTTCCATCTATTTCACAAGTTGGCATCGTGCTTGATTCTCATTTACATGATCTCAAAGACTTCTATGAAAATTGAAGTCCAGGAAGATCTAGAAGCAGATGGTACAGCCATTTTGTATTGGGTGTATGTAAATATTCAATATATGTTTGTTTTTTTTATTCTAGCATTGCCTGAAATTTTTGCATTCTGCATAAATTTAACTGTACTTCATCTCTTCATTTAAAATACTTGAAATTTTAAAAGATGTCATAATTATAAACATATTATTTTTCTGATTTTCTTACTAAATACCACTTCATAGAATTCTTTCACACACTGTATGATATTCTCTTTTTAACAATATGGTGAACCCATAAATTGTGTTGTTGATATCAATAAACATTTTATTTTAGTTATATGCTATTTAAAAGAAAATTTAAATATATATATAAATAAACAAGAAAAGCATTAAAATTCATAAATGTAATACATTTTATGACAGATCAGCGGGCATTTTTTTTTTGTTTAGGAAGTCCTATATTGTCATGTTTAAAAAAACATTAAAATTAGTAAATTTGATTGATTTTGTAATAAAGTTGCAGTCCTTTTTTCATATCTGAGCACCATGCACAAATTATATTAATAAAAAATTTTCAGTGTATAAATGACGCATAAATTTTATTCTTATATTATCTTTTCTCAATTTAATGTACAGTATTTCATGTAATAAAATGTTTTCTAAATATAATATTAAAAGTTTTACGAAATTTAAAACATAAAATCAATATGGACATAAAAACATCAAAACAACTAGAGAAGGCCAACTGCATTTCAATAGAAAAAAAAGTTATTAAAAAACAAAGATATTGCCCAGAGCATATTTAATTGTGATAGAAGTTAAACATTTTGCAATTCATTTTATTTAATTAAAAATAATATGGTACACTAAATTTTATTTTTTCACCGAATGTGAATGAATGAATACATACTCAGAAAAATGTCTCCTCAATTTATTATTAATAACTACATTTTTTATAAATTTTGTTTATACTATAAACTAAATTTATATATGCATATGATAAATATAAAAAAAGCATTTATACTATGTGTGTGGAAAAGTACTATAAACTATCAGTTCATTAAACAATAGGTATTATATTATTATTTATTAGCAAAATGAGGTGTTATACATGATAAGATGTGATATGTTGGACTATTTACATCATTTATGAGTGAATGCTGAATGTATAGAAAATTTTAAACTTTCCAAATACAAACAACTTGTTAGTAATAACACACAAATAGACTACAGGTTAGTCTACACAATGTTTCGAGTAGTATTAATCTCCACTCTTCCTTGGGTGTTGCTAGCCTATATGCACAGTGACAATATTCGCTTAGAAGTTGAACTCGCACCTTTAGATTTTTGAATATTGAATTTAAGGCAAATGCTCTACCAACTGAGCTATTCTGTCAACGGCAACATGTAGAAATTTGATATATTTATATATGAGGGTTGGTTCAAATCCTATGAGTCCTTCAATTTTTTTTATTTTTTTTTTAATGAATCTTACTATTTTTTCCTAAGAGCAAGATTAATTACAGGCTTCCATACATTGTGTATTGCCACGCTGGGTTGACTTATAGGATTATTTACCATTGTCATATGAGCAGTTTCCTTGAATTTTCTTCTATGCATTTTTTCCTCTTTATCCAATATCTTTGTATTTTCCCACTTAAGCATATGGTCATTAGTACATACATGATCTGCTATGGTAGACACATCTGTTTTTTCTCTTTTAACAATTAACAGATGTGTCTACCATAGCAGATCATGTATGTACTAATGACCATATGCTTAAGTGGGAAAATACAAAGATATTGGATAAAGAGGAAAAAATGCATAGAAGAAAATTCAAGGAAGCTGCTCATATGACAATGGTAAATAATCCTATAAGTCAACGCAGCGTGGCAATACACAATGTATGGAAGCCTCTAATTAATCTTGCTCTTAGGAAAAAATAAAACTAGTTAGATTCATTAAAAAAAAATTGAAGGACTCAGGAGGATTTGAACCAACCCTCATATATAAATATATCAAATTTCTACTATATGTTGCCTTTGACAGAATAGCTCAGTTGGTAGAGCGTTTGCCTTAAATTCAAGAATCTAAAGGTGCGAGTTCAACTTCTAAACGAATATTATCACTGTGCATATAGGCCAGCAACACCTGAAGAAGAATGGAGAATAATACTACTCGAAACGTTATGTAATTACTAACCTGTATTGTCTATTTGTGTGTTATTACTAACAAGTTGTTTGTATTTGGAAAGTTTAAATAAAGTTTAAAATTTTCTATACATTCAGCATTCACTCATAAATGATAGAAATAGTCCAACATATCACATCTTATAATATACCATCATTACAAACCTTCAGAAAAAAATGTTATACATGATGTTTGTGAGAGGGTTTGGAGCAAAATAAAATGGATATGATTCCACTATACGGTATTGCCATTTTTTTTTATTGCTGATATAAATGTCCAATGTCAGATTTTATTCTGTATTTTTTATGCCATTTACTTTTTATATGGTTATCATATATATATATCCATAGAGAGATGCTATCAAAATATGTACATTACTCAATTTTCATTAATAAGAAAACTATGGTGTTATGTTATCATGTATGTGGGTAATTTAAAAATGGCACACAGAAATCCAATGGGTGATGTGAAATATTATTTTATTTTTCTGGCCCTTAAAAAAATATTTCATTATACAATTGATATCGTTTGGAATTTATCATCTTCCAAGATGACAATGTTCCTGAAAATATTTGCATTATGAAATGAACCATATTCTCGATGTTCAAATATTCTGCAGCTTTTGATGAGTAAATTATATGCGACGATTAGTGAGACTTTTTTTTTTTGGGTGATCACCAGATATAATTCTTTTTTCAATTGTTGAAAAAATTATCAATGGTGAAATTTCAAGTCAAAAACTTTTTGAACAGATAGCATATCCATCAACAGTTTGTTTATGAAGTTCTCAATGAATAGTTTAAATAATAGTGATCTCTGCAAAGGTAGTTTTTAGTGCAGATCTTCAAAAGAAATCTTACTAGTAAACATTGATTTTTTTATTGGAGTAAGTTCTATCAGATTTCATTTATTTTTAATAATTGCAGTTCTCACCCTCAAGATTTAATTTGGAACAAACAGTTCAGTAATTCCAGTTAACCAATTTAAATTCAGATGAATTTATATTTATTGTCTTAAAATTACTGTTAACTTCATATTCAGGTATTGTTTACTATCTCTTGATTCTATTTGTCAACGAAAAAAAAAATTTTTTTCTCCTAGAATGTCAAAAATATATTGTGGATATGATAAGTATTTTCATTAATTTATATGATATGAGAGAGATGATTTTCCTAATGTCATGAAAAAAAAAAACAGATCTATGATCTTTACTAGTCTAAGAACTTAGTGGAAAGCATAATCGACAAAATAAAAGAAATCCTGTTTTTGTTCACAAAATGTTTATTTTTATAAAGACTTTTGGAGATAAAACGAGAAGTCTAATAAAATTACCAAAATATATTTTTTAGATTTTTTTTTCTCAAGAAATCCGACACTTTTCATATATAAAACTTTATTACCAATTATTTGGAAATTATGCTAAAGGAGATAATCTTGTGAACACAAAATTATCACAATTAGTTTATCTCTTAACTAAAATTATTTTCTAAAGGTGAATTTAATTTTGAATGTAAATTTGCTAACCATTAATTTATCAGAATAATTATAGACAAAAATAAAAGAATGTTTATTTGTTTAAAAAATAATAATAAATGTTGTAATTAAAAATTTTATTAAACGCTCACTATTATTTCAGTAATAGTTTTAACAAGGCTGTAAACCTTAGCAATGAGCGTCTGAAAAAAAAATCGTCACTAGGGACCTCTGTAGGTCTTTAAAACACATGCTGCGTAAGCATGTGTTTTAAAGACCTACAGAGGTCCCTAGTGACGATTTTTTCAGACGCTCATTGCTAAGGTTTACAGCCTTGTTAAAACTATTAATAATAAATGTTATAAGTGAGTATGTATTTCATAATTAATTCGAGATTTTTTATACGTAAAACTCATTTTGTTTGTAGTTAATTCATATTTTGAATTAATCCCATGAACTGTCATTATTCTATTTAAAAAGAAAAATTTATTTAATATATATATTTAAACAAAACATATATAGGGTACCATACAACATTGATATGTTGATTCAGGGTATTGAAAGTCAGTACTGTATACATAAAGATGATGCACCTACTTCTATACTGATACCAAATTCATTTTATCACGATATTTGTTCTAAACTAATAAATTATAGTGAATAAAGACCACTATAACAAAATATTGTAGCTTATATGTTGTTGTTTTTTATTTTGTTCACCTGCATTACTTATAATTTTTATTTGTTTCAGTTGTCAAATATTTTAAATATCACTATCATATTTACTTGAATATAATACACTTCTACTATTCCATACTATGCATGTGGCAAATATTAGTGTAAATTTGAATTTAAAGACATTTTCACTTTTACATGTCTTCAAGTCAATATCCAATGAGAATCAAATTAATTTTTAAATGTAAATTATTCCCCTCATAAAATCGACTTCACCAATAGATTTAAGCCAAATCATATTATTTTTATAGTTATTATTGCTAGGTAATTTATAAGATTCTGATGTTATATAAAGAATAAATATATATATATTTGGCAATCGCTACTTCATCTTCAAACTAAGCATCGGCCGGGAGGCGAATCCGCAATAACCGTCTGCAACCAACCGCTTGCTTGCAAGGCGGCTGCGCTAACCTCTCAGCTAACAATGCTTGACAAATTCAAACTAAGCTTTATTATTTTCAACATTAAGGAATTGCTCATTATATTGTTTCATTCATTTGAAATTTATAACATTTTATGTTTAATATAGATCTTCCATTGAGATCTCTCAAAGATATTGGAGATTTTTCTCCATAAAAAATAAATATTTTACCCGACACTGCTAAACATTATGTGATTCACTATTTATAGAATACTAGCAGTTCTGGCTGCAGGTAATGACTATATGTCAAATTAACAAAGATATAAGAAATATTTACAATTATCTGTCCAAACCCTCTGTCTGAATATTTTCTTGTTATTAAATTATAAATATGAAAATTCTAAAGCAGTATTTAATTTGCTTATACTGAATGTTTCCTATATATGTAATTAGAGGGATTTGAACTCAGGAGTTTTCAGTTTATTCATCCACTCAAGCAACTAATGCACTTGGCCACACACATATGAAAAAAATATGTGATCCCCAATATACATATTTTGTGCAGAACCAGAATTCATCAGTTGGGCCAGATCATAATCTCCCACATATATATTATAACACCACCGATATCTTTTAAACCGCCATTGTAGGCTTTAACCCGAAGCTTCGAATGAAGATATTTGTGAGCATGGTTTGATTCCATCGCACGCGCCAATCTTACACGTGGATAAGAATTATCTCATCGAAAACGTAAATAAGGGTTCTGGTATGTATATCTATTTATGGTAGCGCACCGAACCAGCTCAATCTCAGGGTTTGGGGACGATAGTCTAACTAGAGAACAAAGCTAAAACAATACCTAACTAAGTCTTATATGTCTATTATTATGTACGATAGTTTATTTGTTATAAATCCATTAATCTAACCCGGATCTTATCATAAAATCTATTCTATCTACGGCTATACCCATTACCAATAAATCCCATTTATACACGCATATAAATATATCAATATTCAAGCGCACAGCCCATTTATTCTGATACACACATATATAATTCATACACGCATCAAAATAGTGCAATTATACATCAGAGCTGTTTATTTAATGTTGTTATTTTATTTAATTTTAAAACAGACCTATTATTGTAATTAATATTGAGGTAACACTAGTTTCTTTATTAAGACACATTCACTGAACATATATTTTTGTGCCACGTCAATTTACCTTAGTTCACGCGATCAAAGACAAGTCCGCATTTATAACTCTCCAAGAATACTGGTCTGGTAGATATAACGGATGGCGAACAGTTCCAATAGGGTATATCGAATAGCTTGTCCCAGAGGTGGAGTAGGTGATTCACTCTCTTTATGAAAGGGTCCAATTTTCAAAGATCTTTCGTCACCATTACACTTGATGAAACAAAATTTCTTTATTTTAATAACGCAGTTCGTAAGTCCGCTTCAGGTGAGTTCCACGGCAAGTGTCCACTGGGCCGATTAACGAAACTCGCACTATAAAATTACCCCGACATTTTGGGTGGGAAAATATTAATGACTTCTTAAGAAAAAAATTACACGTCCACACAATCTGTAGTTCAAGCCGCGTCTCTCCTTTTTCTATCTATATCTCCTTTCGAGCACAACAAAAAGTTCTTTTGTTTTTAACTTTGTAAAATTTTCTGTGTATCCGTACGCCACTGACCAGTTCTTCCATTGTTCTTCAAAAATACCCACTTGACCAGTTTTCAGACTTCTCGACGCCAGTTATTGACTAAACTGCCTACAGCAATTGATTCATTTCTATTTCTGTCCTCATATGTTCAAGAGATTAATTAACAAAAGAAAAACACGTGTCACCGACAATATTATTAAAACTTTAAAAAAAAAACTTAACGGATAAAATATATACGAATAATCAATTACAATTTATACAGCTCTATATATAATTGATTGTAACCATCACCGTTAATACATACGCATATTGTACACTCGCACATACAACTATATTTACATATGCATACACACATAACTTTCGCACTCCTTGTAACAGGGTTCGAATGACTATTTACATATATATTTTTTCGCATATAATCGCTCCATATCAACACTCTCAATTAGCACTATTGCCTTATCTCTTGTATTCGAACCCCGTCTGTTACAATATATACAATCGGCATTCAGTTTATATTAAGATAGCAATTCCTCATTTTAATGGACAGGCTTCAGTCTTCTCAACCTTCTAATTAGTCAACCATCCATTGCATTGAAAAACCAATGATGGAATGCTCAAAGACCTTGTTGGATTTGATGTTGTAGTCATACCCATGTACACATTAGATCAATCTAACACCTCATACTATCAGACTTATGTATCCATATATGATAGTAGAGGAATGGGCTGAACTTATACAAGTTATAATGTAATTCTAAAGCAGTATGTAATTTGCTTATGCTGAATATTTTCTATATATGTAATTAGAGGGATTTGAACTCACAATTTTTCAGTCTAGTCATTCACTCCATCTCAAGCAACCAATACACATGACCACATGTGAAAAAGATAGATAATCCACAATATTCGTATTTCATGCAGAACCAGCATTCACCACTTGGGCCAGATCATAATTCACACTTATAATCAGTGCTCAGTTTATATTAAGACAGCAATTCCTCAAATTTAAATGGCAAAGCTTTGATCTTCTCACCCTTACATAAAGTACATAATAATAAAGTTAATTGTAGTCAATTGCTCATAAGGTCAAGAATTATAAGTTTTAAAATATAGAATCAGCACCTTTTTATAGAATAACTAAATATTTTTTTAGCTGATCTGGAAATCACTACAGATATCTTCAGCTCTTGACCCTGATAGTCTTATCACTGCACTAAACTATATGACAGTAGGTCAATATGTTCTACATTTGAAAATAGAATAAACTTGGATTTATTAAAAATGATCATCTTTAGAAGAATTTGTAAGTACGGAATACATGGCAGTCAAACCAAGTTAATTATTTTTATTTTGCTTAAAATATCACATGATCACCATTTCTTATGATTGCTCATAACTTATTAAACAGGTAAAACTCTATACAGTAGTGCCATTAAGTGCAAGCCAGAGTAATTGATGGATGCCAGAAGGCTTGTGCATAAAATCCCTATCTAGTGCCTACTCATCTAATATTCCCAGACTAGTTTCTGGTTTATCCAAGGCTCCTCACTGATGAAGGCCATAAGCCAGAAACTAGTCTGGGAATATTAGATGAGTAGGCACTAGATAGGGATTTTATGCACAAGCCTTCTGGCATCCATCGATTACTCTGGCTTGCACTGAGTGTCACTACTATATGGAGAGTTTTGCCTGCTTAAAATAGAAAGATTGAAAATAGGGATATATCACAGATACTGTCTAATGTGGCAGATATACATGCATATATTTGTTTGCTAATAATATGGTATTATTTTCAAATAGTGTGAAAGATAATGAGCTGTATTAAAGAAGAATATAGAAATGAATCTAAAATATTACTGTATACTCAGAAAGATAAAACTGAAAGATAGGAGAATATAAGGAATTAAAAACCTTATAATGGAAAAAGCAACAAATAGAATGGTTATTCATCAAAAAATCTAAACCCAATATCTATCCAGTTAAGACTGTCAGTGAAGCAAATGCTCAAAAAGTCAAGATATTGATGGATAGGACCAAAGCTGGTTGATTTTATAATTAAGTTTAACTTGTTCTCTTTTCCCACCAGTCACTTTTTGGTGATGCAAAGAGGATTTTGTCAAATAAGCCCCATATGTAAACTCTATAATACACAAGAAGAAACGGAGCACGTCTTCTATGCTTGCTCATACTTGAGCTACACTAAAAACAAAATTATCACAAGCATTTCCTGTGGCTGTGGGAAAGTCCTGTCAATTGATCAAGCAATGAAAGAAGGAAAGTATGCAACTATTAAGCTAGCAGCATGCCTACTACATGCTTTATGGATCACCAGATGACAACATATCTTCAGACAAGGACATAATGATCCTTGGAAAATTTTTTAAAAAAATACTAATAAACATGAAGAACAGAGATCGGCTCCTTGTACCAGAGCATCTCTTTGCGGACACATGGGTGCAGATTACCATATCCAATGATAAGACAACATCTCAGACTACTGCACTAAATAATATGATGACAATGACACACGGATTGTTTGCAAAGCTTTGAACTTCTATATAAAACTATTGTAATCAGCAAAATGTAGCTACCTGACACTGTAAATTTTTTCTTGATATTTTTCTTATAATAAATATGTTTTGCATGTTTTAGTGCAGTGAAGGCTAGAATTCTTGTAGATAATGATTCCAGCTTCAAGTCATCTAATCCTTAACTTTTTATGATCTGAGAAATAAAACCATTTGATCATTTTTTAATATGATTACATAATGTAATTTGGAAATAAATAATATCAAGTTTTAGATAGAATTTAGAAGTAAAGTGTATTGGGAGAATATGAGTAGTAAATAAAGCTATTTATAAAGAACTTTGGGTAGCTTTTATTTTAATAATAAAAATTAAAAATAAAATACAATTTATTTCAATAGATGAATGAAAATGGATTAAAACGACAGTATTTAATTGGATTATATGGAAAGGCAAGAAAGATTTTATAGTAAACAAAATTAATGTTAAGAATTGGGAGAATAGTGAATAAACAAGTTGGTTAAAAGAAAAGAACTGAAGTTATGCAAAGTAAATAAGAAAACTAGTTGGCAGTATTATTTGGTGCAAGAACATGAACTTGAGATATTGTGTTACATGGAGATGGTTGGAGAGCAATGGATCTTTATTTTTGGAATGTTGACTATTGAAAGAGGATCTGGATTGATTGTGTAAAGAGTGAAAGAAACAGATGATTTTCTTTTTTAGTTCTTGATTACTACAGTGGAGAATATGAGAAAAGGATTGTTTAATTAATTAACACACCAGAAAAAAATGAAATGATTTAGTTGCTGAAAACATAATTTGGCAATATTGAATAAGATGCATATAAATTTACTGTGATATATAAGTTTCAGAGAAAGGAAATTAACCAATAAGGTTTCTAGAGACATATGAGCTATTCATTGCCCTATGTTGTTTAGTGCAGTGGTAGAACTCCAGATCTATAAATTTCAATCCAATTCTGATACTTTTGGTGAGCATAACTTCATAAACGCCTGAACAAGCAGAATTGGCTCGATGGCAGTGCTACTGGAAAAGGCCCTGCGCATGCATGATCAACATTTTCTGTGAAAATCAAAAAATGTTTTATCACTTGCAAACGTAACAACTTGATTCTCTTCATTAGCAATTTTATCTACTGAATTAGAATTCACACAAAAAAAAATTAAATTACGATGATGACAATAATGGATTCGCGATAAAACTCAAGGAAATTACATATATATTGCCTTACGTATATTTTATTTTGTCTTTTTAAATATTGATTTGATAAAATTACACAAAGACATATTTATAATAAATAAGTACAGTAATTATTTATACATGGTAAGTACTAATTTGTGCAATTTTATGGTATCACTATTTGATATATAGGGTATATGAGCACAGACTTTCACACGACCCACCACTCTCCACACCATCTCATAACACTGATACACTTGAACACATATATGTCAAAAGGACACGACCCTCCACACCATCTCATAACACTGATACACTTGAATACATATATGTCGAAAAGATAATTTACCTTTCGACATAGATGTGTTCAAGTGTATCAGTGTTATGAGATGGTGTGGAGAGTAGTGGTCGTGTGAAAGTCTGTGCTCATATAGCCTATATATTACATATATAGACACAGGTATATAATAAACCTGAGTGTTTCAGTTATTATCACTATTTGAGTAAACAAAATAAAATGTGTAATGCAGTAAATTTTATTTTCTTGAATTTTTTTTAGCGAATTCTCGTTTAAAATAAATGAAAATTTTAATGAAGGGCATGGTTCTATATTTGATTTATATTAGCTGCAAATAAGAATTTTTTATCATTGTAAAATGCCCCCTCCCCCGGCATGAAAACATTGCGCTTTTCCTTCGGGAGTAAGAGACCATTTATTACTAGATATGCATTGAAACTTCTTATTCTGTCTAAGAGAAGCCATTTTACATCACATTATTTAATTGTTAGTCAGCTGATCTACTTTAAAAATGGCTTCTTTAAAATGTATATCCTCGCCTCAAAGGATTTTAACATTTATTATGGCATTTTTTATTCATAGTAAAAGTTAGATATTTTACAATAATACATGGTTAAAAGTATTGTATTAGAAAATTATATACAAATTATGTAAAATGTCTTTATTCACACGTTTTAAAAAGAATGGTGTGGAAAGTTATTTATAAAAAATATATAACAAAAGATGTATTCAAATGAAATACCATTTCTCATAATTATTCCTGCCAAATTCTTAATTAATTATGCATTTCAAATGCAAATATTTGCTTACGTCTTGATAAATTTTTAGAAAATATTTAATCAATGTATTATCTCGCAGTATTTATTATTGTTATCGCTCCGCTGAATAAAGATTTAAACAATGAAGAAAGAGAAAAAAAATCGGGAAATACCCTTTTATACCCTCCATGGGTTTTTCTTTTACTTTTAAAATTCAATGGGTGTGGCGTTTAGCTCGTGGAGTGAAAGAAAATTCCTTGTTGCTCATGTAATGAAATATTTTGCATAAGTTTTCGGATAAAAATTGTTTTTATTATGTAATTGGTATTCGTCGTTTTCAATCATTATCGACCCACTGCAGGATGAAGGTCTCTAAATACAATCCATTTCTCTTCTCCACATCAATCCAGCGTACTTCCTTATTTCATCCATTCATCTCACGTGATCTTTTTCTAGGTCTTTTACACTCTCTTGGAATCCAGTTTAAGATTTCAAGTGTCCATCTATTATCATATCTTCTGCCAATATTTCCAGCCCAATTCCACTTCAGTCTTAATTTTTTCAATGATGTCAGTAATATCTATTTGTTCTCTCACCCATGCATTTCGTTTTCAATCTCTTCTTTCTACTCCAACACACATCTCTCCATACTTCGTTGAGTGATCTGAAGTCTATTAAGAGTCCATGTCTCTAATCCATAAGTAAGAACTGGTAAAATACATTTATTAAAAACCTTCCTTTTCAAACATATAGGCATATTTTTTTTAATATTAAGTTATTTCTACCAAAGACCCTCCAACCTTAATTCTATGATTAATTTCATCCATTAAATTTCCATCTGCAGTAGTAATCTGACAAAGGTATAGTTATTATCTTTTAACTCATCACTATCAATCTTTACTTTTTACTTTTGCCAAAATCCATTGGACATTACTTTAGTCTTTTTAACATTTACTTTTAATCCTACTATTTTACTTTCATCTGATAATTCTTGCAATATTTTTTTGAAATTTTAAAGTATTACAACCGCACAAACAACTACATCATCTTATCTCCATTTACTTTTATTCTCTTAGCTTTCCATTTTAATCCATAAAATACTTCTTGCAAAACTGCTGTAAAAAGTAACTTGCTATTGCATTTTCATAAATACTCTTCAGAATATGACAATGTCCTGGGTCTATACTTTAATCCAATGCTTTAATCACTGTAGAAATGCTTATAGAATCAAATGCCTTTTCATAATCTACAAATTCAAAGCATAATGGCAACTCCTATTCATTGATCCTTTCTATAACTTTTTCTCAATACTTGGATGTGACCCATTGTACTAAAACCACTTTTAAATCCAGCTTCTTTTTTTTTTGTTTGGTTAAAATCCAAAGTTCACTGTAGATGAGTTGTAATTATTTTGGTAAAAATGTTGTATAGAACAGATAACAGACTGATAGGTCTGTAATATCTTCTTTATCACCTTTTTACATTTTACTATTAATACTGAATTCTTCCAATCATCTTGGTACATTTATATCACTTAAACATTTGGTATAAATAACTTTGACAAAAAAATTTCTATTTCTTCATCTGCTTCTTTTAAGACATTGATTATAATTCCATCATTACCTGGAGCATTTCCTTTCATAAATTCAATTGCACGTCTCACTTCTTCATTTAAAATATTGGGCAATTCAGGAGATATAGTAGTTGTAGGAGGTACTTTTCTTTGATCTTTATCGCTATATAATTCTTAATAAAACTCTTCTACACATTTCATGATATCACTTCTCTTTAGTAATAGTACCATCTTTTTTGCTTATTGCAGAAATAAATTTCCTACCAATACCAAGATGTTGTTTTACACTCTTGAGACTTTTATTCTTTTCTATAGTTTTTCCACAATTATACTTTCTTATGTCATTATTAATTCTTTTTCACACCATTTTACAAAATTCAAGATATTCAATTCTTAATGCATATACACTTTTCAGATTCCTTCTTTTCTTCATAAATTATCTCAGAAGAAATTTTACTGGTATAATTGTTGCTTTTTTGTGCTGGCTATCTTGTAGTTTTAAAAGTCTATCAGCTGTCTTCCTATTGAATTTGTTCAAATTTGAATCATGTTCAAAACCTGTTAATATTTGAAAATTATTTGCAAGTTCTAATTTAAATTCATTGGAATGTTTCTGAAGATTAGGAATATCAATTGTGAATATTGGTTTTTCTTAATAATTGTTGTCTTCTCTAGTTTTGCATTAACATATATCTTAATAATCGATGATCATTTCCTATGTTGAATTTATTAAGAAAATTACAGACTTGAAATAAATATTTTCTGTTAGCCAAAACAATCCAATTCTGCTGTACCTTAATTTGGATGCTTCCATGTCCATTTTTCTCAAAAAAAAGAATTAATAATATAAAGTTTTTATTTTTCTGCAAATTCACTAAGTCTTTATTCTCTCTCAATTCTATCACCACAACAAAATTTAGTTACAGCACTTTTATCTTTCAATTGTTTACCAATTCTAATACTAAAGTCTCCCATAACAATTTGAAAATGTTATTTGGTCTGATCAAAAGGTTTTTGTATATCTATATAAAAATCCTCTACTTCATCACAATAAGAACTTGTTGGAGCATAAACCTGAATTATCTGCATTTGACATCTGCTATTAAGTTGAATAACTAATCTTGCCACTATGTCAGATATACCATCAATCTCCACAATATTGTTCTTCCAAGTTTTATTGATAGTGAATCCTATGCCACTTGTACTTCCAATATTTGTTTTATTTGTAGTATAGTACATGCCCACTTTTTAAATCAATTGTTTCTTCACCTTTTCTTCTTGTAGTGTACTTGAAATGCAAGCAATCCGAAGACCAACAAACTAAACAATAAATAATAATTGCAAAAGTTATTGATACATGTATAATATTCACTTTGGTTCACTTCCCATGACAAGTTATGACTACACTCACAACCCAATATACACATAGTTCACTTCCCATGATGCACTTCATGATTGGCTGCTTACTTAGTTCCTCTGGCTTTGGTTTTCCTAAAACTCTTGGCCCCTGTTTGGCTGCTGCTTGCTAACACATTTTCACACTAGAGCATTGCACTGTCACTTAAGCTTCTTCCAGCTACGCCCACTTCCATCTTTCTGCAACCATCCACTTGATAACTCATTGAAAGTAGAGCAACACTCTTTATTGCTCAAACTATTTATAGTTTCCTCAGTTGGCCTCCGGCAATCCAAGGTTCGTCCTTGATGTTTTCCGTCTTGAATTTCTCTTTGCATTTCTAATTATGCATACAATTAATTAATCTCATAGGAATATATTTCCATATAAGCTTTAAAGACTATATAATTAATTAGTATTGTGTCAAGAAATATATATTAGCAAATATTTCTTGGCATTTATTAAAATCAATATTTCTTATCGCAACAAATTTAATCATTAATTAATTTTAACACTTATTAGTTAGCAATCTAACAAAAAATAAATATATTTTTCTAATATTTTCTTTACTTTTTCTGGAGTACAAAACTTACACTTGGATGTCAATGTAAATATTTTTTACAAAACACTACGCTTTTAACTTCACAAAGACAGTTCTTCCAATTCTTGCATGCAATCTTCCTTCACTTGAAAGTGATCTGCAGTTATAAGAACCTAAATAAAAAGTCATCAAATGGCAGCCTGAATCCACTAGTAGGAGATTCTTAGCACCCTCTGCCTTAGTTGGTGACGTCACTGCCTTCTGGGAATAAGAGCCATGATTTATTTTTATCTGTTGTGGTTGTAAATATCTATTTAAAAAAAAGTTCACCCATACACTCATTCCACTTTCAAGAAAACTCAACTGATATTTTAGGAGCTATCAGGCAACTGAGAAGACCATGGTTTTTATTGATCTTAAACTCAGAGATAAAAAGCCAATAAACTCACCACTCTACCTAATGTGTATTAGTGAGTAGTCCATCCATGTTCGTATTCTATATGAATAATAACAGCTGCAACGACAAGAACTTATGGAGAGAGACAGGAATTTGTCCTGCTCGGTTCCTTTAAGGCCACCAAGAAGAATCAAAGGATATTTCAGTTAAAAGCAAATTCCTTTCTGTAACCATTATTGGTATTAGGATTAATTGAAAAATTTTTAAAAATTATTTTATCAGGGTACTGGAGGGAAGAAAAATATTTTACTAGAGAAACCTGTTTGACTTTGGTGTTAATCACAATTTTTCTTCATTGACTACTTGATTCTAGTTCAATATATATAAACTCTCCAAAAAAATGTGGGTGCATATTTTTAAAGCATTGGAATTTTGCGTTAATTTACGTAAAATATCTTACACGTTTTAAAAAGAATGGTATGGAAGTTATTACTTTAAGATATCTATAAAAAAAATAAAACTTTAAAAATTCATTAATTAAAATGGTTTATATTATTCTATTAATTATTTCTGCCAAATTCTTTAATTAATTACGCATTTTAAACGCAAACATTTGATTACATCTTTATAAACTTTTAAAAAATATTTAATCAATATATTGTCTCGCACTGTTATCGTTCCACTGAATAAAGATTTTAAAATAAGAAGAAAGAGAAAAAATTCGGGGAATTCCCTTCGATACCTTCACTCGCCTTTTTTTTTTCTGACTTTTAAAAATTATCAACGGAAGCCTGCTCGCAGTGCAAAAGAAAAAGAAACGAGGAAATATTCCTTGTTTCTCTTGTAGAGAAATAATTTGCGTAAGTTTTCTGATAAAAATTGTTTTATTATGTAATTCATATTAAGATTAATTAAAAAAATTTAAAACTATCATTTTATCGAAGTGCTGGAGATAAAAAAAACAATTTACTATAGAAAGAAATCAGTTTGTCACAATTTTTCTTTATTGACCGATTGATTCTATTTCAATATATATAATTTTTCCTAAAAAATTAAATAACGTGCATGCATATTTATTTAAAGCAATCAATATTGGAATTTTGCTTTAAGTAATAATGTTTTCACTTAATAGTAATTTCTAACATATTGCAGAGATTTTCCAATTCGAAACGAAGTTGCGGGTTTTATCCAGGTAGCTGAAAATTTCCTGTTTTTTTTCTTCAGGGATTTTTTTTTTTAATAATTATTATTAGCTAGAAAGTATCGAATAAATTAATGAGAAATGTGGTATACAATCTTTGTCTGAATATTGACGTTTTAATTAGAATTATATAAAGTGAATAACTGGTTGAAAAAATGAAATGATTTAAATATTTAATGAAGGAAGATTAATTAATGTTTATAATATATCTAAAAGTGAGATTATAAAATAGTGCGGCAAGCTATATCAAACATTGCTTATAATATACTTTTAATCTCCGTGTCTCATGACTGAAAACTTCGTATGCAGTATATTAATTTTATTTATATTTTGCAGCAAAAATACGTTATGCATCGCATGTAAAATACATATTTGTTTTTGTTCGTGTTTATTATTATTTTCTAATACAGCTTCTAATTTATTTATTTATTTTACAAAAATCCGCGATTGTCTTTCTATATAGCTTTTAATAATTGAAATCATTAATATTTGACTTTGACAGTATTTTTTAACCCAGTAATGATAAATCTTAGATATATCCCATTTCTACAAATCCTTCGTATAAATCCAGTCTTTTCAATCATTTATTCAGGCAAGACAGGATTTTCTGTTCTTGAGTTGAATATGCACACCTATAAACCATAAACTCTAGAAGGTAAGGCAGTGTTTATTCTAATTTTATTTAATTGTTTACATTAGAATGGGAGATTAATGATTATAAATAGATAATATAATGCTCTGTACACTGTGTAAAATTGAAAAGCTAAAGGTTTCTACGTAATTCTTAATTGATAAAACATTTTTCATCCTGTTACTTAGATGCTTAAACTTCTCAAGATCTTTTATACTTTTTTTTTTTTTTTTTTTTTCATCTCTATATTTACACTAATTAAATTTAATAAACTTTTAAATAAAAAAATTAAAAAATAAATTAATTTAAAAAAAAAAAATTTTATATTTTTAATTTTTTTTTTTTTTATATACTATTTTTAATTTTTTTATACACCCACCAACCCCCCACAGCGCGCACCACAGATGCGCACCCCCAGGGGGGAAACACCGTTTTATACAATTACTTTTAATAATACAATCGTCTTAAAAAAGAATTATTCATAATTACAAAATTAAAATTATTGCTGATATATTTAATTACAGAGCTAATTAAAATAAATGTAATTATTATATTCATGAATCTTATTTATTCTAATTCTTCTGTTTTTTTTAAAGCACAATACAAGAAAGGCATACTTCCATGTTTTGATGCAGTGAAGTATTATGGAGATTTCTACCTCTCTAGTATACTGGTCTATTGGTAGAGGGAGCATCAGTTTCTGTAGTGCAAGGTTCTTTTAAATTTCAATTTTGGCACTTCCAGTCACTTATGAACTCCCAAATAATAAAGCTATTCTATTATTTATTTTTAATTAGGACTTGTATTGATGATTGGATTTTTAATAATTGATGCAAAGATTAAATACAGAAATTTAAAGAACTGAAATTAATTAGATATTTTAATAAATAAAGGTGTTAACAAAAAAATACAAACAAAATTAATTTATTAATTTTAATAATAATTTACATGGAAGATTTGTTTTGGATTAGTGATATTGAAATCTATAAAATAAATATTAGATTAATATAGAATGATGTCAAAGTGTAGAAAAATAATCACTTTATTAATTCAATATTGATTTTCTTATTTTGATAATTTTATTATGATTCCGAATCATTTTACTCAATATATAATTTTATTTTGGGTTTGTCTTACGTAAGTATTAATAATCTTATTTCATTTTTCTTGAAATAATTTCTCAAATGATAATACACTCTAGTACTAACTTCCTGTTATGAAAAAAATATGGTGAACACATGGAACTTAAATATTCCAAAAAAAAATTATCTATATTATGTAGTCTGTTTGACTACAAATTTAAACTGAAGGCATTTGATTTGCTTTTATAATGATTTTCAGACAATTATATACTAGAAAAATGTATTTTGTCATTATTTTGCATTAACTTTTTTTTAATTAGGATGATAATGCTGAGTAAAATAAGAAAAATTGATAGAGAAAATGCACCCATGTCAAAAGAAATGGACCACTGCATAATTTTTTTATAGAAATAGAAGATAAATGTGCCTGATATGTCTGGCAAGTATTTCAATTAATAAAGATCACAATATTAAGAGGCACTATTTATCAAAACATTCTGATTACATAAAGAGTGTTAGGGAAGAAAGAAATATTAAAATAGAGAACTTGAAAAAGAACATCAAGTGACTAACATGTTTTATAAAAAGTGCAAACTATAAAATACTGGGAAAGCAAGTTACAATTTTTAAAAAAAATTGAAACCATTTTCTGAAGGGAAGTTTATAAAAAACTATCTTAGCTATTGTATAATTGATCTATCCAGAATATAAAAATTTGAGAATATAAATATTTTGAAAAACAGTTATAAGATGAATTAAAAAATTGTCATTAAATATGAAAAGTCATTAATAATAATGATGTTACTTTATTTTTAATTTACAAAAAAAAAAAAATATGGCTCATTTAAAAGGGGAAAGTTGAAATTGACCTCCCAGTTGAAAAGTTTTCCCACCCCTAATCATTATGCGTAAATTATGTTTTTGATCAAATATAGCAGGTTAATTTTTTTTTTTTTCATGTGTCAAAGCATCGTCCGGGAAGCAAACCCAGGACAACTGCTTGTAAGGCAGCTCTGCTGACCACTCGGCCACCAACGCTTGACTACCAGGCTAATTTTTAAGTTGATAATTTGTATGACTCTTGAATGATATAAATATCCAAATGAGCCTTGGCAGAAAAAAAGGTTCTCCATCCCTAGATGATCATAGTTCCTGTATCAGAACATTAACAATTAATTTTTTTTTCTCCTTATCAAATAGAAGAAATGATACTTTCAAAATATGAGGAAAACTTTCTTGGTATTGGGAGGTACTAGGATTGTCCTACTGAACTCCCAAAGCAATAAAGTCATAAACATTTTTTCATTTGTCCTGCATGGTTTGACATCATTGGTCGAACATCCAACTTGGGATCAAGAAGTTACAGGATTGATTCTGGCACTCAGAACTTCTTATGAACTCTTTACTAATAAAACCACGTTCCTGTTACCCTGCGTGGTTTGGCACATTTAGTATAGCATCTCACTTGGGATCAGGAGATCCCAGGGTCAATTCCGGCACTCAAACTTCTTGTGAATTCCCAAGCAATAAAATCATATACTTTTGCACTGTGGTTTGGGGTAGTTCGTAGAGCATCCGACTTGGGATTGGGAAGTCCCAGGATTAATTCTGGTGCTCTAAGTTCTTACGAACTCTAAACAATATAGCCATATGCCTTTTTTTTAAACTGAAGAAAAAGCATCAAGATTATGGTTACAAGTTTGGTTTCTAATGATTTAGTATTGATTGTATCATTAATGATCAGAGATGGCAAAATCCAATTCACTAATGAATTTGAAAGAAAAGGATTCATATATTTTGAATATTTATGAAAAAAATTGAAATTTTTCAGATTAGAAAAAACCATTTTAAAATTTGATAAATTTGCAACAGAAGTTTTGACTCGTCAAATTTAACGTCTAAAATTATAACTCATTGAGGTAGCGTTTAAATGAGATCTTACATTACTTTTAGATACTAAACTAAAGTACATAATTGTATTTTAAATAAATTATAATGTGTTTAGCTATCCTACAACAATAAAATATATGGACATTAAAACATGTTTTATTCTATTGGCTTGTAAAAAATTAAACTGGGTAAAATTAATTTTAAATCATTAATAAACTAAATATTGTTGTAAAAAATGACTCTGTCCATACTCTTAAGTGATCTTTAATAATGAAATACAACAGCATATCTGTAATAAAATAAGCTTAAACCATTATGGAATGGGTAATGGAAACATTGAATGGACGGAATTAAAATTGAGGTTAGAAATTTACAATATGATATGAGTACAATATTTTAAGCTAGATCTTTGAATATCACTTGAATTCATTTTGCCTATTATATAATCTTATCATTTATGTAAAGTCATTGTATTACAAAGACCAGATTTTGACTAATTGATGCCATTACATATTTGATAATTCCAATAAACTATTTAAGTCAATACAGTTGGTGAATGGTATGGCTAAGTTATTAGTTTTACTTGTTTAATGTTTTGAATGTTATCAGTTTGTTTATTTTTTTACTTATATAGTTAATTGCTACTCATAAATGTAAATATTCCTGCTAAAATTTAAATTTATTATCCTATGTGTTTTCAAACTCTAACACTAGGTGGCTGAATAGACAGACAGATGATCAGATAGATATTGATCATTTGGCTCATTATTTGTATTTACTACAGCTGCATAAGTTAAGAGTTATTGAATTTTATTTTCGAAGCAAATAAATATAGTTACAATGGGATCATCCAAAATCTATTGATCGAATTCCACTAGCTTCTAGGAAAATCACATTTGGATTCTTTATTTTTGGATCTGGGAAAAGAAATTTGCTCTTTAAAAAACTCATAATTTGAGGATTCTTGACACAAATTGGAACTTTTTCATGTTTAACTAACTTCTTTTAAATAGAGGTTTTCTACCATAAAAGTTTATAGAAGAAACAAATTAGGCAACGAACACTTGACCTCATTAAAATAAGATTTATGCCACAAATGCTAATCTATACAATAAAGTAGCAATATTTTTAGAAATTTCCCAATCAGTAAAACTTGTTTACCTGTTTATTTGTACCTTTAGCAAAATAAAAATGTTTTTATTTATTTTGCAGCATAAGTATAATAACGTTGATCATAAGGTTGAAAATCTGAGTCAGAAATTTATTTAATTTCGTCATGAAAAAAAAAAATTTCCAAATAAAAAAGCTATAAATCTGTTGATGAACAAAAATGCTATAATGAATATCATTGACTGATGTCAGATACACAACACATTTCAGGGATTTTCTTAAAAACTGAGATAGACTGTTAACTAATATCAAAGAAATTCTAAGTGAGAAGTAAAAGTAAACATTTTTAAAGATTTATTTAATTTACACCAGGAGGCAGAATGTAGTATCAAAAAAAAAAAATTTCAAACAGAAAAGTTGTCAAACCATAAATTCTTGAAAATTCTATAGTGAATACCATTGGCTAATATGAGTCACATGGGCATAAAACATTTTGGAATCTTTTTCAAAAGATAAACTGTAAAAACAATTTCCAAGCTGTTAACTAATATCAAAGAAATTCTAAATGAGAAGTAAAAGTAAAAATTTTTAAAGATTTATTTAATTTACACCAGGAGGCAGAATGTAGTATCAAAAAAAAAAAAAAAAATTTCAAACAGAAAAGTTGTCAAACCATAAATTCTTGAAAATTCTATAGTGAATACCATTGGCTAATATGAGTCACATGGGCATAAAACATTTTGGAATCTTTTTCAAAAGATAAACTGTAAAAACAATTTCCAAGCAAGAAAGCTAAAGTAATTTTTTTATTAGTGCCAATTTGTTTTTGATTTTTGATCATTTTAATTTTCATTATCAATCAAAAAACAGACTTAAAATGTAGCATCGGTAGGGAGGGGTGTATGTGTGACAAATTTTAAATAAGGAAGATCTGCAAATAATATAGCTGAATTTTTATTAAAGTTTGTGTTTATTTTATACTTTTAAAATGTTTATTTTGTTTTCATAAAAATCAAACTGTACAGCAGTTATTTTTATATGAATATTTATAGTTCTAATTTTGTATTATTTTTCCTATTTAGTAAGTTGTTTTAAATGATAACATTTCCATGACCCATAAATATATAAGCTACAAAGAACGTGATATAAAAAATGACTTACAGCCAATTAATTCATTATAATAGAGAGGGGAGGCACTTCAATTATGAATTTGTAGAAGCAAATATTTTTGCCACAAGAGTTGAATGAGTAATTTAAATTCTTAAAACATATTAAAGGTCAATATATTTAAGATCAATATTCAAATTATCACACTAAAAAAGTGGGATGAGAATGATGTGTTCAAACATTGTAAAGATTTGTCTTTAAAAGTAATTTAAGATCTATTGCAGTGTTGTAGATGATTTGATATTATTTGAAGAGAATATATATATATTGCATACATCATGACCCTTCTAGATGTTTTTAATTTAAAAATTATCTAAAGTCTCAGATTATCAACAATTTCAGTAGAATTTGAAATGTTGGACTCTGCTGGAGCAAATGATATAAAAAAAATTTGCTAACTTAAAAGCTAAAAAGTTTATATATATTATACCGGATACTCAATCTATTCTGAAACAGAGGGCGCCACCAGACCACTATGTGTCTGGAAAATTTGTTTACTGTGATCAGAATAGATGATGATGATGGTTTGCGCCGACTAGACCCAGGGAGAAACAAGAGATCTTAAATTGTTTAGACAATTGAGACAAAAGCACAAAGACAAACGTCAGCCAAATTAAGTTTAAACATATTTCATAAATTTTATTATGAGAAAATAAATTATTAAATATAAGTTTACGACACAAGAGATGGGGGTTAACTCAGGCGTGTACCAGAAATATTAAAGGCAAAGCTATGACAGACTGACTGATCTTCTAATAACCAAAGTTAAAAGGGAGAAAGCAAATTTCATTCCGCAGAGGATTCACTTAAACACTGGTTTTCCCTTTCAGATACTTAAACCATATGCCCTTGAAATAGATCAAAGACCCAGTGCCAATGAGCTGTTCAAAATCTAAACATGGTGAGATCTTGAATGTCCTTATATCGGTATGAACTGCACCAATTACTACGTTTAAAATAATGGCGATTGATCCACCCCAAGAACAATCGAAAAATATCATTGAAATGAAGAAACAATTAAACTGGTGAATCCCAGCCAAACGATTGGCGAAAATTACTTTAAAATTAATAATTAATGGTCTCAATAAGAGACAAGTAAATGATTAGAAAAAGTTACGTCTGTCCCAGCAAATAACGAAAAGAAAATAAACTTACAAACAAATTCTGAGTACACGCTCTGATAAATTTAAAGCACACGTAATAAATACACGAATGAATCTATTGGAGAGTGCACAGAATACGAAAATCTTAAAAGTTGTAAACACTTTAGCAGAACGAAAGTATCGCTCACCTGTAATTTAAGAAAGGATAAATTTTATCTTCCTGCTGACGACTTATAAAATTACAAAGAAAAACACAATTCTAATTTCCGCTTTTTGGAGATATTAGAAACCAATCTCCACCTGCGGAAAATTAGACAATAAAGTCGTCAGCCAAAAGATTTTTGGAGGTTTAGCAAGAGGGCAAACATAGAGTATAAAATTAATTATTGAATACTAAATAATTACAGGTAAGCATTAAAAAATATATACAAGGCTGCTAAAGCATTTACAAAAGCGAGGCATAAAATATAAAACTCATTCGTCACTCTCCAATAAACAAAACTGAAAGCAAATTGGAATCTTAAAACTAAGATTCCAAGACACACTACAAAATATTGGAAATTAGAGCAAATATTAAATAGGAGGCTATATTGATCTAAGAATACATATTTCTGATTAGATTGAGCGGAGATTTAATGAGAATTAATTTACCCTGGGAAGAATAAAAACGAAAATAATTACCTTTCGGTAAAAGCAATGTTCACGGAGAGTGCGCACTTTTACTTAAGTTCATTTTCAGGTTCTTGAGGCAGCAAGGTAGATGTACGGAGGTTCCGGCTTCTTTTAGGTGTTCAAGGCATTACTGGAGCAAACTTGGAAGTCAGGGATCCGTCTTTTGTGGAGTTAGCAAGCCATTTGGGTGGTGGTAACAAGTATAGAATTTTTCATTTTGTGGTAGGCAAAAGTATTTAATCACAGCTGATGTCCTTTAAGAAATTAAATGTCCGCGCTGATATAAATTCTCACTTGATAAACAACTTGTCTATCAACAAATAACGAATTAATTGCCACTCCAAATTTTCGGGACTATTTATACGTTGCTCCATTTCCCGCGAAACACTTTCCTTGTTGTTCAATTTCTTCGCCTTAGGCAGGGCAAATATTAATCTCCCGCTCAATCTATCTAGGAATTCTACCCAGGGTTTATTGAAATGAAAACAACAACATAAAAATCAAATCTCCGCTATCAAAATTGTTTACAATAATTAAAATAAAAGCAACAGGAATGCAATTAGCTAGCCAGCTTATTTTTAAATCAAATGGATTTAAAAACAGGCGGTATATGAAAACTATTTTAAAATAAATCGATAAATATTTTTTTAAAAAAACCGTTTTACATATAAACGCGTGTATACTTGGATACACACATTCTTTTTAAATAATATTGCAAATTTAAACTCTACGTTTAATTAAAATTAAAAGCTTAATAAATTTCTCTCTTTTTTTTAATAACAACACCATTGAACCGGATTTCAATCAGGTTCAATATATATGTCAAAGCATTGACGGGGAAACGAACCCAGGTCGGCTGCTTAGAAGGCAGCTATGCTAACCACTAGGCCACCAAAAATCATTAAAATATTTCATTTACTATATATATAAGGTTTGTTTTTATTGTTCATTATTTTTCATATTAAAATTACTTATTGGCTTGATTATACCGATAGTACAGGGATCCTCAACCCTATGCCCGCAGGCACCATGGCGCCCGCAGACCATTTTAAGTGTGCTCGCCGCTATCCGAACATGATAAAAAATTATTTATCTGATACAAATAAATTTAATTTTTAAAATTTCTTATAAATTATTGTATTATATTGTAATGAAATTTTATTTTTGAAATAAATATTTTTTGTACATTATGTGTATTATTAATAATATCCAACTATAAATTTACATTGAAAAAATAAATGGTGCCCACCACCTGGCCAGTATTATAGAATGTGCTCTTAAGTGCAAAAAGATTGGGGACTGCTGCGATAATATATCATCATGATTAATCTAGCTTAAATCTTAATAATATATATCATGATTAATCTTGCCTAAGTCTTGTATTTTCAAAAAAGTAATATTTAGCAAAAGGAATACTATATACTCATAATAGTCAAATTATATTGCTTTGTGACATTTAATAAAGTTTATCTTTTCGACGTGTGTGTGATCAGTGTCAGCAGTAAGAGATAGCGTGGATAGTTGAGGGTCATGTGAAAGTCTGAGTTCAAACCTCCTATATATTACATATTGAAGTGCACGTTTGGAAAAGCCTGTACTGTAGAAAAAATTCACATATTAAAGTAATCTTATTAACGTTGCTGACTTGTTCTTGGATAGATTTCCTACTGGTAATTTTTTTTTTAAAAAAAAATCAAAATCTCAAATTGATTAATTGGAATAAAAATGTTCCAAAATACTATGTAGATGCACCAATGTCAAATAATCTTTTGAGCCACTAACTGTTCCATTGCTGCTTTGATTTATTTAAAATCAAGTTATCATCATCAACCATTATCAATCCACTGCAGGATGAAGGTCTCTCCAAGTTTAATCCATCTTCTCCGATCTTTAGCTTCTCTTCTCCACAACACTCCTGCACATTTTCTTATTTCATCCATCCATCTCACATGTGGTCTCTTTCTGGGTCTTTTACAATCTCTTGGAATCCAGTTTAAAATTTCAATTGTCCATCTATTATCATCTCTTCTAGCAATATGTCCAGCCCAACTCCATTTCAATCTTTTAATTTTTTCAATAAGGTCAGTAACACCTGTTTGTTGTCTTACCCATACATTGCGTTTTCGATCTCTTCTTGTTACTCCCAACATACATCTCTCCTTGACTCCTTTGAGTGGTCTGAAGTTATACTACCTCCTATTTGAATCAAATATTGCTGAAATAATTTTGTAAGATTTATTATTGCTTACATTACCATGTTTGTGGTGGATTTTTTTTATTAGAAAATTAGATTAAAAATAGTTATACTTATTGTAAACATCCGGTCTAGAATTACTTAAGTTAATAAGAAGATGGGTGCCAATTTTTTTGAAGTATGACATTTTAAAAATGTTATCTACTGCTACTTATATTTCCATTCCTTTATATGATATTCTTATAGTAGTACTTAAGAGTCAATGAAAAAAAAAAAAGCTTTTCATTTTTAATAGTTTTTTCACATGAAAGCATTTTAAAGCTCTTTTAATAGGATAAGATAAAAATTCATATTTAATAAATTTGATAAATAATTGTCAAATGAGTTTTCACAGAAGAAAACAAAAGGGTGTTATCACTTAGAGATCTAAACTGATATATCTGCTACATTAAAGATCTGTTTATTGTTGTGATTCTGGACTAATGCATATGTACATCAAATTTCTTTGGTTTTAAGACATAAACAAAGTTAGCAATACTAATAAGTAAGTTTCTTAAGCATACAGTATTGTGAGGATACATGAAATGGACCACACACACGTCCTTCTTAAAGACCGTTACCACCAACAATAGTCAAAAACATATTGCTAATGATATACTAATAATTTTATGTAAATTTGTCATTTAAAATTATATTTTTAATAGTTAAACTTCAAAAAAGCTAACAATTCATAAAAATCAAAAGAAAAATAATAATTAAACTTTAATGTTTGTTAATCCGATACATTAAGCATTCAGATATTCAAATGGCATCACAATTGAAATAAAATTGTGAACTCAAATTGACATGAAATATATATATAAAAACGTGATGGAATGGATAGCAGAAAGATAAAATGAAAGACTTTTTTAAAATTAAAAGATTTGAACATAACAGTGCCTAGTTAATATGCAGCTTAATAAAATCTAAATTCGATTCCATTATTTAAAACTGGAACAACAGCCATTAAACTACTATATCTCCAAAGAAGAAAATATTGTGAAATAGAGAGAAAACTGTGTTTGAATATGAATGAACTAAATATTTTATAAAGTTACTTTACAAATCGTAGAATTATTATTATTCATAATAATACCAAATTGTGGCATTAAAAGTAAGAAATTGTCTCAAGTTTATATTAAGAATTTGTAAAATTAAAAACCTGTTATTAATTCTTAATAAAACCAGGAACGTTGAGTAAATTTATCAACACAGTTATATAGCTATGGCTGGCTAAAAGAAAGAAAACGTAAAGATAAGGTGTTTGTCATAATGTTAGATTTGAGTTTTAATGGAAATCAATTTCTATCTATTCATGTTGAATGTATACCAAGAATATGTTACAACAAACCAAGGAAAATTCATAGCTTGAAAGGAATATTGTAGGTAAAGAATGGAATCACCATCGGAAAAAGAATCTTGAAAATAGAATTCCTTGAATATTTATCAATATGAACTGTCATTAATTTAAACTTTGACTCGATACACAGGACTATATTATATATAAATTTTTTCTTTGTATATTTTTTTTATTTTATTTTAATTTTTTTTGATAATAAGTTAAATTTCACCCAACCATTATTTAAAGCTATATAGACGGGAGATCCAGAATATTAGTATTCTCAAGTTAATAATAAAAAATATACATAGAAATCCTAAGCTTACTTAACCCTTAAACCGCTAATTTTATTATTGGTTGTATCAGATAAAAATCAAATCTTTTAATTGGCCAACTCACAAACTGAAGACAAAGCCTATTGTTAAAACATATTCGCCTATAATATTAAATTCAACTCAGATACGTTTATAAAAAGTTTTTTACTAATTTTTCAGGTTATGAAGAGAACGAAAGTTCTTTCAAAAATAAATTGCTATTTATTTATTCTAAAATATTCACTTTCGGCAACGTAAAAGCTATAATATAAACAAAAAGATCGACTTTTACGTTATAGAAAAGTAAATATTTCTTTTTACTAAATCTTCAACATTTTTACAAAATCTTCGATATTTTTCGAAAATAATTTTGTTTTTTAGTATATTTTTAAAAACTAGTTTAATTTCTTAAATTATATATTTTTAAATACTTAAATTGCATTCGAAATGAAAATCTCAGCATTTTTCTTTATTTTCTTTGATCAGGCAGTTTCTTTGTTCTTTCCAGCCAATCAGAATGTCTTTTTCGGCTGAGAGCTTGCTAAGAACCAATCACAAATAATGTTCTTTCTTTGTTTAGGCTTAAATGCGTTTTTTTTCTATTTTTTACTTGTAAAATAAATCGGAAGATGGCACCATCGTACAGAACTTTTAAAAACGCATTCAATACGTCTTTAACGAAAATTTTCATATGAAAACGGGCTGAGTTAGAGTGATTTCAGATGTCGACGAGGAGCCTCATCGGACGCGGGAAAAGGGTTAATAATGAGTTTAACTATTTACAGACTAAAAGGTAAGACTTACTTTACATAACATTAGATACCTATAATAGGACAATTATAATGTTTAATCTTAAATGTGAAATGTTTGTTACAATTAATTTATTAGTTAGATCTTTGTTATTCGGAATATATGAGTAAAATTCTCTTATAATTGTTCTTTACTATCATATTTTCATATCGTTAGGAAGGGGTTTCCAGAATATAAAATAATGCTTACAAAATCCTATTTCTGGGATATAGTCTCTAAAAATAGGAATGTTAGTGGGTATATACTACTATTTGTATGAAGATTTAAATTTAGTTTGCATTGTAAAGTTTAAATTAATAAATTGGGTTAATAAATTATTATTATTCGTAATGATTACGTTATGACTGGCTTACCAGATATTGAAGAGATGAAATGAAGGATAATCACACTTATCCAATTTTTCATTTAATAATTCTACAAACATATATTATGTTGAAATATAATTATAAACAAATTTTGTTATTGTTAATGATTTTATTAAATATCATAATCACATTGTTATTTATCTATTCCACAATTCATCATGTCATATATATAGGGTTTGTATATATGCACGATACAATCATACTCTGAACTAGAATCCATGCATATTCTTCCTGGGTTTGAATACCAGGGCATAACGTGAGTAGAGTAGAGGGAAAATGGAAAGAGCATATTAACTCTAAGTTCCTTCCATCTAACTATTAATACTTTCATGGTTATATTGATTGAAATAAATTACTTCAATGATCATGACGAAATACATGTTTTCAATGAGAAAAAGCTCATCCAGTTACATGTGGTGCATCTAATCATTGGGCATGAAACATGTTTTAGTATTACAATATACTAATATTTACTGAGGCTATAACCTCGATAAAATGCGATAGTAGGGACCTCTACAGGTGTTTTAACCACAAGCTTACGCTATGGAAGAAAAGAGGGGAACCTTCTTTACTTCAACCTACTTTTCTATTTAAATAGAAAAGTAGGTTGAAGTAAAGAAGGTTCCCCTCTTTTCTTCCATAGCGTAAGCTTGTGGTTAAAACACCTGTAGAGGTCCCTACTATCGCATTTTATACGCATATTATCGAGGTTATAGCCTCAGTAAATATTACTACGTAATCAATGTGCATTTAATAAATTTATAATTATTACAATATACGCACAACTGCTCATCCCATTACATATGATGTCCTTCGATTGGGCTATTTTATTGTTCATTGCACATTTTCAAGCTGGTACGCCTGGTTTGTCCCGATACCTATGGTGCAGCCAATCGTTGGGCATGAATCACATATATTAAAGTTACAGTTTCCCTCATCTCGTTACAGTGTGAAATGTGAAAGTCAACTACTTTTCACACGTTGTTAAATATATACTCATTCCCATCAATAAATGTTTTAAAAACATAGAAAATATTAAATAACTGGATTCTTATAGACTTGCCTAATCTTAACATTTTATTAAAAAATAAAAGAAATTTTTTTTTTCATTTTATTTGTTAAAAATAAACTTATTCATTCCAGTTTAAGTGTTTTGGCAAGACTTTGTAAAACATTAAAAGCATTTACTTTTTACTGTTTCATTATATTCTTAATTTTTATTTAATGACTTAATAAAAGAATTTAAAACCTAGATGTGCAAAAAATCATTAATTTCTTCTAGTGCTGCTTTAGTTTTCAAGGAAAAGTTCCATTTAAAACTCATCAAATGATATAGAATACATAATATGGGGAAATATACTAGATCATTCATTGAATAATAATGATCGGATAATGATTAAATAAACTTAGCAAACTAATTATATATAACTAATATATGTGTTTATAAGGAATAACAGAGGTATAATTGTAACTGGAGATATCAATAGTGATGACACTAAAGTGTAAACATGCAACGTACAAATCAACTATAATTCTAATAATTTGAATTAAGATAAAGAGAAGGATGTCTTATCTTTTTAGCTAAATTACCATTACTAAATGCCTAAGATTTACGTATATTTGGTATTTTTAATATACATATATTTTTCTAAAGTACAGGCTTTTTGATACCTGCACTCCAATATGTAATATGTAGGGGGGGTTGAACTCAGACTTTCACATGACCCTCAACTATCCATGCTATCTCATACTGCTGACACACTTGATCACACACATGTTGAAAAGATAAATAATCACCTATATATGTATTTTGTGCTAAACCAGCACTCATCAGTTGGTTCAGATTATCATCTCCATACTATCTTAATATAAGCTGAAAATTGTTTGTATATATGTGTGGAGATGATAATCTGGACCAACTGACGAGTGTTGGTTTAGCATGAAATATGTATATTTGCAATTATTTATCTTTTCAACATGTGTGATCAAGTGTGTCAGCAGTATGAGAGCATAGATAATTGAGGGTCATGTGAAAGTCTGAGTTCAAACTCCCTATATATATTTGATATGAAATTGTTTTGCACTAAATCATAGTCAATTATTATCATGGATATCAATCATTAATTGGAGGTATAAATTAATATCCATTATTGCTTGAAGAAACTAAAGAAAAACACAAGTCTATTTCTTTTAATATAGTTTATTACCTTGCATTTTGACTAGGTATAACATGCGCAAAGTATAAAAATGTAGCTACTATATAGATTATAGCATTTAATAAAGTAATAATAAAACAGAAAATGTATTAAGGTGCAATCAATTAACAATTCACACATTTAATTATAATTATTATATTACTATATACTTCGTTTGGTCCTGATTTAGTTTGCGCTCATGGCCATTTTAAAATCTAAAAACCACAGCTGACACATCCAATTGCTAAATGACATAAATATTGAATAAAAGTACTTTAATTTCATATTTTAGAAATTATAAGCTAGTACAAATAATATGCTTTATTTTATTAGTTTTTTTTTATAAAATTTATCTTCATAAAATATTTGAAATATGACAGTGCAAAGTGCCGAAAGGAAGTCTGATCAAACCAAGCTTATAATTTCCAAATATTAAAAGATTATACTATATGCCCATATGAAATAAAGCATATTATTTTTACTAGCTTATAATTTAAACCACTAAACATCACATGATCACTATCTCATACTAGCACATAACTGTTATTAAACAATTCAAAACAGAGCAAAACTCTCATATAGTAGTGCCATCTTGTGCTAATAAGAGCAATCAATGGATGCCAGAAGGCTTGTGCATAAAATACCTATCTAGTGCCTACTCATCCAATATCCCCAGACTAGTTTCTCGCTTGTGGCCTTCATCAGTGAGGAGCCTTGGATCTGAGAGCATGGATGAGTAGGCACTAGATAGGGATTTTATGCACAAGCCTTCTGGCATCCATTGATTGCTCTTGTTAGCACAAGATAGCACTACTATATGGAGAGTTTTGCTTTGTTTTGAATAGCTTATAATTTCTAAAATATGTATTTAAAATACTTTTATTCAATATTTATATCATTTATCAGTTGGATGTGTCAACGGTGTTTTTGGCTGGTCTTTAGATTTCACAATAGATGTAAGCGCAAACTAAATCGGCACCCTTTGTTCTATGCCCCCCCCCCTCAAATATATATAGCATATAACAGCTCATGTTCTGTTGATAAACTTTAAATAAAATAGAATACGTATTGTTTATTGGATTGAAAATGTACAGTACTTTTCAACATGCACATATGTTTATAACATTTTTATTTGTATAATAAGCATGAGTAGTATATACAAAATTTTAAAATATAGTTAATAATAAATTTAGGGGACATATTTACATTTGTTTTACTGAAGGTGTGTTCATTCATGGATTCACTGAAATAATAGGAATAAGAAAAATAACTAATTACCTTAATTTTATTATCAAAATTAAATAAATTAAAAAAATGTCTGACTTTTGTCACTTAAATATGGTTTGGGTGATATTTTTTTCTTCAATAAGTTTTTTACATAGAAACAATAGTGGCCTTGTCAAGAAATTAGGACCTCTAATTGTTTATTATTCTTATATCTTCTTTATTTTTTTGCATTCTTCAAATATTTATATATATTATATTTTTTTTTTATTGTTTCTTATACACTTTAATGTAATCTTTTTTTTTTTATAATTCTTCTCAACTTTTAGAATGATCTAAATTTTTGTAAAACTTTTTAGCGTAACAAATTCAGAAAAGATAAGAAAATGAATATATTTTCATCATAACCCCCAAAAATATTAGTAAATATTATCATGTACAACACTTGAGTTGAATTGTAAAATATATTTACAAATAATAATTATTATTTTATTAAACATGATCATATATGACACTTTCACATAGTAAAATATATTTACGAATTTTATTGTTTTCTTCTTTGTTTATATTTTTTATTGTATAACATATAATTAAAATCATACTGTGATTCAGGATAGTTCATGGCTTCACTGTGTTGCATTTAAATAATATTAACAATCATTCAGTAAAAAATTGTAAAAGTTTAACCATATTAATTAATCATCGTAGTATTTATATATTTTTTAAATAAAAATGTTTTAAAACTTGTCAAAATAATTCATTTGAAATTATTCATCGAAACACTTCATCTATAGATATATACAGAATGAATGTTAAGACTTTTATTAATAACAATTGAGCTAATCTATACTCATGTATATTTGTCAATTTCATGAATATATATGGACATATACAGATTACCCACAGCAGTACATTAAAAACATATAATTAAGAGAAGTTAAACACCCTTTTTTAAATATTTGAATTAGCAGTTATAAATAAACTTCAGAAATTAGAGATTCAACAACAATGTCTGTCCTCTACAAAAAATAAATTTCTAAATGTTTTAAGTAAAGCTCATTTTCATGTTCAATCATTTATTATAAATACAAACTCTCATTTAAACCTATTTTCTATTGAAGTTTTTGGGCAATATATAAATATATCATCAACATATCTTCTCTACATAAAATCACAACTTCTGTCCAACATCAGCTATATAATATAATCCTCAGTCTCTGACAATACCATTCATCACCAACTTCATTAGCCAGTCTTTTTACTAAAAAGAATTCATGTGAATAGCTTGAAGTAATATCCTGATCTAGCCATTCTAATATATTAGTATGAAATTTCAAGTTTTGCTTATATCCGCCATATCAAAAGCCTTTTAAAACTGTAGCCAACTATCCATACAATAGCGCCACCAAGCGCAAGTAATGAATGAATGCAAAGTTTGTGCATAGCATTCCTATTTAGTGCATACTTATCCAATATCCTTTATACAAGCTGTTAAAACCATCTGGGGATAATGGATGAGTAGACACTAGTTAGGGATTTTAGGCACGTATAGCTGGCATTTGGTGACGCTACTATATGGAGAGAGCTGTTACTGTTTTATCAGCTCGTGTATGCGTAGAAAATGGTGATCATGCAAAAGTTTTTTAATATTTATAAATTGGAAAGCGTCTACAGATTCATACAATCCAAATACATCATAATAAAAACAATTTTCAACTGATTTAGAAGACTTAGTATTAAATTTACCTAAACCCAATACTTCTTGGAAGTATTTAATTACCAATTGAGACATTTAACATAAGAGCAACCTCCAAAATCAATCTAAGAGATACGTTTTTTAAGCACTTTAATATTAAGTAAACAATCATGGAACTATTGTTGCTGAAGGGTAAATCTTCAAATAATTTTTTCTTGTATATGTTTTTCCTATATATGGGTAAAAAATAGTTTTTTTTTATAATTGCCAATTCTTTCAAATTTCCATTGATTAATGTGTTATACTATTTTATTGTCAGAACACATCTAAATCTATCAAAATAAATATATTGTGTTTGTCTTCAGTTTATACAAATAATATCTCTCACACACAACATCAATTTAAATTTACAAATAACTATTTCATTGCCTTAATGATCTAGAATTACTATTCCTTTTTACTGTCTGAACAACGCATTTAATTACAACATATCTGAAAATTTGTAAGCTATCATTGGCCACAACAATCTCCATATGAAGATTTTTCTAATTGCTAGCCATACATTTTGATCCAAATTCAAATATGTTTAAACTCTACTGCTAATTTCATATTTCAAAAGTGTACATAATTATTACATGTATTCATATTAAACTCTTTCACTAGCTTTTTTGGGCAAAAATTAAGTTATCAAATTTACAGTGCAAATGGTTTTGTAAAGTATAACTTTTCCAGATTGTCTTATTACTTTAAATTTATCTCTACATGCACAAAAGGAAATTACTTTATTTTTAAAATATTTAGTTAAAGAATGCAAGAAGTTATATTTAAATATTGCTAGGAAAAGATTAACAATAGTTTATGCTTTGCCAAATGAAATCACGAATCACTAAAATTTTGCACAACAATTTGCTACATATTTGGTAATGGATTTCAAGTGTTTGGCAAAAGGCAGAGAAAAAAGATCAATCTGAATACATGGTATTTTAAATTAGTCAGGTGTGGATATGACGGGTATAGAAAATTAGGCCTAAAATTTGTGGCTGGTGATTAGAAAAAACCCCACAATGTGATTATTGTTGATATTGAGAGGGCTTATAAATTTTCAGATGAAAAAGATATTGTGACTAAATGAGCTGTTCAAATGTTAAAAGGGATTATTCTGTATTATCAAGTCAGTGGAATACAATCATTAATAAATTTAAACTGATGTGTGAAAGTGGTGTTATTTGTTTTGATTAATGCAGATGTGTATAGTACTAAAATGAATCCTCAGATTGATAAATGGACATTTGAAAGAATTGATAATTATAGTTTAAAAGTAATGAATAAGTTATTAAAGTTATTTATTTCCATATATAGAAAAAATACATGCAAGAACAGAATGTTTCTTAATCTTCTAGCTGCGTTAGTACCACATTTATCCGCTAATCTTAAATTGCATAAAGAAAATATAATTCTTAGATAGATTGATTTTGGAGGTTATTACAAAGCATCTCAGTTTACAAGAAATATTTTTTTAACCTAGTTATGAGTTTGCAAAGTATTAAATTCTGTTAAAGCAGTTTATAATTATATTTTATCATTTGATGTATGTGAATTGTAAAAACTTTATGGTGTAAATATACATAAGACAAAATTTATTATTGATATATTGGAATGGACAGAGAGAAATATTAAGACAGGTTATTCAAATAAATTATTTTGCATTAAAAAGAAGTGTCAATGGATTTTTCAATGAATGGTGGTGTTTGCAATTAGTGATGTCAGAGATCGGAGATGGTGACGTATTAGTATATAATACAAGAACTTAAATAGGAAATACGTTTTAATGAGAATTCAGGTTTAAAGGGAATGATCGATTATTCAAATTGGGCAATATTTAAAATAATATGTATGTTTTTCCAGAAATGATAATCATTTTGATTACGAAATGATTATAAAACCTTTGAATGTTAGCAAATTTATAAATTTTTTATTATGCAGAAGTTTAATCTTTCAGGATTTAAATATTTTTTATATCTTAATTTATATATATATGTGAGATAGTTTGGAAGCTGAATGTTGAGAATTATATAAACATTTAATATATAGAGTATATGAGCACAGACTTTCACATGACCCACCACTCTATCTTATATCACTGATATACTTGAACACATATATGTCGAAAAAATAAATAATCACCAATATTCGTATTTCATGCTAAACCAGCAATCATCACTTGGTCCAGATTATCATCTCTACACATATATGCAATAAGTGCTCAGATATATATTAAGATAACCAATCTTCATACTTTAATGGACAGGCTTCAATCCACTCCACACTCCAACTCTTCAACTGTCCATCCAATTGGAAAATCTGATGATGGAATGCTCAAAGGCCACCCTGAGGCTGAGAATCTTGTCACACCCATGTTGACCTAAAGTCAATTTGACCTTTCATGTACAGGACATAATCCATTTAATACATATACAGGGGATGGACAGACATCTCTACTATATAATAACTGAAATACAGGCTTATTATATATCTATCAATATTTATAATATATAGGTATATGAGCACAGTATCAGTGATATGAGATAGAGTGGTGGGTCATGTGAAAGTCTATGCTCATATACCCTATATATTACATATATTGATACAGGTATATAATAAGCCTGTATTTCAGTTATTAAACATTTAGTAAATGTTCGTTTAATGAGAGTTTATTGTATAGACATTTAAAATATTTTATAATGGAATTAAAGTGTGATAATATTAAAATTAATAAGAAATGGATTTTCTTGCCTCATATTTCAAAATGATATTCAGATTTGAAAAAAGTTATTTTTTAAAGATTTTAATCTTGGATTTGGATCTCCTCTAATTTTTTAAATTGATTGATAAATATATTAAGGGTAGGATAAATTAGACTGATAAGCAACAATATAAAGTGGAATCTTGCGTTATGATTTGGAGAGGTCTCTCTTGCTAAAATTAAGCACTCAAGGCGCATGTACTGAGGTTTTAGCCTTATATAAGAAGTATATTGTATATTTGAAAAACCAGAGCCATTTACTACAGTCGTTTGTCTGAAAAAATCTAATTCACAACATAATTCTGTCTCACTATGAGGAAAATTTTGGGCATCAATGTAGTACTCCAAAAATTAGCATTATATGTAATCACTCAAATGATAGGAACAGAAAAATTAAGAAAGCCTGGTATGGCTAATTCTAATATTTTGAATCAGATATTTAGTAATGTGCAGCTGAGCATGCTCAGGAATTTTAAACATTAAATAGTTTGTTTTGCTTACATTTTCATATGTGATTGTTATGAGTTGGTATATTGTACCGAAAGTGCACCTGACTAATATTTTATAATATAATTATTATAATTAGCATATTGAAGTATGATTGCCTTGTTATATTTGTAATGTAATGGTATAGGGAGAGCAGAGAAAATGGCTGAGCTGCAAATTAGCTGTATTTTATGTACCAAAATGTAATGGTATGAGTGAGTTATGTATACATTATAATAGTCACTTACTACCAAATAATTTAATAAACCAGGCAGTCAAATGAGACAACCTGAATAAAAAAGATAATTACAATAATTTAAGGTTTCATATATATTAATATGCCCAATTAAGAAAAAAATTACACTATTATCTTAAAAATACATTTTGAAAGTTAGACTACTATAGTATCTTTACAGGTCAGCTGAAAGAATAATGCAGGTAAGATGGTTTAAATTTATAATTAATGAATATAACATCAGATTAACACCAACTGATTATTGGACCACAAGGCATCACACATCTCTGACTATAAATATAATCGCATTCAGAACCATCACATGCGAATATGCAATTGTGCTCCGAGGAAAGGTGCATCATCACAGGGAGCACCATGTTAATGAAATTTATATGTAAATGAAAATGTTTACATTTCTGAATCACTATCGTTAGAATTATGTTCTGATTGTAAATACACTCTACCATTAAGCTAAACCGAACACATTGTTATTTTAGAGCAAAGCATTCAGAAGTTATGTTATCACTATGAAACTGCTGTAATAATTGATTCCTTTCAAGGAAATAACTTATAAAAATATTACCAAATTCAGCACTTCCTTTATTTTGCTGTAATATCTTATATAAATACAATTTATCCACTACTTTGAATGCTTTTATTGACCTATATTCATACACAATCTTATATTTCGACTGTCCTGCAGTTTTCTTCAGAGCCACTTATTTTAATTTGGCTCTGAAGAAGACTGCAGGACAGTCCCCAATGTAAGATTGTGCATGAATATAGGTCAATAAAAAATTTTGGCTAAAAAGTGTGCAAAGTAGTGGATAAATTGTATTGAAATAACTTTTATTTAAATATTCTAGTTAACATAGAAAATGACCAGTACTATTAATAATTTATTTAATAATAGACATTTATAAAATATTACATCATAATAATTACATCATTTCTGCAATATGTAGGAATAGTAGGCAATTACATTTGGCACAGTGGTAGAATATCTGACTAGAATATGGGATCGATTCTGGTACTGACTTGAATATTTTTTTAATACTGATATATATTTTTAATATGAATATTCTTTTACATTTTACTAATCTGCTTTTTCTTCCATTTAGATCTTATTACCTAGCTAAAAACTCATAATTGATCCCTAATATTGTCCAAATATATTAGAAAAGTGTTGCTTTTGATTACAGGCAGTTCAAATTTAAGAAAAACGGAAATAATAAAAAACACAATTTTTTTAAAAAAAGATATGCACCAAAATATTTAATCAAATTATCATTTAATGCCACATTTGAATTGAACAACCATATAACATTTGAAAGCTCTGCTAAATGACACTATTGGGATAGTGATTAAATCATTTAGTTCTCTAGTGGAACAAACCAAGTGGGATTTTTTTTTATAGTTTCACAACGTAATCTAACATTAAAGAAAATAAAGTGCAAATACATGCTAATAGCTTCTAAAAATTTATTACATAAACAATCTAAATATCTAAAATGCCAGACTGTTTAATATGTATATAATAAAGTATAATATGTAAAATAATGAAATAAGCACATTAATAAAGTAGTGAAAATATTTTATTATTGAAAGATTAAAAGAAAAGCTTTTTTTTTTTAACAGATAGACAACTTCCATATTTCTTCATACTTTTTTTTTATTTCATAAATAATTTCATACAAATAAAGATACAATAAAAAACAAATAACCCCCAAGATGCATTTCATGCTGAACCAGCACTCATCAATTTGTCCAGGTCATTAGCTCTCATATATATCTTTATTACATGAAGAGTATTTATGTAGAGCAAATTGTCTCATTTTTATTTTCAAGCTCAATTTACTCCTCTCCCAACTTTTATGTTATCAACTTTTTGATAAACATGTAATGATTATTACTAATCATTTATTAAACTAGAGATTTTCTCTAACAAAGATATAAACTTTAATCCAAGTTAAAGATTAATATATCTGATTTTCAGCACACACACACACATGGCTATTTTGTTAATAAAAACAAATTATGCACGAGAGATTTGGAATTAAACTAAAAGTAACTAATGGGTTTTGAAACAAACAAACTAATTGACTTGCCAGTTAAAGTTGACCTAATTATGCCTAATAAAATCTAAACACTTGGGTACCAACACTTGTATTCCAGAAAAGAGAATGGACACAAGCCAATATGTAAGGAATAGAGAAAACAAAGAACTGTGTTTTTACATTAGGGGATGGTGATGCAAGATCATCCAAACTTGAATGCTATATCTCAGAGAATTAGCACCTGGTTGTAGATAATGGGTCATTTAGGATCTCTACAGGTTACCCAGATCTTATTGTTTTTAGTAAACCCAACAAGGCTGCATAGATTGTAAAGATAGATAAACTAGAAGTAGAATTATTTATGTTATATATATATTTGTAGTTTTACGATATATGTATATCAGGTTTTGTACATGTGTAACTTACCACATAGGTGTAGATTCAATTCCAAATATGTATATTAATTCTCTTTGTATATTTAATTAATTATTTGCATACCAAAATCACACTTATCTTTATTTTTGCCGTAATATCCTATAAATACAATTTATCCAAATCACTTCAAACATTTTTTTAGCAAAACTCTTTAAGATCAAAATAAACTTTCTCTGAAGAAGACTGCAGGTCAGTTGAAATGTATGCGTACAAATAAAGAGTTTTCCTAAAAAGTGTGAAGTGATTTGGATAAATTGTATTTGCATTATTCTCATTATTGAGTCATTGAACCCTGTGTATATTTCTTATTCTATTTGCAATAGATTTATAACATTGGCTCCAATCTTGCCGCTGAGGATATGCTATAGACAAAATATTAAATAAGTTATATGGAACTCAAAACAGAAACAAGTTGAAAGTTGTGATTATGAGAATGAAAGACCTAAAACTTCTGATTTTATATTGGATTTTAATTTTAATGATCTAGACTAGCGTTTCTCAACCTTTTTGCCACGCGCGACCCAATAGACTTTATTGAAATAGTTCTGCGACCCAAATGTTTATTACATAAATTATAATATAAAATAAAAGAGATATTACATCAGCACGGTACTGTATATATTTGGATCAATTTGATAATATTTATAATGAACAAATAATATGTAAGTTAAAAGTTGAGTTAAAGTTAAACTACATATTTTTAATTTAAAAGCTTAACACATTTTGTTAATTACCAAAAAAAAAGGGTTTTCTTTTCAAATAAAGTTTTATTTACATACGAAATACAAGCAAAAATTACAAAAATAAATTACAGTTAATTAAAAAAATATTAAGTGAGAATATTCGTAATACAAATAAGTACTTCTAAATTAAAAAATATTAATAAAAACTTACTATTCTTAGAAACAAACTACAGTCTCTTTAAATTTTTCAATTCTCTAATTTTCATTTGAAATACGAATGCCCTTACAGGGGACAGTTAATGTTGACATCAAGTTAGGTGTAGTTAAATATTGCATTGACTTATGGGTAGATGTGGGGGGGGGGGACGATAAACTTTAAGAGCAAGATCTTTCCTTTTCTCGTTCGACCAAAGTGCGGGGCTCATATTCCTGCAAAATATAAATTTAAAAATATAGAAAGAAAAAAAATTTAAAAGATTTTCATAAACCCACACATATAGATAAAATATAATAAACAGCTGAGATGCACATATAAGTTTATAATAAAGTTAATAGCAATAAGTTCTTAAACGTGATATAAAAAAAATTAAAGCAATTTCTTCTAGAGTCTGGTATTTCACTTGTAATCTATAGATTTCAACGTCTTTAAATTCACTGGTATACTTTGCTTAGATTAATAGTTGCCCACCACATAACTGAAACTTACCAAGAGTTTAATTTTTAGCTATTCGTGCTTTTTTATGAATGATTCCATTGTTGTTGTTTTTTGGTAGGTTTAATTCTTAGTTATTCTTGCTTTCTCATGGATGACTTTCTTTTTCCCCTGCAGATTTCAGGTTATCATTTTTTTTCCAGCAGTCCAAGCAATATATACGGTTTTACATGGATATTTTATAGCTGGTAATTTCTATTTGGATCACAATATCCGGACAGAATTGGTTTTGAAAAGTCTGAAGACAATAACTGTAGAAGTTAACGAAGGGTACATTTTGATTAATCAGCAACGGGACATTGGTCTGTTTCGTTGCTTAGCCTGATACTTATTGCTACCTATTACATATTTTTGATGTTAGTAGAATAATAACGTCAACTTTGATGTGGGTATCAGGCTTTGGCTGATTTAGTGTAACAATTTTCTGAACTGCATGTTGAAGTTTTAGCTTATAACGGAATTAAATCACAAATATAAGTGAGATAATATGTAGCAGGGGTGTCCAACAAGTCAATCGTGATCCACCGGTCGATCGCAAAGCCATTTTTGGTCGATCGCGAGGCCAATCTGGCAAGAGCTGTCGAGTAACGAGTGAAACAAGTTAAGTCAAGATTTTTCAAGTTTTTTTGTTTTTGTTCTAAATTTTTTTTCAATTTATATAAGTGAAGTCCACTAAATCGTATCATTATTGGAAATAATATTTTTAATCTTGATTTGATGTAGCTAATTTGAATTAATTCCCCGGACATGAGTTTTTGGTCTGTTAAATAATTGTTATTTTTTACTAGGTAGATATATAAAAATGGTATGTATTTCACACCTCCCTCCACTTAGACTACGCCTATGACAACAAGTCGATCGTAAAACATTTTAAAAATAAAAAGTAGATCTAAACACAAAAGTTGGCCACCCCTGATATATAGGCTATATGAACAAGATGGATTTAGTAGCCACTACTTTCTACTTAAATATCGACTTACTTTATTATTTCGATGCATCCTTATATATTCTTTTACTCAATGAATCAGCTGAGACCATATATAATTACTTTGTTATAAAATCCCATGTTGTTTTCTAATTTAGTTAGTCAAATGATGTTTTTTTTTCTATTTTGTAAAGTCCTAATATCTATTTCAGACTTATTTCCTGAAGGGTGGTTTATGGATTAGCTGCTTAATATAAGCTTTATTATTTACTCTTTAAATTATTTAAATCATACAATTTTTAAACTTAAACCATTTTGTTTATTATGATCTTCTTCTTTTTTTTTTTGGGGGGGGGGTTCTTTTTCCAAATTTACATACGAGAATTATTACAAAATAAAACTGGTAATAGTTTATTTCTGATTTTAGAATAGTTGCAAACCTTTATCTTATTTATGTTTTTACGAATAAATGATTATAAATATTTCATGATTCTAAATATTATTTTGTTGATTTATTATAACTGATTGTTCAGCATTTTATAATAATATTGGAGATTAATAAAATAATACTCTTTAATGCCTTTTCTTTTTCTATTTTTTTTTTAAAAAAAACAATTGGCTTATTTTTGCACTATCTTCTTCCCCTCCCCTCCAACTCTTTTATAATAGTACGTTATAATTATAAATTTATTTAAACGCACATTAATATATTAAGTAGTATTTACTAAGGCTTTAACCTCGATAATATGCGATGTGATGTATTATGGCTTCTCCTTAAACGAAGTCAAGAATATCTCAGCAATTATGCCCAGATAAACCTGTTAGCCATTTTATTTTATATTCCCCACTGTAAATTTATCCATAATCTGCTCTATCCCATTTCCACAACATAATCTTTGAAAAATGCGAAGGTAGGGACTTCTACAGGTCTTAACCACAAGCTTACGCTGTGTAAAAATGTTGAAGGAAGGAATTTTGAAAAGAAATGCTTATTCAATACTAGAATAATTAAAGAAATCAGTTTTTCTTTATCATTATAAATACAGGAGATTTGAACTCAGGCTTTCAAGCACCTTTCAACTATCCACATTATCTCATACCACTGATACACATGTAGAAAAGATAAATAATCACTAATATTCGTATTTCGTGCTGAACCAGCACTCATCAGTTGGTCTAGATTATCATCTCCCACACATATATATAATCAGTACTCAGTTTATATTAAGATAGCAAATCTTCACACTCTAAGGTTCAGGCTTCAATCTGCTCCAACTCTTCAGCCATCCATACCATTGAAAATAACTAAGCTTGTTTTATTTAACTTAATCAGTCTTACAGTTTAGAATGACTAACAATCTTCAGAGTTCAAATATATATAAATACATAGTTTATTTTATAAACAATGTCCCCAAACATACTAGAACACAGCATCGAAACAATTACCATAAATTAGAATACTCCCCCTCATTACTATCAACTGCACTCAGCTATGAATATGGAGCTTTGAAAGCGCTAAGTGTAAATAAATATTGATAGACATAGCTTCTCTAACAAGTGTAAAAGCGCATAATTTTTGGTATTATATCCCATTATAAATTAACTCCTTTTTTTTTATATTCTGTTACATATATATATATCAAACAATATATATATACATTAAATATATACTGTATATATTTTACTAAACTTAAACTATGTGCTATGGTGTTGCCCATAATATTAGAATATATATAAACTATAACACTCGCTTATAAGTATTCAATAATGATTAATCAATCTTATATCTGTAATTTATATCCAAATCCCTATGCATTCAAAAGATTACTGAATGTTAGTCTCTGCTATGACTAGAGCTGGTCTGAGAGCAGTACAACTGCACTAGGCCCCGAACCTGCATCATTTATGCTTTCTGTGAAAATCAAAAAATAAAAATGTTTTATTACCTCCTAAACATAATTATTTACTTTTTTTTTCTGCCCAAATCCTGTAATTTGAAGGTCCTATCACATCGGTAATACAATTGTAGAAGCATTGGTTGTGCAATTATGTAAAAAAAATTTATCTATGTGCATGCTTAATTATTTCACAATGTTGTCATGTTAATGTGACATCAGCATAGGTCAAGAATGATTCTCTTTATTAGCAATCATCTTTTGAATCAGAATTTGCAAAATATAATTAATTGTGATACTGTTACTAAGGGATTCACAATAAAACATTCAAGGAAATAAAATACATATTTATTGCATTATATGTATTGAGAGAAGTTATAGAAAAGACCAATGAATATAAGTTGCCATTATGCTTTGTATTTGTAGATTATGAAAAGGCATTTGATTCTATAAGCATTTCTTCAGTGAAAGCATTGGATCATCAAGATATAGACCCAGGATATTGTCATATTCTAAAGAATATTTGTAAAAATGCATCAGTAACAATTAGATTACATAATGATACTAGGAATATTAACATTGAGAATGGTATAAGGCAGGGTGACTCCATATCTTCAAAACTTTACAGCAGTGCTGCAAGAAGTATTTTGTGAATTAAAATGGGAAGCTGAAGGAGTAACAGTAAATGGAGATTATTTAAGTCATTTAGATTTTGCAGATGATGTAGTTATTTTTGCAAATAATGCTTTAGTTTCAGGAAATGTTGCAGGAGTTATCAGATGAAAATAGGACTAAAGATAAATTTTAAAAAGACTAAAGAAATGTTCAATGGATTTTCTCAAAAGATGAAAATAAAGATTGATTATAATGAGTTAGAAGCTAACAAGTACAAATACTGTTGTCACATTATTATTACAGATATAATTGATGAAATTAATCATAGAATTAAACTTGGAGTGCTTTCGGTAGAAATGACTTAATACTAAAAGGAAATATACCTATGTGTTTGAAAAAGGTTTTTAATAAAAAAAAATTACCAGTTCTTACATATGGATCTGAGACTTGGACACTTAATAGAATATAGCGACTTCAGACCATTCAAAGAAGTATGAAGAGGTGCATTTTAAAAATAAGAGATTGGAAATGCAATACATGGATAAGATAACAGGTGTTACTGACATCGTTGAAAGAATTAAGATTTAAGTGTAGTCGGACTGGGCATATTTCTAGAAGAGATGATAATAGATGGACAGTTGAAATCTTAAACTGGATTCCAAGAGATTGTATAAGACCCAGAAAGAGACCACATGTGAGATGGATGGATAAAATAAAAAAAATGTGCAGGGTGATGTGGAGGAGAGAGAGGCTAGAGATCAGAGAAGATGGATTGAACTTGGAAAGACCATTCTGCAGTGAAATCATAGTGGTTAATGATGATGTACTTTATTTTCTCAAATATTCATTCAATAAAATCACACAAAACTATGTTTATAAATTATAAATAATCATAATAAGTAATTAATTGTGCACTATAAATATTAATTTTGCTTTGAGTAAACAAAATAAAATGCACAATGCAAATAATTATATTTTATATTCATGAATTTTTTTTTTTAATTATATTTCAAAATAAATAAAAAAATTTAACGAAAAGAATTATTATTGATTTGGTATAATAATTATAAAGCAATATATCTATATCTGCAAATAAGATAATTTTTTAAAACATTTTTATCATTAGTAATAGACCCCCTCCCTTTCCATGAAAACTTTGCTCCAGGCCACACTTTTTCTCAGGCTGATTCTGGCTATGGTTCATATTTAGCTACAGTGGGATATATCTTGATGGTAAATTGATACCTATAATAAAAACTTAAAGATTATTTTCTTAAAGCAAAAAAAGTATCTCAACCCCCCTCCCACCAATGAATAGAAACACTATGATAAATCTACTCCTAGGGTATTTAAACATTATGACTTCCTGAAAGACTAATCATTCACACAATTTTTTTTTGCTTACGTCAAATGGAATATATAATGGCCATGAAATTTGTTTTCTGAGATAAATTTAATGTTTCCAAACAAATTTGTTTTATTTGAATGGAAGGGGGTAGAAATATATCAGTTCTATAACAAGTTCAGCTCAATTTGGATTGCTAATAGCAAATATATAGCTACAGGTTCAGTAACTCAGTCAACTGGGCTTGCTTCTACTTTGATTTATTTTATTACTTCGGAAAATTAATATCTGTTGGTAGCTCATTGGCCCAAAATTTGAACTAATATGTTTGTATTTGTTTACAGAGATGCCCAGCTCATAGCTCATGGGCCACACGTGGCTCATGTAACCTTTTATTGTGACTCATTTTATAAACACTGTGAACTTGATGCAGCTCTATTTTTATAACATTGCAGCACAACCTAGAATTGTTACTGAGAGAAAATCAGTTGACTTATTTCATATTTCTTTACATGAAGCAAATTTTTGAAGTTGAATGGCAGCTGATAGGTTTTGTCCAAGTATAAATATATATGTTTGTGCTATGTATGTTAATGGGTAATATTTTAATACTTACTTTGTAGTTACCCTAATTATATCTGCATATGAACCAGATGGGAAAAATGCATTACACAACTCATTTCCATGAGGAGTGGAAGGAGAAATATTTTTTTATATATAGTTTAAGAACAGATGTGTTTGATTTGTGGTCCAACAGTTGCTGTGCAGAAAAAATGCAACATAGAAAGACACTATGGTACTGAATATCTTAATAGCAATTTAAGAAAATCTAGACTGAAAGAAATACAAACTACATTAGTTGCCCAAACGTTTGATGTTTTCAGGACTGCGAATAAAATGAAAGCTACTACAATTGTGTCTTATAAGATTGCACATATACTTTCAATGCACAAAAAACCTTTTGAGGATGGAATAGTTAAAGAAGTAATGCTTGCTGCATATGAGATATTTCAAGAATTTAAAGCTAAGAATGAAATTATATCAGCTATCCAAGAAAGTTCAATTAGCCGGAAAGTCAATCACTCATATAATGAAACAATGTCTGAAAATATCGCAGCACTAGTAAACGATTCACAAAAATGCATTTTCTTAAGTTTACAGTGTGACAAAACAACAGACATTTGTATTATAGCTCAAATAAATATTTTTATAAGGATTGTCTTTAATGAGTGCTCAATAAAAGAAGATATACTGTCAGTTTTGCATTAAAGGGAAATACCCATGGAGAGTACATGCACCATGTTATTAAAAATGGCATTCAAAAACTTGTGTCCACAAGAACAGATGGTGCGCCTGTCATGATTGGTTCTAGTGTTAGCTTCATTACATTATGTAAGAATGCTGAGTTTGCAACCTTTTTCACCACCACTGCATCATACATCAACAAGTGTTGTGTCCAAAAGTCCTGCATTGTGAACACATGAAAATTATAAAAGATATTCATGCCAGACACTCAGTATGGAGCTTTAATGTTACAGTCTGAAGTTCAATGACTTAGCAAGGGAGAAGTCCTACAACAATGTTTAGAGCTTCTTCCAGGAATAAAACTGGTTTAGCTTTTCTTGGAGACATAATAAAAATGTCTATCCCAATCTTGAACATCAAGTGAAACAAAAAACTATTACTGTATTAAGTGTAAACACATTTAAATCAAAATTATATATTTGGATATCCCAAATAATGTAATGTAATTTTAGTCATTTTCCAAATTTGGAGAACTATGTTAAGAAATATAAGAAAATCGAAGCAGAAAAATATTCTGAAAATCTCACTGAACTTCAAAAAATTTTAAAATTAGATTTCTGATTTTTGTAAAATTCCGCTAATTGCTTCATTCATTTTAAATCCATTTGTTGATAACTAATATTTCTGAAATATCCAACAGATTGCAAGTAATACCATTAATTTAGAAATTGAAATAAATGATTTGCAATCTGATCTACAATTAAAAACAAGAATATTACAAACAGATTTTTGGAGACTTGTGAATGAGAAAAAATATCAAGTCTTAAGGGTTAATGTTTAAACTCCTGTTTTGGGCAACATGTCTTTGTGGCAGTAGTTTTATCAACAATGAAGTTTTTAAAATCAACATTCAGATTAGGACAACAAATGAACATTTGAATGATGCATAACTTTATATACTGATTAAAAATAGAAATTTAGAAGGCGAAAAAAAATATACATGTAAAAAGAAGTTATGTGTTTATGTATAAAATATTTGTATTTTTTTTTTCATGTGTCATAGCATCGGCCAGGAAGCGAACCCGCTAACCCGGGACAACTGCTTGTAAGGCGGCTGTGCTGACCTCTCGACCACCAACGTTTGACAAATATTTGTATTTTTGTTTATTATAAATCCAAAAAGTAATAAAGTGATTAATATCGATATTAGCTATAATATAAACGTCGGAGTATAATAAACTAGTAGAAGACATGCAATCTCATGTTTGGCATTAAAGTATGCTTTACCTGTATTCAATTTGTATTTAAATTTCAACAAATAGTATGAGTATATAATTATATATTTTCTTTGTCATATTACAAATTTTTGTTATTTGGGCATTAAATATATTATTTGTGGCTTGCATAAAATTTTGAAATTGGTTCAATCTAAGTTAAAGGTTGGCTACCACTATCATAGAAGCTGGGAAGTTTGAATACCATATACATGAATATTTAACATATTCGCAAAATTCAATTGCATTTGTGAACACTAATTTATAAATTTTTATTTAGTATTTTAAAAAATGAATTACTGAGGAATTACAAAAAAAAAAAACTATAGGTAGTAAAATTCTAGAACTGATAGGAGATGAGGGGGGCTATTATTGTAAGCACGATAAAGTACTCATTATGTTAATATATATATATTTAGATTAAAAATCTTCAGCTCACACTACTTCAGCGATCCTTACTGAAGAAATATACTATAAGAAAAAAATTTAATGATAGAAAATGAGTACATATGAGTTACAAGAACAGACAATAGTATAAATACATGTCACTAAATAATACCTATAATCACATAATTGATTAACTATTGGTTAAATATCTACACAGGCTTTTTTCCTTGTGTCAAAGCATCGGCCGGGAAGCGAACCCGGGACAGCTGCTTGTAGTGCAGCCGTGCTGAATACCTACACAAGTTTAAAATTATAATTAAAGAAAACACTAACCTAATCATGAAATACTAGATAAAGTGAATACAGCAGGTAAATTGTTAAATTTATGTGATAATTTTTTTTTTTTCGAAAAATTGAAATGCACACTTACCGAGAATAAAATATACATAAGGTCTTTTGTTATTCCGAACCAAGGAATTTTTTTTTTAAAGTTGATTAAATCCGACCCCCCTCCTGACTTATTCTTTTTCTGGATTATAAAATAGGGTTTTTTAAATTTAAATTTTCCATCGTGTTAGAAATAATCCTGTAGTAAAATTTTCCATTTATTAAAAGTGTTAAATACTACGGCAAACAGCTTTCAAATTTACAATCGCTAGTGACGTCAGGGAAATTCCAGTTTTAATTTCCCCTTTTTTTTACTTGCTTGATTATAATGAAGTAGGGAATTTTAAATAAGTATTTCGTCGTAAATAATGAAACTAAACACATAAAAAAACATCAGGTAAGATTTTTTTTTTGTTTAATTATTTATTTTATAATTTTCTTTCTTTTTGAGAAAAATATTAATGTGTTTATTGGTGAAAAATGATATCAAACAATATGAGTGGGGTAAATTGTTAAGCTCGAATTTTTAAATTTATGTACTTGTTATAAGCAACACGTGTGAATTTAAGATTATTTTAAATTAGCATTAAGTCTAGAGCAATTGGATATCATTTTAATATAAATATTTAGCATTTGATCAAGAACTCCCAAAATCAATTTATGCGTAGTCATTTAAATTTATCATTTTAAATTATGTATTACATCACTGGTTCTGTTATTAATAAATGTAATAATAGTTATAAATAACAGTTTTACCACTAACAACAAATAAGCTACCGTATATTATGTTTATGTTAGTCTAATTTTTATGACCAATTATTTTTAGTGCTAATCAGTATATATATATCGTTTATCTTTTAGTTTAGTTGCAAACATGTTAGAAAAATGTAGGTTTAAACATCTTTAAAGTTTTCCATATATATATAAACTAACCTTGAGTCAAAAATGCTTGAACATAGAATATTGGGTCACCAAATATTGTAATAGAATAATAAGAACAGCCTTGTCAGAGTCCTACCTAAAAAAAAAATTATATATATTTATTTTCTAGATAATAAAACAGACTATACTGAATACTTTTTATTCAACATATTGAATTTGTTTTGCGAAAATATAGGTTGTTTTTATGATTTCTTCCATTAATATATACATACATTTTCTATGAAATATTTTTAAATTCAAAATTGATTTTAGTTATTTGATAACTGGGAAACATTATTGTAAATTTTTTATATAATTTAAATCAATTTGAAATAGAAAATGTATAACAAGATATTTATTTACTGAAATAAATAGTTGTAAAAAAAACTTTAACATTTCTTGATGGTAATTATTAATCAATTTTAATTCTGTAACAGACATTAAAATTTTTAGGTCATTTGAATTACCAAAATTCATTTCTTCCCTAAAATTTCGAGTGGCAAATTAACACCATGATCATATATTATCGTTTGATGGTACTTTATTGCTTAGTTTTTCCTATCTTTCAGAAAGAGATCTGATCTACCTTATTTTAATGCCTATTACATTCTTAGTAAATTAACCTTCTTTTGTTGGTTATAAATTAAATAATAAATATAGTATGTAAATGTATATTTAACATGTACTAAATCTTAATCTTTGTTCTTTCTTCCCTTGAATTTTTTTTTTTTTTTTTGAAAAAACAAAACCATTTTCTTATAAGAAATAAACATCTTGCTATCGATTCTTTTATAATTATAAGTAATTACTTGATTTACAAATGATGTACAATATTTTTTTATATGTATTTTCATTGAAAATGCCTTGTGTTGTATGATTCATAACTAAAGATTCTTGGATCCTGGTTCTTTTAATGTTCAAAAGTCACATTTCCTTGAGTGTTTAAACCATTCGGTTATTTTTATTTAATAATGCAAATTGTGCACAAGGAATAACTGCCATCCAAAAGGTACTGACAACAAAGACTAGCTAAACCTAAAAACATATTTGAACATTATACTGCATTGTACTTATTCTTAGAATATTTTAATTTTGTTTTCTTACTTTCTCATGACTCATGAAATAAGATTTGTTACAAAAGTCTTGATAATTTGACAAATTAATGTGAAATGGATAAAAGGAAGTCTACTATATAACTCTCCATCTTTGATTTTATTATTAGTAAATATTTTATGTACACAATGTCCTTTATTAAATTTTATACCTAAAGAAAACTTTAATATGTTAAAGCTTTTTTTACTTCAATTTTTTTTTTGTTTTTGTTTTTTCCTTAATTCTCTTTTTAAAATCCTCTTTTTTTTTTTTTTTTTGCTTCGAATGTTTAATTTCTTTTAACATCTGCCTTTCCATCTCATCATTATTTAATCTTAGGGTTTTTGTTTTCTTATTACATAAACTATAATCTTTTCTTTTATCTGTGGATCATTATCTCAAAAGCCTCAATTTTTTTAAGAATCCATATTTCTGCTCCACATTTTAAATCTAATTTTATAGTAGCCCAGAATTTTTTTTTTCTCTTCATTATGTAATCAAATAGCAAAACTTTTTAAATAATTTATCTCTTCTGTAAGTCTCTTTTTAAAATTAATCTTTATCGTAATCTGACTGGCCTGAAACCACACTAAACCAAGCAATTGCTTGGGATGGCAAAATTTTGAGGGTGGCATTTTGTTTGAATGCAGGTTTTCATCACTGTTTACTTCTAATTTATTTTTTCTAATAATATAGATATCAATATTTAAAACCGTTTATTTTTGAACCATAATAATATATTATCTTTTCAAAACAATCCCATTTAGTTAATTAAATACTGTGCAATGTATTTTTTTTATTTGTCAAAAATAAACTTGTAAATTATTAGTCATAATAGATCAACTCATAATTTTGACAGATAATTATTATTATATTACATTTCAATTTATTTTAGGAAATAAGCAATGATAATTATATTGATGAAGTTTCGTTTTTATAACGAACTGCAATTACAGTACACAGTGACAATACTTCTGTCAGAATTGTTTGATGTTGCTTGGAACAGCAACCAAGCTCAGTTCAGCCCTGGCTGCCATATAAGATATTTTACAGTAATATATAAGCAGAATCTTGGGGAAAAGAATTGGGGAAGCAAGATGCTCAATTTAGGAACTTTGTCATATATATATTATTTCATTATCTTTATTATATTTTTCAGTCTTACACCATCACCTGCAATGTAATGCACTGAAATATCTTTTACTTATTATTTATATTATTTTCTTAACATTTTTTTTACATAAAAATGTTAACAGGATATAGTTCAGATTATTATTATACACATTTAAACATATTTTAAAGCAGATTACTAATCTTTATTATTATTATTATTTTTTTTTTTAAAAAAAAGATCACATGATCACAATTTTCGCATGCCTTTGAGAATAACAGCTCATTCTTCAGTGATTTTCATTCTCTTATCTTTATTCCGATGCTTTTTTTTTTTTTCTATTAATATACTATGAATAAATTGAAATGTATTGTCAATGCAGCAATAATTGTGCAATATCTAAAATAAAATAAAAAAAATTATTGTATCAAGATTAATTTTTATTTTTGATATTTTTTTAAAATCTAGTATTTCATTCAAATGCCCATTTAATGTAAGATAGAGATATATAAGTTAGCGATTCCTGGATTGGAGCAACTTGTCACTTAGGTGTTCAAAAGTCACATAACCTCCTTGGCAACTAACCATTCAATTTTTTTTTAATAAACTTTATTTTATTTTATACATTATTTCATTATTAGCAGTCATAGATAAACAAATATTATATTATTTAAAAAAAAAAGAAGAAGCTAGAATGACAAAAAGAAAAGAAGTCTGGTCATGTGATGACTATTCAAATTATCTAAAATATATCCATGTATAATAACATGCTGGCACCACAATTTGTACATCTGACATTTTGCCCAATTATAGTTCTATTTTATTCTATTGTCAGCTGTATATTCACAATAAAACTTAGTCGCTACTCTGCGTGAAAGTGGTGTAGTGAAAATTATACTGCAGAAATATTCATTAAATGGATAATCTCTAATCTAATAAATGACTAATAAAACTTATTAATATATTTTTATTAAGTGGTTAGTGTCAAAGTTGTGCAGACAGTAAGTTTGGCACATCAATTAAACTAGTAATTGGCTATCTCTATATACTGAACAATGATAAAGATATGTGGATTGTAATCTGGACCTACTGATGAGTATTGATTCCACATAAAATGCACATCTTTTCCACATGACTTTGGTCATATGTTTATGGTTTACTCTCCACAAGGTGTTAAAATCGGATAGAAATCAGTCCCTATTTTGTGTGAGTGGTGCAGTTAAAATTACACTACAGAAATATTATTTATTAAATGGATAATATGTAGTCTTATGAATGACTTACAAATATTATTCATGTTAGTATTATATCTTAAAGATAATCTGTATAAAATAAATGAGATTTATCTCATGAAACCAATATTCAAGTTTTCTATAAAGTATTTTATGTTCCAATCTACTGAAGATATGCTCCTGCTTTGATAAGTTCAGTACCACCATTCCCTAAAAGTTGAAGAACACAATGGTTTTGCACTTGCTATCTATTTTCACAATATTATTAAATGAATAGGTTTTAATGCATTTGTATTACTGTTTATAGCAACTCCATAGTTAGTGTATTTAATTCAAGTAGTTGTATGAAAATAAATTAAATATGCTGTCTTTTTTAATTGGTTAAATTCAGTAGTACAATGTAGAATCTATGTTGAACTTCAATATCCAAATCTGAAATGGTATTAAAATATTAACTCTCAAGCCAAGCTAGCTTGCATTCAAAACATTAACATTCTGAAGATTATTTGAATTGGTAAAAGTAGCACTACTATCAGTGTATTATAAATTTAGAAACCAAAATAATAAAAATTGTCATTAATAACTCCTTTATCAAAAGTATATTGCTTCTTTATCTCTGCTATACCAGAATGAATGCATGCGTAATACCAGTTTAATGCATTATTTGTATTTTTAAATACCCTTATTTAACTTAAAATCTATTTGTTTGTTTTCACATTCTTCTATCAAATAGATTTCCTACAAATTTTGTACATCTGTTAGAAATTGATGTCAATGAAATATTTCAGGGTTGTTCACTCATTTATGTAACCTAAGTCTTTTGATTCAACCAAATTCCAAACGCATTGATGTTAATTCAGAAAGTTTAGGGATGTATATGAGATGGTGGTATTTTTTTTTTTTTAAAAAAGGCTTACACTAAAATAGATTTATCTCATAAGTTCAAATAAAATAAAAACAAACCTTAATTTCTTTTGATTGTAAAAGTTTCTTTTTTAAAAAGTGTTTCTTTCCTACACAAAATAATAGTGAAATCAATTTTTAGTGTGTGAGAATTTATTTTCAATATTAAATAGACTGCAACATTGTTTTTGCTTTTTGTTTTAATTAAAATTGGAATAATTATGAAAAAGATCCTTATTGTACAAAATATTAAAAAAGTTAATATATATAAAAAAAAGTATTTTACAATAATACTTTTATTTACTATGCATTACAAAGCCATAAATAATTGTTTTCTTGAACAATAATTGGGAATTTTATATTTAATTTGAAATGAAAGTGGGGTATCAAGAAATTAATTAATTCTATCACTAAAGTTTAAAAGTAATGATTGAATTAATTTCTGGATATTCCATGCTTTTATTTCAAGTTAAACATAAGAACCCCAATTCTGACTAAAGAAAACCGTTATTTTTAGCTTTTTAATGCACAGTAAATACAAGTTTTTTCTATATTTTGTATATATATTATTTAATTTAAAAAAAAAAAAACATTTTTGGGAATAATTTTCATATTTACATTTATTTCCCTTTTTCTTATTTATTCTTTTTTATTTAATGTTTACTTATTTGTATGTTATTTCGTAATAGAAAACAGATTGACTTAATTAGATAGTATTCAACTTTTCATTAACCTTTGATCATTACAAATGACAGTTCACCAATCCTAAACACTTTAGCATATGTTATTCTATTAAATTAATATTTAGAGCTATACTATAAACTTTAATGCCTCTTTGTCTCAAAATAAGATATTTATATATTTAATTGTACTAAAATATTTGTTAATATTATATGCTAAATTATATTTTGTCAAACAGCATTGCAACATTCTAAATAAAAATACTACAAGAAGTAATCACTGATTTGTGAGATGTAGGATATTGATTAATGTAAAGCTGAATTTTTTAAAAATAAAATAGTATAAATAGTTGATATTCCTAACCTTCAGAAATACTTCAGTGAATTTTAATTAAGGATCTGAAACTTGAACATTTAACAGAAGAACTGTATAGATAGTTCATAAATGTACCTCATATGGAATGATGTATATTTAAAATGACAAGGAGAGATCAAAAGCAAAATATGTAAGTGAAAGAACAGGCAGATATTATTAACATTGTTGAAAGAATTAAGCAAATAATAGACAGCTAAGTTGAACATATTGAAAGACAAGGTCATATAAATAGACAGTAGAAGTCTTTAATTAGATCTCTTAAAGATTTTAAAATATCTAGAAGGAAACCCCATGAAAGATGGATGGATGAAATAAAGAATTTTACTGATGTGATATAGGGAAGACATGATGTAGATCTAAGAAATGAGATTGAATTTGGAGAGACTTGCTTGTTAACAACAATTGTAAGACTTGATAATAAAAATATTAAATTATTTCAATAAAAGTAAATGTTAAACTACAAATATTTATTCACTTAAAATATTTCATACACACAAAAATGTATGATTCTTGGGTGATGATGCTTTTGGTTAATGTTACATGAGAAACATTTATGTTTTAGTTTAAGTATTCATCGTCCAAAAATCAGTATATAATAAGAAACCTAACCATTACATAGATAATTATGAATATGTAGTGTTTGTAAAAATGGCAGACATTTTTGTGCACTCCAGAAAAACTAGAATTTATTCGTAAGGCTGTTTTTAGATCGCGCTCTGATAGCTGAGGAATTTAATTAGTGCATTGACGTAATGGCGATCGACAATTCCTAGAAATATTTGCTAATTACAAATGTTTCTAGATAAGAGACGTTACCTTATTGGTCAGTGCATTGATTGATCGTTGCAGTTGTCAGAGAGCGATAAGAAGACTGGGTAACCATGCAGTGTAACATCGGGAGTAGTAGAGAGCAGTCACGCAGTTCAAAGTTGCAGACCATGCGTTTGGAGAGCATCCGTTTGCAGACCATTCATTGGAGAGCAGTCGGTGCAGACCATTCCTTGGAGAGCATCCGTGGCTGAGCTTCGTTGCAGACCAATTCATTGGAGAGCTTCGTTGCAGACCAATTCGTTTGGAGAGCTTCGTGGCAGACCAATGCATTTGGAGAGCTTCATTAGAAAAGAACAGCGTGGGAATTGTATAACGTTATTTGCTGACCGCACAGTATGACTTGCCGTTATAACCTTGGCACAGTAGTAAGTGTGGATAATACAGAATATATAAACTTTTCAAAAGTAATTAATATTGAGTTATAATTTTGATCAGTGAAATGTAATTTGGACAAATTACAACCATTGAGTATGAAAATACTCAAAAGTATAATAATTATTACTTCATTATTCAGTAATTTGTTAGAATTAGATGGCAGTTCTCTGCTATGAAATCTAGATATATTGATACATTCATCCATTGTGACCATGATTTAAATCCAAACCAGATATAATTCGAAAATTTTTAAGATTCCATATAAGCTAAAAATTGACCTTTCAAGTAGACAGCCTGTATTCAACTAAGGTATTTATTCAGTATTGGATTGAAAGTGTGGTATCTGGATAGTTTTAATTCTAATAAAGTACATTTGAAAAACATGTATTACATTACTAGTTAATACCTGGGCAAGTTCGTAATATTCTCTCCTTCAATTTTTCTATGAGATTATCAGAAAAGCCTTTGCCTAAAGATTATTTAAAAATTATTTTATCTTTACTATTATCTTTCAATATTTTTTTTAACTACTGCATTTTTATATTTTATGATATATATATATGTACACTGCACAATGTATAGGATATAAAAGTAGATAGAGGATAAATATTAATATTTATCTAAAGTGTATGTAATAAATGTGTTAATTCTTCAATTTCAAAAATGTTACATCTTATAATAAAATTCCCATCAATTACATATAAGGAAACCAAATTAAAAAAGAATTGCTGTGAAAATTTAGACAATAGACCATATTTTTCAATAAATATTTCCTTATTTAGTATAAATTTTTTAAAAAATTTCCATTTGGCATTAAAAAGGATATTAAATGGCCAAATTTTACAATCTTGTTTATCTTTTTTTTTTTCCATGTGTCATAGAATCGGCCGGGAAGCGAACCCGCTAACCCGGGACAACTGCTTGTAAGGCAGCTATGCTGACCTCTCGATCACCGCCGCTTGACTAGTTGTTTATTTTTTGTTGTCAGATTTATTTATTTTTTAATTTTTTCTTCCGTTCTAATTTGCAAAAAAAAAAAAAATTTAATGTCCTCTGCTTGTGCTAACAGATATTGTAACGTGATAGTTAATATTTATGATATAGCCTTTATAAATTGTAAGGAGAAAAAACAAGGGGATTGGGGGGGAGGGGATGCAAGCACTGATAAAGTATAGCAACATTGATTTAAGTTACGTTCATCACATTATTGCCTAGTTACCTAAATTGCGTTCTTTAGAATTCTTACTTTTCTAAGGTAAAGTTATAAATATATTATTAGAAATAGCAAATGATATCTGCTTAATACTTTAATTAATTAAAGTACATAAGTCGATTATCTAAGCAGACTCGCACATACGTACGTAAATATATATACAACATTTATCTATAGATTTATAGCAAAAAGAAATTTTGCTATTAATTCAAAGGAGACTTTTTTTTTTACTTATACTTTAATAGATAGCCTGACAATTTGTAATTTTTGCTCCAGATATTTTGGTCGTTAAGGCTGTTACTACTGTAGTACATGAACGTGCGTGTGCTGTGTTCTTGTACCACACATTATTTCAAACATGAATTGAATTTATAAAAGTCACCAAAATTGTAAATACAAATGAAGTGAGAAAATATTATAAAGAATTGATTAAATATTAAGCAGAGAAGCTGATTTTATATTAGATATGTAGCCATATTAATTATTTAACTTATAGGAATATGTCTTGCATTGATATCGAGAGATCAGCGCGACTGCCTTGCACTTGCAGGCAGTTGCCCGGGTTGCGGGTTCGCGTCCCGGCCGATGCTATGACACTTAAAAAATAAAAAAAAAAAACTTATAGGAATATACTAAATGCCTACAATTCGTGGTTGCTGATATTTTGACAAATTTTAAAATCGAAATTAAGAATTTGAACGACAGAAAATGCAGTAAATAATATGTCAAGACAAATTAGAAATTACTCAAATCTACAAGGGGTAGGGGTTAATTGCTTTTTTTTTTTTTAATTTATTGCGTAATTAAAATTAAAGTGGCTATAGTTTTTTTATTTTTTTCCATATGCCCAACTACTTGCTTGCAAGGCAGCTGCGCTGACCTCTTGGTTAACAACGCTTGACAAAGTGGCTATAGTTTAGTTACTTGAAAGACAAATTCTAATCTTTAGAATCTAAAAAAATTTCCCAACTTATCTATTTGAAGTTATTTCCTCTTTATTTAGATAGAATTTTTTTTTTAATGATTCACAAATAATATATATATATTGCAATTGCTTTTCATTCCACATCTCCCTGAAAATCTCTTTAAAACATTTGTTCCTCTAACTTTTGTTTATAATGTATTTTATTCAGCAAACCTGAGAGATAGTACCAGCCATTGTAATAATATTACTATTAACTAATACTGTATACTTTTTAAGAGTTTTCCTAAAACTTAATAATGGGCGTGGATTCTATATTATGTTGCATTTCTACTTTTATGGAATTGTAAATATTTGAAAACCAGGCACTCTTCACAAACCTGGGGCTTAATAGTAAGTATAGGGGATTTGAACTCAGATTTTCAAGCACCCTTCAACTATCCACACTATCTCATACAACTAATACACATGACCACACACATGTAGAAAAGATAAATAATCGTGAATATAGGTATTTCTTTCTAAACCAGCCTCATCAGTTGGTCCAGATTATCATCTCCCACACATATATATATAATCAGTGTTCAGTTTATATTAAAATAGCAAATCATTGAAAATTAAAAATTTTGTCATTAAAGATGAATTATTTAATGTTTAAATGTGTATTTTCATTATGTAAATGGCTGGTTAAAGTTTATCATATATGGAATTTATGAGTCATTGATCTATATAAATATGGCTAACCACAAACTGCCTGCCTAATCTATGCCTATTATAGAGGAATTGAAGGCCTTAATAAAGTCACTAGTGAATCTGTCTTATAATTGGAATCCTTACAGGTTCCTTCATGATACTTTGGTAATAGCTGTTATCAAAAAAATCCATATGCTATATAATTAAAGTTTATGTTTATAATGGAGCTTTATAAAAAAAAATGTTAGAATAAGTTGTTAAATGATTTAAAACCGTAAATGTGATGGTTATTGTTTACAGTACAGAATGTATTAGAGTTATCTGTAACAAATTCATATAATTACAGAGCTGGTATAATGAGTCTAGCTATTATAAAAAGAATTAAGATGGTAAATAATAACAAACTCTTAGACATAGTTGACTGTTTTCTAATTACTCAATAGATGGCAGCATAAATCTTAAGGCATGTAGTCCAAAGATTATGTTGTGGAAATGGGATGGGGCAGAATATGGGAAGATTTAGAGTGGGTACTGGAAAATAAAGTGGCTAACAGGATTATCTGGGCATAGTTGCTGAGATATTCTTGACTTCGTTTAAGGAGAAGCCAAATACATCACATCACATCCATGTTTTCATATAATAAATATGATTTAGCCAGAATTGTATGGAAGGGAATGGCAGTAACAGAGTTAACTTATAGGCAATGTTGTGTTATGTGTTAGTAAAAGAGTGTTAGATTACTTAAAATAAGTACAAAGAGAAGTAGGAAGACATGCTTTAGATGCAGTTGTGCGGAAGACAAAGGAGGCAATTCAAGGAGAAATGGGATGGTCACGTTTTTATTATGAGATATGCAAGAAACAAAATGAAAATGTTCGGTAGATTGCAATTTATGGATAATAGGAGAATAGCCAAAATAGTATTTAGTTGGGTTATGAGTAAATGACAGGTGACAAGATGGGTGAGAAAGGTAGTACAGTATGCAGAAGATTTGGATAAAGACTTTATCAATATACTTATATAAAGGTGGGATGATTGTGTTAAGAGACTTATTGAGTGGTATAGTGGCAAGGAATTGGATAGAAGAATAGATGCATTAATAAAAAATAGGGAGTTGGAGAGATGGAAAACTAGTATGGAGAGTAGAGTTTAAATATATATAGAAGTAAACTGAATATTGGGTGAGAATTAATTTATGATAATAGCAAGGAGAATAGTTTATTATTTAAGACTCAAACAGGATTGTTAGCAATCAGGGAATATACACATAAATGGATAAATATGGGTGATTTAGTCTGCAAGTTATGTAAGGAAGGCATAGAAAATATTAGGCATCTGTTAATTGAATGTAAATACCTACAAGCAGAAAGGGTACAAATAATGACATGGAAGAATAAATATAAACAAAGTGATTATACAGAAATTTGTTTCTTCGTTTTTATGCTGGGTTTGGGAAAAGATAAGGGTGATTTAGATATAAAGGCCATAGAGTTGACAAAAATAATGTTGTGGAAATGGGATGAAGCAGGATAGAGAAGAATATGGGGAAAACTTAAGATAGGGAATGGAAAGGGATAGTAATGTGGCTAACAGGTTTCTCTTGGCATAGTGACTGAGAGATTTCTGACTTAGATAAAGGAGAAGCCATAGTGCATCACAGTCCATTTCATTTAATATTAGAAATGATTTCAAATTTCCTTTTTTTTTTTTCACATGAAAAATGCGTTAAAATTTTACAGATAATAGTTATTTTTTATAATTTTATTTAGTCTTTATAAATAATTTTGATGTATTTACCAAAAATAAATATTTGAAATAAATAAAATTATTTACATTAGTTTGTTAATAGTTTCAGTATTTTGATGTCAGTTCTATTGATAGATTCTATGTAATCACTATTTTAAACTGTCTTTTGTGATTAAACAACATATAAATTACATAAATGAATTTCATAATTTTCTACAAAAAAATTATATTTATGAAAAGTAATATTAACTCTCTATCTTAAATTTTTTTTTTTATTTTTATTATTACATTTAAAGATATTGTTCTACAGTTAATAATCCTTGTTTGTCATTTTCTTAACAAAAAAAGAGAGGATATATTTTAGTTATATTAATCAATTCAAATAACTATCCAATATTGATCAGAATATGGCTATCTAGCAGTTTTTAGCTTGGAGAATAGAACAAGAATAGCAAACTTTTCAAAACCTCACTATCCAGCAGTTGGAAAACATGGTGCCTAATGTTCTCACCTTCACAATTTGTCCGTAAGTATCTGGAGAGATTGTTTTGTCTCATACTGTGAAATTGGGATTTGTAACAAATGGTTACAACTATTACAAAATCAAACTATTATAGGGATCTATATTCTTTGCCATTGACTCAGAACTAATGTTCAAATATTTTAAAAAAATTAAAAAAGCTTTTTGAGATAATTGACTTATAATATTTTGAAATATTTAATAAAATTGAATTAGATAAAGTTAAGTTGGAATACTGTTTACTGTTCAATTAATAAATATCTGAAGAAAATGGATATTCTTAATATAAAAGTAGATTCAGATTTCAATGAAAGCAATATATATATATATATAAAATACATAATATAACTTAAATTCATCCTATTCTTAAAACATATGGATGGAACGATCCCAAGATCCATTTCTGACAAAATCTCTTTTTGCTGGCATATTTTTTCATTATCATAGTTTGATATTTATGCACAGCAAACAACTATAATTTAATTTACCTGTGCAACTTTACATAAATGCACTATTTTTGACAAAAGATTATTTACTAATTATTTCACTAACTTGATCAATAATTCTCTGTCCTGTGGACAGGTTCAGAAGGCATTAATGCAGACAAATCATCCTTTACACCATTCACTTCATTGCCCATAACTTCAACTCCAAATATTTCTTCCAATCTTATTTATCATTTAGAAAGGTCAATCTTCTCCATCCTCTTGTTGTTATCATCCATCTATTCTCTCTGAAACCATTAATTTTTTTTCTTAATATATGTCTAATCCATTTGTTCTTTCTATTTCTAATTTCCTCAATCAATCTTTATTTTATTTATTTAATCTTTCTAAAAACTGCATCATTTGTCATTTTATTCATTCAACTAAATTATTATTTAATTTTCAGCCAAAAAGTAAAGTTTGAACTTAGTTAGAGATTAATATATTACTTACTAATTCCCAACATGAATATTATTCATTCGGCATCTCTCATCCATGATCTAGTTTTACATCATTGTAATTGAGAATTTTCAAGACAGCCTAATTTTGCTTCTTTTTTAAATTAGTTATCTACATAATCTTCACTGGCAACTTAGCTATTGGTTGGAAAATGGGTCTCTGGTTAGAGAATAAAACATGGAAGGAAAACTGCTAAATCCCTCATAACCTAGAGTTGACTAATCTGGTGATTATTGTTTTCTTCACAGTTTGCAGGAGGCTGGAGAGATCTGCCATACAGTGGATGATTTATGGCTGCATATCTTAAGTGAAAATTATTATCATTTAAATATATAAACAGTCTCATAGCATGATGATAAGAACATGATCCAGGTAACCAGCTGTCACTCCTCTGATTTGGTATTATCCAGTTTGGTAATCTGTGGAGATTTGTTTAAGCTCTTTTTTCCCAAATATTTAAAGCATAACAATCCACTATTGATAGTTGGACATCTCAATATTACTAAGTAGGAGCTAAAGGCAGTCGATTATTTCAAACTAATTAGTAATTATAGATGAATTGATCTTGCAACAAAAAGTATTATTATAATATGATATAGACTTCAACATTTGTGGGAAAAGTTTCATACTTCTATAACATTGTTCTCGTGATTAATCTTTATTTGTAGAAGGGTTTACATTTTACTTTCTAACAGAAATTCTACAGACAATCCAACCATTCAAAATCGATCAGAAAATGGCTAACTAGCTATTCTTAGATAATAAATAAATACAAATACAAAAAAATATTAATGATCAGCAGATTAGTCTGGTAAAAAATGTTTTCTCCACTACTTTTCTTTGCAGGAGTCAACCTTTTCATTACTGAGGGAACACTACGAATGTACAAGTCTATCTTAAATTCATCGCAATAATTTTTTTAATATCTTTTATCTCTCTTTCTTTTAATTACCAAGTATATTACAGAACGGTAATCTGATGAATACTTTTTATGTGCCAGATTTGTTCATATTTTCAGTTAATTAAAATATAGTCCAAATCTACGGTGTTTTCATTTGGATACTTTCATGTCCATTTCAGCTCTGGATTTTTTTTCTTCAAATTCCACACTTCCTCTCCAAATCGAAATTTATTCATAATGCTTTCATTTTTCAAATGTTTTCCAATTCTAGCATTAAAATCTCCCATGTTGATTTTAAACTATTTGGTCTGTCAATATATCTGTATAAAATTCCCCTACTTCTTTATCTAATGAAAATTTATTGCCCATAAACCAGAATTATTTATATTTGTTATTTTCCATTAAGTTGAATAAATAATTTTGTCATTATAGTTGATATTACATTCATCCCACAATTTTCTTTTTCCACTTTTTATTTATAAGGAATCTCATTTTATATGTGTTTGTAACATTTGTGTATTTATAGAAAAGTATATGTTTATCTTTCCAATCACTGCTTCACCTTTCAACTTCGCAAACTCATATTAAACAATTTTTATCAATTCTTGATATCTTTCTTTGCTTCAAGGTGATTTACAATTAACTAAATAAAAAGATCAGCATCCAATTTTAACATCTACTTTTAATCAGCAACTTCATGTCTGGCTGATAATTTTACAGTTTCTGAATATGATTTATTTAAATTTGTTCCATTTCTTTAGGGCTTCAAAAAGGAATCAAAGATCTCATTTCAGATAACATACATACATATATGTGTGTGCATCTATTTTCAAAACAAAAGAAAAATGGTATGCATTAAAATACACAATGGATAAAAAGCATATATATGTACTTCCATTGAAAAATCTAAATGAAAAAACTTTATATATATATATATTCAAAAAAAGATTTTAGCATTATTCATCTAAGGAATTTAAGAGTAATATAGTTTTGATATGGTATGATTCCACAAATATTTTGATTCATTATAGAAAAAGATTTTGGATTATTCTGTTATTGCTTTGGCATTGCTAAACCTTTATGATAGATGCGAGATTCTGAATAGTTTTCTCTATTACAGTTGATACATCTCACCAACAGCATTATTATAGGGAAGAAAAATTGTTCTCATTAATAAACATTGGTTGCAAAATGTATATTTTGATAGGTCTTTGAGCTTAGTTAAGTATGATTTGATGTTAATATTGACATTTGTTTTAGTCCACTATTTCAATTAAAGAGTGATAGGATCACATGGATAAGACTTTTAAGAATATTGCTGTTAGTTTTAATAATGTCAAACTCTTTGCATTTTATCAATATTTGGTTTTGCCTTTCTCTATGTCTGAATATAAATGCATAAATATTTATATATCTATATAAACAAAAAAATAATTGTGCGAATATATTTATAATTATTTAAATTATAGATGATCATATATTTATTTGAATATATGTATTTTTAGCAAATTCATCTTTACAAGGTATATAACTTTTTTTAATGCTTGTTGATATAGTTATCTGATATGAGTAATATGTATTAACTTTTCAAAAATATTTGTTTAGTGTACTTAATATTGTAAAATCTGATAAATCTATATTTGTTATTACACTCTCACAAAATCTCATACAAATTATCTTTTAAAGCTAGATATATTTATATTTTGAATTAAATATTTCCATAGATTGTTGTTATGATAAAAATTGACAATGAGATAATATCCATGTAAATAGAAATAACCTTTAATCCTTGATGTTACCAAGAAATTAACAATTGTCAAGTGTTGGTGGCCTAGTGGTTAACATAGCTGCCTTCCAAGCAGCTGGACCAGGTTCGCTTCCCAGTCAATGCATTTGACACATAAAACAAAAGAAATTAACAATTATTATTAATTTTCAATCCCTGAGGCCAAACTAGTTTTTTCATTAAATCTCATAGCTCTTGTTTGAATTTTTTATTGGAAGTAAAAGGGATTTTCTTTTACTTCAAATCCAAGTACTTATATGGATTTAAATCTACAAAGCTATTTTTATAGATGTATGTGAAAGAGTACTATCTTTCATGACATTCTGCAAGTAATATTTTAAACTTCTCCAGAGAGTTGCATATGATGAATTAAATATTTCCAAGGATTGTTATTATAATAAAGAATTAAAATGAGGAGGTAATATCTATATAAATAGAAATAACCTTTAATCTTAGATGTTACCAAGAAATTATTAATTACTACTAATTGACAATCTCTGAGGCCAAACAATTTTTTATTAAATTTTTTCCTTAAAACTATCACCATCATTATTAATAAAAAATGATACTTATTACTTAGCCAGGCTTGGCCACCTGAAGGCATTGTTGCCAATGCAAAACAGCTACAAATGCCATTTACATGGCCTACACTAACAGCTAAGAAAACAGTTGTATTTATCTTAGCCATTGCAGGCTGCTTGATGGCATTGCACAGAAACATTATGGCCTGTTATGTGCTTCATGACACTTTATGCGAATTTGCACAATTCACTGGTCGCTACCGTATTGTCTGACGGTTTTTGGATTTCAAGTGGCCACATGTTTTGATATGTCTGTAGCAGAGTAATTTCATTTCTACTTAAATCATGCAATCTGACTCACTAAGAATTGTCACACTATCCCCACCGTTCTCTACACAACTTGGAATGTGTAAAACATTGGGAAAGGGTAGGGTCAAATATGATTTGGCCAAACTTACACGAAAACTCATACTTTCATGAGAAATTATACGAGACAAATAAAATGACGCACAAATTGTGCTACTTGCCGATGTCAGTCAGGCTCCTGCAACTGAAGGTATTCGATTCCTAAAAATAAAATAATAAAGTTGTAGTAGGAAAAAATAAATGGATCAACAAAACATGTCATTAATAGTAAAAGTTCTTTTTAAAAAGGGCAAAACTAAATCACATAATACAAATCGCCGTATAGCCAAAAAAAAAAGTCGACGTATTTTAAACATGAAAAAAGAAAACAAAAGTTGTACAAGTCAGAAGTTTTGATATTATTGTAATTTTTTTGGTGTGGTGTGTTGAAAGGATACAAAAATGTAATTAATAAGAAAATTTGTTTTTAAAAATGGAAAAATAAACATTGCGTAATACAAATAAAGCCAAAAAAAAAAAAAAGAAAAGATAATGAAAGTTGAAAATATCAAAAGTTTTGATCTTATTTTAATTTTTTTGGGGGGGAGGGAGAGTGGGTTGAGAAATACTTTGTCTTCACTGAAACAAAAGATAGAGGCAAAAGTTATTTTTGGTTTGTTTTTATTTTTAAAAAAAGGTAATAAAAATTGGTTTTAAAAATAAAAGTTTTAGTATATCAGCGATATACAAATAAAAGGAAAAGATATCGCCTTATAGGCCAAAAAAAAGTGGTCGTATTTTTAAACAAAAAAAAAACAACTGAAACTTGAAAAAATCAAAAGTTTTGATCTTACTTTATTTTGGGGTGGGAGTGGGTATTGAGAAATACTTTGTAAAAGTTAGAGCCAAGTTAATTTTTGGTTTTTATTTTTAAAAAAAGGTAATAAAAATTGGTTTTAAAAATAAAAGTTTTAGTATATCAGCAGTATACAAATAAAGGCCAAAAAAAGTCACCATATAGGCAAAATAAAAGTTGCTGTATTTTGAAAAAAAAAAAAAGAAAACTAAAGTTGAAAAAGTCAAAAGTTTTAATCTTATTTTAAAGTTTTGGGAGAAGGGGGGTGGATTGAGAAATACTTTGTAAAAGTTGGAGACAGAAGTTATTTTTGGTTTGTTTTTATTTTCAAAAAAAGGTAATAAAAATTGATTTAAAAAATAAAAGTTAAAGCCAAAAAAAAAATCGCCATATAGCCAAAAAAAAAAACCCCCTAAAAATGAAATATTAAAGATGGAGTAGAAAAAATTAAAGGAATCAAAAAAAGTCTCCATATTTTAAAAATCACAGCCCAGTAATGTTGCATTGTATTGTTTTTGACTGGCAACAATGCCATCAAGTGACCAAGCCCGGCTAAGTAATAAGTACCTAAAAATTAATAACAATAAACTCCTGTTTTTTTTTTAAAATATGGTTCCAAATGATCTTTCATATATAAAAAATCTAATAGAATTACTTTCTTCCTTTTTTAAAAAAAAAACTTGTTTATTCATTTACATGAATCTATTTATATTCTAGTACATTATGCACATGGTTCCAATATTTTAACTACCCCCTTGCAGTCATTATCATGGATCTACAAATATATGTACATTATTTTTATAAATATATATTTATAACTCATAATATATTTCTTTAACATCTATATATAACTTTTCATTATATAAATTTTGCTATTACAGTTACTTACCTCCCTCTATTCATGAAACCTATAATAGCTCTTTTGTTTGTTTTTATTCTTTATTATAATAACAATCCATGGAAATATTTAATTTAACACAACTCTGGAGAAGTTTAAAATATTATTTGCAGAATGTCAAGAAAGATGCTGTTCTTTCACTTTATTACACCTATAAAAATAGCTTTCTGGGTTGAAATCGTATAAGATCTTGGGTTTGAAGTAAAAGAAGATCCCTAACACTTCAACAAAAACTCAAACAAGCTATTATAGGTTTAATGAAAAAAATGGTTTGGTCTCAGGGATTTTAAATTAGTAGTAATTGATAATTTCTTGGTAACATCAAGGGTTAAAGATTATTTCTATTTACATACATATCTCCTCATTTCTATTCTTTATTATAATAATTAATTTATATATATTTTGATCAATAATCATAACAGTTCTGCCAAGTAATATTTCTCATATCCAAATCATCTTAAAAAAGGTATTAATATGCTATTTGATCTTGCTGCACATTTGAAATAAGACCATGGCCGAATTTGTAGCAAGCAATAATGGTTAGTGTAATAGTTTATGCCAGCATAAGTCATAAAACAAATGCCAATATTTTTTTGTCCACAAAAAGTTTTGTCTCTGTAGTTAATATATCTGCTGGCCCATAACTGGGGGTTTGAAACTGGGATAAATATCAATGTTTTTACATTTTCTTCAAACATGATTTTTTTTTTCCAGTTAGACGATATTCAAACCAGGCAAAATGGATATATAGCTATTTTAATTAGAAAGTAAAATGAGTGAGGAAAACGTCCAAATTTTCATTATGTGAAAATTGTCAACCTTCACTATTCCTTTATGGGGGATTATTAGACTTTTTTCCCCTGTGCTTATTTACCTATTTATAATACCATTATGTCTTGAATTTTTTCTACAGTCAATTTGTATTTCAGTTTGAATAATCAAATCTAAATTGTTTTTAACTGTAGGTCGTATTTTTTTTTATGCTACTGTTCCATCATTTTAATTATTTTTTGGTACTCTTTTAATATTCTATAATTATATTGTAATTGTAAATTCACTGTAATTTCTACATTTTGTACAATATCAAAGCTGTTCTAACATATCTAATCTATTCAATAACTTTAAATGTTTTTAATAATAAAGAATAAGTATAAAAATATATATTTTTAGTATATATTTTGATTAGCATTCTATTGTAGCCACTTTAATTCAAGTTCCTTTTTGTAAAAAGGATCATATGTTTGAAATAAGGATATGCTAATAGCTTCTTGTGGTGTGTGATTCTTTCTGGTGCCACTTATTCATGATCTTTTCTATTTCTTTACTGATTATGCATGTTTTTGCTTTTTTATTTAAGTTTCTTCTACTCTCAAACCATAATTGAACTTTTTATATCTTTTTTTTTATCATGTATCAAAGCGTCAGCCGGGAAGCGAACCCGCTAATCCGGGACAACTGCTTGTAAGGCAGCTGTGCTGACCACTCGTCCACCAATGCTTGACAACTTTTTATATCTTTGTTGCTTTCTACTGCAGCTCTGTATAATTCAAAGCTGTAAGTATGCCAGTTATCTAGGTGTTGATCATCTTTTTCATGGGCATGTATATTTACATTACCATTCATCTATAATTTTTAAACAAATTTTTTATGTGTGTGTGGAGTGAAAGTATTATAAAGTCACCATCTTCAAAATTTCATAAACTTATTCTTGATTCATATTACCTATAGAGTGTTTGACATCTCTAAAGCTAGTTCTATAATGTCCACATTACCCAAAACAAGATAAAAAAGTATCTCAAAGGTCCAAATGTGGAAAAAAATGGAAGTATCATCATAAAAAAAAATACATTCCCTCAGATCCAAATTTGAAACTCTGTCTCAAATATTGAAAGACATTTTCCCATACACTAGCTAACAATTTTATCATTTTCTAAAAGTTTTTTCTTTTGTTGTAAAAAATCTTTACCCTTACTTGTTAAGATTATTTTTATTTTCAAAGAAACTTTATTAGTGAAATATATGGTTACAAACTGTGATGTTCAGATGATGATCATGTGTTAGCAAGAGCTTCTTACTTGGGAACTAGATCAGTGTTGACGCTTTTAGCAAATCTAGATGAAGATAAAATTTTTTTATGGTTCCGCAGAGCTAGCGTGGCAGAATTGGGAACTTTAGTCACTGGGAATCTTGAAAAGTTTCCATGTATTCTCATAGATAAACTTAGTAGAGAGAATTTTGTCTTTACTTTGGATTTTTCTGAGGGTTCCAAAGAAAATTGCAAGGGCATTCAGTTGAATTGGGATGTTGAATATCATTTTATATCGGGTGATCCATATTGTACCAATCGGAATGAATGTGGAGATCGAATCTAAACCGCAAAAACAATATCTGCACTACAAGGGCGCCATCTAGGCATTTGAGCCTAGAAAAATTTATAAAGTAGGGAGATACGCGCTGTTAAGATTCCACTTTCTTTAAATATTCCGACCGTTAGCCCAAGTCACTAGCTCAGCGGAGACGCAGAGATAAAAATCTATAAATTTTATATCTTAAATATAAAAGAATAAAAGCCACTGCCAGAAATTAACACATAAAAATATTTATTTACGCATATATAAAATAATATTTAAATTTTGAGGAATAAATTTAACGTTTATAATTTTATATTGATCTTTAATTCTAAATTTAAGTAGATTGCAAATAATGAGTTTACTATTTATTTAGAGGGTCGAGTATGAATGGACTACATAGGTCTGCATTTGAAAAGAAAATATTCTTCCCTGATTTAACCTTAGGCAACAAATTTCGCAATCAACTGGCGCCAATCCATCTGATACATTCATGTATTCAATGTAGCATGATACGACAACACAAAATACTATATTGTCAGGAATATACATCTGAACAATAAGTAGAAATAGAGAAGAGATTGACTCTCCACCAACAGGAATGTGACATCTGTTGGCAAGTAGATCAATAAACAAAAAACTCCATATGAATGGACTGCGGTCTTCTGCCGACTTACAAACCCATCCATAGGCAAACAGAGGGTGTGTGGCGCATATCTATAATCCTGCCCGTAGCGGACCTCATACTACATCTACTAATTACACAAATATATCCAATCCATTAAACCAATTCAACTACGAAATGAATAATCTAAGATTACCCTCCCTTAATATAACTTTACAAACTATATAGCCATTCACGCCCGACTTAATTTTAACATTTAAATACGTTCGCACAGATTTGTTTAAAAATGTTGGGTATAGATCGATTACATAAATTCCACGGTCAAAAACATTTCAAAATAAACATAAACGATCAAAATACAAAATTATTGGTACCGACAATCGCAGAGGGAAACTTATAAGTAACCCAATAGTATTCACCATAAGATACTTGCGTTGTCACCAATAACTTAAAAGACATCCGAATAAATACATTTTAGATACTCACCGTAAGGTATCATTATTTATCGAATGTCTATATATTTTGATCAAATATGAAAACCAAAATATAATTAACTGCAAACGAATCCATGCAAGCGTCTATAAACAACTTAAATTTCATACATTTAAATAATCTTTACAATAAGAAAAAAAAAAAATGGAAATGATGTTTATCATTCGGAAAACATATAAAATTAAACATTATTAATTTGATTTAAAACTTACAAAAGTCAGATAAGAGTCCGTTTTAACATTTCAGTTGGCTTATTTATCAATTTGTAAAACTTGACGAACGTTCTTAATTGATTTTAACAATTGTTCATTTCATATAGCTTATGGCCTCTGCTTTCAATTCCCGCGACGCCTCCGTTGGAAGGTAATGTTCTGGAGATGGCAATAGCTGGTTCAAGGTATCACAGTCTTTTCATTTTTTTTTTTTATATAGAGAGTGTGGTATGTGCGTCATACCACATCTCTCAACACACAACGCTGGAACTGTCCGAAAAAACTATTTCCCTTTTTATATTATCCACAAGGATTCAATGAACAAACGTCATCAATCCATCACTTTCGTTAGGGTCCGAGCCAAGGCCTAGTGCTTCCATTGGTCAAGCTAAAATCTCTTTCTTCTCTTATCTAACTTTTCATCTGACTTTTTAATTAAACAGCTTTTAGATAATTAATAAACAATCATTTCCATTTATAGATTACAGGAATTAATTAATACCTGTTTTTATTTTAACTTACGTTATTTTTTTTATTAAAATATTTTTATTATTTCAATCTTACGTTCAAATACTTTTTTTTTGTTTATGAAAAAAATATTTTTAAAGTTTAGCATCTGTGCGAATGTATATACGTATAACAAACATTTTAATTTTAGCGTTTAGTTTTTTACTTTTATTTGCGAACTTTTAAGTTTTTATTTTAAATTAATGTAACGACATATTTATATATCGTTACAATATGGAATATGTAATGAAGGTCGAGATTCTTATGATGGGAAAATCTCTCTCCTTAATGCAATCTTTAATGGAGGAGATTTTATAATAATCAATTGTGGGCTATGATTTGCTTCACTAGTCTGAAGCCTGTGCAGGTTAATATAATGTGCTCAAAGGTCTCATCCTGTCTGTGGCAGATTGGGCAGGAAGGATCTATGTTGTTCAGGAATCTTTTCTGATGTAAGAACCAGTTGGTGGGCATAGAAAATTTGATAAATTATAAACCAAAATCCACAACGTTCATTATTGTAACAGTCACATTATAATGTAATGGATTTTAAATAGGTCAATTAAGTTTTCTATTTTGTAATGGGCACATACGACGTTACATTATTTTTTTATTATTAAACATGAAAAAATAAAAGTTCGCAAATAAAAACTTCTTTTTTTAAAGAATTAAAAATTGAAAATTAAAAAAATCATCTAAACTCTAATATATATAAAAATCGCACAGATGAGAAATTAAAAAAATATTAAACGAAACTTTATTTAAAAAAAAGAAAAAGTTTTAAAACTAAATTTTCAACAAAAATTTAAAAAGATTTAGAGATAAAAATATATCTTTAAGTTTGGAAAACACATTAATTAATCAAAAAAATGGAAATGATTATTTTAATTAGTCCAAGTGAACTAGCCCTTGGGCATTTAAATGTATAAGCAATGGTCAGATAGGAAAACAAAAACTAATGGCCAATGAAAGAAATCCATCGGAAATCAGACCTCAATGGAAAAATCATCATCATCGATGATGTAATGTCCATTGGATCCTAAAGTTACATATAAAAGAAAAAGTTTGGAAATAAAATGTTTAAGGAGTAAAGGAAATTTAAGAGAAGACGGAGATGTATTAAGTCGGAGAGTTGGAGGTGAAGGGATTGAAAAACGCACTTTCAATTCCTTCAGTTGTTATAAAAAAAAGAAAATGAAACATCGCTTTTCCTAAAAGAGGACCACAGGATCATCGGGGGATTTAACGCTGGATTCCAAATGGCAAGCAATGGATAACTAATGAACATTTCTAAAACCGTAAGCATATTATGAACTTAAATGAATATTAATTTGAAAACACGAAGAACTCTAAAATATAAACTTTTTCCCAATATTTAATTTATAGAAATAGAATCCTATCTGACCAACTTAATTTATTAATAACTGTAATTTAATTTGATGTATATCTTTTTTTTAAAAAATCATTTCCATTTTTTTTTTTTGGTTCTTTTAAGTTTTATTTATGATTCTTGTTTTTCTTTAAACTAAATTATATAAATATTAAACTTAAGTCGGGCGTGAATGGCTATATAGATTTGTAAAGTTATATTAATTAATTAGGGGAGGGTAATCTTAGGTTATTTGTTTCGTAGTTAGATTGGGTCAATGGATTGGATATATTGGTGTAATTAGTAGAAGTAGTATGAGGTTCGCTACGTGCAGAATCGCTGTATACGCCGCACAACTCCTTTTGCCTATGGATGGGATTGTAAGATGGCAAAAGGACCATGGTCCCTTTCTATGGAGTTTTTATTTTATTGTTCTTCTTGCTATACAGACGTAACATTCCTGTATTGGACAAGAGTCAATGTCTTCTCTAACTATACTGTTCAGATGTATATTCCTGACAGTATAGTATATTTGTGCTGTTGTATTTTCATGCTACATTGAATACATCAATGTATCAGATGGATTGACACCGGTTTGACTGCGAACTTTTGGCCTAAGGTTAAATAAGGGATAAAATATTTTCTTTTCAAATGCAATCTATATACTCTATTCATACTCGACACTCTAAATAAAAATGCATTAAATTTAAGTTGGGTATAGACGCTTGCATGGATTCGTTATTGGTGTCTGTGCGGCATCTTATGATGAATGCCATTGGGTTTCTTATAAATTTCCCTCTGCATTTCCATCAATGACTTTATATTTTGATAGTTTATGTTTATTTTGAAATGTTTTTAACCGTGTAATCTATGTAACCGATCTATACTCAACATTAAAAACACATTTTATGAATCCATCTGTGCGAACTTATAAAAATTAAAATCTAAAATAAACGTTAAAAATAATATTAAATGCTAAAGCAAACATACTAAAATAATAATGTTAAATTTTATATATGTGAGCGTAAATAAATGTTTGTGTGTTAATTACTGGCAGTGGTTTATTTTATTCTTTAATATTGAAATACTCTTAGATAAGAATTTATAAAATATAAATCTCTACTTTGCTGAGCTAGTGACAATGGGCTAATGGTCAAATTCAAAATATATAAAATAAATTTTTTTTTTTTAACTTACGTATCTGCCTACTATATAAATTTTCTAGGTTCTGAGTAGCCTAAAAAAAAAAAAACAATTATAATGGTCGGGGTGAAGTGATATTTGAAATCTTATCATATCTGCCATACGAGGGCGCCACTAGGCCATTCGAACCTAGAAAATTTATAGAATAGGCAGATACGTGCTGTTAAAATCACGACCGTCAGCCCAAGTCACTAGCTCATGAAGTAGCAGAGGTTTAAAACATTTATTAAATATATTTTTAATAATAAAGAATAATAAAAGCAATCACTGTCAGTACTAATAACACAAAAAAAATTTATTTACATCTATATAAGTAATAACACACAAACTTAAAAAAAAAAAAAATTTATAACACAAGAACAAATTTATGTTTTATTCTGTTTCATTATTATTTTATTTATTTTTATTTGTTTTAATTTTAATTTTAAATTTTAGAATGTTGAGTATAGATGAGCTACCCAGACGACGCACTTAAAAGATTTTCAAACATTTGATTCCAGGCTAAAAGTCCACAGCCACACCAATGCTTGCCTTCAGATATATATCAGCAACCAATGCAATGTGAACATGTTAGCATAGAATCATGCAGACAGGAATGTGCATCTGAACAGTGTAATATTATTGGAGAAAACATGAGCTTCAACCAGTATAGGAATGTACTTCTATCTGGAGAAGGAATCATGCATATAATAAAAAGAAAACGCTACGTATGGATGGGAGAGCGGTCTTATCTTGCCGACTTCTCAATCCATAGAACTGGAATGGGTCAATGGTGCAGGAAATACATCTGCGTCCATTTCAACGATATGACTACCTCTCTTTGGGGTCATGCATTCAGTTCGACTCGTCGCCCTAGATGCTAACACACTTCACATTACATTGATATAAACATCCATATATCTCTCCACCAGCATTGACACAACTATGAAACAAATAGTCCGAAATCAAAACCCCTTTAAACTAACATATATTTAAACTAGTCTAGCAGCCATCTGTACTCAACTAACATTTAAATCATTTTATTAATTTAATAAAAATAAAATATTTAGTTTACAGTTTTAAAATCATTTTAAAATGACATTATATTTAACTTATTTTCTTTCCAGAAATACTATTTTTAACCTATTTTAAAATTTAATAATGCACAAATAACGATGTGTTTTCTATCTTTAAACACGTTTGCAATAGCAAACACCACCCTATTACAAACAGATCTTTTTAGCATGAATAAACAAAAATAAAATACAATACATTTTTTTAAAGAGATTACGTTGAAAACTTTAGCTAAGAGTTTAAAATCGCAAAGTTTATAGAAAGATAAATTTCAGGTTTGCTCAGAAAAGGAAGTCTTAAATTCATTTTAAAGACACATAAAGTTTGAAGATTTTAAACCTAAGAGGGCCCTTTTCTTGCGGTTGATGACAATTTATGAAGCTTGACGAAGATTTCTGCATACGGTACCAGTGGTTCGATCCTGGGATCCGTGAATAGGCAAGCTGCCTTTGGCCGGCCGCACCGGAGGAAGCACGATGAAGCTAATTACATTTTTTTTTGTGACGGCGATAACTTTTTTTTGTGACGGCGATAACTTTTAAAATTATTTTTACGGATGAATTCAAAACTTTAATTTTCTGATTCTCTCTCTAACTAATTAATTATTGTTTTGGATTTTCCTTTTATAGTCCTCAGGCACCTTATCTCTGGAATGCAGAATTCATCAAACATACTTTATGTCTGTATTTTATTGTTTTATTGGGTTTGTGTCCAAGGTAAGATTTTGGGTTTTCCACTGAGATCTGTGTCTCTATCTCTGGGCGGGAACTCTTATCTATTTTGTAATCACTTTTTTAATTGTCATTTTGCCTTAAGGATCTGTTTGTAATTTTTATTTTTAAGATTAAAACTCTCATTATTTTTAAAATCAAAAGGTTTTTTATTATATTCTATTCAAACACTAGAATCTTTGTTTCATTCTATAATTTTTTTAAAGCTTATTTTAATATTTAAATCAAACATAATAAATTAATAATTCGTTATTTGTGCATTTTGAAAGTTTGTGCATTTAATTCAGTATTAGGTATTTACAAAAAAAGTTAGTATTAAAATTTAAATGTAACTCATATATATATATCCCATTACAATTTGATAGGTTATTTTTGAATTAACTAAAGCATTAAGATATGTTGTGATTATTAATTTGTTCTACAGTTTTGGCTAAAGGCTCATAATTCCTATAGGTTTCCAATTATAGGTTTTGATTACCAATAAATGTTATTTCTAGCAGGTTAGTTCTCCTACTTCTAATAAAAGAAGCCATCACCTTTGACACTATTTGCCTTGAAACATTAAATAGGTCAGGCTTTTTAGACATTAATTATATGTTCTACAACAATTGACCACTTTTAAATTCAGACTGATCCAAAACATTTCTTGTTACAGCCTTATGAAACTAATAGCAACACTTTGTGATAAACTTTTCATAATTTTATGTGCAGAAATAAGATGTTATGTCACTAAGCATTTTCATTTCTGTGTTACATGGTTTCAAGAATATAATATTGCTATAATAGATGTTTCCATTAATTTATCTCGTACTTCTACATATCATCATCATCAACCATTATCAATCCACTGCAGGATGAAGGTCTCTCCAAGTTCAAGCCATCTCCTCCGATCTTTAGCTTTTCTTCTCCACGCCATCCCTGCACACTTTCTTATTTCATCCATCTATCTCACATGTGGTCTCTTTCTGGGTCTTTTACAATCTCTTGAAATCCGGTTTAAAAGTTCAGTTGTCCATCTGTTATCATCTCTTCTAACAATATGTCCAGCCCAACTCCACTTCAGTCTTTTAATTTTTCCAATGAAGTCAGTAACACCTGTTCTCTTACCCATATATTGTTTTCAATCTCTTGTTACTCCCAACATGCATCTCTCCATACTTCTTTGAGTGGTCTGAAGTCTACATATATAAACCATAAATTATTTTCTATAATTGTAATTGGTTTCAATTTTTATTGCAACGTAATTTTTGTTACAGAAATTGTTTTGTTATGAACAATTCCATAATTAATGCAGGGTTTGTTATATCTGAGTATCAAATGTTCTTCAATGCAGTTTTGTGGCATGCTCACTTTTGTTTTATTTTAATTGTAAATAACTTTATTGTATATAGCTTTGAGTATAATTTTAAATAACTTTATCTGGTATTACATAAAAAAATTACCTCAGTTGTTATTTTTATTATTTTTTTGTGGTAAAATAAGTCTTAAGTAAAGTCACTAAGTTAAGGAAGTTATGTAAATTTACTATGAAAAGTAGAACCAACCCTTTTTATGAAATAAAAAAAAAAAATCCAAGTAATAATTATGTATAGATTCTTTCCCCCTCTAGATACAAATTTATTCCTTTATGAATATAAATTCGTTATTAAAACAAAAAAGGTATCTCCAAACCTATTTAGAGTAGTGGGCCACTGTAGTCTTTAAATAAGATTGAAATATTTCTAACCACCAAGTTGCAGATTTAAATTTGATTAAGCAAGATTAAACAAGCCTATATATTTAAGCTGATTATAATTTCACAGTTAATCCATGTAACTATTTTAGATTTTGGTGATATATTATAAAAATATGTGAATACTTTATTTACATTTTGTCCATATTAATCGATCTAGCAGTTTGTTTTTCAATTGGTCTTTTGTATAAATTGTGAGTACATGGTCCGGGGTTAAATCTGCATTTATATATGTAAGTGCAAATAAAAATAATTGTAAAATAATATATGTAATATTTGATAAACAGAGCAAAACTCTCCAATTAATGTGCTAGTATAGGAAATGTGATCATGTGATGCTTAATGGTTTAACACCAATCCTGCCTAATAGGATAGTGGTGGCTATGGTTGTAAAAGAGCCAAAGACACCAAAATGTATGGGTGCTGAACTGAGTTCAGACCCATATGACTATATAAGCTATTGAGCTTAGATTGAAAATATTTTTTGTGTTTTCCAATTTCATTCTCATAGTTTTGTAGTTAAGTAGAGATAAAAGGTGGTTGCTAGAGGGTTGCATTAGATCCTAAGATCTGGATGCAGTGCTCTCAGATCCAAAGCTTCTCACTGACGAAGGCCACAAGCCAGAAACTAGTCTGGGGATATTGGATGAGTAGGCATTAGATAGGGATTTTATGCACAAGCCTTCTGGCATCCATTGATTACTCTATTTAGCACAGGTGGCAATACTGTACGGAGAGTTTTGCTCTGTTTATCAACAATTAATGTACTAGTATAGGAAATGTGATCATGTGAATATATGTAATATATGCAGGATTTGAACTCAGACTTTTACACGACCCACTACTCTCAGTGCCATCTCATATTGCTGACCCACCTGATCACACACATGTTGAAAAGATAAATATGTACGACTGATGATTGCTGGTTTAGCATGAAATATTAATATTGGTGATTATTTATCTTTTCAACATGGGTATGATCAGGTGGGTTAGCAATATGATATGGCACTGAGAATAGTGGGTCATGTGAAAGTCTGAGTTCGAATCCTGCATAAATTCTGAGTATAACACATAGTTTAATAATTTTTGAATAACATTACAAATAATATGCATTTTTTGTAATATGCATAATTTTACCTTTTAAACAATCATTTTAAGGTAGTATTCTTGAATGATAAATCCATAAGTATGCTTATAGTTAACTTAAACATTTAACTCATGATTTCAGCCAATAAATTTTGTGGTTTCTAATAGGTAGTTAACTATTGTCCTACTGCTTGCATTCCAATTTTTGCACAAAGCTTGTTACCGAAGATACTATCACTTATAAATTTCTTACAATCAATCATTACTGTAGAAAATTGATTGCATTAAACATTTTTATTTGTCAACTGATGGTTTGGCACAATTGATAGAGTATCTAATTTGGGATCAGTAGATCCCAGGATCAGTTCTGGTGCTCAAACTTCTTATGAACTCCCAAGCAACCAACCATTAGTCTTTTGCTGCATTGCATGGTTTGTCGTAGTTCATAGAGCTTCTGACTTGGCATTGGGAGATCCCAGAATTAATTCCGGCATTCAAACTTCTTATGAACTCAAAAAAATAAAAATAAAACCATTAACCTTTTTTTAAATCAACTTCATAAAAACCATACAGATCTAAAAGCATGTGTATTAAAAGATATTTGTCGTAAGACATGATTTGGTCAAAGAAAATTGAATTATTTTTTAGATTTTGAATTAACTAAGAATTATAGGCATGATCTTAAAACTTCAAGTTAGTCATAGTTTTGTGGATTTCATACATCGGTATTCAAAAACAAATTTGAAGAACTGTTTTAGATTTCATTTGAATTGTAACAAATACCATTTCATACATATCTGATTTGTTGAACATATTGCCATTTTTTACTAATTTAAAAAAAGTAACAGTTGTTTGTAACTTATATCTCATGATGAACTCCATAAAGTATAATCATTAATACTATATAGGAGTTTAGATAACCCATTTACCATCTGGATTTCTGATTTTAAATACACAACTTTTTCTACACTTTAGTCTAAAGACAGATTAGTGCATAATTCTTTTTTTTCTTTCTATAGTTTCCAATTTTCTATTGTTGATTTATTTTGACTATTATATTGCAATGAGGAAAGTTTTTTTTCTCCGGAAATAGTTTTTTCTTTTGTCACAATCATATCTTCTATATTGCAGATCTGTATATACCAGACAAATTATAATTTGAGTTACTCTTTTATAAATATACATGTATGTATGTATTGCATATATATAATAAATATAGCATTATGTTCAATACTGTATGTAACTTTTGATCTTGACCAACAAATCGAACATCGTTGTTGAACATTTCAGCATCTTCAATTTGTTAGATTGCTCAAACATTGAAAAATGACCATTTGGATTAGCTGCCCTTGATGTACATAATAAGGGTTAGCAAATCTAATAACTTTATACAAGGGTAAATCTGTTACAATCCAGATGTAAATACAGCTTTATTTATATAAATGGCCTAATTCAAACTTTAATAGAAGAGTCCATTATTTATTCATTTTTAATGCCCATGCATGAGTAAGTAATAGACTCTACCATGAATGTTTGAATTAGGCCTTATATAAATGAGGCTGTGGTTACATCTGGCTTGTAATAGTATCACCTTCACTTAAACAAGATACTAGATTGTCTAATCCTTATGTGCATGTAGAGCAGAGTCATTCTTCATTAGCTTAGCAATCTAATAAACTTAAGGTGCTGAAATGTTTACCAACAGCTTTTGGTTCATTAGTCAAGATTGGAGATATATATATAACCAAGTATATAATTAATATATTAAGAAATTATAATGAGAATATTTAAGCTCACTCTATAAGCTTGTTTTGAAAATAAGTTATTAGATGTTATGTTTCATGTCATAATTGCAAATTATGATAATGCAATATTCACAGGATTAGTCTCAATGCAATTTCTTTTATAAGCTGTTTCAATTCCTTAATCCCTTGCGTAAGTTGCCTGCTGATTATATATGATACTGAGATCTTAAATGTCTTCTATTAATAGCTATGAGTTATTATGATTTTTTAGTTACTACTATAATAACTGGAAATCAGAATCTATTGGGGTAAAAAAAAAAAGTAATATAAAGCAGCGCACACCTACGTGTATTGTCTGGTATCATAAAAATTTTGAGAAGATCCCATGTTGGATAATATGCAGTTTTTTTCAAAGATCTTACATCAAATTGTATTTATAGAAAAATAATATTAAGATATATATTTGTATGTGGGAAAACGATTTTTACTATTACTATCCTTATATGCTTATAATAGATTGAAAACAACATATAATGGGTAGTGTAAAATTTTAGTCTGAGTATGGCTGTCACGAGTATAAAAGGATTATGCGCACTGAGCCAGTGCTATTGTTTATTTGTTTTTTCATATGTCAAAGCTTTGGCCAGGAAGCTAGCCCGGGCCAGCTGCTTGGAAGGCAGCTACGCTAAACGCTAGGCCATCAACGCTTGACCAATGCCATTGTTATGAATTGTCTTTTGCTTGTAACATGAAACTGAAACAATAAATTTATGCATAATCTATTTTTTTATTATTTATTTTTCATAAAATTATTTAATTTTCATTTCTAAATAAATAGATGATATTTAAATTCAGATTTCAGTGACTTTTTAGCAGAAAATTAATGAAGCAAAACTGTTGTTGTCAGAGAAAAATGAAAATGCCGCTCCGCAGTCAAACTGTTTCAAAATTTTGTTGATTTTTTAATAGTTATAAGTATTTCTTTATCATATCTATGAAAAATATTAAATTTTGGAAAAATTATTTATTCATTCAATTTGTTGTATTTATTTCTGTTTATTGGTTTTTATTATTTGCAACATTAATATTTTATTATTTATACTTATTTTGTTTGTTGAATTCATGTCTTAAACAAAAATATAAAAATTGGAGAAATAGAAACTAAACAAGAAAAAATTTAAAAAGTAATAATGGTAAAATGAATGGTTTTCTAACAATATATCAAAAGAAACTTATTTATATTTAACAGATTTTGTATACTTTTAGTTTTAGAAGGAACTTTATACAAGGAAAAATATATCTACTGATATTTCAGTTTAAAGGGAAATATATATATACACGGATACATCTGTTATGTTCTTACAAATAATAAAAACACTACAAATAATACTTAAAATAAATGTTAGATATATGTGACATAAATTTTAGTATATTTTACAAATCTATAATTAGTCTATTAAATAATACATATATTACTGATTTCCCACAATTATATTATTACAAAACCCGTAGGCTTACGAAATAAAAATAAACCCGTGGTGGGTTGTACATTACCCTAGTCGGTACGTTTAACCTTCAGCCCCGAGTTGGCTGGGTGGCGTCCACTATTCCTGAGTGAATCTAATTTCACAAAAGTCCTTGCACCCACTCCAGTTCTCAGGAAAAGAATGAATCACTTTTCTCCTTCCAAACTGCATTTTGTTCTCACGCATTCCATTGACTATTGATTAAAAGTTATTTTAATTAATCTATGTTTTCTTATCACCTCAGGAATTCATCATCTTTTAATTAGTCCTTACTTCCATCTTGGATTTTGGTTCTATAATTTGATTTAACATTATTCTGTTTAAATCATAAGTATATTTACAGTTTACACAATTTTAGTCTTTTCCTTCTCACTTCATTTTAATATATTTTCTTCTGCATTAATTTAACACTCGTTTTTAGATAACTATTATATACATTTATTTATGTGCACACATACTTTTCTATGCTTAGAATAATAACTTTTATTGGTTGTTTTACAATAGCGTGTTGAAATTGCTGGAGGGCGGGCTCGGTTTGTAAACAAAGATAAATATAATGTTGCCGGGGCCGAGTTTCTTTTCTTTTTTTTTTTTTTGGTTGGCTTTGGTTTTTTGATTTTTTTTTTGTTTATCACATTTATAAAAGTAATATCAAATCAAATTTTTTGTTTAAACACAACCAAAACAAAAATAAACAAATGCATAAACAAAAAAATTACAAATAAATGAATTTACAAAAAAAAAAGTACTTCATTTTTTTGGCTTTTGATTTTTTTTTTTATTATTTATATTTTCAAAGGGGACGAGGTTTTTTTTTTTACCGTCTACGTATTTTTTTTTTTTTGGTTGTTGTTGTTTATCACATTTAAAATAAAAGTTCAGCAGCTATCAAATCTATTTTGGCTACCCCAAACAACAACAACAACAAAAAAAAAGAAAACGGATCGATTAAAACCAACGATTTTTAAAAAGTAGTTAACCGATTTTTTGTTTGTTTTGATTTAATTCTCATTAAACCCTTTTCTATTTTCGGTTCGGTATTGTACGACAAACAAAAAATCAGCCGATTCAACTACTTCTTCTTTCTTTTTTTCGGTTTGTTTTGTTTTTATTTTGATAAATAAATCTATTGTTTGTTTAATGGTAACATTTACAAGCCAAAGTCCAACTTTGGGAGAGGGGGGGAAAGGGAAGGGTGTTTGCAATTGCTAACAAAATGGAATGCCAACAACTCAAAGATTGACCAAGTTTTGACGGTAATTCCCCCTCAAAAAACATCAATCTATACGGCAATTAAAAGAAATTTTTTGGGCTCTTCAGGCCAAAAAAAAAAAAACACAGCAGGCATGCAGCTTCAAGGTGTTTTGTTTGATAAACCACCGCTGGTTCCTTGTTCTTTCTTTGACATTCGGCAAAACAAGTTGTCCTATTTTTTGCAGCTATTCAGTTCATCAGCTCGCAGTTGTTGTCACACGAAACGTGACTTAGAGCGTGATTTGATGGGAAGCGCGCTTTGAACTACACTTGGCCCATTTTTTCAGCAGGAAATGGGGGCTAGGGAAGCATGAGACTATGCTGATAATTGTTAGTAGACCTTCCTAAAAGATGCGAGATAGAAGGCGAGGTAGTCTTAATGAATATTAAAATAGTTTCGACAATTGTAATTCCAGCCACCCTCAGACAATACTGTAAACAAAAGTGAAATATGATAGCTAGTCCAAAATGCTTAGCCCAAATCTGAGCTGTAAGCTGACACGATAGCTTCTGCGGCAAGATTGGCTAAATGTTCACGTTTCTGTGCATTGGCATAGAAATAAACACAGTCAGCTGGTGCCCTCCTCCATATCAATGGACTATTTCTAGGCTTATGCATTAGAAATAGAATGTTCGATAGCGGCGGAGGGGCCACCTAAACGGCATATTTTTGTGTGCTAGCATAGAAATAACGCCCTCCGGTGGTTTCAACACGCTATTGTAAAATAACCCTTCTATTTTTCCACGATTTTACTTCTAAAGTAATTTTATCAGCAACGATTTACAGATATAACACTCCTCCCCACTTTAGAAGTTTTGATTTTCTGATGTTACAAAATCTTCCAAATACGCTGGTTTTCTTTTAAAACATACTGGTCTCGGTGATTTTTTCCCATCTTGAGGAAAACTGTTATCTATTTCTGTTGTCTCTTCTAAAACCATTTCCTCATGTGCTTTAATATTCGTATTTCTCTCGTTCTGTTTTTTATCTTTTGGTTCGTCTGCTATCTCTATTTGTTGTTGCAAATCATAACTATTTTGTTCACTTTCATACCGTCTTCTCTTCACCTTTAATTATGTAAATTTGCTTTGACAATTTTTTCTCTGTCATACCATTTATCCATTTTTTCCTTAACATGTCTCTGCACATTATGTTATCTCCAATACCAAATTTTTCTATTGTTTCTTCTGGTTCCCATCGTTCGAATTTCTTTGGTTTTAAGAAATCAAGTCCAGTTCTTATTTTTCTTCCAAATAATATTTCCGCAGCAGATTTTCTCGTCGTTGTTGATGGTGTAATGTTTTGATACCACATGAATTCTTTTAAAATCTTCTGTGTATCCCTACTAGTACTCTTTTTCATAAATTGCTTTGCTTGTCACACCGCTCTCTCAGCTAAACCATTCGACTCGGGGTGATACGGCGGTGTCAATATATGTTTTATATTCCATGAGTCCATACACTGTTTAAATTCGTTACTCACAAAACTTGGTCCATTATCTGACACAATCGCCTCCGGGAAACCGTGTGTTAAAAATATTTCCTTTAGTATTTTTATTGTTTCCTCACTACCTGTAAATTTCGCTTGATGGCATTCTATCCATCTAGAAGTTGCATCTATTAATATAAAATGTTTTTTCCTCTATAGGTCCAAAATGGTCAATATGTATACGTTGCCATGGATTTGACGGCTTTGGCCAAGACATATTGTTTTACTGGTAAGGTCCTTTCTGCTTGGCATATCCCGCATTTATTTATAAAGTTCTCAAGATTTACATTAATTTTTGGCCACCACACATAACTTCTGGCTAGAGCCTTTGCTCTCACTATCCCTGGGTGTCCTTGGTGAATTATTTTCAAGACCATCTACCTTCAGGAGGGACCACTATTTGATCTCCCATCACTATACACCTTTTACTGATTGATAGTTTGTCTCTGTTCATCCAGAACGCGGTTGATAACTGTTCCGGTTTCTTTTCTGGTCATCCATTTTTAATCCACTCACACAATATTCTATAACTTTCTTCCTTTTCGGTCCAATCCTTAATGTTTTTACTATTTATTGTTTTAGAATTTAATGTATCGATGTGAAATTCACTTCGACTTCTATTTCACTCTCCTTGTTCTTTTCCGGTACTCTGGATAGAGCATCTGCATGTGCTATACATTTACCTTTTCTGAGTTCTAAGCTGAAATCATAATTATTTAATATATTTACCCATCTGGTCATTCTCGGGCTTAAATGTTCCGGTATAGAGCAATCTTTCCCTATAATGCTTATTAATGGCTTGTGATCCGTTATTATTGTAAAATCTCTTCCATAAATATATTGATGAAATTTTTTAACGGCTCACATTATTGCTAGCGCTTCTTTATCTAGCTGGCTATAATTACGTTCAGCATTTGACAACGTTCTCGATGCGTATGCTATGGGTCTCTCTAAACCATTAATTTTATGAGCTAATACTGCTCCTATTCTGAAATGAGATGTGTCTGTCATTAATACTACTTTATTTAGATCAAAATGCACTAAAAAGAATCTGATGTTAATAATTGTTTAACTGCCCCAAATGCTTGTTCGTGCCTTTCATTCCATGTCCACTTTTGATCTTTCCTCAACAACTCGTACAGTGGTGCTGCTATCATGGCTTTATTTTTTAAAAAAGGTTCAAAAAAATTTACCAGTTCTAAAAAAGCTTGCAGCTGTTTAACACTCTTAGGTGAGTCTATGTTTTTAACTGCACTTATTTTTTCAGGTAAAGGTTTTTTACTCTGTTAGTAATTAAATGCCCAAGAAACTTTATTTCTCACATTTCCCATACATATTTTTTCAAGTTAAGTTTAACCCCTGCATTACATAGCTTTTTACAGACAACTTTAATTTTTTCAGCTAAACTACCCGATGTTGATTCTGCAATTAAAATGTCATTGTAATATGGGTGCACACCTTCAATACCATTTAATATTCTGTTTAACTTTGCTTGGAAAATATTCGGAGCCGATGTTATTCCGAATGGTAAATGGTTGCATTTAAAAAGCCCAAACTGGGTTGTCAACGTTAACGCCTGAGCTGTATTTTCAGTAACTCTTATTTGGTGATAGGCTGCATTCAAATCTAACTTTGCAAAATATTTTGCACTCGATAAGCTACTTAATATTTCTCTAATATTGGGAATGGGATATAAACGCTTCTTTAAATACTTATTCACAGTTGTTCTATAATCTCCGCATATTCTAATTCTACCGTCTGGTTTGTTTAAAATGACCACTGGTGTAGCCTACTCTGACTCTTCTATAGGTGACAAAACCCCCGTTTCAACTAATTTATTAATTTTTTCCTCAGCCATTTTACGTTGCGCGAACGGTATTATCACTTAGATTTAATTCAATCGGTTTTGTATCAATCAACCCCAATTCTTCTGTGAATAATTTTGGGTATTTTACTAACATTTCATTCTCGACTGAAATCTTTTTAACTATTGAAAATTTTATCCCCAACTTATTAAACCAATCACGACCTATTAACGGAGTAATATCTTTTTGTACTACATATACTGAAAGATTGTAATTCCTTTTGCTATGAGTTATTTTTGCATTAACTTTCCCTACTATTTTAATGGGATTTCCATTTACGTCTTTAATTTTTAACGATACTTTTTGTAATTCTATCCCGGGATTATCTATAACTATTTCATTCCACAACTTTTTAGAAATTAACGAAATCCTGGACCCACTACCTATTTCCATTTTAATTTTCTTCTGAAACATTAAAATTTGCAAAAACAACTGATCTTGGTTATTCTTTCCATTATTATTTTTAATACTATTTTTCTTAATTTTAAAATCTTTCCTACTACTCATTGTTTTCTGCGTTTTTTTACATACTTTTGCTATGTGGCCCTTCCCACCGCAATTATAGCATTGTTCCTTTCTAAATCTATATTCTTTTGCCAAATGGCCTTTTTTACCGCAAGCAAAACATTCAACTAGAAACTTATTATCAGTTTTAAAATCTTTTTTTTCATACTTGTTTATTCTATAAATCTCTATTCTACTATTTTCTTCTTTTCTAGAAAATTCTCTTACTTGATCTATTACGGATTCGTATACAATCCCCTTATGGATTGCACTATCTTACATTAATTTTACTTCTGACAATAAAGACTGTCTTAATCTCTCATCGCAAATTCCCCAAAGTAGTTGATCTATTAAGATCTGGTCTACAAAATTGCCATAATCGCAATTTTTAGCTAGCTGACGTAGAGCGATATCATACTCTTTAATGGATTCGTTTCTTTCCTGTTTTTGTTTCCATAGGTTTAATCTGGTCACATATAATGATGGCTTAGGACTGAAATATTCTGTTAACTTATTTACTAACTCGTCGTAACTAATTAAATTTGTTATGTCCTTACAAATAATAAAAACACTACAAATAATACTTAAAATAAATGTTAGATATATTTGACATAAATTTTAGTATATTTTACAGATCCTTCTATTAAATAATACATATATTACTGATTTCCCACAATTATATTATTACAAAATCCGTAGGCTTACGAAATAAAAATAAACCCGTAGTGGGGTGTACATTACTCTAGTCAGTACTTTTAACCTTCAGCCCCGAGTTGGCTGGGTGGCATCCACTATTCCTGAGTGAATCTAATTTCACAAAAGTCCTTGCACCCACTCCGGTTCTCAGGAAAAGAATGAATCACTTTTCTCCTTCCAAACTGCATTTTGTTCTCGCGCATTCCATTGTCTATTAATTAAAAGTTATTTTAATTAATCTATGTTTTCTTATCACCTCAGGAATTCATCATCTTTTAATTAATCCTTACTTCCATCTTGTATTTTGGTTCTATAATTTGATTTAACATTATTCTGTTTAAATCATAAGTTTATTTACAGTTTACACAATTTTAGTCTTTTCCTTCTCACTTCATTTTAATATATTTTCTTCTGCATTAATTTAACACTCGTTTTTAGATATATATACATTTCAATTCTTTCTATTTCTTTATGTGCGCACATACTTTTCTATGCTTAGAATAATAACTTTTATTTTCCCACGATTTTACTTCTAAAGTAATTTTATTGGCAATGATTTACAGATTTAACAACATCAGTTTAAAAAAAATTAATACAAAACTAATCAAAGAATATTAAAAAATGATATATAATTATTAAATGTATAGCATTTTCTAGTCATCATCATGTGTCAACCATTATCGATTCTCTCCAGGATGGTCTCCAAGTTCAATCCAGCTCTGATTTCTAGTCCTTCACTCTTCTTTATTTCATCCATCTATCTCACATATCTTTTTCTAAATGTTTTACAATCTTTTAGCCCGTTTATGATTTCTTGTCCATCTATTATCATCTCCTCTAGCAATATGTCCAGCCCAATTCCACTTTAATCTTTTAATTTTTTCAATGAGGTCCGTAACACCTGTTTGTTCTTTCACCCATGTAGTTTGTTTTCGATCTCTTCTTGTTATTCCTAACATGCATCTTGCCATACTTCATTGAATGGTCTGTTAAATGTCCAAGTCTCAGATCCATAAGTTAGATCTGGTAAAATACATTTATTAAAAAACTTTTCAAATACATAGATATATTTCCTTTTGATATTAAGTTATTTCTACCAAAAGCACTCCAAACAAATCTAATTCTATGATTAATTTCATCCATTATGTTTTCATCTGTAGTAATAATTTGATCAAGATATTTGTAGTTGTTAACTTCTTCTAACTTATCATTATTAATCTTTATTTCCATTTTTTGAGAAAATCCATTGAACATTAATTTAGTCTTTTTAATATTTACCTTTAATTATACTTTCTTACTTTCATCTGGTAACTCTTGCAACATTTCCTGAAGCCCTAAAGCATTATTTTCAAAAACATTTACATCATCTGCAAAATCTAGATGATTCAAATAATTTCCATTTAATTTTACCCCCTTAACTTACCATTTTAATCCACAAAATACTTCTTGCAAAACTGCTGTAAAAAGTTTTGGAAAAGTGGAGTCACTCTATCATACACCTTTTTATGTTAATTTTTTATATCAATAAGTATATATATATAATTATGATCTGGAGAGGCAAGAGTTATAACTATTTTCAAGTTTTTTTTAAAAAAAACCTTATCACATCTAGATAAAGAATGTATTACTATATTTTAGTTACGAAATTTACAATTATTAATACCAATAGCAGTATCATATATTTAATCATATGTTTTAAAAGCATACTCTATCATGGAATACCAAATTATATTATTACATGATCACAATTTCATATGCTTAAACAAGCTTTTAATAACAGTAGCAAACCCTCGGTGTAGTAATGATACCCAGTGCAAACCTTAGTAATCAATGGATGCAAGATTTGTGCATAAAATCTGCATCTTACTCATCCAAAATCCCCAGAATAGTTGCTAGCTTGAGGCTTTCATCAGTGAGAAGCCTTTGATCTGAGAGTACTGCACTTAGACCTTAGGATCTAATGCAACTCTCCAACAGACCTCTTTTATTTATTTAGTTTACTATAAAACTAAGATGAAAACACAGTTTTCAATTCAAGCTCATTCCCTTATATAGACAAATAGATCTGAACTCAATTCATCATCTGTAAATTTTGATGTCTTTGGTTTTTCAAAAATCACAATTACCCTATAGGCAGGATTGGTATAAAAATATCATATGATCACAATCTGGGTTCAGATCATGAATGAACTTGGTTTAAAGACATTATTATGTTGTCATCTTGGGTCCTAGCTTTATAGTTAATTAACTAGGTAAATGATGGCTTCTGGAGAATTGCATTAGATTCTAAGATCTAAAGTGGAGTGCTCTGATATTCAAGGCTCTTCATTGATGAAATCCAGAAGCTAGAAACTAGTCTGGAGATATTAGATAAGTAGTTACTAGATATAGATTTTATGTACAAACCTTCTTGCAACCATTGATTCCTAAGGCTTAACAAATAAATATCAAACTACAATAAAAATATATATGCATACACATACATGGACATTGATGAATTAGAAATTTATGAATCGATTGTAGTTAAGATACTTATATATACACACATTTTTGTTATTTTTTTCAGATGTAGACCAGTTTTGTTATGAATTTCATGTCTGATAAGTCTCATCTGTCGGAGTGTAATCTGGATAGTGATTGGTTATGTCTTCCACCTTATAATTCTATTTTGGACAAAAAAGAATGCAGTGAAAATATTTCAGGATATAAAGATAGTAGTCTAGCTTCATTTTCTATTTTGGATATAAACAAGGTACACTTATTAAATTTTACGTTTGAAATAATATTTACTAAGGCAATAAATTCAAGATGGCTGTTTTAGCAAGTTGGAAAAAAAAAAAAACTAAAATCACTAATACGTTGAATCAGAATAATTCTGTTTTAAAAATGGTTATGTCCTAATTCACAATGTTATTTAAAAACATTTGTAAATAAGTTTATTAGTCAATTTATCAACCTTAATGTTTAATTTTGTTCTATTCCAGCTATTAAACAAAGATAAAGTTATGAAGTTTAATGTTAAAACATAAGTAAAACATACTCCTGCCAAACAAATTTATTTATTTTATGATAATGTTAATAAAAAAATAATAATAAATAAAATATCAAATTTAAAATAATTCTGAATATTTTAGATAATCATATTAATGTTTTCTTTAAGGAAATAAAAAATATTAATGTATATATTTATTCCTTTTATTAAAGAAAAAATTCTTCCAATGTGAAGCAAATACTGGATTAGAAACACTAATATAATTAGATACGTTTTCATTATAAATAAGTGAAAAGAAAGAACAATTATTATTTTTAGCTGATATATTTTTAAAATGAGCAATTAGAAAGTCGCATGTGGAAGAAAATAATCTTTATCTCATTGGTTGAAATCTCTCCAGGAGATTAGATATATTAAACAATTACAAAAAGAATTTTGCCTCTTTCACAAGTTAAACTGTAAGTATTTTGTAGTCCAGAACAAAATATCTAACGCCCATCTCAATAGTGAATAAAATGTTTATTGAAGTGGTGATTTATATTCTATCAAAAACCTGTCAAAGACAGAAAAAAAAGGATTATAAGAAAATTAAATAAAAAGAAAAGTAGGCCACTTTAACAACATATAGAAAGAAGTTAATAAGTAACTGTAATGTATGTTTTTTATTTTTTTATATTTTGATAGCATAACACCTTAAAATAGTATATAAATTAGCTTTTTATTGTTTTGTTGATAATTTTTGTAAGATGATTAGCATATTTCATTTACAGATTTATTTATTTTTTCTTTGTCTTAATACATCTGATTTTTTCCATGTCTAACTTCTTTTATAAATGTGCTTAATAATCTTAACTTCTAACTGGGATCATCACATTAATTAGAGTTTGATAGTATTTTATGTGGGTTGATTTATTTTTTATCATTCTAATCTTTTTAGTAAACATGAAAATAAAAATAACTTCTACAAATCAGGAATATGCTCTTTCCTGTTTAACAGCAGAGTGAACTAGAGCAGTGGTGGTCAACCACCGAGCCACGGACCGGTACCGGGCCACAGAAGTTTTCTGCTGGTCCGCAGCTAGACTGGCAAGAACTTTTCTAATAACAAAATAACACGATTTAAAATTTTTAATTAATATGAACAATTTTTATTTATTTTTTCATCGCATTTTTTCCCCGATTTAAAAAAAAAAAAACAGAACAAAAACAAAATGTAATCAATCATACATAAATTAATTTGTTTTTCTATTTATCACAGATGTTTATGGGGGGGGGAGGTTTTTATTATACAAACTCCAGTTGTCTTTTGATAGCCAATCACGGCTGCTTGTCAGCATTGTTAAAACAATAAAATGTAATGTGACTTTTTTTGATCTCTTAAATTTTTTCTACTCTCTCTTTTAATATTTCATTTTTAGTGTTTTTTTTTTGGCATTAAGTTTTATTTTGAAAATCAATTTTTATTATTTTTAAAAATAAAAACCAAAAAATAAGTTCTGTCTCTAACATTTACAATGTATTTCTCAATATATCCCCACTACCCCAAAATAAAGTAAGATCAAAACTTTTGACTTTTTCAAGCTTCATTTTCTTTTTTTTTATTTGAAAATACGCCCACTTTTTTTTGGCCTATAAGGCAATATTTTTTTTGGCTTTATTTATATACCGCTAAAATACTAAAACTTTTATTTTTAAAACCAATTTCTATTACCTTTTTTTAAAAATAAAAACAAACAAAAAATAACTTTGGTGTCTATCTTTTGTCTCAGTTGATGACAAAGTATTTTTCAATCCCCCCCCCCCCCCAAAAAAAAATAAGATCAAAACATTTGACTTTTTCAACATTCAGGTGAATAACATTTTATTCTTGCATGTTTTAACAATGAAATAATAAATGTAAAATGCAAGCACATTAATGAGAACGATTGTTAGCAGTATGACTGCGCAACTCGAGAAAGAGTGTTCAACATGTGAAGGTAAGCAACACCATTACTATACACATTAACTAGTGTGCTGGTTTGGTCAATTATAACAATTATGCTTATCTAAGACTAAGCAGGTTACATCTTTAAGAAAATTTATCTGTAAACTTTTGCCGGTCCGTGAAATCTTATTCTTATTTTTACCGGGCCACAGGGGTGAAAAGGTTGAAGCCCACTGAACTAGAGTGCAACTATCTGAATACAAAAAAAAAAAAACTCATTTCCTTGCATCTGGAAGAGATCTTCAAAATCACCTGATTCTGATTTAAATTCCAACTTATAAATATGGCAGAGAATAGGATAACAGCTATACCACAAGGTCTTTCTATTCCTAAAATTAGTTTCAACTAGTAGCTTGCAGTAGTTGAAGAATAAAATTAGTTGTTTATAGTCTATTTTTTATGTTATTTACATTTGAAATAACTATTTAGACCACTTGTACACAGTGAGGCATATAAAGTTTATAAACTGCACTGTGTTTGTTAATTTAATTATTGTAATTTCCATCACTATTTCTAGGATTAGTTAACAACCTTCTAAACATTAATTCCTTTCGTTAATCCAACTATTATATGTATATAAAATACAAAGAAAATGCCGTTAATTAAAAAACTATTGTAATAACAATAAATATAATGGTAATAAACTATATATACAGTCTTTCAATGCGCAGAAGTACTTTGGGTTAATTTCTTAACTTGCCTCAACTGCTGTTAAATTAAAAAACAAAATGGAAGCAAATATCATCAACTCAAATCCCATGAATCCTGAATTTTAAGATGGCAAGTTTTAGATTTTTTTTGTTTCCTAATGAAAAATTATATCGATACCGGTGTGATAAATTAAAAAAATATTGAGATATTTACCAAGGAATTGTTTGAAGTTGATTATAAGACAGAACAGATTAACAATACTTTGTCAATTTAAAAAGAGTTATTATAATAGTATAAAAGAGTTGAAGACTGATAGTAAAAAATAGCTATCTATTCCATTTATTTCAAATGCTCAAGTGAAATTTTTTAAGGATATATATATATATATAAATATGTTAATGTTTCATTTTGTATTACAAATAATGTTAATTAATTTGTGAATAATTCTAAAAATGTCATACCTAATAAACAGAAAAGTAATGTTGTGTATCAAAAAAAATTTGTGGATGTATGTTATCATATATAGGTTAATCGAGGTGTAGTATTAAAGAAAAATTAAATGAGCATGAATTGTTGTTATACAAGCATGTGAAAAGTAAAAATAGTAATGATTTAATGAATGCTTCAGTTTTCTTGTATCATGAAAGAACATGTAAATATAAATTTAAGTTTGATATTGAAAGTGTTAAGATTCTTCATGAAGAGAGAAACCATAATAAAAGAAAAAATAAGGAGGCAATTTTCATAAATAGGAGTAAAATGAATATAATTAATAGACAAACTACGAACATTAAAATTTAGGATTCATTGGATTTGAGTTGCTGACAATACAACAGCAGTTGAGCCAGGTTAAGGCAAAAGTACTTCTGTGGATTGAAAGACTGTATATATAGTTTATTACCATTATATTTGTTTTTATTATTATTATATATATAGTAAACAAAACATTGTAATAAATTCTACAATTTTCAAAATATTATTATGTAAATAAATAAAAGCTATTACCAGCTAATGATAAGACTACTATCTTGAATAGCATTTTACAGTTAAAATTTAGAAATTCAAAATCTCATTAAAGCCACACAAAGTTGACATTCCCATATGATTGACCCATTTTTATTTTTAATTTTTCTATCATTTTCATAAAATATGCCTTTTTAGTTTTTCTTTTCATCATATCCAAAGTAAAAATATTGTCAAAACAAAAACTTCCATTACAAATAACTGCCTTACAAGCAGTTGTCCCAGGTTTGCGGGTTCGCTTCCTGGCCGATGCTTTGACACATGAAAAAAAAACTGAATGTTCAGAAAATACAGATTTAATTCTTACCACTGAATAGACTATTTTTTTATACAGAAGCTTACTTTCACAAATGTATATTTTGACTCACCAATATAATATAACCCACATTAGCATATCACTTTATATATAACGTTACACTTGTTGATTTTATCAATAGTATTTTTTCCATTAATAATTAATCTATCAATATTTGATTCTGCGTTAAATGGAACTTTAAAATAAGAAGAAACCATTAATTGAATTTTAACATGCATTCATTATTCATATATTTATAATGAAGTCCATGTTTTCTCTTCAAAACTCATATTTCTTTAGCTATGTGTAAATTTATATTATATGTTTAAAATATATTTCCTATTGAATTCTCCATTCAGTAATTCATTAAGGATAATTTATTATTTTGACATGTACCCAACATATTATTTCTAAATAAAAATGGTCTAAACCCAGCCAATTTGTGTGTAATAAGTAATCTTTGACCTGTCATATGCAATTAGGGTTTTATAAGTATCTTAAATTGATTATATTAGGCTCTCTTTATATGTTTAAATCATGAAATTTTATCTAAGTTATTCTCAAAAGTAACAGTTCATATCAAACCATCAGTTTTATTTAATTTAATTGCAAAATGTTCAACTATAACTGGTGATCCAACAGCAAAAATAACCACATCATTAATGTATCTAAAATAACTTTTAACAGATAACTGAAACTGGAAATCCTATGGGCCAACCTTCTTCCTTTTTATACAATTGATTTTTAGACATTGCTATTAAATTTTGATTAATAAATGTTAATACTTTCTCAATAAACATTTCAATTTATGTATTTTTTATCATATTTTATGAAGAAGTAAGTTTAAATTTGTGTTTAGAAAACACATATTCACATTATTGATCAAAATTTGAGGCTATTAAGTTATTTAAAAGTTGCTTTTGATATTAAAGATAGTTGAAATGGAAGTTGGAATTATGGAAAAGTAGCTTACTGATGTGTGAGTGCGCAGAGATTTATAATATTTAAAGTAATAGCACATTATCGGAGTTCAACTTCCGATCTAATAATTTCTAGAATAATATGTTTGTTTTGTGTGGTTTTATCCTGCTCTGTGTAATGTGGCAGAGAACCCCATTGATAGTATATTTACAATTCAATTTTGGCTGATGATTTAATTTTATAGGGTTGTACTTGATTTATGTAACTAAGTAGACATTTAGCTAACTAAATATGGATTTTAGCAATGTTTATAAATGTTTTTGTATAAACATTGTGTTATTTCTCATTATTAAACAAGGCAAAACTCTCCATACAGTAGTGCCACCCTGTGCCAACCAGAGTAATCAGGGTGACACTACTGTATGGAGAGTTTTGCCTTGTTTAATAACAATTATGTGCTAGTATGAGATAGTGATCATGTGATTTCTCATTATTAATGACTACCTAGCATATGAAGTTAGTGTTATATGTGCTTTATTTAAAATTAGATCACCTCTAGAAATGTGAATATACTCTGACACACATATAAATGTACAAAATGTGTGTGTATATATATATAAAAATAAAAATCATTCAAAGCATACTTAAAATGATAACATTAGAAACTGCTCCAATTTTTTTTTTATCTATACAAAAACTGTTTTCTTTATATAAAATTTGTAGCTAACTTTTATTGTTAATTACTTGTATTTTTTAATGAATTCATTTTTCTTACCACTGTTATGTCATCCAATGTAAATTGTAATAATCAATAAATGTCAAATAGTATATAAAACATCCCTATCCAGTTTATTATATAAGTTTGTGTCACATGTCTTATTATGTTTGGATGATATAATGGTAAAGAAATAAAAATAAAGAAATTGAGTGGGTTTAGGGAAGAAGTGTACTGTTATTATCTTAAATTATAAGTTAGATTAAAAAAATCTTGATAAATATTATTTATTTTTGGAAAATATAAGTACATAGCTGTTTTTTGTTATATAATATACAAAAATGAAAAGCATATTTATTATCAAGCAATAAGAGAAAAATTATTATAACATCTAATACCCAAAGAACAGATATCTACAAATCGCAATACATATATATATATACATTTAAAAAAATAGACTTTATAAAGTAATGCATATAGAAAGTGATTATTATTGTTAATAGGCATTATAATGATTTACCTTTTTATAAATTATTAAATAATTATTTATGAATATTCTCAAAAAAAGGACAGTTTCTCTGCATTTTATATATATATAAATAAATATAATGATAAAAAAAATCAAATCAGATGTCACATGACTTAATTTAATAAAGCTTGTATTTACAAATGTTAGATATAGAGCTCGCAAAATAAGCTCTTAACAAGCTTTGAGAATATCCTCAACCCCAGAAACCGGTCTGGGGTTGAGGATATTCTCAAAGCTTGTTAAGAGCTCTATATATAACATTAATAAATGAATATAGCTAATTTTAGATTAAAATTAGAACTTTCAATTGGGAAAAATAATCTTAATTTGAAATTACTTGAAAGAAATTATTACAGTTCTTATTTTTCCCTTTTGTTCTTTTAATATAGTCAGAAGATGATTTCCAAAAAATTGAAGCAGATATCCAGGATACTCTTTTCCGAAATTTGAATTTGCAAGAAGAACTGTCTTTAATGAAAGATAAACTTCAAAAGTCAGAAGAAAGAGTAAAAGCACTCGAAAATGAATTACTTTGTGAAAGGTAAAGGATATAGATAGATAATTATATGTATCCATGGTTACACACATATTAATATTTATGATACTCAGATAATGTTATTTAATATAGTAGAAGCTTAATCGAAAGACACATCAAAAACATTACTGTTTTATCTGAAGAGATTTTTACAGACACGTCATGATGGATTGTTCAACTCCAAAACAAATATTTCATGATTTTGAAATCTGTATTATCGCTGAATGCATTTTATTCTTAATAACAAAGTCATTTACTAAATTGTATACAGAAGAACTACATAGGATTTAAATTCAGAATAAGCCATCCTGGCATCCTGCCTTAAAATGATGTCTGGGTAATTAACCAACTAAACATTAATGGCAAATGTTTAGCTGGTTAATTACCCAGACATCATTTTAAGGCAAGATGGCTTACGTGCTAAAAATTGTTTAGTCTTTTACTAAATTGTTTACAGAAGGACTGCATAGGATTTAAATTTAGAGTAAGCCATCTTGGAATCCTGCTTTAATAGTGGTAAAATGCAGTATAAAATAAAGATGATTCTTGTGTTATTTGAAGTGTTCTTATGTTCCGTTGCATTTTCAGAAATTTCATGTATAGTGCAAGGAAGAAAAAGGTTATTTTTTTTTTATAAATTTCCTTATTTGTAAAAATATGTGTGTGAAATAGAAATATGTAATGTAGGTGAGCAGATAGATTTTCCAAGTGATGGAAAATTGACGCAATAAAATATGTAGGTTTTAGAAAATTTTAACTAAATTTTTGTCACTAAGATATTTTAAGAGTTTTGAGTAAGTAGTTTTACAATAAAGAAGATGTAATATTATTTAAGAAGCAATATTATGGTAAAATTGGCAGAGAAATAAAAAGTGCAATTGGTTTTAGGAAAATTATTTGTAGAAAGATACTGGAGTAGCTAATTTTACCTTTGTTTCCTGATTTCTAAAAAGTGCTGACCAAATATTTTTGATATTGAGAAATGGGGGTTATGGATAAATAGAAGACAAGTATAAGAAAGAAAATATCACTTCATTAGCAATATATATGCACAAGGCATATAAAGCAAATACATTGCTATTTATATCAGTGGCCCTAACAATTATTTAACTGACATTCATGATTAAACAAGGCAAAACTCTCCATACAGTAGTGCCAACCAGAGTAATCAATGGATGCCAGAAGGCTTGTGCATAAAATCCCTATCTAATGCCTTATTGTGTTTTCAATTTTATTCTTATAGTTTTGTAGTTAAGTAGAGATAAAAGGTGGCTGCTGGAGGGTTGCATTAGATCCTAAGATCTAGGTGCAATGCTTTCAGATCCGAGGCTCCTCACTGACGATGGCCACAAGCCAGAAACCAGTCTGGGGATATTGAATGAGTAGGCATTAGATAGGGATTTTATGCATAAGCCTTCTGGCATCCATTGATTACTGTGGTTGACACAGGGTGGCACTACTGTATGGAGACTTTTGCCTTGTTTAATAACAATTATGGGCTAGTATAAGAGATGGTGATCATGTGACAGTCATGATGTTAAACATAAATATAATGGAAAATAGATGATATGGTACTACTTGCAGATAGCGAGAATGGATTTAACAAAATAGTAACTGTTTAGTTTAGGTTTGTACAATTTTAGATGGAAAATAAATTTCAATAAAATGAAGCTTATAGAAATTAGTGAAAAACTCAAATTTGAAGTTGATATTTCTTTGAAAATCGTAGTTCCGGTAATTTTTTCAAATATCTATAAAAGTGGTTAAATGAAAAGATGAAGTGAAAAAAATTTATTAGAAATTGCTAAGCCAGAACTTTTAGTGAAAAGAAAAATCGTATTTTATGAGCTTTTGAATAAGAATTAAGAAAAGGTTTTCTAAAATGTGTAGGAGTTCACCTTTATATATGGTGAGAAAAGAGATGCAAAAATTTGGAAAATGTAAATTTGTAAGAAAAAAAAAGAATTAATACATTGAGTCGATACCAAAAAGGTCTTTGTTAATATAGTTATAAATTTGATTTGTATTTGTAAGGATTAACTGTTGGAATGAACTGCACAGATTTTTTTTAAAAAATGAAAAAATTAAATTAAGAAAAATAGGATATGCAAGGTCTGCCAATGATAGATAATTGTTGATATCCTAAGTTGCAAATTATGAATTATTTTTACTTCCATATGAATTTATAGAAAATATCAATGAAATGTAAAATTATTTGCTACAGTTTGTGATTCATGGATTGTGATGAATACTCTAATATTTTATAAACGATATAATAATTTCAGAAAATCAGAATAGCCTAAAGTACAGGCATTAACATGAAATCATTTATATGATGCAAAATAATACAGATGTTTAACAGCATTTTAAATATCATTAATATAAAATCAAATTAGTGGTATAATCAATCTTGATATAAACCAATATACCAGTTACTAAAACTTATTTTTTAAATGTTTTATTAATTATCAAAAAAAATATTGGCTCTATTAAATGGTATTATGTAAGTTAATTAATGTATATCCAACTCTGATTTTGTATTCATCTAAGCAGGGAAGCCATTTTTTAAAGTTTGAATTACAGGCTTTCATGCTGGAAAATATTTATATATCAAAATTTTAAACAGTCAGATCGATTTCTTTAAACAATAATACCAGTCTTTTTAAAAATTATGTGGAAGAAGCTTGTAAAGATGAGCTGAAGAATTTACATCTTATATCTCAAAAATAAATTTCTTAATTATAAATAAATAATGGGATGATTATAGTCATGTGATGCTTAAGCACCGAAGTAGCAGATTGAGCATTGAAGAATTTCTGAGTTAATCTGAAACAAGATTTTTTTATGTTACCCAGCTGATCACCAATCTTAGAATCTATAGCTGTGAATTCATTATTCAACTATTATGCTAAATCACACAGAGCATTGTATAACAGTGAAAATTTATGAAGCTCAACTCTTTTTGACCCCAATCGACCCTAGCATATATCTAAGATTGTGTATTTATATGTTTTATTCAAATTGAACTGACAATTGTTACAAGATAAGTTAATCTCTTCCGAACTATCAGTTCTTTATTAATTATTTGTAATTGGCTAATTAGCAATAATAGCTATAGCTGCATATTTCTGTTGAACATTTAATTACCATTAAACATTACATGATCACCATTTCTTATGCTTGTTCATAACTCTTATTAAAACAGGCAAAACTCTCCATACAGTAGTGCCACTCATTGCAAGTCAGAATAATCAATGGATGCCAGAAGGCTTGTGCATAAAATCCCTATCCAGTGCCTAGTCATCCAATATCCCCAGACTAGTTTCTAGCTTGTGGCTTTCGTCAGTGAGCTCTCAGATACAAGGCTCTTCACTGACAAAAGCCACAAGCTAGAAACTAGTCTGGTGGTAGTGGATGAGTAGGCATTAGATAGGGATTTTATGCACAAGCCTTCTGGCATCCATTGATTTCTCTGGCTTTCACTGAGTGGCACTACTGTATGGAGAGTTTTGCCTGTTTTTTAACATTTAATTACATTTGTAATAAAAATGTTATTACTTTTGTTAGAACTTTATTAAATTAACGGTGAGGACAGATTGTCTCTATAATATATTAATATTAATTACTCCGTTTAAAGTTAATTAAGCTCCTGGAGGTACACATATATTATAATTGTTTTCATTTTTTAAGAACCTCAATGCAGTACATAGAATTCTGAGTATTCAAGTCAAAGCTATCAGATTTTATTTCTGTTTAGCGTAAAAGCAATATCTGCAGAGAGTCTAGGTGTGTCTCTTTGGAAGATATTTTTATGTCAATTTCCTTCTAGTGCCCAGCGATTGTTGGACTGATTTTCAATAGAAAAAGTATTGTTAAGAAATTATTGAGTTTCACAGCTTGTAAAAAGGAGAAAAATAATTTTTTATTTTATAAATATTTGTAAAATATCTAATTGTAGTATTAACTTATAAAAATAGAAAAAATAGGCAATACATAATAAAATCTATATCTATTTTTTATCTTTTCTCCTCTATCTACTGTTCATAAAAAGAAGCTATATCTTTTATTTTTATTCCTTTGGTGCTTTGGATGTAGTGGAATGAAAGATCCAACAATCAAAGGTTAACTCTGCTACTTCGGATTCTTGAATGTCACACGACCTTTTTAGTGGCTAACCGTTTGATTATTTTTTAACGATTTTCTTTTACTTTTTGTCTATTTCTTTTGCCTAGCTCTTTATTGGCTCATTAATAATATATGTACTGGTAGCAGCATTTTAGTTGTGATGTTTACAACAGTTTATACTGGTCATATCAATGGCAGTACATCACTTCAAATTTTGATAAAAGAAACCATAAGCTACTTCTATATACTATGTCATAAATTTATGATAACTGACAGTTAATATCCACTTAAAAACCATGTGTTATTGATATTAATATAACTTTTATGAACTAAAGAAAACCAGTTGTTTGGATTAAGAAACATGTTTTTGTGTTTATTTTTTTAATATACTATATGTAATGAAATTCCAGCTAGGAAATTTAATAATCATGTTTCTAAATACATTTTTGATATGAATTATATACAAAGGAAAAGAACTGTTTATATTTTGATATTAAAAAAGATCATATGTAAAATTTGTTTATGTTTTAGTAATATAATATGGTTAGATTTTACCAATCCTCTCATTAAAGTTAACTGTGTAAGAGTGCCACTTAATTCTTCTCATTGTATTCATAGTTTAATGACAGTATTTGTGATATAATTATCACTAAATTTATTCTATAAATAAATGATTATATGATGTAAAAGGCTATAATAAATCCACATGATAGAGTTGTACTAATTTTTAGAATGTAATAAATGATAAAACAAGGTTTTCTACTCTAACGCCATTTATAGTAAGTGTTAACCTGATGTTAGTGTATTTAACCCTCTTCCCAACTGTTTTCAGTCCAGCTTTGTCTTCCAAGTCTCATTGATAAAGGTAAAGCCAGGAACAAGTTTGGGGTGGGATTTTAATGCATCAATATCTGATAATTAATGATTATTCAAGCTTACTATAGATGGCACTAGAATAATATGAGTTGGAGAGATGAGTGAATTGTTGTATAATTTACTATTTTTTCATAAAATGCAATATTCTTTATGATAATTTGCAGCACTGAAAATATTCAGTCTATGTAAGAGAATTGCACTTATTTTTACTGTAGACATTCCATGTTTTTGAAAAGCTTAATGATCAACTAAGTCAAATGCTTTGATTTAATCACTGTAATTAAACTCAAATATTTATTTTTTAAATTAATACTTTGATTAAGTATCTTTTATTAATAAAATAAAATAAAAAATAGATTGAACAAGTAAAGATTTTCAAAAGTTCTAAGTGGAATGTTTTACAAAAGAAAAAAAAATATTGCATTTATTTAAATGTTATTGTGATCATAGTAAACAGTGTTTTTTATATGCTTATTTTATTTTTAGGTCAAGTATTTGTACATCCGTGTGTCCATGTAATTTCTTATTATCAAAATCTTGCACTTCAGAAAGTTATTTAAACTTGATAAAAAGTTTACGGGGTCATCACTTTCAGCAAATACAGCAAAAAGATTTCAAACTTAAAAATTGTTTACATCGATATCAAAATCCTGAAAATAACGAAGTCACAAATGCGGTAAGATATGACTAATATAAATTTACTTAAGTACATCAGCAATGCACTTAATTATTGTGTCTCACTAAACTGGTTTATGTTGTATCTATTAAAATTATAGCACAATTAATTATTTCAAAACATATAACACACAATCTTGCTTCAAAAACATAAATTTGAATTCGACTGTCATCTACAAAGAAAAATTGATATGAATAAAGAACAGAATATATATACCACAGTATAAGATTCTTTGACTAGAGAAAGAAATTTGGTAATAAGTGAAAGACCAAATTCCTAATGATCACCCTATATGATTATTCATATAGTAAACAAATATGGATGGGCTACTTATCAGCACACATCATCTAGCATGATTAATTTGTTGCGTTTTTACTACCGAATTTACGAGTAAGAAACACTATGGTCTTTCTTTTCAAATTGCTTGATAGTGCTTAAATGAAATAGCAGTTGAATTTTTTTGAAGGAAAAATGAATGTGCAAATGGTATACAAAACTAAATTTGAGTCCCTTATTCTCAGGAAATTATAAAGTCACCAGCCGAGGCAGTAGTTGATGTGTGGACAGTAGTAAGTATCCCCTGTTTTCAGACTCGGGTTGTTATTTGATGAAGACCTTTTATTTAGATACTTACAACTGCAGATAACTTGCAAGTAAAGAAAGATTGCACATATCAGAAAAAGAATTATTTAATATTAAATAACATTCAAAGATCAGCCTTTCAAGCTAATTGTGCATGCGTCTTCTGTGAGTGTTAAATAATAAATGAATACTTCACTCCACAATACAAGATATAATATTTATGCAGGAATAAAAGGAATCCTCTTACTCCTACAACTCAAATTCTTTTATATGAGCAAATCTGAAGTACTGTTTAGTAAAGCATGAGAGTAGAATTCTCACTTTAAATTACTATCTACGATGTTGTAATGAATGACGTCGGTGAAATTGTCTAGAATTTACTAGACGTCACTCTAAGTGAAACTTAATTATAAGTAAATAAGCATTTATTTTTATATGACGCTATATTTGTATATTGTTGGATTTTGTGAAGTTAAAAGAAAAGATGAAGTAACAATTTATTTAAAAAGTAGGCATATATTTTACCCTTATTATTGTTCCACCATTAAAAAAAGGCACAAATTTTTATGTGAACACTAAAAATGTATGTAGAAGTGGCAAACTTTCTTTTGTTTGCTATCAGTGATGCTTTCAGATAAAGAATGTGTGTTTAAGTGTTTGTATTGTGTCTTATTATGTAGTGTTAGACAATATTTTATTTAGTATTGATACACAATTTTAGATCTAATCCAGTAGGATTTATTGAAAGATTGTAATAACTCTTAAAATCAGTTGGTTTTACCCTACTCCAGATCCATCTATTGTTACTAAGCTTGACTAATCAATGGACATTGGGTGGTGTAGTTGTAATGGGAATGTTGTAGCAATACTATTTGTTCATTTGTTACTTAAGCTTTCAGGCAAATAATTCTAGAATAGAATGAAAATAGCATACGAGAAAATCTTGTGATATTGTGTGTGTATTTAAATATTTATTACATATGAATATATGCATAACTTATATATGAACAGCACTTAGAAAGTTCTTTCCTCAGAAATATTTTATGATGCTTGCACACATAGGCACACATATATATTTAAATTAAAGAATGCATAAACCTAGATGAAGCTCATGTAATAATAGAGTACAACCAGCTGCAGCAGTTTCAATTGCGCTACCTATATTTAAACACATGCACATTAGATATGAATTTCATTTAGCTTTGTGCAGTCTTTAATTTATTCTTATATAGTTACATTATGATTTTTTCAAAGTATAAATGGTTATTTATTAATTAACTTTGTATTTGGAACATGTTATATATTTGTTCAATAGCTGTTAAGATCTTAGCTTATTTAAATTTGTGCTTGTGTTTAAAAAGTCTTGAAGACATTTATAGTTAACAACTTGCATCCTGTTAAGAAGGATTTTGTTCTATTCTAAGGTGCATGATTCAGACTTGGATTTTTAATCACAGATGACACTAGTGATAAAGAATTTATGTCAGTATACTTATACAAAAGGTGGGATGATTGTGTTAGGAGAATTGTTGAGTGTTTTAGTGTTAAGGAATGGGATAGAAGAATAGATGCATTAATGAAGAATAGGGAGTTAGAGAGATGGAGAGTTAGTATGGAAAGTAAAAAGAGTTTAAATATTTATAGAAGTAAGCAGAATATTGAGTGCGAGTTAATTTATGATAATAGCAAGGAAAGTAGCTTACTGTTTAAGGCTCGAACGGGATCTTTAGCAACAAGAGAATATACATGTAAATGGAGAAATATGGGTGATTTAGTCTGCAAGCTGTGTAAGGAAGGTATAGAAAATATTAGGCATCTGTTAATTGAATGTAAATGCCTGAAAGCAGAAAGGATTCAAATTGTGAAATTGTGGAAGAATAAATATGAACAAAGTGATTATACAAAAAGTGGCTTAATGGTTTTTATGCAGGGTTTGGGGAAAGATAATGGGGTTTTAGATCTAAAGACCATGGAGTTGATAAAGATTATGTTGTGGAAATGGGATGGAACAGGATAGAAAAGAATATGGGAAAACTTGGGTGGAGATTGGAAAGGGGTTCAAAGTGGCTAACAGGTTTCTCTGGGCATAGTTACTGAGATATTCATGACTCCATATAAAGAGAAGTCACAGTGCATCACATCACATATTCTATTAACATATATTGCCATGAATGTTTTCACTTGTAAGAGATGTCACCTTTCAATTTGTTTTTCAAGTGCATTGATAAATAAAATTACTGTCTGTAAAATAAGGTAGGAGACAATGGATGTACATAATGATTATTAAGCAATTTATTCTGAAAAAAGTTATATCTAAAGTAGCTATTCATGATTTAGATATTTTGATAACATTAGTTTTTTTTTTTTTAGTAGTATTGTCCGCCATTAATAAACAATATTATTTAAATATTAGCAAATAATTTTGGAAATTGTGAACTACAATAGTTATATGAACCCGTTCAAAAGCATTCAACTGTTTAATATTATCTGGTATAAATGGTCTTCTGTTTATCCTAATATATATATATAGGACCCCCCCCCCCCCAAAAAAAAAAAAAAAAAACCTATTTAACTAATACATATTATAGATATATAAATGTACAACTATCTGTTCAAATGTTATTTAATTCCTTAGTTGTCCTTAATTAATTTTCATTTTTTAATCTATCATTTAATTTCTAAAATGATTAATAGTACTATTATATATATTGATCTTTAGGGAACTGATCCCAGTGTTTTACAAACAAAAATTTCTGAATTAAAACTATTAAATGAACATTTGAAAAAACAAGTAAGTTTTTACTAATATATATGTATGTAATGATAAATTATATTTTGATATTAGAATAAATATAATGTCATGTGGAATTTACTAAGTCTTTTTAAAATAATAATTGAACTGCCCTCTAGCTGCCATGTTCTGTAACTTTTTTCATATTGTAAAAGGTTATTGAACATGGCGGCTAAAGGGCAGTTCTATAATTATTTAAAATAGACTTGATAAATTCTACATATCATCACATTTATTCAATATATGTATATATTCAATAATATTTTTGTGAAAGTTTAAGATGATGGCATTTTAGTATTATTTATATGTTGAACTATTTCCATCCTATAATATTAAATATTGAATGTTTTGAGAAAAAATTTAAAGTGTATTTAAACTTTTCAGGTTTTGCTCACTTGATCAGTGATATTATTAGCATGGAAATTGAACTTTGACCTTAAAATTCAATATTTACAAATCTAAAGATCCAGATTTGGTTACTGATCAGGCTAGCAACACCTGAAGAAGAAAGGATAATAATAACAGTCAAAAGTGTTATATACTAACTTGTGTGCTATTAATAACAGTTGAATGTATTAGAAATTTTAAATAAAGTTTAAAATTTTTCTGAAGACGTTCAATATTTAATTTTGAGGTGATGGAAATAATCCAATATTATAATTAATAAAATATTCAATGAGTTTTTGGTCAGTAGTTATTTTAAATGTACTCCCTTCTATGTAGGATAAAGTATAAGATTTTAAATATTTAGAAAATATATATTGAAGACTGTATTGTCTTCAAATTAAGAATTATAATTTATGATAAAAATAATTTATATCCACAAAGACTGACTTTAAATCTTGTAAATGTAATTTAGAATAAACAACATATATATATTAAATTGAGATGAAAATAATTACAACTCCCATAGGGCTATGATTAATCCATATTCAAACATCAAAAAGTATGAAAAGAAATGGAATGATATTACCCATCTTTTTAACTTTAATAGTATTTAAGCTTAATTTATATACATGCAGATGTATTGTTTTAGGTGATGATGTATGATTTAGTATTTTATAGCATTACGAAGAGAGATTTATTTTGAGTATAAAAAGCAAATAATATTAAGAATATTTTATTTTGTTTATGCAAAAAATAAAGCAAATTTTTAACAGCTGCTTTCCAAATTTTGGTTATGATCTGTTGTAAATGGTATCTTATCATATGATTCACTCTAAATACAAACTTCATAAAAGTTTGCAAACTGAGATTAGTTAAAATACAACTGTGATCATAAGCTTCAAAAAGTATGCATTACTATCACTGAAATCAAAATAATTTGTAAGACCCACCCACACATCTTTTTTATAGATGTAAATCAGAATATTGGGAGAATGTAGTTCATCAGGTGGTTATTATATGTTAAGAAAATACAATTGGGTAATAAATGGAACTATTACTTTGACAACAATTGCTAATATTATATTGGTTTGGTAAGCGTGAGGGTTTGTGATATAATTTAAATATAATAACTATTTAGATTTTGGCACTTAAGGTTTTATTATGTATATACTATAATCAATTTTATTTTTTTTATAAATTTTATCATGACTATATTCATATAAAGAAGGTATTATTTATTTTATTTGATAGCATCAAATTAAATTTAAAATCGTTAATGCATGAGTTGTCTTTTTTTTTATGTAGAAGAACATTCATATAAATCTGAATTAAACATGTACACAACAGTCAATTATTGTCCTAATTTTTAGAGTTATAAATTATAATGTGATATGATGTGATGTATTTTGGCTTCTCCTTAAATGAAAGTCAAGAATATCTCAGCAATTATGCCCAGATAAACCTGTTAGCCACTTTATTTTCCATTCCCCACTCTAAGTCTTACCATATTCTGCCCCATTCCATTTCCACAACATAATCTTTGTCAACTCTATGACCTTTATATCTAAATCCCCCTTATCTTTTCGCAAACCCAGCATAAAAACCAATAACTCACTTTCTGTATAATCACTTTGTTCATATCTATTCTCCCATAACTTCATTATCTGTACCCTTTCTGCTTTCAAGCATTTACATTTAATCAACAGATGCCTAATATTTTCTATACCTTCCTTACACAATTTGCACACTAAATCACCCATAGTTTTCCATTTACATGTATATTCTCTTGTTGCTAAAGATCCCATTTAAGCCTTAAACAACAAACTACTTTCCTTACTATTATCATAAATTAACTCGCATCCAATATTCCATTTACTTCTATATATATTCAAACTCTTCTTACTCTCCATACTAGTTCTCCATCTCTCCAACTCCCTATTTTTTATTAGTGCTTCTATTCTTTTATCCCATTCCTTACCACTATAACACTCAACAATCCTCCTAACACAATCATCCCACCTTTTATACAAGTATATATAAATTCTTTATCCAAATCTTTTGCATACCACATTACCTTTCTCACCCATCTTGTTACCTGCCCTTTACTCATAATGCAATTAAACACTATTTTGGCTATTCTTTTACTATCCATAAACTGCAACCTACCAAACATTTTCATTTTACTTTTTGCATCTCTCATATAAAAACTTGACCATCTCATTTCTCTTTGAATTGCCTCCTTTGCTGTCCACATCCTTGCATCTAATGCATGTCTTCCTACTTCCCTTTGTACTTTCTCTAAATAATCTAAAACCCTTTTACTAACACATAATGCATCATTACCATATGTTAACCCTGCTATTGCAACATGTGATGTGATGTATTATGGCTTCTTAAACGAAGTCAAGAATATCTCAGCAATTATGCCCAGATAAACCTGTTAGCCACTTTATTTTCCATTCCCCACTCTAAATTTTTCCATATTCTGCTCCATCCCATTTCCACAACATAATCTTTGTCAACTCTGTAACCTTTATATCTAAATCCCCTTTATCTTTTCCCAAATCCAGCATAAAAACCAATAATTCACTTTCTGTATAATCACTTTTTTCATATTTATTCTTCCATAGCTTCTTTATATGTACCCTTTCTGTTTTCAAGCATTTACATTCAATTAACAAATGCCTAATATTTTCTATTCCTTCCTTACATAATTTACAATTTTTTTTCCCATTTATATGTATATTCTCTTGTAGCTAAAGATCCCGTTCGAGCCTTAAATAATAAACTACTTTCCTTATTATTATCATATATTAACTCACACCTAATATTCTGTTTATTTCTATATATATTTAAACTCTTTTTACTCTCCATACTATTTCTCCATTTCTCTAACTCCCTATTCTTTATTAATAAATCTATTCTTTTATCCCATTCCTTACTACTACAACACTCAACAATCCTCTTAACACAATCATTTGTACAAATATACTGATATAAATTCTTTATGAATCAGAGCATGAAGTGCCCTCTAGTGAGAAACATTGTAAAATATAATAAACAAGTTTTGTATAAAAAAAAAATGCTGGAAAAATATTTTTTTAATATATATTTAAAAATGTTTTAAATGTTTTCATTTCTGTCCCCCCCCCCCCAATATGTATTAAAATAAAAATAATATGAATTCCTTTTCAAAATCATTTATCCAGTTTGATTTTAAGATCATTAAATTTACTAAAAAATCTTTAGATATTTAAAAGTCATTTGAAAAATCATTTTATTAGAAATTTGGTTCATTTTGAAAATGCCAGCAAAAATAATTGCACATACTAATGAACCATTTTTGAATTACATTTCCGAATTGATTAATATTTTTACATGATAAACAATTTGCTCTCTTATAATTAGTAATTTACTAATTATTTTACCATACTATCATCTCCATTTAATTTGTATCAAATGTATTAACTTTCAAATATCTAATAATTCTAATCCCATAAATTTTTTTTACACAAGATTGATTTAACCATATAGTATTTTTACAATTGATCATTAATGATCTTAATCTTATAAATTCATTAAAAGCATTATAGTATAGTGCTTTAGTGAACCCATCTTAAATAACCTAAACTGGAGTTTGAATCATGGCAAAAATCAAAAATTTATTTTTCCATTAGCTGTGAATTTTTAAACAAATCTAGAATATTTTTTTTAGCTAATCCATAGTTAATCCAGTTACCTATTCAATTGTTGGTCAGCAAATGTATGTTTTTGCTCAAGAGTAACAATCCCAGGTTAATCTCAGTTGGTGTAATAACTGTCCTTAATGATGCAATTTTTACTCACTGTTAAAATGTACTTTTATGAGTATAATTCTGCGGTTTATTTTCTATCTTTATAATTGTAGAAACATATGTATTAAATCAATATATGTCACAAAATTCAAATTTATTTGAAAATATAACTAAAAGAAATTAATTATAATCATATGTTTTTTTTATCAGGTTATTTATTTATGCTTGTTTTATACATTTCATTCTCTTTCTTTTTTTTTTAGATAAAAAGTCAATCTAAAAACTTTGTTATAGAGCATGAAAAGAGGATGCAAGCCCAAAAACATTTAGAGCAGTTGAATATTAAATTCAAAGAATTACAAAATGAAAATATTATTTTAAAGCATCAGGTAAAAATCCTTGCCATAACATATATATATAGAAAATAATAATAGAAACATTTTCAATAGGATTAATTTAATTCACTTCAAAATAGAAATAATCTTAGAATAAATTCAAGAAGAAACAAAACTAAATTGATACATATATAGTTTCTTTGTACCTACTAGATAGGGACTTCAAAAGTTAAATTTAGCTAAAAAAATTTTTTTAAATTTTATGTAGTCAATCTGTTGAGGGTTCCACAATTTAATAGAGCTACAGATTCTCTAAAGTTTAAGTATAGTCATGCAAACAATTTTCAATAATTTTATAAAAGGCAGTAGTAATTCTATTTAGATGGTAATAAACCTATCAATGATATTAAGTGCAAGGAGATCTCTTTCATTCCAGCCACAAGACAAAGCCTGAGAAAATAAAAATGACTGTCTTATTTTCAAATCCAAATGCACTTATATAGGCCACTCTTAAAAAATTCAATGATTATTAAAAGGAATTATTAATATGAAAAGAAGTAGAAAGAAAATGTTTACTTTACATTCATAAAAAATAGAACATTTATACTTATTTAAAAGAAAAAGTTAAGAAAAATACAGGAAGTGGAAAAAAATAGCTTTGTAAGATGTGTGGAACTTTAATACATATATGAAGGTGATTTATTACAAATAAGATAAACTGATGCATTTAGCCATTTTTTTTTAATGTGATACTAAATGATTACTATAATAAAAAGTACTTTTCCTATCGTCATCATCACGTAAGTCTGTTTAATAAGTTAATATGTTTGTGAACGAAATTCATCAATTAAATAAAAAAGTAACATTTGAACAGCTAAAGAAAGAATATTTTGATTTTATATGATTGTTACGTATTAAAAAATTACAAATCTTATATAATCAGTATCAGTATAGGTATTTTTCAGGATTGGGGTAAGCTTTCTAAAATATAATACACATGATTGACATTATTATTTGATTCTTATTGTAAAAAAATCTTACAAAGTTTCATAGAATCAAGCATTGGTGGCCTAGTGGTTAGCATAGTTGCCTTTCATGCAGCTGGCCCGTGTTCGCTTCCCAGTCAATGAATTTGACATGAAAAAAAAAGTTTCATAGAGTTTATTTTAAAATTTTGAAACTTCGTTTATAAAGAAAGAGTTTCATGATTATGGTATGTTCTGCAAGTTTTTCAGTACAAGTGCATCACTAACACTCGTAGTTCTTAGGCTTTCCCAGATTATTAATTTTACTAGATTGAGTAATTCAACTCACCTTTCCTTATTATAAATCTCTCATATCTTGAAAGCATCAATTTGCTGCTGTAAAACTAAATATAACTAATATAAATATGTATTAATTTCAATATGCATTTAATATTCATATTTCATTTTTAAAAAAAGGAATAAAAATTTACTGATTAGTTTCTCCATTTCATTTTTTAAAAAAAAGGAATAAAAATTTATTGATTAGTTTCTCCATTTCATTTTTTTTAAAAAAAGGAATAAAAATTTACTGGTTAGTTTCTCCATCTTTTTTTTTTTAACAAATCTATTTTTAAAAACTGTTGCAACCTGATTTAAAGACATTTTCTTTCCTGCCTAATTATTTCAATGTTTTATTTTTCTAAATTCTGAAATTTTGTTTTTAGCTAGCTAAAAAATAAAAATTACAAAAATAATAATGTCCATCTAACATATATGTAAAAGTGCTTACAGCTAATTGGTTAGCATAAGTAAATCGTATAGCCTCAGTCAAAGCTCAGAATAAATGAATAGAATATCATTAATCTATTGTCATAGCAACACTCAGATAATAAATGGATTGTTGCCTTGACAACAGATTGGTGATATTTTTTTGATTTATTTTAAGCTTTGGCTGAACTGATGTAATATATATATACAGTATTTATCTTAAGCTTATTAATTTATTGAAGTTTAATGTATATAGTAATTTTATTTGATTATGTTTATTGTAATGTATATATTCTAAGTTGAATTAAAAAATATTTAAATAAATTCTAATTTGCTAAAATAATAATCTAGTGCTCATAAAAATTTAAAGAGATTCCTCATAACCCTTTTCAGTTAGTAATAGTTATTGAATCATCATCATCAATAGTATTCTGGCAAATGGACAGATCCACAAATTTTATCAATTCATCTATTTTTTCATTCCATTTTCTTTCTTACCCAGCTCTTCATGTCCACATAACTCTTCTTATCTCATATCATCCAACAATGTCAATCTCTTATGTCCTTTCTTCTTACTTCCACTCATTATTCCCTCCCAAACAATATTAACATGTGTCCTATCTAGTTTCTCTCTCTGATTTTCTCAGTCAATCATCTTTTTTCATTTACTCTTTTCAAAACTTTTTCATTTATTATTTTATTCATCCAGCTGATTTTTTCCATTCTTCTCCATGTCCACATCTCAAAGATTTCCAATCGGTTCCTAATTTTATTACTTATTGAATCGTAAGGAATCAAATTATTATTTTTCAACTAAACATTCATTATTGTTAGAAAATGGGTATTGGGCTATACTTAACTGGTTATTCATGTAAGAAAGAAAAGCTAAATGCCTTTGCTGATCAATAGTTTATGCAAAACAATTTTATAGATCATAAAATCTGATAGATAAGACTGGCAGTATACACACAGCCTTTGTTTAAAAAAACAAGAAAACCGCTGATGTGGAATTTTAACAAGTATGAATCAGTTATGAAAACAAGCAAAACTCTCCATATAGTAGTGCCACTCAGTCAGTGCAAGCTATAGTAATCAATGGATGCCAGAAGGCTTGTGCATAAAATCCCCATCTATTGCCTACTCGTCCAATATCCCCTGACTAGTTTCTGGCTTGTGGCCTTTGTCAGTGAGGAGCCTTAGATCTGAGAGCACTGCACCTAGATCTTAGGATCTAATGCAACCCTCCAGCAGCCACCTTTTACCTCTAAACCATGAGAATAAAATTGAAAACACAATAATATTTTCAATCCAAGCTTATTAGCTTATATAGTCATATAGCTCTGAACTCAGTTCAGTACCCATACATTTTGGTGTCTTTGGTTCTTTAATAACCATAGCCACCACTATCCTATTCATTTCTTCAACAAAAATTATGAGATTTTTTTTTAATTAAATACATCAGATAAATTTTTTTTAACCTAATTTATATATTTATTATTATTATTATAATTATTTTTTAAATTTTGATTTTATAATATTTTCTCATATATATGATATTTTTATTAGATTTCATGTCTTCATCAAGATTTTGTTACAGAAAGACAAATTAAAAGTTGTTTAAAAGCCAATTTAGATTACCAGGTATAGTATATAAATATATAATTAATAACACTTGCGTTTGAAAATATGAAATAAGCAAAATGAATTTTCAGTACTTCCTATGTACATCTCATTTTAATATCATTAACTATTTCTGAAAATGGGCATGGGTTAAAATTTCTAGCACGTCTTTAAGAGACTTAATTGTAGTTGGAATACAGTAAGTTTATTCTATATTGGGAAACGGTTAATGAAATTCAAATAAGTTCTGCATGAGAAGAAACACTAAAATTCATTCTTTTTACTACCATATCTATAAAATGATAAGTGAAATGAAAATAGAACCAAATGATATGTTGGCTAAAAATTCCGTATGCAAACTGTTACTATGTAACTAAAATGGGCACCCTTATTAAAAAAATTTGTTAAAAATTTGGCAGAAAAAAGCATCCGTACTAAAAATGCAGTATTCTGAAAAAATATTAATAATTATTTACTTAACAATAAATTTGATCTGCACAACTAAATATACATTACAGGAAAAAAATTATGTTTTATGAAATAGTTATGGATTTATTTAATGCGAGGAGAAATAGAACTTGAATTTCTTCTCGTGGACAATCGATACTTTATTAGGATCATTTTTGGCAACTTTTTTATAAGATATATAATTTTAGAATTAAGTGTGGGTAAAATAAAACCTTTAAACAGAGACATGGATTTTGTAATGAAAGACAGTAACTTATTTAGCAGTAAATTTGCTTCTGGTCCAAAAATAAAAGAATAAAATCGTAGTCAGTGTTGGTGTTTTTTTCTCTTTAGGAAAAAAGAATGACAGAATTTAGTCAGCACCGAAGGCATAGGGGGCAGATACATAAATTTATAGCCAATAGTCTACACTAGTATAGATTTTGGTAAAATAGCCATTAATAATTTTAAATGTGTGTGAGTTAGAACATAATAAGGCTCTGCATAGTTTGGTTGCAAAGTCAGATTCCGAAGTTCAAATTCCATGGATCACATGTTTGGTGCTCAACCTTTTTATAAACTTTAGAACAATAAAACATTTGATTATTTTTTCTGCATGAGCTAATGGTTTCTGAATTGCGGCTCAGCTTTATTACTTCCATTCTCAAACTTCTTACTAATTCCAGAACAAAATCTTACGGTAGTGCCATCAAATGCAAGCTTTCATAATTAATGGATGTAGGAAGGTTTGTGCGTAAAATCCCTATCTAGTATCTACTCATCCAACATCCCCAGACTAGTTTATAACTTGTGGTTTTCATCAGTGAGGAGCCTTGGATTTGAGAGCACTGCACATAGATCTTAGGATCTAATGCAGTCCTCTAGCAGCCACCCTTTACCTATTTGGCTATTTTGGCTTGCACTTGGTGGCACTATTGTATGGAGAGTTTGGTACTCTTATTAACAACATGTGTAAGCATATGAAATGGTGATCATGTGCTGTTTGATGTTTTGAAATGGAATATTCTAATTAAATCCTAAATAAATAATTAATGGCTAATTGCTTAGGAAGTCATGTGACATTCAAGTACTAGAAAAGTTAAGCTGAACTTCCATCGATATCTTCACCTCTTAAGTTCATAATTTCAGCACCGTGCACAATTATACAGGCCAAAATTAAATACTGAAAAATGCTACATATTTAAAAATTTATTATAATTTTGATCATCCATAGGGAAACTTCACCTCAGCATCAAAGAATGTGAAAGAGAAAGTTTGAAATAAAAATAACTGCATTAGGAAAGATACACAGATTTACACTCACTGAATCATCGATGAAAATTAATAGAAATGTGAAACGATGATTACTATATCTATTCCCTTTGAAAAGTAAATGTCATTTGCATTTTGATTTTATCTCAATTTTGAATTTGATTTCTAAAAGGGAAATTGCCAGTACTAACCCTAAATTTAGACTTAGAATGATCAGTTAAACATGAAATAGGATAACCAGAATATATGTTACTATATGTTGTTAAATTAGGTAAATTAGATGATATCAGTAATGCACATTCATGAGTTACTTGATGAATCTAAGGACTCAAACCAGTACTCTTAGACTGGCCCCTCATATTTTTTGAATGGCTATTAATAATAATATTCATTAATAGTTATATATTAATTTCTCCATGGTTTCAATTCGATATTAACTTATTCAATCATTACATTTTAGTCTATATTTAAGTATAAAGCAAGATTATTTACTGTCTTGGAAAATACCTTTAGGTTATCAATGGTTATGCCAGATTGGTACCATCACGGATCATTATCATAATGTAGCTATTCGTAATTAAATATGATGTTTTCATTTCTGAAGAAATAAAAGGACCGAAAAAAGATAAAAAATATATCTTATAGTATGCTGTCTTTTAGCTTCTTCTGCAAAAAACCTTTTACTGAAAAACTTCAACATTTTGTTTAATTCATTGCAGTTTATCATCAGCCATATCGTTCCTATGTACAGTTTTAGAATGTCCGTAAAATAATTTACAATATAAATAGATTTCTTATTTCATTATAAAATGTCCATTCAAGGAAGGTTGTTTTTAATCAATTACTTCAGATGTTCAATCCAATGAAGATATATATCTTCTTACATTAGTTGATTCAAAATCATCATATTCAGCGAACTGAATAGAATTCAATAAATTAAGCAAAATCAAAGCCCTATATATAAGTTATTGAATTGAATTATGTATTTCACTATAGTTCCCTCATTAGTTGACTGAATTAATTCAAGTATCTTCAGCTTTTGATTCTGCAATTCTTACACTGGGCTAACCTGTTTAGAGTAATTTTAAAATATATATATTAGTTCCATATTATTGTCATTTAGCAATTGCAAGTATTCTGAAAAATGCTATATTAAGTGAAAGTTTAACAACTATTAAATCAAAATATGATTGCAATTACTAATTGTGGTAGTTTTGAAAATTAGGCTCACCGAAACTCTCTTCCTGCTTTCATATTTACAATGTTAGTTATCTATAATAATAAAAAATATCTCATCATGTAAACATGTGGATACTCTTACACATTTGTTACATATCTTTTGACTATATATATACAGTATGTGAGTTAAAAGTACTTATATGATTTGCCACTACTATCTGCAAATTTTAGTATCTGTGTTGGAATAAGATATTGAATACAGGGAGACTAGTGTAATCTAAATTTTTTTAATTTTATTTTAATACTGTTTAACAATATTTTTTTCTAATATTAATTAATTTACTTTTTTAAAAAAAAAAAAATAGGAGCAGTACAAATGTTCATGCCAAAAATCACCAGATTTTCATAATACAAAGTTTAGTACCAGCAATAGGGTGAATGATGTGTTAATAGCTCGTGGAGCTGAGGAATTAAGCCCTTCTTGTCCTTCTCACTACTGTCTCACAAATCCTGTATTTATAGATCCTAATTTAAGGTCACCATCATGGCTAATAACCAGCTGTGATCAAAAAAATGTAAGTATTATTATTTATTTGAATTAATATTTGTGACGTGTAAAGAATAATATATATGATGATTATATTTCTATTATTAGGTCTAAATTATAAACAAATTGAGAGAAATTTTGTTTTTCATATATTTTATTAAATAATAGTTACAAATAAATGTATTTTAAAATACTGTGTTCATTTGATTTTGAATGTATTTAAAGAAATTTCATTAAATAAATATTTTAGCATATACATATATATGTATCAAACTATACTATTTCAATTATATGCTAACAAAAAAAAATTGAAATAAATTTTATGAATTTCGGTATGGCAGTAGCCATCTTTTTTTTTTTTGCTAAATATAATGTTCTCAAATCTCAAGACGTTTTTGTCATGATTTAAGCAGAACCATTAGTGTTGTTATAAACATATGTACACAATTTTTTTCTTCACAGGAGTTTTTGTTTTTTCAAAAAGTTTTATATACAATACATACTAACATATCTTTAGTTAAAATGAACGATAAATCCAGAAGATAATCATAAAGAATTTTCATTAAATGAGAGAAAAAAATATTGATTTAATAAGGAAAAGTAAGAAGTCATCTTGTGAAATTGGCCAAATCTTTCAAGTAAATGAGTCATCGATTAGAGAAATTATAAAAATAAGCAGATTCATGTCATTGTCACTTGTGCCCCTGAAATTAGCTAAAGTTGAACAATATTAAAGGATACTTTTTGCGTTAAAATGGGAAGAGCCTTAAATCTATGCTTAAATGGTATGAATCATAAGAATCTTCTGAGTCGTCTATTGCATCAGAAAGTCTTAAATCTCTATGAATAATTCAACCATCACTGCAAACAGGCGATTCTTGTATAGATTCCAAAATTGTTAGTCTTAAAAATATTAAAATAACCGTTGAAACTGCATCCACCAATCACAAAGCTTACTGCTATGTTTCATTACAATTTAAAAAAATTATTGAAGAAAAATGTCCATAACAGGTTTTAATTGTAATGCAATAGAATTGTCCATCATTGAACACACATGTCGTAATGTGTATATATGTAAATGTGCTTTCACAATTATAATTTTTTAAAAATTTTGTATATATTATAATCTTAATTTATAAATGCATACTATACTGTACGCTTATAATACAATAAACAATATTTATTGTATTATAATCAAGGCTTGTCAAGAAAACACTTGTCATGTTTCTAACAAGAAAGACTCGTGATGCTTTTGTTCTTTTGCTGGAAGTTTTCAGAAGTGAAGACTAATAAATTGTCCATGGTGTCTCATACCTGTTGGAGAGCAGTCCATTCATATAGGTTTAATATATCAATGTTGATGTGATAATAACAACTGTCCAAATCCTCATTCCGAAATTAAATGATTTTCTTTCAATTAATAATAAATTTTTTTGCAGCCATAGTAATGACTTTACTTGTAATTGTTTTCCCATTATCTTTTCTCTATTACATTTAGTATCATAACAATTTCAAACTATTATTACTTTCCTGGTTTTTTTTATTATTTTTCTTTTTCTTTCAACGTTTCTAATGGCTAGCATTCTTCTTTCGAACTATAAAAAACAATATACACCTGGGTCTCATTTTATGCGGATTATTTTAATGCGATTTTGAAATTATGCGATTCATATTTCTTCTTAATATCCTTCATATTTCACTATATTTATTAGATATCAAGAAATTTAAATTATTAATAACTTATTTTGACTTGAAATACTTTTTTTTTCTTTCAAAAATATAATGTTATATTAGCAGCTTACATTAATATGGCCATATGCTGTATTTAGAATCTTAGCTTCTATGTAAATAACCTACTTTTAATAATGAGTAAATAATAGATTTATACATACATATAAAAATATAGCAATAAATATTTCAAAAATTTTAAACTTTTAAAACGTATTTTGTTAGATATTAACAGAAATAAATATTTTTTTAGATTTTTAAAATAAATAATAACAAAGATTTTATTGATTTTATAAACTGAAAATAATTTTTCGAATGATAATGTCTAATCTTTGTGTTTTGATTGCGATCTAATTTTTTTAATATAGAAACAGCACAAGATTGGAAGTGGCGCTAGTTGTACAACATGTCACGAATCTGATTTCTTACTAGTTCACAAACGAACGCATATTGTAAAATAGCAGTAATGATTAAAATATGTATGAAAAAATGTAAAATTAAATACTGTAGTTAATAAAAAAAGTAAAAAAAGTTTGTCTTATATTAATTTTTTTCATATATTTGAAATTTTTTATTAGTCATACTTTATTTCCTTACTTTTTTAATGCGAATTTTAAAGTAATTTTTCCTTGTTGCTTTGCTTTTATGCCAATTTCTGAAAATTATGGGAACCTATCCCCCATTTTTCAAGGTAAGTTACGTTTATTTTTGTGCAATTTCTTTTGTGCACGTTTTCTGAGTAACCTATCTTATCTACTGCATAAAACGAGATCCAGGTGTATTATTTTAGTGTTTTTGTAATATACATATTAAAAAAATTCTTTAAGTAACACATTTATATATAATTAAAATTACCCCAAATCTAAAACTCAACCAGATTAGCCAAGAAATAAAATTAAAAACACAACCAATGGTTTCATTGCTATAAGCAGACTTCTCAAGTGTAAAACAACACCATATTTAGCTTTATGCTTGTATTGTTTATATTTATGCATTTAATTAAAATAAGAATTTGTATATATAAAATTAGAGAATAACAGATACAAAACTAAGTTGGTGAAAGTATGATATACATCTGTTCTACATATAGTACTACCTATTACTATGTTATTAATTGTAATCAAAAAAGAGTAAAATATAACAATAAAGTATACAATGATCAATGAATTTTAAAAGCGCAGTGTTAGATTGTAATTCTATTTAGATAGTAATAATTCCTTCTCACTTGAGCTATAACATAAAAACAAGCAATGTTAAATGCGAGGATACTCTCATTCCAGCCACAAGATAGGTTAGATTTCTCAAAAGTCTTTTATCTTGTGACTGGAACGAGAGTATCCATGCATTTAACATTGCTGATTCTTATATTATGATGCAAGTAAGAAAGGATGATCACCATCTAAATACAATTTTATCAATAAAGATATTTTACAAAATTTTCTTCACAAAGGTGGTTTTTTCTATTAAAGAAATAGACCTTCTTAAATTAAGAATATTAACAAAGGCATACATATAACTACACATAAATGCCAATCACCATTAACATTAAAAGAATTTCTCATAAGATTGATGGCCTCAGATCCAAAATAATTTACCAGAAGGATCTGAAACTGTCAATCCTATGAATATTTTTTAGTGTTACTGGTGATTAGAATTTGTGTGTTTTAATAGTTTTCATTTGAGATCTATTAGCTAAATATAAGCAAAACTCTATGGTTGTAAACAAAAATTGTAATTTTACTAATATTTTTATTGCTTTATATTTATTTATTTTGATAAATATTTGTAAATTTTATAAATCGATTTGCAAAACAAGTTTGAACATATTAATAATATAATTTTATTTATAATTTAGATTATTTATTTTTCCAAATGATTTTTTATTATACATGTTATAATATTATTCATTATTAAAAGTAGAATAAAAAAATAATATATTATCAAGTACATTTTTAAAAAAGTTTTCTTGACATTTGGAAGAGGGAAATTATTAATAAAAAAGCCATGAAAGTAGTAAAATATGAAATTGTTTGCTTACATTGATATAATAATAGTTATTTTATTACTTAAATTAGTTTATTTTAATAATCTCCATACTTTCTCTTTTTTTTTTTACTCTTTATATAAATAAAGATACAATAAAAGACAAATGACCCCCAAGATGCATTTCATGCTGAACTAGCACTCATCAGTTAGCCTAATTCACCATCTCCCAGATATATCTTTATTACATGAAGAGAATTTATCTATGGTAAATTGTCACATCTTTATTTACAGCCACCAAACTTGCTCCACTCACAATCTCGACTTGTACATTTTTGATAAAACTAACTACGTTTATTATTAATCATTTATTAAACTAGAGTTTTTCTCTAGGACAGATATAGTATTTTAAGGGCTTTTAGTACTACAATAAAATAATTGACAGGTTTATTCTTTGAAAGTTTATAAGAAGTTCTAAAAATTGGAAGTGACAAATTGCTTCATAATCCATGGATCTTGGGTTTTAGAGTTTGATACTCAATTACTGCAATAAACTACTTAAGATAGTATTTATACAAATAATTTTAAGATTTGTCACAAATATTTTGCAAAATTCAACCAGAATTAATTATTTACTCAAGTATTAGTGTCATGGAATTAATTTTAATTTAAAAAAAAAAACCCACGAGTTTATGCCAATGGAATGTGGAATTTAAATCAATAGGATTTCAGAGTTTTATAAATATTGTTACATTTTTATTTACAACTGTCAAAGTCACTCCACTCACAACATTGATACCATCCACCTCAGATAAATACAATAATGATTCTTACTAATCATTTACTAAACTAGAGATTATCTCTAGCACAGATATAGACTTTAAACGTCAGTTAAAGATTAATAGATCTGATTTTTTTTAATTTTTAAACACACACACACATGGAGTTATTCACTTTTCTCTTTCCCAAGTGTAATATCTTTATTGATATATTAAACAACCTCCATACTTCCACATTCTTTTTAAATTCATATAAATAAAGATACAATAAAAGACGAATGACCCCTAAGATATAATTCATCAGAGAAAATATTTAATTTTGTTCCATCCAAATTTTAATGAATGTTTTCAGACTCAAAGAAATCGTGCGATATTCTAGCATAGAAATAGCAGAATTATGTTTCCAATCAGGGATTTGGATCTCTTGACCCTGTCACTCTACTCTGCTTTAAATTGTACCAACATTAATAAAGATATATAAAGGCCAATTGCTTCTGGAAATTTTTGAAATGAATTTAAAATATAGTTCTTCTAGAATAAATTTTTAATGCTGAATTGCTTTTATATTTTCATTTTTACAATAATTTCCTGTCTCTAACTATTGTATAAAATGAAAGATAGACGAATTGTGAAACAATGATAACTCATTAAAGCTTAATTGATTGAATAGTAATTATTTGGTTTCAGGAGTTATCAGCAGGTAGTTATTGGTTATAGGTAAAAGTTTGAGTTGTGTGATTATTCATCTAATTAAGTGAAAAATAACTCTTTTCATTGAAATTGTTTCTTTATAGCCTTGACAAAAGATTAATGGATTTTACTTTTTTATTAAACTACCGTTATCTAAGAAATAATATATGAACAAATTGAATAAAGTGGTTAATGTTGCAGTCCATGAGTCAGCCTATTAGGTGAAAAATCCTGATGCAACAACAAATTGGTGGTTGAGAGGTCAGCGCGACTGCCTTGCACTTGCAGGCAGTTGCCCGGGTTGCAGGTTCGCATCCCGGCCGATGCTATGACACTTAAAAAAAAAAACAACAAATTTGAGTACCTCATGCAAAAATCATGTTATTATAAAAAAAATCGCAGGATTTTATACATGTGATATTCTATCAATTGTATTTTATGTTTGGTCCTCTCTCATCTGATAATCAAAATGGCTTCATGTTTTAACAAGATGTTGCCCACATGTTCATCTAAAATATGTAGTAAAAGACTCATTTTTTAAAATACTAAATAAGGCATACAGATAATGCAGATTGTTAATGTTTATGCGACTGTCTTCTTGTTCATCGATTTAATAAAACCATCTTTCACAGTGCTATATCAGTAGTTTTATATTTTTTTACAATTCCTAAGTGCTTTGATGATATAGGTCAGCATGACTATTTTACCAATAATCAGGATTTGTTCTGGAAAGTTTAAAAGAAACTGTACTATCATGTTCTATGTAACCACACTGAAAAATCTGAAATTTTGGGGGATTTTTCTCATGAATTTTATAACCATATATGCAATATAATGTCTAGATAAATGTTAAATCTTTTATAGTAGGTCTGTATTTTAATTTTTAAAATAATTAATCTTGTGGTGGCGTTGTGAGCATTTTTTCTTGCACTACAGGATTTCCTATTATTACTCTCATGAACCACTAATTGTCTATCATAAACACTATAACTTATAAAAAAACATCAAAGAAATTCTAAACATCTCTTCATAAAATAATCTATAAACTTTGATATACCAAGAAGATTAAATATAGCACAACAAATGATTTCAGATATTTAATGTATGATATATACTGTACCGGATGGTTATTTCTGCTTTTGATCACTGAGGGCACCATCAGGCACCTGAGAAGAATAAAAGTAATAGGAAAATGAGAGTTAGTAAAAGAGAGGAAAAAAGCATGCAGAGAATATAAATGTGCTATTAAGAACAAAGAAAGTGAAAAGGATGTTAATACTAAATGGAAAAAGTACTTAGAAAAAAATTAGTTGGTAAAAATAGATAATTATAGAGAGAGTCTGAAATTGAATTGTAAATTGCTGGAAGATATTAATAAAAGTGGAAGAGATGGGAGTAAAAAATTTTGGAAGTACATTAAAAGAAGGAATATAGGGGAGCAAGAATTAATAGTACCAGATGATGAGGGAATAGAGAGCAGCTCTAGAGAAGAATTAGAGATAGTCTTAAACAAGTATATAATGGATATAGAAAAGTGTTAGATATAAAGGACACAATGATAGAAAACATGAGAGCATATAATAATGGTAACATACGATTTACAGAAAATGAACTGAATGAGACAAGTGAGAAATTGAAAGGTGGAAAGGCAAGGGGTTTGGATGGATGGGCAGCAGAGATGGTTATGAATTTAGGCAGAAGGCAAAATTAAAACTATTATTATGTTTTAATAAGATGGCACAGAAGAGAGAATTTCCAGGTAGTTGGAGTAATACAAGAGTAAGGCTATTATTTAAAGGGAATGATAAGGATCATAGAAAGTTAGACAATTATAGACCGATAGTGGTAACATCAGTGCTATATAAAGTTTTTTCATATATGGTGACTGGAAGGGTGGCAAAATGGATGGAAGAAAATAATATAGTGGGAGAAATGCATGGAGGTTTTCGATCAGATAGGCATATAGGAGATAGTTTATTTGTAGTTACACAACTTATGGATATGAGTAGGAATACAGGTAGACATTTATATATGGTTTTTATAGATATAGAGAGGGCGTATGATAGTGTAAATAGAAATAGATTATGGATAAGTTTAGTAAATTTGGGAATGAATGGAGCTTTAGTGGATATTATTAAAAAATTATATGAAAATAATTACTGCACATATCAATTAGGGAATATAGAATCAGTTAAAGTTAAAAATGGGATGGGACTAAGGCAGGGATGTCCTCTGTCATCTATTTTGTTTTTGTTGTATTTGAGAGAAATGGAGAGAGCAATAGAAAGACTAGTAAGAGGAGTAGAAATACCATTAATAGGTGGCAAGAGAGTATACACCTTGTCGGGTCTTATTTGCAGATGAGGTTTTTTTGTGTGCAGAAAGAAGGGAAGATGTGGAAGTTATGCTGAGGACATGCGTGAAGGTGGGTAAAGAGATGGGAATTAAATTTAGTGAAGACAAATCAAAAAGTAATGATGATTAATATTGGAGAAAGAGAAGACAAAGAATTTTTATTGGAGGATATAAAATTAAGTGTGGTGAATAGATATAACTATTTGGGAATCGTTTTAAGTAATCAGAGAAATTGCTTGGATGAATGGGAGAAAAAATTGATAAATGAAGCAAAGAAAAGAAAGGGATTGATAAAGAAATTAACAGTGTTCTCCTATAATAAATATGATGTAGCTAGAATTGTATGGAAGGGAGTGGCAGTAGCAGGGTTAACATATGGTAATGATGTGTTATGTGTTAGTAAAGGGGTATTAGATTACTTAGAAAAAGTACAAAGAGAAGTAGGAAGACATGCATTAGATGCAGAAGTGTGGATGGCAAAGGAGGCAATTCAAGGAGAAATGGGATGGTCAAGTTTTTATATGAGAGATGCAAAAAGCAAAATGAAAATGTTCAGTAGATTACAGTTTATGAATAATAAAAGAATAGCCAAAATAGTATTTAATTGGATTATGAATAAAGGGCAGGCAACAAGATGGGTGCAAAAGGTAATGCATTATGCAGAAGATTTAGATAAAGAATTTATATCAATATACTTATACAAAAGGTGGGATGATTGTATTAGGAGAATTTTTGAGTGTTTTAGTGTTAAGGAATGGGATAGAAGAATAGATGCATTAATAAAGAATAGGGAGTTGGAGAGCTAGTATAGAGAGTAAAAAGAGTTTAAATATTTATAGAAGTAAACAGAATATTGGGTGCGAGTTAATTTATGATAATAGTAAGGAAAGTAGTTTACTGTTTAAAGCTCGAACGGGATTTTTAGCAACAAGGGAATATACAGGTAAATGGAGAAATATGGGTGATTTAGTCAGCAAGCTCTGTAAGGAAGGTATAGAAAATATTAGGCATCTGTTAAGTGAATGTAAATGCCTGAAAGCAGAAAGGATACAAATAATGTAGTTGTGGAAGAATAAATACGAAGAAAGTGATTATACAGAAAATGGCTTATTGGTTTTTATGCTGGGTTTGCAAAAAGGGGATTTTAGATCTAAAGGCCATGGAGTTGACGAAGATTATGTTGTGGAAATGGGATGGAGCAGGGTAGAAAAGAATATAGGAAAACTTGGTGTGGTGAATGGAAAGAGGTTCAAAGTGGCTAACAGGTTTCTCTGGGCATAGTTGCTGAGAGATTCCCAACTCCGTATAAGGAGAAGTCACAGTGCATCACATCACATTACAAACTGTATATTCTTTAGATATCTACTTTTTAATATTTTATTTCATCTTAATGAGTATTTTTGAATCATTACCTTGTAAACGCTCTCATTTATTCTGTATTAATACATAATTAATTAATAATTTTAAATATGACTCACCCCCCCCCCCCCATTTATGAGCTTCTGGCAATTTTAACTGTTCTTTCATGATTTCATTTTAATATTTTATACCAGTGTCATTGAATAGAAGTAGGAAGTTAAAAAAAGAAAAAAATCGGCTAGGCATAATTTTTATATTTTTACCCTATAGCTCTAATGTTAAAATTAGTAGGCAATAAAGATAGTTAGTATTCCATTAATGTTGCTATCCAGTTAAATATAAACATGAGGTATGCATATTTTAAATGATTTTATTAAAGACAGGAAAAACTTTATGTAGGAAGATTATTAATGTTGTCCAATACAACAGCTGAATCAGTTATAAAAAACGTTTTTGCTTATGTTATTTTTTTTTCTTGTTACTTTTTTTAAAAATATTAAGTCATTGTAGAATCTTGGTAACACATATCTTGAAGTTACTATATGTGTATCTAAGTATATTCTTTGTGTTATTTGTATTATACATATGTGCAAACACATAATATAAATTTTTATGTATGACCATATACAGTATATAAATTATTTATCTGCATATTAATAATAATTCCTTTGTATTGCTAATAATGCTGCCACCTATCATTAAAAAAAGATCAAATATTTGATATGTAATAGTTTTGAATGGATATCTCAAGTATTTTTCTGCAGGATTACCTAGCCATTTGATTCTGGGTAATATTGCATTTGTCTTCGACATATTGATACAATTTTTCTAATGTCTATAAACTATATCAATATCTCTTTTTATATGCAGAGGGAAAAAGTCTGCCTAGTAAATACACCAATTAGTAAATATGTCTGCAAAATATTTTTTTAAAAAAAAAAATGCTTATATAATATTTAAATGACCTAAGGAAATTTGAAATTCTGGGTTCAAATCCCCTTGAATATTTATTATATTAAATTTTGTTTTAATTGAAGTATATCATTTAATGACTAATATTGTACCGGTCAAAATCATGTGTTCATTCAACAGTTCTCTTAATTTGGGCCCAGTTGTTTTGGGCTTAAGCATCATGAGCAGGACGAAGAGAGTCCCAGAGTTATGGGAAAGTAAACGGTCGTTTCTTTTACCCCGACATAATTTATTTCACAAATTAAACTAGTGTGGATTATGTTAGTACTTTAACAGAAAATTTTAAAAAATACCAACCCTGATAGCCAAATTTTCAACTATTTATACATAATGTGAATATCTAAAGAATGCTGTTATCGGACATGATCTTTTGTTTCCATTATATTTTTTTCTAGATGTTGAATCTGATTAAATTCTCACCAGCCATTGTCTCAAACCCAGCATACTCGGTTATAGATGGTAAATTGATCCACATTTCTATATATGGTAATGGAAAAACCGATCAATTAGCTAAGTGAAATTTAATTAAATAATCTTTTGTTCCTATAAAATTTTATATTTTCTTTTTAAATGAGACACTGACCCGCCACAACCACCAGATTTAACAATTACATTGTGACTGGTAAATATCCATTTTGCTTTATAAAAATTACTAGCAAAATTGATCTAAAATATACATAAGATTATTGATTTGTTCTACACATATATACATACACAAATTAAATGGGCAAAAAAAAAAAAAAATTTTTTTTTTTGATAATTTATCAAAAAAGATGTCTATTTAATTTCCCATAAAATTTTTAAATTTCAATAGATATATATATAGAGATGCTATCACCTATCTGGTGCCAACCATGCATATAGGTTGGGTTAAAACCCATGCTAGTGGTTATCTATTTAGCAACAAGTGAAGTACAAATATGTATAACAATATTTACAGCTTCAATACAAGACGTGAAAATAAGAGAATTATTTGATTTCTACTACTGTCATTTTTATGTAGATTTTTTTTATTCTAAAAAAAGCATGTCATAATTTTGAGAAATTGCAACATTATACCATGTAATTTAAAATGTGATTGGACGAACTTGACTATTTCTTATTATTAATTTTCTGTTGCCAACAGAAGCTTAAAAAAATCCATGTACATTCTTATGTTTAAAATAAAGTTAAATATTTTTTTGTTGTTGTTGTTTTCGGTGTAGTACAGTACCACCATGAGACGAACAGCACAGCTTGCTGATTTCTAAATCATTTCTTTCTCCTAAAAGTCAGTCCAATGAGTGATATTGGAAGACAATAATCTTTTATGGAAATACTGCATTCACCTTACGCTGAAACAGCAATTCACTATTAAAGTTTATGAAATATAAGAGTTATTTAATTGCCAGCATTGTTTAAGGTGGTAGAAGAAAGACTCAAGGTCTATGGATAGTGGCTCTGTTCCGATCTTTTTCTGTGCTTGAACTAACTCTTGAGCAAAATTGATTTAAAACTAAAATAAATATGCTTTTGTAAGTGAATTTGTTTAACAAAATGTTATGTTTTTCTATGCTTACATTCAATGAAATATTTGTATCAGTAATTGTCTATTTATTCTGCTCCACGGTGTCTAGTCTATTAATTATTCAACCTTACAATAGATGAGTAAATGCAGTGAATTACTGATCCTAAAAAAAATATTTAATGTAATATTCAATTAAAATTAAATATTCAGCATCAGGTCCGATCCTTTAAACTAAGAATTTTTTTTAATGTCTTTGCATGCCATTTCAGATCCAATTTTTTAATGTATATACTTAATACATAGATCACATGTGAGGTGAGTGTATGAAATAAGGAAGTGTGCTGGGGTGATGTGGAGGAGAGAGACTAGTGATCAGAGAAGATGGATAGAACTTGGAGAGACCTACTTTCATCCTGCAGTGAATCAGTAATGGTTGAAAATGATGTTGATAATTTAGTTTATATATATATCTTCAGAAATAAAAATATAATGTGAACAAAAATTTTTAAATCATTTTCATTAATCATTTAAAAATATGTGATACCAATATTTACTTGCTTTTCATATCATAATGTATTAAATATTAAGTTTACAATCAATATTTTTATAATAGATAAATAAGAAATGGTAATTTTACAGTAATTGGGAAAAAAAAAGTATATTTACTTATCAAATTGTACCAAAAAAAATAAAGCTGTAACAAATATGACTCCCGTACTTTTCAATTATTGCTACCAAAAATATATTTTTCAAAGTATAAATGTCTATTTTTTTCTAGCTAGAGCTTCCATTTATTAATGGAAAATAAAACTAAAGTCTCAAATATAATTAGTCAAATAATGGACTTAAAATGTGCACTAATACACAACTGAAGAGAAGTTTATTCTTTCAAGTTGAAATATCAAAATAATGCTAAGTGCTTTCGAGAGAGTACTCCAACTATGATTATGAGAGTAGTGTAACTCTTGAAAGTCCTTAGGAAATTTTGATATTTCAACTCGAAAGAATAAATTTCTCTTCAGCTGCATATTAGCGCACATCATAACCCATTACTTTCTTTGAAGCGAAGTATAAACCGCATATCATTACAATTAGTCAAATAGCAGTGTTAGTAGAAACAATCACTGAAATTATGTGGAACTTTTTAGACAGCTGAAATGTAACTTCTCTAAAATTGGGTGATCTTTGTGGAAAAGGATTAATACCATGTTTCATTCTTATGAAGCATGATAGCAAGCTTTTTATTAGAGTAAGTGAAAAGAAATGTAATAAGAATTAAATGGGCATATGTTTTAGATTAAGTTTTATGCAATAATGAATTAATGAAGAATAAGTCTCATTTATGGACAAAAGCTAATTAAATATTTCCTTCTAAGCATTAAGGAATACATTCTGGATTACACAGAGCAATGCTAGACTTTCAGTAGGATATCCTGGTTGTTGATATATCATGGAAATTGTCTCATAAACAGTTTGTACTTTTTTTAAAGGACCACACAAGCACATATCATTTCACTCAGTATTAGATGTCATTGTAGTTTATTCAGTTGGTTTTTATAAAGTGTGAAATTATTATTAATATCAATCAGAAATGAAAACATAGTGATATCATCAGAAAAATTATCAGAAAATTTGCTTTATTACCAGAAATAAATCAATCATTGTTACTATTCTGCTATAGATTTATTTTTGCGGTTATTTTACATTCATTCCATGCTTATAAAATGAAAATTTATTATATTTTAGTATATGGATGAATGTTAATAATAATCTAACAGCTTTTTTACTTGGGAGTTTATAAGAAGTTGGAACATGAGATGCGATGACCACCAGCAGTGCCAGAACTAGGCGCCATCTGTAGATGGAAGCTTGAGTCTGACACTATACCAGGACAAAACTAATAATGTTTTTTTTAAAAAAGATACTAATAATAAATATTTTGTAAAAAAAAAATTAAATTTGAACTATTTTTTATCTTATTTAAAACTATTGCAGAAGAAATCAGTAAATTTTTACAATTTTTGTTTTTATAGTTTTAATTAACTAAAAATTCTGATCAAGGAATAAAACAATTAAATATTTAAATGATTGTTTTTTAACCATTCAGAACTACATTATTGATTTTTTTAATGTTCCTTGATAATTAAAAAAAAACCCTTTTTAAATTAAAAAGTCATAAATGCTTATCAAGTGGAAATTTTAATCAGTGTTTGTGGTATTTATTTGATTACTAAATTAATTTTTTGCTTATCTTTTTTTTATTTTAAATATTTTGCATTTAATCTAATCATCTTTAGTTTGTTCAAGATACCTTTAATCATCTTTAGAAAATGTTGTCACTCCACCTTTGATAGTATATTGGCAAACATTGAGGGTTTGTTTATTTTTCAGATTTTAATTTCCTTTTTTTTTTTTTATTGCCTCAATATTTTATTAATTCACTTGTCTTGACCAGATTTAAATTGCCAAACAAAACAAATTATCAATTTTGCATTTAATTTTAAAACTCTGAAATTGAAAACATTACAATCAATTCACCCTGCTCACAATCTTTTATTATTATTATTATAGTTTGAAATTAACTTTATGTGGTTTATTTTATGAGATATATGAGAAAATTAACTTGATATTAAACCTTATTTACATGTCTTGTTAAAAGAAAAAATGATCTTAGAGTAGGGAAGTAACAAATCCCAAATATTGGTCATATTTGAACAATAATAAATATATGTAGTATATAATTATAAGTATAAATAATAGCCAAATCACTGTGCCGCTGTGAATGAGATCTGTCTCAACTTAGCAGCTGCAAAAATAACAGCTGGTGCATGGGTCTGGTCTCTCAGTTTAATATTATCTAACTTTTTTAGAAAGAGTGTATTACACTTTTTTTTATTAAAAATAGTGTTTTTGTTATATATATTTAAAGAAAATGTAAATTTTTATTAAAATATACTTTTAAAATAAATTTTTAATAGCCTGAAATAGATGAAATAATGTGGTACTGAAAATTTCCAGTGAGTTTTATGTGCATTAACTGTCAGTAAACATGGCTACATTCACATTTACTGACAGTTAATGTAGATATAACTCACAGGGTTTTCAGTACTTCCACATTTAAAATATGTATTTCACATTATTTCAACTGAAATGCTACAACTTTTTTATCTGTACATGTCCTTTTTGATCAATAAATATGTATGTTAGAAGATGGAAAATCTTAACATGCAGCAATTGATAAACCTAGTAAACAATTTTTTTTCCCACTATTATTCCTGGAGGGCTGTTGAAGAGGTTTTTGTCTCAATGGGTGTTTAAAGGCTTTTTAACCTTTACGTGTTTGATTTTAAATGATCTATATGACTTTATAGGCTGCGATTATTTTTGCCAGTATCAATTGTAGTTCCATTCTACTTCTCATTGATTGTTATTCTGTTTTGGCTACTTAAGAATATTGTTGCTTTACCTTTTGATATCCTGTGTATAAAATCATTCTAGTGTAGTATTCAAAGTTTTTTTCTTCTTATCTTGTTTATTATTAGTTGCCGAAAACATTTCTAATGTTGGCTAAGGAAAAGGTTTATCTCTTCTGTTTATTTATTAACAGTAGTTGCACATTTTTGGCCAGGGAAGTCAGATTCATAGCATTTAAAACAGGCAAAACTCTCCAAACACTAGTGCCACTCAGTGCCAACCAGAGTAATCTATGGATTCCAGAAGGCTTGTGCATAAAATCCCCATCTAGTGCCTACTCATCCAATATCCTCAAACTAGTTTCTGACTTGCGGCCTTTGTCAGTGAGGAGTGTGGGATCTGAGAGCACTGCACCTAGATCTTAGCATCTAATGCAACCCACCAGCAGCCATCTTTTATTTCTACTTAACTACAAAACGATGAGTCTTAAATTGGAAAACACAACAATATTTTCAATCCGAGCTCATCAGCTTATATAATCATATGGGTCTGCACCAGTTCAGTACCCAAACATTTTGGTGTCTTTGGCTCTTTAACAACCATAGCCACCACTATCGTATTCGGCAGGATTGGTGTTAAACCACTAAACATCCCATGATCACCATTTCGTATGGTAGCACATAACTGTTATTAAAACAGGCAAAACTCTCTATACAGTTGTGCCACTCAGTGTCAACCAGAGTAATCAATGGATGCCAAAAGTCTTGCACATAAAATCCCCATCTAGTGCCTACTCATCCAATATCCCCAGACTAATTTCTGGCTTGTGGCCTTCATCAGTGAGGAGTTTTGGATCTGAGAGCACTGCATCTAGATCTTAGGATCTAATGCAACCCTCCAGAAGCCACCTTTTATCTCTACTTAACTACAAAACTATAAGAATAAAATTTTGAAAACCCAATAATATTTTCAATCTAAGCTCAATAGCTTATATAGTCATATGGGTGTGAACTCAGTTCAGTACTGATACATTTTGGTGTCTTTGGCTCTTTAACAACCATAGCCAGCACTATCCTATTAGGCAGGATTGGTGTTAAACCACTAAACATCACATGATCGCCATTTCTTATGCTAGCATATAGCTGTTATTAAAACAGGCAAAACTCTATACAGTAGTGCCAACCAGAGTAATCATTGGATGCCAGAAGGCTTATGCATAAATTGATTACTCTGGTTGGCACTGAGTGGCACTACTGTATGAAGAGTTTTGCCTGTTTTAATAATAGTTATGTGCTAGCATAAGAAATAGTGATCATGTGATGTTTAGTGATTCATAGCATTTATGAGTACTATGAATCTGGCTTCTCTAGTTAAAAGTGCGCTCAGCGACTGTTAATAAATAAAGAGAAAGGCGGTTTTTTTTAGCCAACATTAGAAATATTTTCGGTAACTAATTACAAATCCCTCTAGGAATATGAATATTACACTTCGTAGTTTAGCACTGTTGTAAAGTGGTGAGCTTGGAGGAAAAGTCCATTGATAACAGTTTTGATCTATCATCTCTGGTGCTCAAACATCTTTTGACCTTCCGAGGAACAAGTTATTCAATTACTGTAGTAGAGTGTGTGACTAAGTCAACTATCAGTCAATACAATTGAGAGAAAACTTTTTTCTTATTCTAGGCTGCTATCTGTTACAGGCTTGAATAATCAATAGATATTAGGTAGTAGTTCTTACTAAATCCATATCCAATGCTGTTTTATTCATTGTAGATCCAAAAGATGCAGGTGCAAATATATCCAGGTCCATGCTCCACTGACAAAGACCATAAGTCTGGTTGTATGGATGGAGTAGCATTGGGTATAGATTTAATAAACTCTACCCTCTAGTACAACTGATTACTCAGGTCTACAATAGATGGCAGTACTGGGAAAAGAAATAAAAACAAGCCATATGATGTAAACAATGAAGATTGCCAATTCCTCTACAAGCTTTGTGATAAATGCTTAGCCAGAGCCAGCACTTAAAATATCTCTGTCAGGAGCCCCTCCCCAAACCCCTGACCATGGTTTCATGTCAGGAGAGGAGTGGTCAGGGGTTTGGGGAGGGGTTCCTGACAGAGCTATTTTAAGTGCTGGCTCTGGCTAAGCATTTATCACAAAGCTTGTAGAGGAATTGGCAATCCTCATTGTTTATAACTTACAAGCTTAAGAGATAGGGTCATGTGATCTATGACTCTTATTTTACTTATTTAAAGCCATATGATGATTTTAATTCTATAATTAGAAGAGTATCCCAAATTTAGTCTTGTGGGGTTTTTTTTTTTTAAATTAAACTGGTTTTTATTTCCTTTAGAATCTTTTTATTTAAAATATTTATTCAAAAAAAGAAAAGAAAAAACCATTTACCCACTTAAAAATTCTGTCTTATATTAATGACTTAAAAAATCTGGTAAGAAATGTAATTATTTCTCCTTAGGCTATTTATTTATCTGATTGACTTGAGGGTTTGTATTGCTTTCCTTCCTGGCTTTATCTTTTAATTATCAATAATTATATATATTCATAATCACTGGATGCTTCACTGCAGTGCCAATGAACTGGTTACATGTAAAAAATTCTTGGGGAATTTTCTGACTCTACCCAAAAGTTGAACCTTATGATCATAAGAATGGTAGACTAATGTATTATATGTAATAAATGTAGGTTGTTTTTAATTAAAGAAATAAAATAAAATAATCAGAAATTTGATATGTTTAAGAAAAAATAAATTTAACAGTTATAATCCAAAATATATTTTAAATGCCCCATAACTATATTATTTTACTATACTTCCCTTTTAAACAAAGAAAATCGTCAATTTTGCAGCCCATTCAAAAGAGAGAAACTTTTGAATGGACTGCAAAAGTCAAGATTTTCTTTGTTTAAAGATGTGTGACTGAAATAATATAGTTGTGGGAAGTTTAAAATAATTTATAGAGACTTCAGCTAGTGTTATGCATTGTTTCTCCAAAATATTATGTACCAGAGTGTCTTAAAGTCAACATGGGCATGGCAATAATATTGGCATCGACAAGAGATTTGTGTGTTCCATTATCAGATTTTTAATGGTATGGATGGCTGAAGTGTTAGAGGGTGGAGTAGATTGAAACCTGCCCATTAAAGTTTGAAGATTTGCTATCTTAATATAAACCAAGTACAGATTATATATAGTGCTGGTTCAGCATGAAATACAAATGTCGGAGATCATTCATCTTTTTCACATGTGTATGGTCATGTGTATCGGTTATATGAGATCAAGCAGATAGTTGAAGGAAGCTCGAAAGTTTGTGTTCAAGTTCCTTATATAATTAAGATTTGTAAAAAGTTCATATCAAGAATTGATAAGATATTGCATTTAGTTTCCTACTTTTTGTCCCATGGCATCATGATTATCTTATTTACCTACCATAATCTGGTAGTACTTGGAATTAAGTTTATAGTCCAAGTTAAAATGGGTTTTTGAAGTAGATAAGCCATAGCCATCCAAAATTGGTTGCCTTTATTAAGGATAAGGTTCAAAATAAATCTGAGTTAATCAGATAAATGGTGAAACGTATGTCTGTAAAATAAAAACAATTGTAATATGAAATAGCAATCACTACCAATGATGAAGTTATCATTTCTTTACAAGCACTGAATCCACGATTTGCCTTTATGTTTTAAGGGTTTGAACTTGGATCATTCATAATTAGTCTTAGCCAATTAATAATAATGCTGTTATCATGGTTTTAAGAACTTTTTTTCCTTGTTATAATTGTGAATACGAGCTACGATTTTAAAAGCATCATTAGAGTTTTGAATCAAAAGGAACATAATTGTCATTGCAGCTGGAATTGAATTGAAAATGCCTGCCGCAAGATTTTTTTTTTACCTTATCTGGAACTTTTATTCACTAGCAAATAATTCTAACCAATAGAATAGTTCTTTCTCTGCAGTTTATTTATTCGATAGATGGAATCATAAATAAAGTGATTTGCCACTCTGAGGATTATAAGATGTTCAAACATAAACAATTCAAAATACAGCAAAACTCTCCATATAGTAGTGCCATCTTGTGCTAACAAGAGCAATCAATGGATGCCAGAAGGCTTGTGCATAAAATCCCTATCTAGTGCCTACTCATCCAATATCCCCAGACTAGTTTCTGGCTTGTGGCCTTCATCAGTGAGGAGCCTTGGATCTGAGAGCACTGCACCTAGATCTTAGGATCTAATGCAACCCTCCAGCACCCACCTTTTTAACTCTATTTAACTACAAAACTATGAGAATGAAATTGAAAACACTATTAATATTTTCAATCCAAGCTCAATAGCTTATATAGTCATATGGGTCTGAACTCAATCCTGCCTAATGTTCAAACATCAGACACTGTAGAACTAGTATCGAGCAGGGCATTGATTTACTATGGAACAAGAATATTAAATTACTTTATGTATATTTTCTAACTCATATTATTATGTAAAAAAGAAATGGCATACCTATAGATAAGATGTGCAGAATTTTTTTAATGTCTTTTGCAAATATCAGCAAATATTTTGCTTTTATCATCACTAATTACATCTTTTTATAGAATGCTTTTTATGTCTTGGGATATATTTGTCAATTACACTTAGTCCTGCAAGTATCTTGCTATATTTAATTGTTCATAGAGGAGGTGTGAAATTAAATATGTGGTATTCTTATTTTTTAAGGCAACATTTCTATCATATATATTGCATAAAAGAATGGAATAAAATAGCCCATTATGGTCCAAAATTTATTCCAATTTGTTTATAGATGAATAGGGAATGAAAAAAACATTTTTGGAATGTGAAGGGTTTATCGTTTTTTTCCTTTGATGTATTTTCTGCTTTATATGTTTATTTACCAAAAATTAGATAGCTAATTAGTTGGAATGATGCCAAAGAATAAAGGTTTAACTTTGCTTAAAAATTCTGTTGTTGAAAAAATATTCAAATTTAACGTTGATTCAACCCAAATTATCTGCTAACCATTATAATATAAAACAATTCCTTCATTCATTATATATGTACACATATATATATATACACAATGTGTATTTGAATATATTAAATTCAAATATGTAATTATCTCTTAATTCAGTCATAAGTTTGAATATCTCTTCATTTCCTTTCATTGAAATTTTTTTTTATTCAGATAAAAAGGAAAAGATACCTTTAAAAAAAATTTATCTGAGGGTAATGTCCCAGTTTTTTTTAATTTGCACTATTAGTTTACAATCTAAATAACAGTTTTTTTTTCTTTTCTGCCAGAATTATTAATTAAATTATTCTTAAATTCTAAAATAAAATTAAAAAAAATTATTATTTGAGGCTATTGATGTTAAGTCATGTGAATTATTATAGGATTCAGAATGGAAATTCCAAACGAATGAGAAATATTTATCTAAAAAACATGATAGATTAGATCTAACTTGTACACACATTATTTATATGTGTGTGTATATGTATGATATAGAAGTAAACTAGTTTTGGCATCTTTTAAAATAAACGTTAACTTTCAGTTGCTCTTCTGAGGAATTTAGTTCATCTTCATTTTATAATGGGCTGAGTCTTTATTTACATTCTGCATTAGAAAATTTACATGAAATATGGTATCCTTATTTGAGAGATGGTTTTCTTATCAATCTCATCTGATTAAATATTACCATTTCAGCTTTTGATTATTGAATTTATCACCTTGTAAAATTTAACCTTATAATGATGTGAAATGCTTCAGAATTATTGCTGCATCACTTGATGATGAAAAAGATTTTATGAAGTCTTCAGGATGACTTCAAATAGTTCTAGGACCCAAACTCATTAAGGTGCTATACAAATTAGTGTTAATTCGTTGTTTGGTGGTCACTTCCTCTTGTAATTACTTATACTTTTCTATAATGGATAGCATCAAGGTTTATTTTAAAAATTCTTATGTCATTTCTATACATATTGTTTTTGTTTTTTGTTTTTCTTTTTTGGAATATTTAAATGTCAACTTAATTTACAATGACAAAAATATTTTCAGTCTTAATTTTTCAAATATGAATGCTAAAGTCACCATTATTTTAATTTTTACATTCTGGTATTAATACTGCTTCTCAGTGTCTTCACATTCATAATATATAATGGAAAGCTTTTCATTACAGTTAACATTCTTAATCCTTTTTTTTTTTCTATTTCGCAACTTGAAAAATTATTTTTTATCAGTCATTTGTTTTACGGGCAGAAGACATTCTTTTTTACTAGAGTTGCCAGAAAATGTGCTTCTAATCATACTTACTGCTTTACACATGATGAGAATAAGCTTCACAACTTCTTTTTTTAAGGATTATTGCTTCCAGAGCAGGAGTCCGCATCTTTTTAACAGCAAGACCTATTTCGTTTAAATCTCCTCTCCCCTCATTAAAGAGCCGCAAGGAGAGGTGTAAAAAATATGTTCATGAAAAATAAGAATTTTTGAATGGGTTGTGGATATATTTGAACATTCATCATAGTAACAGAACATAATTGAATCCATATACATCCTAACGAAAATAAAAATTATCTTAAAAATAAATTATTAAAAACAAAAAATTACTTTTGACAGTTTGAGTTATTTATAAATTTCTAATATTTAAATGTTTTTTTATCATATATAATAATTATTATTCTATAATAAGGCTGAATTCAAGAAATGTTGTAAAGTGCATTTTTACTCTCCTAGAGTCATTAAATTATGTATTTAAATAAATCATTTTTTATAGCGCGATGTTAAGTATGGGCAAATCTTAAGTGTTTGAAAGTGAAAGCGTGAAAATATTAAATAATCACTTTAAATTACTATTACATGCTTGAATGAAAGACGCTAATGAAATTTACTAGAATTCTACGATATGTCATTCTTCTTATTTGATATTAAATATATGTGAATAAATCATTTTTTATAATCGCGCTATAAAAAATGATTTATTTACATACATTTAATATCAAATAAGAAGAATGACATATCGTAAATTCTAGTAAATTTCATTAGCGTCTTTCATTCAAGCATGTAATAGTAATTTAAAGTGATTGTTTAATATATTCACGCTTTCACTTTCAAACACTTACAATTTGCCCATACAAAAGCGTTTGGGTTCGAAAAGATGGATGGCCTTTTCCAAAGACTTTATCATGTGGTTGAGTGTTAGTATTCACCTCATTTATAGTTAAAATCTTCAAAGTGTATGTGCAACAGCGTAATGTTGTGTTAAATATTAAATTATGTATTACAAATTACAAGAGGAAATAAAAAAATCTATTTATGTTTATTATGATGAAAAGAACTGTGAGATTGGGATCAAAGAGACACATTTGGCTCGCGAACCGCAATTTGCCTACCATTGTTCTAGAGCAATAATTTTCTCATTGCATATGCAGATGAATAGAAACTAATTAAAAGAATATTAATTATATTAATGATTATTGTCATTTATTCTATTCTCAGTTATTGATTCATAGTCCAGACTTATATTTTGCTTTTAAATTAAAGAATCTTTTTTGGCCATATTTTTATTTCAGTTTGACCTCTGGCAATCATATTTGTACTGTTTTCTTATTTGTCTTCTTGTTTATGTTATTGTCTACATTAAATTAATATCATGCAGTTATCAATTAGAAAAATTTAGTTTAGCACATTTGAAAAAGATTCCTAAATTGGTTTTTAGCTGAAATAAAAATAATAACTTGACTAATTAATAATGGAATTATTGGGTTTAGCTTGTCCCTTTGATTTGAATATTATTTGATTTTCCAAGCAACTTATTATAGAATAAATAATAATGGCTTATGCTTTTAGGAGCAGTAATTCACTGAGCCATCTGTTGTAATCTATAGGCACGAGATGATATTATTTCCACATCCTCCAAACTAATTTATGACTTATGTCTCTTTTTAATGAGAAACTTTGACTTCTTTCATTCAGGAGTCACGTTGAATATTTTTTATATTATAAAATTAATAGCCTGAAATTCAAAAACATTCAAGATTTTGAGCTAAACCAACTCGCTTGTCGTTATGAGCCTAAATAAATAATTATATGCCGTAATTATTTCAGTTAGTGATCATTTAGCTTGGTAGTATAAAAAAAAGTGCTTAAAAAAATTACTGGATGTAAAAGTGAATATACGAAGTTCCTCATTGAAGGTCATAAATTAGAAATTAGTATGGAATGTGGATATAGCAATGTCTATTATTATAGGTAATTCTAAATTAAGTAAATAGAGTAAAATTTTAGCTCCTAAAAGTATATATTGAATATAAGCAGAAAAACTCGTTTTTTGTTTCAATAATAATGTAAAATTAATGATAATAAATAATAAGTGGGGAAAGAAATGATAATTTATTAGCCTGTATTGATTGATATTAGTTTATTTTGAATTCACTATTAGAAGTATCAGAAAATATTTTCCCCTTTTCTAGTTGTAATCACTCTTACTTTCTATACAGCAACCATTCATAATTTTAGGATTAGCTCTGTCCCTTCTCTTTCCAAGAATGATGATGACGAAACTACTTCTAAAATATTTGGAATTTTTGAAAGTTTCTTTTTTAAAAAAAAAAATTAAAAGATTTTTTTTGGCTATATTTTTCCGTCACATTAATCTTTCATTCCTTCTTTTGTTTTTCTGTCTTTTTTTTTCTAAACTTGACTTTACCAAAGAGTCTGATATTTTTTTTTTTAATGAATTATCTGGAATTTGCTCATTTGTTCAACTGACTCATAATTTAGTACTATTTCTTATCTAAACATCACTGTATGGAGAGCTTTGCCTGTTTTATTTCTTATCTATTAGAAAATTGATTATATCTCTGTTAGGTGTATTTAAAAATATGGAAAAGCATTAATTTATAGGCAATATATCACATAATTCACTATCTCATTCTTCAGATTATTACAATTTGACTCACTACTTTAGCACCAATCGCTTCAGATAAGTATATTAATGATTGTTATTAATCATTTATTAAACTAGAAATTGCTTCTATTCTGGATATAAATGTCAGTTAAAGATTAATACAATTGTCTTTTTTAATTGAACATAAATACGTAGAATAATTCATCAACTTTACAGTTGGTTTTTTTGTTTAGATATCTAAAATTTATTCATGTTTCCAGAATATGTGATGGAACTTTAAAGTATATCTAAAAGGACATTTATCAATTGGAATATTTTATAAAATCATTTCAGTCAATATTTTTCATATTTTCTTTTTTGACACGTTTTAATGTACTTTTTAATAATGTTATTTCATAGTTGTTTATTTAACTTCTGAAAATGTATGTAAACCTGTCTTATGTATTTTCATTCAAGTTAAAATAGATTTTTCCAAAATCTTTCATCTTATTTCTTTCTTTTCTGATTAAGTTCTTTTTTTTTAAATTTTATTGTACTTTAGTGTTGTGGATTTCAGGAAAACACTTTAAAAAAAAACAAAGGTTATTTCAAAAAATTTCTTATGCTTATAATAATAATAATAAAAAGTTTATTTTCATTTCTTCAAAAAATCCAATTTATTTATTATTATTTTTTTTCCCATGGGTCATAGCATCAGCCGGGAAGCGAACCCGCTAACCCGGGACAACTGCTTGTAAAGCTGCTGTTGCTGACCTCTTGACCACCAATGCTTGACTATTATTGAATGAAAAAACTAAGTAAAATGCACATTTTATGAAATCTTGTCATTACATCATATATAATGAATGATTTTGGTTTAATATGTGAAAAAATATATATTTTTTTAAATTGTGGAACGGCAAGGTGAATGAATATAATATAATTATATAATACAAGTTAAGCTTTTTGCAAGAGTTAGGGTGAACTAATTAGTGATTATTATTACTCGTAAATATTAATCCCTCAACCCATTTTATTTTAGCGTTGATATTTATAGCAATCTTGATTCAAGCAAAGTATTGTGGAAGCTACCTTAAATGAATTATAATTTTTCATGGGCGATATAAAACATCTTATAAAAATACTTCATGATTTATTTTAACACATTGGTAGAGAAATAGGTTGAGAAGCAAAATTTTTTGGATTAAACTTTAATTCATGGGTGTTCAACCCACATCCCTCGGGCAGCCCAGAATGACTATAAATATTGACCCAACACAGAATTGTAAACTTATTTAAAACATTGAGATTTGTTTATTGTTACAGGTTACCATGCGACTAAAATAAACATAAATATGTTCTCAAATACAACACCAAATATCCCAATATTTTTTATGGTGTCTTCTTGTTTTTTACAATTAAAAAACAGCAATGATATTTTATTACCTAGATATGTCATTTTTCTATATTAGTGATTACAAACTTGAAACCTGCTTAAAAATTTTAAGATTCTCCAATTGAACTGCTGCATAATTAGAGTTATTATGCATGGACTTTTTACTTACCTGTGGTGACGAATATCACAAAAATTATGCACAGATCTTTATTGTTTGTTTGTTTATCAGCTTTCAGTAATGTTTGTATATTCAATGTGTGGCCCAAAAAGTTGGGAGACCCCTGCTCTAATGTATTATTTTTTGTGATTAAATATTACATGATTTCAGAGTAGCTATTTGATTTTGCTTATATATGTTTTGTTTATGAATGATTTTTTTTTTTTTCCAGAAACTTGTTTTTCTGAGCGATAAAAAAAATTTTGTCTGCTAATAATGGCAAGTGTATCTTCACTATTTATTTATTTTCTCAGGCTTGATTAAAAATACTTATTTAAAAATTGCTTTATGCTTTGAGTCTATGGTATAGTGGTGCACGTATTGAATTGATGAGCAAGAATTGGGATCATGTCTATTGCAAGAAAGAAAAAAATCCCATATGAAATTGGCAAAGGCTTTTAGTCAATTGAGATCCTCCTTAGTGTGTATGAATTTCTGAAGAATTCTTAAAGTTCAGAAATTTATGAAAGAAAAAAAATTTCAAAGAGGAAATCAAATAAGAAGGAAGTATGTCAAAGAATAACAAGTTTAGAATTGTCTAGCTGAAAAGCTCATTCTAAAGAAGATATAATAAATAAAAAAACAATAACTTATGCAGAGCGCACTTCATTTATAATCATTAATTGATTTCAGGGAAAATAAAGTCTAGCGAATATGTGTATCAGGTTCAAATTTATGGCACCACAGCATAATAAAATTGCTTTTTTTTTTATGCATATATATATTGAACAAATTTTTATAAAGCATTTTTTAATTATAGCTTATATACAGACTAAGTACTGTTAGTCTCAAACACTTGGTTCTCAACACTTTTTGGGATTAGAAGTTTTTACATATATAAAGAGAAAATATTTAAAAAGTATTTCTATAGTATAGTTCTTGCTTTAACAAGATTAATTTTAAAAAGTTAAGTAATATTAATTGAACAAAATTAAACTTAAGTTACTACCAATTTAAATGTATTTTATTAGCATCATTTATCAGTGAATATTGCTTTAAAAAGATTAATTCAAGAAAATTTAAATTTATTGCATACATTTAGTGGATTATGACTGAATTTTGCAGTGCATTTGTGATACAGAATATGGTAATGAAATTGCACCTTTTTTATATGCTGTTTCAGTTGCTATGGTTTTTGAACAGACATTATATACTCGTATAAATGACCATAAATCCATTCTTATTGTTTTTCTTCTAGTTTTTATATTTTCTCAATATTTGTAAGAACAAATAAACTGATCTTGATTTATGGCAACTGAATTTATAATTTTTTTAATATTTACTAAGGCAATAAACCTTTAAGCATGTGCGCTTGAAAATGCAAAGGTAGACCTCTACAGGTCTTAACCACAAGCTTACACTTTGGAAGAAAAGAGGGGAAGCATAAGCTTATGCTTTGGAAGAAAAGAGGGGAAGCGTAAGCTTGGGGTTAAGACCTGTAGAAGTCCCTATCTTTGCATTTTTAAGCGCACATGCTTAAAGGTTTATTGCCTTAGTAAATATTACTTACGTAATCAATGTGCATTAAATAAATTTATAATTTTTTAAAATGTAAATGTTAGTTTGGGCATATGTTTGCTACAATATGATGATGGACATAAATTTGACCAAATATTAGAGTATTACAATATTTTTCTATTGTCACCTGTTTTGAAGTTTAATGTTTGGCATAAAATTGCAATTTTTTTCATTTCATGTTTCGAGCTTAACCGAATTTCAATCAGATATTTATTATAAATTTTCCCAGAGTGATTTTTTTAACAAATCAAAATTTTTCATAAATGAGTACCCTACAGAAATAAATAGTAATCTTGTTTTTACTACCTTATACTGGCTGACTTAAAAGTGTCTGAACCTTAATTGTCAAATTCATAAAATTGAGAATATACTAAAACACATATATAAAAAATATTTTGTAAAAAAACTCCACTTTGATCAGTAATGCATTAAAAATCAAAATATTTTTTTTCTTCAACCATAATTTTAGTTGCTATATGTAATTTGAAATAAAAGTGTGGTGTGTTAAAAATGATTGAGTTAATTGATTTATGGATATCCTACACTTTTGTTTTAAGTTACATATAAACAACTAAACAATTTTTGGGTTTTTTAGTGCATTCTTAATTAAATTAAATAAAAGAATTTAAAAAAAAAAATTCATTTATATATTGAAGCTATATATATGCTTTCATATATATACTTCATGTCAATAAATTAAAAATCACAAAGAAGTTTAAAATTCAAAAGTTTTCAAATAATTTTAATAAATAAAAGTTATATAGATATTTTATATGCACCAATAAATGTATACAGTATAGTAATTGTAGGTATTTTGTTAAATCAAATTAAATAAAATGTTTTCTAAAAATTGTAAAAGCTAATTAATTCTAAATTTAGTTTAAAAGTAGGTTAAAAGCAACAAGATGTTTTCTTTTAACAATAATTAAAAGTGGAAATGACACTCTAAGAAAAAGTAATTAAAATGCTTGTAAACAGATCAATAGATTAAATTCTGGAGATTAATAATTGACATGATTTAATTAAAAATGCTGTTATTTCTGCTCAAAGATAAGAACTTGGAAATATGGTATTGGGCAAATAAGCCACAGAAGATTCTCCGGAGTTATCTATACCCAATAGATCAAAGGATTCAAAAGACAAGTGTATCCTAATTTTACAGATGGTAGCTTCAAACCATTTAAATAGTGCCGGAAATTACATTCGGGATTATTCTGCCATTATTCTTTGGTTGTTATTCTGCTTCCATTATTCTTCATCTTGTTGTTTTGCTGGGTCTACGATACAAGTGTAGACAAGCCATTATCTGCTTCATCTCTCAAGCTAGCATAGGGCAAGTTGAAAAACCCATCACTGAGTCCTGGAAAAGAAGCTGTCTACTTGTGAAGAAGCCACCTGAATGTATGTCCGCTTTTCATTAACTTATAGGAATGAATCTGATATCCAATGCTACAGAAGGAACCAGCCACCAAATCAATACTAAATTGAGATTTAAGCATCCTAAAAATATTTGAAACAGTGATTTAAATCTACCATCAATATGGCTATGGTTTAATAAAAAATGCTTTAAAAATAAATCAATACCTAAAGGACTGAAAGCGATTTAATAAAAATATCTTAATGAATAATTATTAATTTAAATTTATTTATGAGCATGTATGGTAAGAGATTATTGTGTTGTTTTCTTTAGTAAGCCGTAATTTAATTTGCAACAATTTTATAATACTCAGTTAAAGCTTATTTTCATAATCTCTAGTTATGCTATTAAAAATTGTATGCTAATTAAATCAGTTATTTCCATTTTATTTAAATATAAATAATATGTTAAAGCAGTAAAATTATAAATTATGAGTGGAGTACAATCGTGCTGCATAGACAAGATAGATTAAGCTTATAAAAATTAATAAAGTTTCATATTGAGTGAGCTGCACTTTTGTTTTTGAGGTAATGGATGGCTGTCAATCCATCAATTCAGCTTACGCTAGTTACATTTGGACTCATTCTTATGTAACGGATTAATGAAATGATTGTAAAACCATTTGTGACTGCTGGTCATTTACTTTCATTATTTGTTTAAACAGTTATATGCGATAGATAAACAGTTCCTATCAGATATTATCTATTTTATTTTTATATATCATGTAGTGATACGTTTGCAACTGCCGGTAGTATGCTGTAGAAGTTTAATTCCTACATATGCTTACAATTTACACATGTATTTGCTCTCAATTATTGTAGTACAGATGTTATTTCTTGTGTTATACAATTACTGTAATTGGTTATTTTAATTACTTGCTAATATCATAACCTGAAAGTGAGTACACAGTCAATTAGTTAAATCATTCATTTATAATATTGTATTACCCTCATTTGGCAGGGTGTTTTAGCCTTAGAACAGTGATAATGAGAGGTGCAAGTGGTTACAAGTCTATGCACTAGATTGGGATCCGTTCAAAAACAACTAATGATAATAATACTCTAAATTAGAAATTATCAAATCTCAGTTGTTTAAAGATATTTCAACTACCGTATACTTTATCTGTGCATAAATTAAAATAATATTAATAAGATTTAGAAAGGTTGAGTTACCGTTAATTAATTTATAAGGCAAGTAAGTAAAGCGCCACCAGTGGGTATTATTTTATATATATGTAAATAAATTATGTTTGTCTAATTATTTTGGGCAGTTTGTCATCATTATTTGCTGTCAATAACTTACGTGAAATAGTTAAGAGTTTTGTGTTTCTCCCTGATCTTAGCGGGCTCTAAAAGAAAAAATTATCAGTCTATGACATCAGAATGTGGATTTCCCTTGGTTGATTTTCATGTGAGTTGCATAATTCTATGAGTTACATTATTTTTTAGTATTCAAATATTTTGTAATAGATTTTTTTGTATTCAAATTTAAAAACTAACAATCAAAGCAATATCACCATGTTTCCGATATTTTGAAATTAAATTTGTGTATAATAACCGTTTACAAGATTTTTGTGTTTATGAAGGCATCATTAAAAAAAAAAACAAGATTTAGTTCAATAATCAAGAGTAATTAAGATTTTATCCTTCTTTTTTTTTTTCTATTTTAATTCAATGCAAACAGTAGTAAATTAATCGTGAAGAAAATATACCACCACCTATGTGATTGAAAAAATTAAAAGACTGAAGTGGAGTTGGACTGGACATTTTGTTAGAAGAGATGATAACAGATGGACAATTGAAATTTTAAACTGGATTCCAAGAGATTGTAAAAGACCCAGAAAGAGACCACATGTTAGATGGGTGGATGAAATAAGAAAGTGTGCAGGGGTGATGTGGAGAAGAGAAGCTAAAGATAGGAAAAGATGGATTAAACTTGGAGAAACCTTCATCCTGCAGTGGATTGATAATGATTGATGATGATGATGATGTGATTGAAATTCATCTCTTTAAATTAGGCTCAACAAACAGCTGGCTAATCCTGAAATATTGCATTGTCATCGATATCTAACACAAGTACAAAATTTGAAAGGAATCTGTTGTGTAGAAGTATGTTAAAAATTGGTTACAAGATTTTAACAAAATAAATTGTGAACAGAATAATAAATGCTTGTTTTAAGAAGTTTACTTCCCTCCAATTTATATGAGATAAAAAATAATTTTGGAAAAACCTAACTAAAAAGTTATTTATTATATTTGATAATGCCCCCCCCCCCCATTATTATTATTTTTTTAAATCAGCAAGGAACTCTAATTACTTGGTTTTCTATTAAAGGAAAATAAATTTGCTTTGATATAAATAAAAATAGTAACTTCTCATTTTATGTTTATTTTTTTTTCATACATCATTGTCATGCGATTTTTGTTAAAAATACAAATGTTTTTCTATTTAAAATTTATATAGAATACAAGACTTGATATTACTATTAAACTGCATAATAAAGTTAAAATTATCTGGTTTCTATTATTGCTATCCTGTGTGATGGAAGCAGCTTACTGTATTTTTACATGACATAATCTCCCTCCCCCCTTCTTTTTTGAACTGGCATTGTATAAAATTATTGTATTTAGTGAATTTTCATGATGCTGTGGAAATAGAGCAATAAATTTATTATGAATTATATCATTATTTAATCATAATCACGCATGTTAATAAATAAAAGCATATTCAACAGACAATTTATGTAATTGGGAAAAGTTTGAACAATATATATGTGATTATACAAAGAATAATGTAAATCAAAAATATAGAGCTATTCTTAAACAAAATAGAAAACATTTTACTCTTTTCAAGACCTCCAGACTTCTCTTCTTGTTGATTTTAAATTCTATCAATTTGCATAAAAGAATATGAATAATCCAAGACCCATACATTGTTATGAAGAATGTCAGTACACTTCTGCAGATAAAAAAAACTTCAACTATATATAGCTGATCTATTGCTTGGATATATTAAAAATATGTTACACAGTTATCTTTATGCCTGTATATTTTTGGTGCTTGTATTAAAGATGCCGTTGGATGGTGCCGTTTTCACGCTAAAACTATAAAATATGAACATTCATGGGCCGTTGATTTTGTAATGCGAAAATAAAAACAAAACAAAATCGTCTTTTTTAAAATATTATTTTTTATTAACGTATACAATTTAAATGATAATAATAAATGTAAAATAAAATCAACAAATTACAATTTGATTCGTGTTTTTTATATCGTATACTTTTTAAATTGTGTTACGGCTTTTTTTTTTATCAATTTTCTATCGGATATTTTTTTACTTGTGTTACGACTTTTTTTGTTGTTGTTTAACTAAAAAATAATAATCGTAATAAAAGTAAAAGTTGTTACGGTTAGATTTAGGGTTAGTTTTAGGGTTAGTATTCTGTTTGTTTGTAATGCTAAAATAAAAAAATTCAAAATCGTAAGCGTACTCGACAGAAGAAAGAAATTCAAACTTTTTTAAACAACAACAAACACATACAAATGTCTTCTTTACTTATTAAACATGTTTAGAATATTTGCTTTTTATTAAATTTACAAAAAAAACTGTATATTTGGACTTTTCTTACTGGATATTTTTTTCGTACCGCTCTTTTTTACTTCAAAAATATACAGAGGATAGAATCTTCTTTGTCTCGTGGAATGTTATGTTACTTGACATGTTACCTAATTGCAACTCAATAAAAACATAGATATTTAACATTTTGCCCAAATAAAAGTTCAATACTGTACGTTGTAAAAAGTCTTATAATTATTGTTTTAAAAAATCTGAACATTTCAATAGATTAATATAAAAAAAAATCCAATCAAAACAACATTTCAATACAATTCAAATACAAACTCTCATCAAGCTGTAATTATTTTATAAACTGTGCGAATTCGGAAAATGTAATTGCTGCTCTAGCGACATACATGCTGTACTGCGACGCGACATAGCGGCCTAGCATTCTGTAGCAGAACAAAAAAGTTGTATTATAGAAAACGCGGGTTCAAACGTGTCGGCCGCAGTAAACAGCATTTTTATGTGTTTTAGCACGAAAACCGCGCCATAGAACGGCGTCTTTAGCTATAAGATGAGTACCATATTTTTATATAAATAGATTTTCAGTCTATTCATCCTCCACTCTATCTCAAGAAATTGTTACACATGACCACACACGTAACTTTTTCACATATATCGGTTGTTTGAGATAGAGTGAAGGATGAATAGACTGAAAAATCCTGAATTCAAATCCCTATTTACATATATAAGAAACGTTCAGTATAAGCAAATTACATTCTTCCTTACAATTACATATTGCTTGGAAACTAGATTACATCTTAGTATAAGTTCAGCCCATCTCTCTCCTATTAACATATATGGATATGTATTGTCCGATAATATGAGGGGTTAGATTGACATAATGTCTACATGGATATGACTATAATATCAAATCCAACATGATCTTTGAGCATTCCATCATGTTTTTCAATGAAATGGATGGTTGAATATTTGGAAGAATGAGAAGATTGAAGCCTGCCCATTAAAATTTGAGGAAATGCTATGTTAATATAAACCAAGCACTGATTATATATATGTAGAAGAGATTATGATATGACCCTAATGCTTGAGAGTTAGCTCTACACTAAATATCCTATATTGGGGTCATGTGTCTTTTTCACATGTGTGTGGTTGATTAAGACAAAGTAGATTATGATAGACTGAAAAATCCTGAGTTCAAATCCTTCTATTTACATATATAAGAAACATTTTGTATAAGCAAATTGCATATTGCCTTAGAATTACATGTATATTTTATAAATAAGTTTGCATACATTAGAATAATACATCAATTGCATAGTGTATTTAGGAAAATATAGATTTAATATATATATTTTTTATTCTTATGCTCAATTGCATTTTATTGATGGCTTCCCATTCATGTATACAAGGGCATAAATTATCTGGAAATTAACCAAAAATGATATTCCATGCATTAACTAGATTTGGTTTAAGGTTATAATATAATAATGGGCTCTTGTCCTATGCTTATGGGATCAAAGCTCCACCTATCATTGAGTGCTTAAACATCACACAACTGCTCAAGCAATAATCATTTAATTATTTTAATGAGCATTTTACATGATTAAAGCACACAAGTAACTGAATTGACATCTAAGCATTTAAAATATTCTGAGTATGTTGATAGATAGTACATAAATATTCAAAATAAAGGATTTTGTAAAACAAGTGAAATGAAATTAGTGCAATGGTAAAGTGTCAGGCTCGGAACATAAGGTTTTCGGATCGATCCCAGATCCAATACTTCTGGCACTCGGAACTTATGAATTCTCAAGAAATAAATCTATTCAATTATTTTAGTTATTTATTTAATAAAATGATTTAGTTTTTCTTTATTGGTGATTAATATTTTTTCTTTTTTTTTAGAAGTCGGCTGTCGGACGATTACCTAGTTTTAGAACAGACTGTCATCTTCCTTCTAATGTTGAATGCGATGGAATATAGAGAACAATTTGCTACTACAGAATCATTTCGGTGAACATGTAAATATGTGCGACATCCATATTTTTTATGTATTAATGAGTGTGATACTTTGGGTGAAAATGTTTTTTTAGAATATTCTAATAGTTTTGAATGTATTAATAGACTACCTCATAGCCTTAGTGTACTATATCACGTACACATTAAGACTGGTTTTCCTAAATTCATTTGTATTTAAATATTTGTGTGAGTATGGATGCATAATTAAATATCTTTAATAATTATAAAAACTGTATTTTACTTGAACATGGTTAACTCTAAAGCATGTATCGCCCAATGAAATTTCTAGCTAAAGTCATTCTTTTTGTAATAAATTTCCAAAAATAATTGTATTTAAGCTAATATTGCATTCTTCTTGAATGGGCTTTAGAAATATCATGTTTGATTGCATTACTCCATAAGGGATACATATAAATTCACACTCATATACTATAAACGTGAGATTACAATAAATAATATTAAAGATATTTAATAAGAGAAGTATATTTGTAGTATTGATTATTATTAAATAATAAAAGGAAATCATTTACGTAAAAAAATGTTAATAAAGTTAAAAGATTTGAGGTGATTAGCAAATGCCTGGTATTTAAGCCAAATCTTTGTAATTAAAGTTCATAATTGTACTTATAGCTAAAATAGAAGTTTCACGTCATATTTGTAAGCAGATTCTGATTAGATAGAATTGTCTGGATTGATGCCAGACATGTATATTGCTAATATATTCTGAATTTCCAAATTTTTTTTTCATATTTTTCGCCATCTTTCCCTATATTTTGTCATTCTACTGCGCTCACTAAACTGATTAAAATATAATTATCATCAAATATTTTTTCTAGTCACTGAGAAAAATTTTAATGACTGAACAGGAAAAAAAAACAAAACATTTTTTTCCCATTAAAAAGTTGATTTTTTTTATATTAATTACAAATAAAAGTTAGGTCCCAAATACATTTTCTTTGATTATTAAAGCATTTGTTTCTCTTATCAACTTTAGAAGTGAAAAAACTATCTATAAAGATTGATTATTATTTTATGTAATATATAATTTTTATGCAATATATTAATTTAATTTTAATGACTACTAATCTAATTAAATAATCAAAAAATCATGATTTATAAGAACTTAGTGATAAATAATATGGCAATTAAGCTATTCATTCCAAAACTAAAATTATTGAAATAAAAACTCTTTATATATATAAAATTATGCATATCCTACACATGATCAAAGACTTGCGAAAAGAGACATGATCCCCAATATTCATATTTTGTGCTGAACCAGCACTCTTCCGTTGAGCCAGATCATAATCTCCCACACATATATGACCAGTGATCAGTTTATATTAAAATAGCAATTCCTCAAACTTTCACGGACAGGCTTCAATCTTCTCACCCTTCCAATAATTCAACCATAAATTTCAATGAAAAACTGACAATGTAATGCTCAAAGCCCTTGTTGGATTTGATATAGTCATTCTAACCCCTCATATTATCGGACATTATGTATCTATATATATTAATAGAAGAGGGATGGATTTTATACTATAGTCATACCCATGTAGATGTAATGTCTACGTGGGTATGACTATATCAAATCCAACAAGGGCTTTGAGCGTTCCATCGTCAGTTTTTCAATGAAATGGATGGTCGAATAGTTGGAAGGTTAAGAAGATTGAAGTCTGTCATTTAAAGTTTAAGGAATTGCTATCTTAATATAAACTGAGCACTGATTGTATATATGCTTGGGAGATTATGATTTGGCCCAATTGATGAGTGCTGGTTCTGCATAAAAAAGGGGATCATGTATCTTTCTTGCATGTATGTGGTCATGTGTATTGGTTGCTTGAGATAGAGGATCAATAGACTGAAAAAGCTTGACTTCAAATCCCTCTTTTTACATATTTGAAAATGTACATAAAATTTTTTAAATCTCAACATATTAAATCTTTTCATGAAAATATGTAATTCTAAAGTTCAAATAGTTCATGTTTATTAATTTATATCTTTTCATCTGAATTCGAAGTCAATGAGTGCTTTAGAATGATAATTTTTAAAATGCTCACAAGTTATAAAAGAACAAATCAGCTAATGTTAAGAGAGTACAAATGTATTATATTTACCAGGATAGGTTTTTTTTTTTTAAGATGTAAAGATTAAAATCGGAAAATAATTTTAAAATGTATTTTGTTTAAAATGTATCTTCAACTTTTTGACGATTTACATGATCTTATTTTTACACATATTCCTCCCTGCTAATGATGCCTATCATATTTTCATAATAATAAGCTATTATATATGCATATTTAAATATCAAATCCGTATTATTTTATTTGATATACTGTGATAGAATTTTCTTACTATACTGTCAGCTCTCAACATAAGCATTATTTATTAAATAGAAAAAATAATGAAAAAAGGTCTATATTTCTAGCTATAAAAACATTCTATTTATAAAAATAGATGCATACATGTTGTTTATATAAAAAATAATTACATTTCTATTAATAGAACTATGTAAAAAATGGGTTTTAAAAAATCCAAACAAATTATGCATATATTGTTGTAGTTAACTGATCTGTTCCAAAGCTGATTCATTGACTCCAAATATTTTTAGTAAAACCATGATCAAGTATTGTCGATTGTGATGGTAGCTTACCATTTCTTCCTATTTCATTGTAAGATCTCTTGCTAGTTTTCAAAACAATGCTTTCAATATAATGTGTATGTGGATCATATATATAAATACGTGTATGTGTGTGAGAATAAAGGGGACATTATGTAGAATTCTATTTGATAATTTTTTTCAATTACCTAAGTATTCAAGCTTTTACAATAATAATAAACATATAGTTAAAAGTAATGGAGTATTTGGGAGGGTGTTTCTTACAGGTTACATCCACACATTACAGTATATTCATCTTTTTCTCAATAATCCTGGAACTGATTGATGTCATCTGTTTTTTTCTCTGTTAACTATTTTAAGATGAAATGACTATTAAAATCTTTCCAACTAGGATTTTTATATGAAGAACCAACATTTTATTTGTTCTGTAGTATTATTTAGTATGAAATCATTGCTATTTTTTTTTATAAGTGATCTAACGTATTATTATTGATCTTAGTCAAACCTTCAATTCTTTATCTTTTAATACCTTTTATTAAATAAACTCAGATCTTTATTTTTATACATTATCCAATCTGTACTCTTATGCTTTTGTTTTCATAACCCTTAGATAATCATCAGTATTTTGGGAAAAATTCAGTCTTCATTGTAGCAGTTTTTCAATGTTGGATTTTATTCTGTGTAGTTTATGCAGTGATAGACATATAAATTCAAGATATGTTCCTAGATCAAAACGCACTGTCACTTTTAGTGTTTGAACGTCATCTAATCCCCCTGAGTAATTGGTCATTTGATTATTTATTTAACACTAATTAGCATTGCCCTAACAATTGAAATGTTATTAAAAGTATAAAAATGATGAAAAGAAATTGAATTCATTTGACAATTAGAATAAATGTGCTTGAAGCACTGTATAAATAAGATAATAGTTATATAGGTTTCATTGATATAAATTTCTATTATATCTGTCAGGTGTCTTTGACTTCTTTTAGTCAAGATTTTATCTTCAAATCTTATATCTTATATTCACTTGCTTTTAACACTATATCATACTCATCTTGATTTATATATACATTTATAAACTATGTGCCAAACTTGCTTAATATAAGAGCCACTTAAAACAAATTTAGATATTTGAGGGCTTCTAGATATACGTTATATTCGCCTTGTCACTATTGTTATGTACGATGTCACAAAAATTTTATACAATTATTAAAAAAAATATGTAGATTGTTTATTGTGATTTTGTATTAGTTTAATGATTAAGATAAATCCCTGAAAGCCCACTCTGCATCAAATGTTTAGTGAGTTTATTTGAATATAAGGTTTTCAAAATTTGGAGAATTGTTTTAACTATACTAAGCATATTTTATTTGGTAATGATCCACAGAAACATCTAAAAAAAAATATATGCAAATTTGTATATATTTTACCTTCTATAATAATTGATAATATATAAGTTTTGCAAGCTCATATATGTCAAAGAACTGCTGTTTGCGATCTTTACTATACAAGTATATCAGTGACGCAGCGTGACTTTTTTTTTGGAAATGGAATCACACTAAATAATCTTTTCTTTATAATGTTTTTATTTTACTTGCCACAACAATTTTTACATATTTATCATTCATAGTTTAAAATTTCATATAAAACAAATTAATATAACAATATAATCATTTCAAACAAAATCTGTTCTATTTAATTAGTTAATTAAGACAGTATATTGTCTTATAATTACATTTTAAAATTATTTTTTAATTTTAATTCAATCCTCCATTCTTTCATAACAAATGATCTATTACTGATTTATAATATTCACCCACAATAATTTACAGTCACGGCAAAGGTAGAATGATAGAATAAATATAATGCTATAAAATTAATAATTATTGAGCTTTATTCCTACAAGCTACATATGAGTTAAATTACGCTTACACTATTATACTTATAATGTAATATAGTTATATAATCGGCATATACAATAATAAGGTGGTGGCCTGCATTCCACTTTGATATCTTCAGGTGGTGAAGATCACTGGTAAAGCCCATCTAGAAGTCAGCATGTTTTTATTTTATTTGCCTAATATATACATATTACATACATCTAGAAAAATCTGGAATTCTCTTATCTGTAAAACTGTGACTAGTTTAAGTATAGCTAATACATGATCAAGATATTTTTATCTTCCAAATGCTTTAATGTTAATTATAAATTACACTTTAGCATTGTTTGAACTTCTTATAATCAACGAATAATACAATGGTCAAACTCAACATTTGTCTTATATAAAAACAATTCAATTATGAGTAAAAAAATTGAAAGTCAACAAATTCCATGCAAAAAATAATGAGTTTGAATTATTCATTCTTCTTTTTTAAGTTTAATAAATAGTTTAGAGAAAAATTTGGAACTTTCTTATCTGTAAATCAGACCAAGACTAGTTGAAGAATAGATAATACATTGTTATTTTATAAATGCTTTTGACATTCTTAAATTTTAACTATAAATTACATTTTAGCATTGTTTGAATTTCTTATATATAATCAACTAATAATGCATGATCAAACTCATTATTTGTCTTATATAAAAACAATTCAACTGTTGGTAAAAAAATTTAAAGTCAACAGAAATTCCATATAAAAAATAATGAGTTTGAATAGTTCATTCTTCTTTTATATTTAAAAAAATAGTTGAGAATTTTTTTTTACATTTGGAAAAAGTTTATATACACTAACATTCTTACACTATTGTATGTGCAACTTTTTAGTTCAACTTTGTAAGGTTAAATATGTACATATTTTAGTGATTTTTAAAATTGAATTTTAGTTAAAGCTTTTGAACTTTTGTGTGAATTCTTCTACGGAAGCACTCATTCCGTTCAATACATGAAGTGTTCGCCCCTGGTGTGTATATATATTGTGTTTTATAAATCATTAGATAAACTTTGATCTCTTAAATGGGAAGTAACTACACACCCACGTGCATAGTTAGGCTTTTATTTCAGAAACTACAAATAAATTTAAAATATTTGAGTTTGAAATTTGTATTTTACTGTCTCAAATTTTTTAATGAATAATATAGTGACGATTTATTCAAAAATTTCCAAATAATAATCAAAAATTAGTCAAAGTATTTCATTTTAACATTTGTAAGTCTTGTTTTATTGCATAATTAATAATGTTTTTTACATGTAAATTTTTGCTAAAAAGTAGACATCATTAATTGATCATTGATTTCTAAGAGATATGGAGTCAGTAAATAAGCATACACATGTGCATACTCACACAATCTATTTACCAAAAGTTTTCCCAGCATAAAATCTGATTTTGTTTGTAAGGATCTGCGAGTCTTTTCCATAAAGATAAGAATTTTCATATTAAAAAATATATAAAAGAACTGCAAGCATAAATAATAATTGTATTCTTCCACTTGCTACAAGAAAATTAGTTTTTGTGAAGTGTGAATTTACAAAAACTATTTTCAGTATTATATTTAAAACATGAGAAAAATCTTTTAATAAATTTTCTTGTTGTACTATTGTTCTAGAAATACTAATGCAATTGATCTTGATATATGGCAGTCAATATTGATTTCAATACTTAATGTTATCCCGTGCTTAGCCCCCCCCCATATATTACTGTCGAGTCAACATACAGCCCCAATGAGCATTTGAATGGCTGTTATATCCCAGATGTCGCTTATCAAGTTGAAGTTATTCTATATTATATGTATTCAGAATGTAGAGAAAAATAAATAAAAAGCTTGTTTGCAGAACTTACTTATTACGCCCTCTATTTTGACATTTTAATCATATGACATACTCACAGTTACATAATGCATTGATGCACAGTCAACTCTTAATTTTCTCAGCATATAAAATTACATATTCACAAAATTCCATCAGTCAATCAAGATTTTTCACTTAAGTTCCATAAAAGATTAAGTTTATAAGGATGTCTTGTACGAGTTGTTAAAATGTGACAAATGGTACTCCCGTTTCAGTCAATAGTAATATATCTTTAGAATTCCTCCTACAATGAGAAAGAATAGCAATTTTTATAGTCATCAATTAATTTCCACCTACCTTGAGATTTTACATCGAACCTAATTACTTAAACTGTGCAACAAGTCTGCTAATCATCTATAATATGATCTGAATGTAATTTAAATTTTCCGGATGACTTCAATTTTCCATTAGTATTTAGATTTGCTCTGAACATCATAATTATATAATTCTATGATATATTGGACTTACCAAACAGTGTTTCTTATTCATCCAAAGATCAGATCTCTTACAGTTCATTTGACGATGTTTAATATTTTTAAAAAAAAGGATCAAAAACTTAAGTATTTCTAAAATAGTTAATATGACAAGATTTTTTTCATTTTAAATTTTTGTAGAGAAGTTTTTTAAAAAATATCAGATTGTTATATAGATTGCATTTGAACTTTTGAAGTGTTATAAATAAAAAATATTGTTAACATTTTAAATTACTATATTACTTTTTTTGTGTGTGTTGTCATTTATTCTTATTATTATCATGTGTTAGGTATAAGACAAGTTTAAGTTATAAAATAAAAATTATTAAGTTTATTTTTGATATTTTGTTTTTCTTTATATATACATTTTATATACAATCAATGCTTTTCTTAAACTTTGTTAGTATTATAACGAGTGAAAATTATTGATACTAAGTATTTGATACTTTGAATATTATCATGCCAATTGCAAATTATATTTTAAAGCTCAAAGGTAAATTGCATTAAAATTCAAATATAAAAATTGCAGTTATTGACAAGTAATTATTTATATCAGTTTTATTACAAATGCTTTTATAAATAATTATTACTTTTATGCCTTTGAGAAGAAAGGAATTTCATTTTTACAGTTAATTTTCTGTAAAAAACCAATATTATTGTTAGTGTTCAGATCCAATATTTATTTTTCAATTTATAACTACTTTTATTTGATTTATATAGAATAAAATTCATTTCTACTTTTTATTTTATTAATTTTATAATATAAAGTTGTAATAATTATATTTATAAAGCGGATACTCGTTACTTAAAGTAATATATATTAAGGCTACAACCTTGTCTTTTAAATAAATCCTGTGTTAAAAGATTTGCAGAGGTCCCTATTGTCGTTTTTTCAGGCACATAGTTTTAAGGTTGTAGCCTTAATGTATATTACTTTAATTTTATAATGAAAATTATTTATTCTATTAATTTACTATTATGAACTTTTTGCTCCAAAGTTCTAATTAAAGGATATTCTTACAAATAAGGCAATTATTTCTCATCTTTCCGTTAAACTTTTTGCTATCCCATAGCTTTTATTCATCAGAGAATTATTATTATTACATCTTATTAAATATTTGTCAAACATAAACCATTTTTTCATTCTGTTTATAATATTGAGATCTTATAACTTTACATATGTTCATATTTATTTAAAGATATGGAAACTAGATGCCACTAGTGTAGACATCATTGTTGCTTAAATTATTATCACATCTGCTGCCATAACATCAATACAAAATGTGCATAGCAACTGCATATGTCTATGGATGACCATTCATAATTTATTTTTCTCAATACACTATTATATGACTTCATTAATTCATATCTTTCTTTTCTATATACACATTCATATATCTTCATTTCTACATATCGTTTTGCTATATGTTTTTTCTAAACTCTCTGAAGAATTTTAACTTGAACATAACATGTTTATTTTTATTAATTATCTTCCTAACAGCCGCGATATTCTACAATAGGAAAATGTAGTTTGTGTTCTCAATGTCATAAAGGTTTATTATACTCTAACAAACCAATATTGCAAAATGATCTCTAAAGTGTGTGGCTTTCCTACCAAGAATCAATCAGATTGCAAAATAGCTTAAATCTCTATTTTAAATTTTCAGCTGAAATAATTACAAAAAATATCCGAATCCTACAAGTAAATAGAATATTAGGTGTGAGTTAATATATGATAATAGTAAGGAAAGTAGTTTATTGTTTAAAGCTCGAACGGGATCTTTAGCAACAAGAGAATATACACGTAAATGGAAAAATATTGGTGATTTAATCTGTAAATTGTATAAGGAAGGAATAGAAAATATTAAACATCTATTAATTGAATGTAAATGTTTGAAAACAGAAATAGTACATATAATGAAGTTATGGAAGAATAAATATGAAAAAAGTGATTATACAGAAAGTGGATTATTGGTTTTTATGCTGGATTTGGGAAAAGATAAGGGGGATTTAGATATAAAGGCCATAGAGTTGGCAAAGATTGTGTTGTGGAAATGGGATGGAACAGAATATGGGCAAAATTAGAGTGGGGAATGGAAAATAAGATGGCTAAAAGGTTTTTCTGGGCATAATTGTTGAGAGATTCTTGACTTCTTTTAAGGAAAAGCCATAGTACATCACATCACATACGAAGATAGAATGTTGGAACTAAGTAATAGTTTTTATCAAAATAATATAAGAAATGACTTAATGCTGGAATAATAATTTAGTACAATGAATTAAAAAAAAAAAAAGATTTACGGATAATATCAGAGGGAAAGAATGCTAAACATAGCTAAAAGTTTCTAAGCATATTGACTATGAACAGAGATTTAATCTAAGATGATACTGTTTACATTGCAACATCATATCTCTATGCAGAGATTACAATCCTACGGAGTATTAATCTTCATTATCACAGAAGCTTTTTTTAATCATGAGAAATATTTCATTCGCTTGATGAAAAATTAATGAGTGTAGGAAAAATATTTTCATTGCAACCTGCTTTATCAAAACAGCTTTAGTAACGGTTTTCTTGAATTTCATCTGACAAATATCTAATCAAACTCAAAAATCATCAAATGCCGCAACCGAGATATGTTTTCAACTATATGGGATGGCAATATTTTTTAATACCGTATATTATATACTAACAATTATTTTCCAGTACAAAAAATTACCCCAGAATAGAATTATCTCATTTTTTTTTTATATACTTACGATGAACTTTTACTCTTCATTACTTTTGATTATTTATGAATGCTAAATATTTGATAGTACATTTTATTTATTTAATTAAGAATAAATTTAACATTGAAAGATTTAAAGAATCATTTTTAACAAAGTAGCAAATAACTTCACTTTCTTTATTAATGTCTATTTATTTATGCGGCAAAAGATGGCCATCTTTAAAGCTTAATATGTCAATGGTAGCTAAAAGTTAATGAAGAATGTATGGTAGATATAAAATTCTCTAAAGATCTTTAACAACTTATTTTTGTAAGTTAATTTTACGTATTTAATTAAATAAAACGTACTATCAAATATTTAGCCATAAAAAATAATCATAATGATTTTAATGTGTGAAACTAAAATTTCGCAGTCCAGACTAATACGTAAATACCTTTTTTATCATCATGTAATTAATTGGTAAATTGTTCAAGCCATCCTAAATAAATCACTAGCATTTCAACAGTCAGGATAGAGATGGTAATATGGAAATAATGTTGCACATTTTTATCTATGTAAAAAACTTCTCTTTAAACAGAAAAATGTGATTTCATAAGGTCATTATATCTAATACAATTTTGCAATAAAATAAAGGTATATTTTATATATAAAAAAAATTGTTTTATTAATTTATAAAGAAAAAACGATGTATATCAAATTACAAAAATATGGTTAAATTTTAAATTAGATCTCAGTGATTTATGTTAATATATTCGCATAGCTCTGAATTTTAAATAATAGTTCAACATATTAATATGAAATTAGAATAAGCATGACAATATGCTAGAATTAAATCTAGTAAATATTCTGACAATATTTAAATATTTCAGCATTACCTACATTTCAAAATTCCAAAAAATTTCCATATACAGTACTTGGTTTGAAACTTTATTAAGAGTTAAACACTAATGGAAAATTTAAATGTTGTCACGACACATAGCCTATATTCATTGTAGATTAATTATTGTAATAATAATAATAATAAAACAACAGTGCATTAACAATGATAATAAATGTGAATAACCATTAATTATTGTGTTCCACCTATAGTTAATAGATTAGTGACTAATTAAAAAAATTGAGACCTTTTGTATAAAGTTAAATGTAAAGCTTTCTATATAGATGAATCTCGATATAGTATCGAAAAACTGTTAAAAACACAAACTTATAAAAAATAAGAGTAATAATGATTTAATAACAACTTCTGCTTTCTATGGTCATGAAAAATTACAACTTTACTTTAAATTTTGACCTGAAAAACACTAAAATTCTTCATGTGGAAAGAAGCCATAACAAAAGAAAAATCAAACAGGCCATTTTAATAAATAGAAATGTCTTAAATTAATAATGTGCAAATGTTAAAATTTGTGTATCTTGGGATATCACATGATGTTTACTTCCTTCCAATTTAAAGTTCCAGTTGAAAATGATTATGCTGATACTAAAATGACTTTTCTTTTATGTGTGTTTATAATGGCTTTTAGTAATATTTATTATCATTGTTAATGCTTTATTGTTTTATTAATATATATATATGTAAAGTAAAAGACTTTATATTTCTACATTAAATAAAAGTCTTGACAGTTTGCAAACAACCTTACAATCCCTCTAATGAAATTATACTGAAATTCATTTAACACATTAGGTCTTTACAGAGCTGCAAATATATACAAACTATTCTAGGAAAAGTCAAGAATTAAAAAACATCACTATTTCAAAATATTAATTGGAAAAACTAGGTAACGTTAGAAGGAAATTCAACATACGTTTTATCTTTTCCACTGAAGTGCTTGAATCAGATGACTATAATAAATTATGGAATATTATTATACATAATCTACTTAGATTCATAACTGTAGTTGAAATAAGTAATGATGAAAGAGCCTTAATTTTGTGTTGACAATGGAATTAAAAAAGGAATACATATTTCCATAAATACTTATTTAACTTACATATTTTATATAAAGGTTGTATTTGAGATACAGTTTGCCAAAAATTATGTGTAGCAATAATAAACTTGTTTTGATTTCTTTTACAATTTTTATATATATATTCTTCAAGTCTATTATTTTATGGTTCTGGTGTTCAAATAAAATTCGTTTTTTTTTTTTTTAAAAATCCTTTATGTATGTATGTTCATGTAAATCTAAATATCCATATTCACTGATGTTTGTAAAGTACCTCTAAATGTAAGATTTCAAAATCTTTTGTGGGAATGGAAAATGACTACTAATAATCAAATATAATAATTAACGGATCTTATTATATTACTATCTAGGTGTCATAATCTTCCTTAGAGCAGAGATCTAAGAATATATATACTTCTGGTCTAAAGAGAATACTTTATTTTCCTTCTGAGAGGCTGAATAACATGCAATGTGTTCAAATTGTTAAGCCAGTAAGTAGATTTCTGGGTATTTGGAAAAATAAAATCAAAAGATTAATTATTTACATTACCATCAAAAATAAAAATTGTGTAGAGAAGGTTTGGTAAAAGTTTTTGCGAGTTCCATTTTTTACTCAATAAAGTTTAAAGTTATTTTATTTTGAATTATTGATATACAAGTCATTCTAATCTGGGACACATACAAGGATTAAAAGTTGAAATGTTATAATGAAACATTAATTTTTATTTGTAACAGAGATAAAAGCAACTTTTTTACTAGATTATTAATGTTTTTACGGATCTTAATGTAAAAGTCTCATTCCACTTTTATAATATAGCTTTACATATTTCGAAGCTAAAATAAATGCAGTCAAGGTAAGTCAAACTAAATCAACACTGATTGTATAATCTATTATTAAATTTATTGAATAACTTATTACTAAATTATTCTGTCCCTCACCTTTCAGCAAAAACTTTATATTTATATGGCAATGTTTACTACTGCCCTGATTATTAAAGAGCTTATTTAGAAATTTTTGGATAGTGTGTGATATTGGAACTAATAAAACCTTTTATGTATTCACTTTGTAGAATTAATTTATCTTAATACTATAAATTGTTATATTTTGAATTTTTGAAATTCTTAATGACAAAAGTACAAACAAAAGAAACTGAAAGAATAAGAAAAGATGATGAAATATTTTGTGTAAGAAATATATAACAATACTGTATAAATAACAGAAAGTGGAAAATAAGAGACAGTGATAAAATAACACCTTACATAAGATATCTTTTATAATCTTTAACTTATATAGATAGAAACAAAAGAACTTATTCTAAATTTAAAATGAAATACATATAAAATTCTTTATTGTATTTTATATGGTCATAATAAGTCAATTCGTTAAACAATCATGGAAAAAAATACATTGTAAGATAATGAATTATTGTTTTAGAGTAAATAATATTACTATATTTCACAATTATATATATATAAACACATTAATAACAAGTGATAAACTTTATTATATTTGATAGTTTGCAATTTCAAAACATCATTAAATATTTTTCTGTATTAAAATAAATAAAATACATTTGAATTTTTAAAAAAAAAATTAGACAAGGCATAGTTACTCAACAAGAATGCCTATGATATTTATATATGTACACACAAACATATATTAATATTTACAGACATTTGTAAAAATCAAAACATTTTTTGAAAAATACTTTCTTACATAATCAATCAAAAAAAATTACAGGAAATGACTAAATACCCTCTTTTCCTTCTAAGTTAAAACATATTTATAATATATTTTAAATAATTTAATAAAAATAAAAACTTATATAATTTTAATTATCAGTTACTAAAAATGGAAAAAGATTTTTAAACAAATAGAATGGGAAATAAATTCATAATTTATATGCCATTTGAAATTTTCTGAAATTATATCATACATTATAAATTTGTAATCCTTGCTAATTTAACATAATTAAAGTATATATATTTTTTACACAACATACTTACGAAACTATTTAGAAATAATATACTCTGTGTGGCATATTAAAGTATGCTTACAACTTTGAAAAAAAGTGAAACTTTGAAATACTAAGCAACCTAAATGAACAACTTTTTCTCAATACCACTAGATAGAATTTGCATAAGACATTACTCTGGAGAAATTCCATCTATTGTGGGATTTACTGAAATAAAAATCTAATATGAAAAACAGTGAATACAACATAATGACTGATTTTACTACTAGTGAAACAAGAACCATAGTTGTAATTGAACAAATGAGATTAATTTACCGCATTATATGTGGGAAAAAATTAGAATAGTAATTGGATGTGAACAGCAAAACTTTGATTTAAATGTCCATAAATAATTTGCCTAACCAATAAAATCTTTAAAGTTTGTTTTATATAAATTTTCTCAACTTATCTATTTATCATTAAAGATGTAAAGATAATGTGTACATACATATTTTTGTGTTAATATATCAAAAATAGGGGAAAAGCAAATAATAATCTGTACATTTTCCAGTAGCTGGCAGTATTAAAGAATATTGAAATAATAAATTATCTGAAAAGTCTTATTAAAAATTAAATAAAACCTCTTCCTCCATTATACATAGTGTACAAACTACATATATATAAAAGATAAGCTTAAATATATGTATACTCAAATCAAATTGTAAAAAAAGATTCAATACTAAATTATTCAATTAAATATCTAATTTGTACCTAAACAGTAATGGCATTTATATTTCAGAATTTTTAAAAAACTGTAAATTGTTTTTGTTTTTAAACAACTATTGCCTGATATCTACATAACAAAATAAAAAAAGAAGTCTGTGGATAATTTTAAATAAGGATTCCCTTTGCCTGCACTCTAAAATTTAGAAAGAATAAAAAAAGCATTGAATGGAGTATGTTTTTGTTTAGGTTTTCATTTAATAGTACCTCTTGCCAGCACTTCTGCACTATTAACAAGAATAGGTTTCTACAGTAAACCATCTTTATTTGTAATTTAATTCTATATCTGATGGCAGGTAGAGTAACTAAACAATAGAACACCGTAATCAAGCGACATTAAAAAAAAAGAATGCATGAGAAATAAATATTATTCTGTTAGATGAATGTATAAATTTTACATTTGAATGGTTTCTTTCTTTGGAGTTTATAGGAAATGTAAGCACTAGTTAATTCAACTTTAACCAAATGAATTATGGTCCAAATGTCTGCGGTTATAAGAACGATAAAAAAAAAAAAAATTACAAAAATGATGTTGTACTTATAATTAAATTTGATTGTGAAAAACTAAAGATAGTGCTCTTTATTTAAAAAAGGCATGTTAAAAATATGATATGATAAAAAGATGGATGGAGATATTGCCTTTAACTTTTTTTAAACGCGAACACACATATATAAATAAAAATAACGATTGATATGATCGTAACAAAAATACAGAAATTTGAAATATAATACAGTAAAAACAGTGGTAAATTTCAAAGTAGCATTGTCTGGAATACTGCACACATTTAAATCAAAATATTTACTCAAATTTTATATTATTCAAGCTCGAAAGTTATTAACTTGAATGCAATAAAACTTATCAGGTAATTCAGTTACGAGAGACAAAAGTGAAATCACATGATTAAACTTCATTTTTCTTACCAGAAGACAAATGAGCAAGTTATTTAAATAACAAAAAATATCAGTGAACAGTTGCATTTGTTAATGTAGTATTTACACGTCCGTGAAAAACATAAATATCAGTAGTTATTGACTGAATTATTAAAACACATCCAACAAATATAATGAAATAAAATTTATCTGTACCCTGAAATAGAGAAGATATACATATTAGCACATTTGGTTCGTAATATATACAAAATAATAGCACTACATATATAAGGGAAACGGGAAGAAAATTTACAAGTACATATATAGTTATCGGTCCAATCCAATATGAATAAACATTTAAAATATTGTATAAACTAAAAAGCATTATGTGATTCTATTCCACTAACAATAACTTATTCTATTTCCTCCAGAACTATCTCACCAAAGAAATTCAGTTGCCTAAAACTAGTCCGTTGATTTGGTTATAGTATTTAACGCTTAATTATTTCTTAAATTCATAACAGATGACCCTGGAATAAATAAAGAAAATTATTTTCTTTCACTAATGCAAATTATAACACACTGAAAGTATTCTACCAACTTACTTTAAAGACCAAAAAAACTAACAGTTTTATTTTTTAAGGTGCAAAACTTATGCTAATTGAACTTTTTTTAAAAAATCAGAAGGCTTATCGGTTTATATATAATAACATCTTTGAAATAATTTGTTTTACACCTAATAAGTCACCACTATCATTAGAACTAATTGTAAATGAATGTGGTCATTTAAACTCCAGAAGAAAAAAAAAATGATACTTGAATAAACATACAAAAACAAGTTTTACTATGAATATATAAACCAATATGTAAAACACAAATATCCTTTACTTTGTTTATATGATAACTTGTGATGTGTTTTATCTTACTCTGCAATGCCTTTTTTTATTTAAAAAATTTCAACATTTTGCATGAAGTAGTTCCATTATATGCTGTCTGTGAACCATATCTTCCTAAAGATATAAAGTAATATTGCATTTTTTGGTAGTCTTTACATAAATTAAATGGATCTGCTTTTCCTACAAATATCATGCTCGTATTCATTCACTTCCCATGCGCAACCCAATGATGATGTGCCTTTACAATAAATAGTAAAGTATACAGCATCACAACCAGAAGGTTGAAGAAAATAATGATTGGTTTTATGATTTTGCCGTCATATTTTTAGAATGTTAAGAAGAACATCCTTAAAGAAAATTTTTCTAATGTCTTTATGTTCCAGCACAGAGAATTTGTATTTTCTTTTCTTACAATATATTGGTCAAAATAACAGTTCCACATAAAAAGATATGGTATTTTTAGACCACTACAAAATATCTGTTAACTAGTTAAATGCAGTAGCAGCAGCTTGTAAGATATTTTGACAACTAAATCCACCAAGCTATCATGATAAATAAACATTCAAATTCTCAAAGTAATAACTATTCAAGACAAAAGTTGAAGACCTTTCTCATATCATTGGCTGGTAGAGGTTTTAAATTTGGTGAACATTAATTATTAAACCAGTCTTTATGGATTGCAATTAAAACATAAACATTCTTTAGCTCAATCTCTGCATTGACAAAATAGAACAACCATTAATTACCATAAATCTGCTTTTAACTGATATGAATTAAAAATTGCATTCTTTATGAAGCTTATAAATTGTTGCAAAAACCATTGCTATGAAAGCCGAAAACTGCTGAAGCTATATATATATCCTTAGTGTTTTCCTGAAGGTTTGTGATGATGGTGTTCTAGTTGTATTTTTAATGTTGGACTATTTCCATCATCTAATTAATATATGTATTGAATGACTGTAGAAAAATTTAACTTTATTTAAATATTCCAAATACATTCAACTGTTAGTAATAGCATATCAAACAGTTTAGTATATGCACAGTAGGGCCTGGGTCCTTAGATTCTTGAATTTTAAGGTAATGCTCTAACCAACAGCCATCCTGCCAAAGGCAACAGTCTATAGTAATTTCATATACTTATTTACGAGGTTCCTCCTGATTTCTCCACTTTTTCCTAAGAGCAAAGTTGATTAGTGGTTTCCATACATTATGTATAGTCACACTCGGTTGGCTTATGGAATTTTTTCCCATTGTCATGTGAGCAGCTTCTTTAAATTTTCTTCTTTGTATCTTTTCTTCTCTATCCAATATTTTTGTATTTTCTCAATTGAACATATGTTCATTGGCACATACATATTCTACTACCTTAGACACATCTGTTTTCTCTCTTCTAATCATCAGTTTGTGTTCTTGCAAGGGCTTTTCAATGGGACGACTGGTCTCACCAATATATGTTCTTTCACATTCACATGGTATTTCATAGATGCAATTTTTTCATCATTTCAAATTTAGGCTTTGTCGATGTTCCTCATAGGCTGATATGGCTATGGAAAGCTGTTCTAATGTTATATTGATTGCAGATTTTCCTTAATTTGTCTGCTATTTTTGGAATGTATGGGTACATTACAGTACCAATAATTGTATTTTCTCTTGATGGTTCTTTTTGTCTATTTAAAGTGTTCTTAATAACAGCTGATGGATAACCATTTTTCATAAGAGTTTGTTCTATATAGATCTTTTCTTTTTCCAAATCACTGGTTTCTGAACAACTTCTTTTGCTCTGTTCCATAGTGATAGTATAACTTATATTTTGTGTTTCTGGTGTGATTGGATGTATAGGCTAGGTATTTTCCTGTATGTAGGTTTTCAGTAAACTGTAGTTTTGATTTGGCCATGAGGGAACCTTGTCACAAGAACATCTACGAATGCCAGTTTTTGTTCTTGTTCTCATTCTATTGTGAATTTAATTGAAGGGGATAAATTGTTGATATGTTTCCTGAAAGTTTGTAGCAGTGCTTCACTATGTGGCCATACAACAAATGTATCATTCACATAGTGAAGCCAAACTTTAGGTGGATATGGAATAGTTTTTATGGCTAAGGTTTCAAGTTCTGATTGCTAATCAAGGGAGACAATGGTGAGCCCATAGCCATTCCTTGATTTGGTTGGAAGAGTTCTGTGTTATATTGAAAGTAGGTTGTTTTTATGCAGAATGTGGAAGAACATATATTGGTGAGACCAGTCATCCCATTGAAAAGTGCTTGCAAGAACACAAACTGATGATTAGAAGAGAGAAAACAGATGTATCTAAGGTAGCAGAACATGTATGTGCCAATGAACATATGTTCAATTGGGAAAATACAAAAATATTGGATAGAGAAGAAAAGGTACAAAGAAGAAAATTTAAAGAAGCAGCTCACATGACAATGGCAAAAAAATCCCATAAGCCAACCCAGTGTGACCATATATAATGTATGGAAACCACTAATCAACTTTGCTTTTAGGAAAAAGTGAAGAAATCAGAAGGAACTTCATAGATAAGTATAGGAAATTACTACAGACTGTTGCCTTTGGCAGGATGGCTCAACTGGTTAGAGCGTTACCTTAAAATTCAAAACTCAAGAATCTAAGAACCCAGGTTCGAATCCCATGCTAATACTGTCACTGGTCAGGCCAGCAACATCTGAAGAAGAGGAGAGACTAATATCTCTCGAAATGTTGTGCATATACTAACCTGTTTGATGTGCTATTATTAACAGTTGAATGTATTTGGAATATTTAAATAAAGTTAAATTTTTCTAAAGACCTTCAATACATATATTAATTAGCTGATGGAAATAGTCCAACATAAAAATATAACTATATATATCCTTGTTTAACATCAGGAAGCATGGTCTTAAGTAACCAAAATAACTTTCACATGTATAATGTTTATTTCTATTGATTATTAAGCATTTTAAATCATAAAAGCTGCATAACATTAAACATCACATAATAAATTATCAACAAAAAATTCACAAACTTTTTTTTGACTTCGCTTTTAGATTTGAGCGCCAAGAATATTAGAAAAATAATTTTAATTAAAAATGTAGATTCTATTTTTACTAGTGATATTTTCTTTCCAATTCCAGAAATCGTAATGTAATCGATGAGTAACATCAATGGATACAAAGTGGCAGGCCACCCGATTCCTACAAATGATTTATGTCTAAAGGATCTTCTTCCCATAGGAAAAGTTTTCCAATTACAGTTATTAATTTTTATTCTTATGTTGCTATTTAAAATGAATAGCTTAAAAATGCAAATACTTTAATATTTTTTTCCATGTCATCTTAGAAAGTTTGAATATTTAAGCAATAATTTTGAATGGGACAAGTTAAGGTTATCATGAATGGAAAACAGTGCAAAAGTAATGCACCCTCCAAGAAGATCAATTGGTAAGAAAAAACAGTCTATAAAAGTCTTGTTACAATGTCATTTAGTTTCTAGTCATTTTACTCACTGCCTTCATTAATAACTTCTAGAATTTAAAAAAAGATTTCACTAATGACAATAACTCAACAAATACTTAATTCTTTTTGTTATTTAGTAAAAAGGTTATTGTTATATAATACACAGAAATCTTTAAATTAAAATAAAATTCTCAATGGGGTTTATAATATATATAAATATAAAATATTCTTACCAAATCTCCATTCCGATAAAGCAGTGTCTGAAACAACCAAACAAAAAAAAAAAATTAATATAAAATTAGCTAAATACATTATTTGCATTATTATTGGTACTCTTATCAATGTGATCACATAAATAAAAATAATCATATGATAAATTGTCAGTAGATCATGTGATGTTTAAGTACTCAAATGATAAATTGAACACAATCATTCCACTACAATGATCAAATTGAGTTGCTCTTTCATAACTTTATTCAGATAAGAATTTACCCAAGAACCCTTTGCTCTTAAATCCACCATTCGACCATGCTAACCACAACAGGCATATTAACAAATGAACACATACAATGTTTTACGGCATATATATTAATTAAAGGGAACTGTAATCCAGACTTTCAAGCTCCCTAAAGTCATCCACTCTATCCAATACAAGTGATGCACATGGCCACATAATGTAAAAAAGATAAATGATCTCCAATATACATATTTCATGCTGAACTAGCACTCATCAGTTGGTCCGGATCATTTCCCACACATATATATAATCAAGGCTCAATTTACATTAAGATAGCAAATCTACACACTTTACTGGATAGGCTTCAATCCTCTCCAACTCTTCAGCCATTCACATCATTCAAAATCTGATGATGGAATGCTCAGAGTTCTTGATGATACTAATATTATAGTCATATTCATGTTGACCTTAAGTCAATCTGACAACTCATATGTAGGACCTTAATATGTCCATTTAAATACACGGAAGAGGGATGGGCAGAAAAAAGGGTGAATATATAATATTGAAATACAAGTATAATTTTTATATTTAAATCTTTAATTACATCTAAGTTAAGTATATACATTATATTTGTATTTCAATATGACATATATTTATTAATTTTAATTGTATTTACATATTAACACTGGTATCTCAGCCTTAACATTGAGAAATTTTAAATACTTAAAATTGTGATTATTTTTAATGCATGTTGTTTAGCCCCATTAGTTAAACTTTCAATAAGAGTACGACAAGATAGCATGGAATGAAAACTATCTTTGCTATCAACCTGAAATTTTGTAGAAATATTTATAAAGTTGTCAAAATTAGAAAAACCTGCACCCATATCTATAATAAAAAATAAATGGAGAAAAGGAAATAAATGGAAAGTTCTCTTACTTATAAATATGCTTACTGATTAAGAAATATAAATGATGAAATATTATATTCATCAGAAAACAAAAGTTTTGTTGTTATTTTTTGTGCTAAATAATTTATATCAATCAGTTCTAGGTGTTACAAGGCAAATATATAGCAATGTATGTGTAAACACACAAATATATATATAACTAAACTATATTTTCAAGTTTATATCACAACCAACCATCAATGCAGAACTTCAAATCATTCTCTCTTCCTGGGGGTACACATTTTGCATCCATCATGTGGGTGAGTTTATTAAATATTTGAATCTCCACTATAACTAATTATAATCTGATTTAAAAATAAACATAAATATGTACAGATTCATATATATATATTAAATTTTAATTATTTGAAGGAATCCTAATTTTGTGTTCTTTTATATATATATACACACATACTAAATATATTTACTAAACTTAATTTTTTTAAAAAAAGATCTGATATATATATATACATTTCTACAATAATTGTAAAAAAAAATATTTAAGTGGATTTCAAATTATTGACAGCCTGAAAACAGAAGGATAACATCTCTAAAAATCCTGAAAGATCAACTTACTGACAGCTAATGTAATAAGTAAATAACATTTTTAAATATAAATGTAATTCTATATATTAAAATTTTACATGAAAAAAAACTTCTATATACAGGCAGAAATTTCAAGATATGTAAATCTAGATTCATGTTAACACTTCCTGATACAAAGAGCGAAACATTTTTTAAATGTTAAACCTATGTAGCTTCATGTTTTCCTGAAGATTTGTGATGGTGTTTTAATTGTGTTTATATGTTGGATATTTCCATCATCTAATATAAGTATTGAATGTCTTTAGAAAAAATTAACTTTATTTAAATATTCTAAGTACATTCAACTGTTAGTAATAGCACATCAATTAGGTTAGTATATGCACATTTCGAGAGGTATTATTTTCCCCTCTTCTTCGGGTATTGCTGGCTTGACAAATGACAGTACTAACATAGGAATCGAACCTTGACCCTTAGATTCTTTGAGTATTGAATTTTAAGATAATGCTCTATAACCAACTGAGCCATTCTGCCAAAGTTAAAACAATCAGTAGAAATTTCATATACTTATCTATGAGATTCCTCCTAATATCTCAACTTTTTCTAAGAGCAACGTTGATTACTGGTTTCCATACATTATATATAATCACACTAGGTTGACATATGGGATTGTTTGTCATTGTCATGTGAGAAGCTTCTTTAAATTTTCTTCTTTATTCAATATTTTTGTATTTTCCCAGTTGAACATATGTTCATTGGTACATACATGATCTGCTATTTTAGTACACATCAGTTTTCTCTCTTCTAATCAATCAGTTTCTGTTCTTGCAAGCTCTTTTCAATGGGATGACTGGTCTCATCAATATACATCTTTCCACATTCACATGCTATTTCATAGATGCAGTTTTTTCTTTTCAGCATTTCAAGTTTCGGCTTTGTAGATGTTAGAATTCCTCATAGTGTGGTATGGCTCTGAAAATCTGTTCTGATATATTGATTGCAGATTTTTCTTAATTTGTCTGCTATTTTTGGTATGTATGAGTACACTACAAAACCAATAATTGTTTTTTCTTTTGTTGGTTCTTTTTGTTGTCTATTTAAGACTTTCTTAATAACAGCTGATGGATAACCATTTTTCATAAGAGTTTGTTCTATATAGATCTTTTCTTTTTTCAAATCACTGGTTTCTGAACAAACTCATTTTGCTCTGTTCCATAGTGATAGTATAATTCCATGTTTTGTGTTTTTGGGGTGATTGGATGTATAGGCTAAGTATTTTCCTGTATGTATGGGCTTGTAGTTTTGATTTTACCATGAGGGAGTCTTGTCACAAGAACATCTAAGAATGCCAATTTTTGTTCTTGTTCTGATTCTATTGTGAATTTAATTCCAAGGGGATATGTTGTTGACATGTTTCCAGAAAGTTTGAATAGTGCTTTAACATGTGGCCATACAAGTGTTTCATCTACATAGCGAAGCCAAACATTAGGTGGATATGGAGTAGTTTTTATGGCTGTGGTTTCAAGTTCTTCAATGTGAGCCCATAGCCATTCCTTAATTTTGTTGGAAGAATTCTGTGTTATATTGGAAATAGGTTGTTTTTAGGCAGAATGTTAATAATTCCATTATACTATCAATAGGAGAGTTGTTGGGCTTCTAAGCTATTATCACCATTTAATCTTTTCCTTATAATAGAAAATGCTTCTTCACATGGTACATTTGCGAATAAACTTTCCACATCAAAGCTTACCAATAAGTCAGTTCCTTCAATTTTCATGTTCTTGATTAATTCTACGAAGTGTCTAGAATCCTTGACAAAGGACTGGGTCTTATATGCCAAAGGACTTAGAACTTTAAGTTAGATTATAGAAATAGTCCAATAATTAAACACAATTACGCAGCTTCAGTATTGTTGCTTTCATTATGTGTACACATCTTTTGCAATATATTGTAGATCTTTTCCTGTAGTGATATGTAAAGGTACAAATTTATGTCGACATCATTTAATTTAAAATTACCAATTGTTTGACAACTAAAATACACCTCTTATTTTCTTATCCAGAGAAAATATGACATTAAGTAATTCATTATTAATTTTCATTCTAATTGATTCAAAAATTGAGTTGTTTGCTTATGAGCAAAAATTTTCAGCTCAATTTTTAATTAGGGAGACCAGGTGATGAGATTCCTTATTCCTGAGAATTTAAAATTGAATTAAAGGTTATAGTGACCATTAGAACTTTGCTAGTGATTGTCTTCAAACTAAAAGAGGATAAAAAATTAAATCACGAAAAGGGACAACATTCAATAAAACACAAGTGTAAATAAAATGTCTTTACATGATAATAAAATAATTGGATGATTAATCTTTTGGGAGATACTAGAGGAATCTTTAACTCACAAGCCATTGTGCTAAAAACGCAGGCATTCTGTTGTAATGCAGAAATAATAACAAAAGAAACCCTAATGTATTATTATCAACAGAGAGAACGCTAATGCTATTAGAAATGTTAATCAATACATCAAGTGCCAGTCTATAAAATGTATTACCCCCCCCCCACCATATTTAACATACACATACGTATAAATAAATGTAATAATCTTAATGTTACAATAAATATATTCAAGTGTTTATAAGATAAAATGATTATTGTTTCTAGTGAGAAGATTGAAGGGTTTAAACCCTAACTCATCTGAGGAATGGAGATTACCATGAAATACAGATAATTTATCTCACTACATATATAAAGTGAAAGGACAATCTTATATCTTTTATACTGGTTCATTGGTTTACAAGATTATGGAGTGCAGTTTTAGAAGAGGTGTGACATAATTGGATTCCTTATATAAATATAATGTCAATGGTAGATCTTTCAATATGATTTTGCATAATAATTCTCCCATTACATTGCTGTTAAGCTCTTTGCCTAAAGTTGGGCACACTAAATGGCAAATGGTAACACACGATCACCTTTGATGTCAGTTTTCCTGTGTTAACTACCCTCTTAACAGAATTTTTTTCTAGCAACTTAATTTTTAAGCTACATTACAAAATTTATTGAACTTTTTATATTCCACCATTTCAATAATCAAAAAAAAAAAAAAATTTCTTCACTCCTTCATTTTTCTTCTATCTATATTTTAATTCCATCATTTCACCTTAATATCTATTGATAAAACTTTTCAAATATCTCATAATTTTTACTATTGCCAATCTGAATATGTTAATCTTTTTTTTTTGTTCTATAAATTTCTTATATATTGTAACCATCTCTACATGAACAATAAAAATATATGCATAAAAGAAATATTAAAATAAAGATATTATTTTCTTAAAACCAACTAGGCTAGCATGAAACAATAAATCTAAGGAAGGTCAGAAAATTTCCATAAAGATAATAACTTCTAGTATCAACATCAGATAATCTAGCTTTAAAATCCATAGCAAAATACTATTAGATAAATTTAATATTTGTAAGCTAATAAATAGTTAATGACTGGATCTATGAAATGAATATGGAATTCGAATTATGAATTAAATGATAAACAGATGATGGAAACAAATAATAATTAAATAATGAAAACGAACAAGCTTAAGAGAAAGAAAATATGTTAAGATAATGAATGATTGAGATGATGATAGAACAGAAGCCAATGAAGGATGATTCAATTATGATGATGAATTAAAATAAAATGAAGATGAAGAAGTAAAAGAAAGAAAAATCAAGATGAAATATAAAAACAATGTTGATGATGGATAATGAGATCCTTGGATATAAACTATGATTGTATAAAATGACAGTAAGATAAAATGAAACAAAATATGGATTCTAAGCTTGACTAAACTAGAATATTTAACCAAGAAATTAAGATAAACTATAAGTTTTAAAACTAAAGAAGAAATTTACATCTTAAAGTTATACTGAATTAATAAAACTGTGAAGATAAACATAACCCAAAACAAAATACAATAAATAACTTTAAATGTAAAATTACCATAAATTCAAAATTACAACTAAGAATTAATAATTTACTTTTCTCAGAGTTAAAATAACTTAAATACTTGGGTCAATGAGAGGGATTTTGCCACTACCCAAATATAACAAACAAAACAGCTCATAAAACAAAATAGAATTAATAAACAATATTTGGCAAACCCAATACCAACAGTAATATGAAATTTAAGCTTTAGGAAGTACAAATAAGTTCTTAATAAAGTAAGCACAATAACTTACAAACTTTCTTTTATTAAATAATTGTGGCAAATATGATCAAGATCAGTGAATGATGTATCTAATGACTCAAATAAACAATTTATTCCAAAAACAATAGATCATTAACATATTATTTAAAATAAGACATGGGCTTACGATCTACAGTATTCTAATAAATATGCCATAAATTCTAAATGTACTTTAGAATGTAAAAGTTTACCAAAATTATTATGATATATTAATGCATAATAAAATATGCTGTATTAATTGATGATGACTTTTAGACAATAAAATGTGTTGATAGCAATGACAATAATAATATGGATGATGATTAACAATAAGACCACAGACAACTAAATATATTTTCAAAACAACGAGATTTATTTACACTATTTATAACTTAAAAAAGAAAGATAATAAACAATTGAAAAACACATATATATTTTAGAAGCAATATAAAGCAAGGTATATTCATTTGGTTACAGGTATATTCCCTTTAAATTTACTAACAGTTTTGTTGTACTGATATGTTTAGTAACATAACATCCATTTATAGTATCATTAAAATATAACTAAACTTTATTAATCAATAATTTGATAATGGCAATTATCATATCAAGCACAAATGACAATTATTACTGTTTAGCATGAAGAAATTTATTATATAAATATGGAAACAAACACCATAAATCAAATGTATACAGGATACTAAACATTGCCTATATACATAAACAATCATTCTAACTATTAAAATGTCTTACGGATCCATGATTTGCTTGTAAACTGTTGACAAAGTACAACAGCACAATACATACACTATTTTACTTAGCTAAACACTATAGATAAACAAGTGTCCCTGAAGCTAACTCTACCTTATTGTTGCCATATAATTTTAGAACATCAAGAACTTCACCATACACGGTGGAAAATAACTAGACATCATCATGAGGAATCAAACAATAAAGAAAGTCTCTTCAAAACAACATTATATAGTTGTATAATATGGCAGATTCCAATACCTTTTTCCTAGGTATGAAATGTGTGGACATCGTCTCAACACAGGCAAACAGAATACATGCCATGAAAATAATCCTCTCTATGGATTAAACTATGCAAGTTAAGCATTAACTAATTATTAGCCTCGACAATATAATCCTCTCATGGAATAAGCAATGGGAGAGTATACTCCATCTACCCATGCACAATGTCATTGATACAATATTTGATGAAATTATGTTTCTCACATGTATAAAATGGAAACTAGCACAAAACCTCATCAAAACAATGGCAAAACAAAATAATTCTCACAGTAAAAGCTAAAATTATAAATATCCTACTTCACAATATATATACTAAATAGTATATGGAACCAGCAAATGTATTGTAAGTCAACCGACTATAAAATATTTTAAAAGCATAATAAAATTCTCAGTAATACGAAACACAGTCAATGAAAAATAGCATAAATTCCATAAACTAAAGTGGACATATTAAATTATAGGCAAAATATAATAAAGATATAAAATGAACATATCCCTGCTTGTATGGAAAACTCCATATAATAAAGTAATTGTGTCATTAAGTAAATACTATTATGTCTGTTTACCCATAAATAGAATGTCAATAAACTATTTTCATAAATGTAAGAGATTAATATCTCTCTCTATCCACAAACTGAATTTTATATTAAGTTTTAAACCAACCAGTAAAAATAAATGTATATAATTTTATCGTAATCTGTTTTCAAAGTAATTGCATATTCATACCACAAATAAAAGAAAAATATACCTTAATAACATATTCAAAACTAATATAATAATGAACATGAACAATAAAAAAAAAAAATCATTATTATTATATTTTACTTTATACCCATAGTTCGTAATTTAAGTTCCTTCACTATGAGCTGACTAACAATGGAAATGATGCCATTACGGGCAAAACATTTTATGAGCGACGCAGCCATTCTTTTATATTTTATCCTGGTAAAACAAATCAAAAATTTTATGGCAACAAAATAACAATATAACGGCACTTAGAAATCTTTTCTGCAGAATTTTTTTACAAAACTGAGCTATAACTTCAGTAATATCTTCAAGTTTAACAGCAAGAGAAAACTTTTCCAAAATCATTTTATTGATTTTTCCATCCATGGTAATTTAATAAAATAATAACAACAATTCCAGTATTTTAAAACATTTTAAAATGTTCTTGTTCATATTTAAAATTATTATTAATTCCAGTGTTCCACCACAGTTATCAAGAAGCAGATATTTATTCATTTATGTTTCTATATCAATAATATTAGATATTTTCTTTAATAATATAATGGTTATTGTTTTCTCCTATCAGGATTTCCATTAAATATATTTAATAACTACAAGTTAAACGTTTTCTTTTGCATTTATCAAGACAATAAACATATTTTAATTTTAATTTTCAATGATGAAGTAAGCCAGCATTCCAAAAGATTATTCTGAGATTTTTTTTTTTTTTAAAAGAAATGTAAACTAAATTCATGCATTTTATAAAATTATTACATTTTATCATCCATTTGGAGAAAATGTCAATTTGTTTACTTTGAATTTAAAAAGTTTTGTTCAAATATTTTTTTTTAATCAGATTTTTATTACTACTTTAATATAAAAGCAAAACCTATTTTTTTCATTTATTTTAATAAATGAAGGAACAAAATATTTTTTCTTTTTGTCATTTTAAACAAATGACATGTGATTTTTAAATGTCCATAATAATTATAATGATTAAAATTATAATAATGTATAAAATAAAATTTCATGCTTACAATTTCTTGTCCAGTTTTAGATGTGAAGAACGCATTTGTAACATACTCATTCCAAAATGGTTCCCATTTTTCTCTCAGTGTGAAATCCTGGCGATTGTTGATCGATGATAAATAGGTCATAATACATATAAGGAATTAACAGTTTCTACTCCATAATCTAAAAGTTACAATATATCTTGATTCAGGTCAATTCAAATCCAGTGTTATTACTTTTTAGCTCCTTCTTGGTTTTCTTTAATTTTGTTGTTTCAGATGTTAATATCTTTCCTCTTGTTCTTTTTATTAAAATTTCTCCCTCTACTACTTATGTTAAGTTATTTATACCTTTTATTAAATTGAATTGTGGTACACAAAATAGACCAATGATAACATGATGTGTGCATATAATTAATACTTCTCCCCTAAATAATTAATCAGGCTGTTCAATACTATGTTAAATCACAATAAATATATGCTTAAGGATTGATTACAAATGTTGATTTAAAAGAGCTATAAATTTAAATCTTTCCATTATTTAATAATAATAAAGTATCAAAACATACTAAATAATAACACTATTAAATTATCATTTTAATATTATTGAAAATTAGTCCACCTGACAAACTGCATATGAAATCTCATACACATCCTGCCAGAGGGGTTAGCAGATCTTGAACAATCTGAAACTTTATCACTCTCAGGAGATTTATTGATAAAATTTATTTAATTTTAAAATACAATTTGGCAACTATTATTACATACTACTAAGATAATACACTGATTTTAATGTATTACAATTATTATTAATCAAAATTTTAAATTTTTCACATTTGACCACTTATTTTAAGGCGTGACAAATATCAAGCCCAACCATATGGTTACAATATATATATGTATATGTGTGTATGTATATAAATGAAAGAAAATCAAAAAATAATTAAAATTTAGAATGAAATTGTAAAAACAAGTGATCTAAAGTTATAATTAAAGCCAGGTAAATTTAATTTTTTCTATTTCTAATTGTTACTGTCAATCTTCTCATACTGTATTGAAATATAAAAACTCTTTAATAAACAATTTGTCATAAAAAAGGCATCAAACTCACTGAAAATTGATGTTCTTTGAATGGGTAGAAAGGTTTAAACTCTGGCAGAACAAGCAGTAAGAAATGAATAAATATGGACAAATCCATTTACTTCTGTTTCTAATCAATACTCAATATGGAACAACCAGAAAAATCTTGAAAAATGGAATCAGTTAAAAAAAAAGATAACATTACAAAATAAAATTTTAAATTTTTTCAAATTTCTATTTGGAATACTTTTTAATTTTCTCTCCTATATATGTGTGTGTGCTGCAAACAGCTATTAAATATTACCCATTACTTACCACACCTACTCCAACACCACTGCTAACTGAAATTTAGTAAATAAATAAATAATTAAATAAATAAAAATATATATAAATAATCAAACAGTATAGTAATAAAAAAATATGAAACCTACTTAGCATATTCACAGCCAGGACATAATTCATATTATTTTCAGAACCTTTCGCTAGACAGAAAATAAATGCTAACTGGAAAAGAAAAAAATCAAAAATATATATACTCATATATTACAAAGAAATCAAATTATATATCACGTGACCTAATTTAACAAGCTTGTATTACAAATGTTATATAAAGAGCTCTCAAATAAGCTCTTAACAAGCTTTGCAGAATATCCCTACTGAGGAAGCCAGTAGCAGAAACTACTCTGGGGTTGGGGATATTCTGCAAAACTTGTTAATAGCTTATTTGCGAGCTCTTTATATAACAGTAGTCATATATATATATATATTCTGAAATGAATATTCTTACAGGTAAAAAGTGTTTTATAAAGCATGTTTTCAGGAACAACTGTGTTTAATAAAATAGTATTAAAGTAAATATACCGATGTTTCAACAAGATAGCATTTGCCCTCAAATGAAGGGCAAGTCTGATCATGTCGAAACATCAGTATATTTACTTTAATATTATTTTATTAAACACAGTTGCTCCCAAAAATGTTTTATAGAACATCATATATATAATAAAAATAAAAAAGAAACATCCTAGATTAATATTCTACTACTGTAATAATCTTCATAGGAAAATGTTAGGTTGGCAGAAGCAGAAATATCTGTAAGTTTTCCAACATAATACTTTTTTTAATGCAATTATTTATCACAACTGAATCTTAACTATCAACATATAAATTTTTAAAGGTTATTATTAAGCTATTGGGAAATAATGTAATGAGTTTTACATATGTAAATTATTTATGACTAAGCAAAAATAAATTTTAAATGTTGATCAAGTCACCTGATAGATTTAGGGATTGAAAGTAGCAAAAATATACAAATTTTGCCACAATGAGAAAGAATAAGAAGCTTAATAGTTTTTTTTAGTTGTAAAATCTTATTTCTTAACGACTCTTTATCAAGACAGGAAATCTGATAAATGATTACTCAACTTACAGTTAATAAATGATGGAAAAGCCCAGACAAGTTGATCTAAAAATCAAGATATATGTACATCAAATTAATATTTATACTTGCTAAACAATTGTAAGAAGCTGGCAACATGCAAATCCATCTTAAAACCTGGAAAAATGTATATTTATAATATCTTAAATGTGTAAAAAAATCTTATACTAAATATATGTACCAAATACAATAAAATATATAAAAAAGGGCACTGCCATGGGAAGAATGATAATTTGATCAAACATATACTTTTGAAGATTACCTTTTGAGGAATTGTTTGATATGTTCCAACTCCAACTTAGTTTCAAATTTTTCTTTTAAATGTTACAAGAAAATACGCAATGTTTATTTTTATAAATCTAATTTTGAAAAATTCACGTTGTTAGAGATACCACATTTAATTCATGGTCATAAGATTATTTGTTATATTAACTTAAAATAATTAATCTGACATTTTATATCTGGTCCTTAGTTGTTTACATAAAAGAATTTATGTTAAATAAGTCAGAGGTTTAATTTCGGGTCACATGTTATGAAGAGATTTTAGTATTACATAAAGATGGTTCTATTCCTTATTATAGGATGAAATTACAAATTTTATTTTTTTATAAACATCTCATGAAATGTGAATGAATTTTGGACAATTTGAAATATTCTCAGTAAATCCTAGATTTTTTTAGACATTATTTGATTAATTGTTGCCATTTCACCATGTGTGCTATTTGTTGATGAGAAACATAAAGAAATTACTCCACATTTACTAATATTATGCATTGTGAAAACTGAAAGAATTAGTTGTAAAAGAGATTAGTTCTGCGAAGGAAAATAGTATTATTAAAATTAAGAAAGAACTAAAAAAATATAGTATTTTTTTTTTTTCATGAAAGAAAGGAATATGAATCATTTAGAACTTGCGTGACATTTATTTATTTATATGAGAAGTCCTTTCAATAAACTTTTGATAAATATTTTCTTTAATTAAATAATTCCTATATTTCTGAATTTTAATTAAATAGATAACAATTTAATACATTTAATTGAAAGAAAATGTATTTTCATGAAAATTAATTAGAATTGTATTTTCCTATAATTGTCATTATTATAAGATAAATAGTAAAACTAATAAAAAAATTCAAGGGTTGTTATTTATTATTAAAAATGGAAGTAAATCCCTATAAAAATTTTAAAAATATATTACTATAAAAACATTTCTAAAAATATTTTTTTGTTAAACAATGAATTAATAAGCAGGTTCGAATCTATATAAACTTTGAGGAACAGTTAATATATGCACAGCATAGTAAGAAAACCAAGTGATACATCATGTGACTTAGTTAGCTTGTATTTACAAATGTAATAATATAATGAGCGTGCTAATAGCTCTAAACAAGCTTTCCGATAAATGCCGCAAGAGAAAGCATTTAAAATCTCTATCTAGAATTATCCCTATCCCCAAACTGGTTTTGAGCTAATGGTCCTCATCAGTGAGGTGCTAGAATATTCAGACACTAAATCTAAAATACAAACTCAAGCCCAGCATTTATCGAATGCTTAACTATTAAGTACAAAATCTGAAATTTTCAGTCATTGCTAAGGCTATTAATATATGGTGTATCTGAATTTAATTCAGTCCCATATGGCTATTTAAGTTAGATAGCTGGATTTGAAGCCATATTGTCTGAAAATTTCAGATTTTCTACTTAATAGTTAAGTATTCAATAAATGCTGGACTTGAGTTTGTATTTTAGATCTAGTGTCTGAATGTACTAGCATCTCATTGATGAGAGCCATTAGCTGGAAACCAGTTTGGGATAGGGATAATTCTAGATATAGATTTTAAATGCTTTCTCTTGCAGCATTTATCCTCATTATATTACATGCATAGAATGTATTAGAAGTGAAAAAATTAAATAGTTGTAATGATAGATTTTGATAGAATAGAAGTTAAATGCAAACAGAATAACTGATGATGGAAAGTATTGAATAATAAGGGAATAGAAAGATTATCTTTGAATCAATTATATACCTGAATACAAGATTTTACCATATATGTAACTAATACATAGGTATAATAAATCATCTCCATTAGCTGATGTTACATAAAAATTTATGAAAACTTACCACGCCCTAAGTGAGCAACTACACAATAAAGCACATATAAGCTAAAAGAAATCATAAAACTATCAAAGTTTTATCATTTATTTAAATAAGATTGTGCAAAAAAAACAATCTTTCATAGCACTGACTAAAATCTTGTCGAAATATTTTTAATAAAATACAATCTATTTAAAGCTAGCTGTCTCGGACATGTAAAGCATTCAGAAATAATATCTAATTTTTGAATTATTTTAATCTAGATACAATTTTGTCACACTGATACCATTCCTGCATTTAATTAGAGTATTGTTATAATACCAATATCTCACTGAAAAGTAATTAAATTTTCCAGATATTTTAGCTAAATATTGATTATTATATTCCAAAGATAGGAGCAAGCACTTATAGTGATATTCTAAGGATTTATATTAATTCTTTAATATTTCATATTTATCATTTAAATAATGAATGCCTATATTTGTATTATATTTATTAAATTTGCTACTTTGTTAAATTAAGTGTGTTTTTTTTTAAATTCTTGTTCCAAAATTTTGAATTATTTATTTTGTCACTATAATCTAAGCTTATGCATTTACAGTGAGCTTGATTGGAATGAAAATGCAAATGTATTGATGGAAGAAGACTGGCATTCTATAATAAATGTTCCCTTTTTTCCAACTAACATAGCTATTGTTATATAAATATCTACACACATATATATAAGACTTTGCATATATTATAAATGATAGTTGTAATTAATAATTTGTAAAGCGCATACTCATTATGTAAATAATATATATTAAGGCTATGCGCCTAAAATACGACAGTAGGGACCTCTACAAATCTAAACACAAGATTAACAACTTCAACTTGGGGCATAAATAAACTAGTATACTATTCATTTCAAGTAATGTCAATTACACATATCTGAATTGTTAAGTTCTAATACCATATACATATTCGTATGTATCAATGTAGTATTTAAAATCCAGTTATCTTGTATCAATTTAGAATTTTGCATGACTTTAATACAGTTGTCTATAGATAAATTAATATATATAGACTCATTATTTTCTTTTGTTATTACCATATATAATGAGGTTTACATCTTCTCAGTTTACATAACATCCCCTATTTATAAAGAGCATAAATAGAACAAATTTTGTGACCTTTCTTTTTATAATCCTGTTACGCCTTCTTTTCTCTGACCTTCATAAATTTAATTACATTATCAATATTCTTTAGTACTAGTTTTTGCATTACATTAATTTGCTTTATAAATTTTATTAAACGCCCATTATTATATTAAGTAATAATTTACTAAGGCTGTAACCTTAGAAATAAGCATCTGAAAAATACGAAGGTAGGGACCTCTATAGGTCTTAAAGCGTAAGCTTGTGTTTTAAGACCTATAGAGGTCCCTACCTTCGTATTTTTCAGACGCTTATTTCTAAGGTTACAGCCTTAGTAAATTATTAATTAATTTGCTTTGTTTTGTTTATTAAATATTCAAAAATTTTATTATCTGCCCATATAATTTTATATTCTTTTATTCTGAAGTTTTTTTTAAAATATCTTTCCAGGATATTGTATTCGGCATTTGAATTATTTATTATTTTATTTATTTACTAAATTAGTAATAAATTTTTTTAAAAAATGTAAACAAATTAAGGTGAAAAAAAGCAAAACAAAAGTAGAAATAAAAGATGACTAAAACCTGTGTTTGTTAGTTGTGAACCAATGAGAACAAATATAAAAAATATAATAGTTATAACAGAAATAGCAAATGACTAATGTTAATGATGATTAAAGTTCACTTCGTTATATCACTTGCCAATAACAAAAGATCCAGCAGATTAGTATGTGGTAAAATTTCACAGTTAAAAACTGTAAAAAAAATTTCCGATGTTAAGAATGTCTTTAAAAATAAAAATCAGAATTGCTTACACTATAGCATTTTCTCTGATACTTCATGAACACAAGGTATAGTTTATAAAAGTTCTAACAATAGGAAGTTTGGTATTAACGAAGATTTACTTCAAACTAAACACATGAAAGCAACACTTAATCTGTAAATACATGATATTATTTTCAAGAAGAAATGATAACAGTAATATTGTCTTATTTAAAAGCTGAAGGAAACAGAAAATAGTTAGCAAGATTTAATTATTATGTTGAAAAATCTAAATACATAAAAAAATGAGTAATGATTATTGAATACTGCTAGTTATAAAATAGATTTAATTCGAAGACAGTAACGTCAAGCATTGGTGGTCGAGAGGTCAGCGAATTGCCTCGGGTTAGCGGGTTCGCTTCCCGGCTGATGCTATGACACATGGGGGGAAAAAAAAAATCCTAAGACAATATGTAATTTGCTTATACTGAATTTATCTTATATATGTAAATAAAAAAAATTTGAACTCAGGATTTTTCAGTCTATTCATCCTTCACTCCATCCCAAGCAATCAATATACATTACCATGCATATGCAAAAAAGATACATGATCCCCTAATATATGTATTTCATGCAGAACCAGCACTCATAACTGGCCAGATCATAATCTACCACATATATATACTATCAGTGCTCGCTTTATATTGATAGCAATTCTGTCCATCAAACTTTGAGGAATTGCTATCTTAATATAAATCGAGCACTGATTGTATATATATGTGGGGGAGATAATGAGTGCCGGTTCTGCATGAAATATGTATATTGGAAATCATGTATCTTTTTTGCATGCACGTGGTCATGTGTAGCAGTTGCTTGAGATGAAGTGGAGAATGAATAGACTGAAAAATCCTGAGTTCACATCTTTCTATTTACAAAAAGATTTAAGAGCATCCCGCAAAGCTCAAATTTTTTGGTGTAAGTAATATAATATATATTTATATAATACACAAATGTTTTTTCAAACATAATCAAAATCATTGGAACCAATAAACATGCTTTCCAGTAGAAAAGTAATTGAAACTAAACTCTACGAACTTACCAAAATTAAGACAAATGATAGAGCAGCTAAGCCTCTTTCGACGAAAGTCTAGAATGAATAATTAAAAATAATAAATTATTATTTACGTAAGAATAAATCCTTTATTTATTTTCATATATAAAACAATAAAATAAAAGCTAAAAAAACAGAGATTCATAATGGTATCTGAATTATTGAAAAAATATGTTACATAAGATACGACCTGCATTACAATCCTAAATATTTTAATTGCTAAACAAATAAATAAATAGGGAAATATTTTGAATTATTCCCCATAACAAATTTCTTGTGCTTTACTATAGCGTTGGTGTCAATATTAGTTTGAATTGTTAAAAAAAAAACCAGGCACTAACATAAGTATTATATGTGCAATATTTTATTCTGGATTGTTTTGAACTTATTTCTAAACAGGAATTCACAACAATTTTCATATTACTAGTGAAGAAGGAATTGTATTTTGTTTTGCTTTTAGTCAGTGAATTGGCAGTAATCTGACCAATCCAATTAACACAGGAATCTCTGGCTAATAATAATCAGATACTCAGGAACTAGATAAACTGAATAGCTTGCTAAATTGTCTATAGGTAAGTATCTGGAAAAATAATTTTAAGCCTGATTGTGATTTGAACTGGCCTGGATTTCAACTCCAGGTTGTGATATAGCAGAGGATGTGCTAATTACTATACAAAATGCCCTTTTTTCCAATTCCAGGTAGTCATGAAAATATTCAGAAAGTGCATCAGTTCACTATTAACATACTTCTATTAAAAACATCCACAAGGCTATTTTTAAAATATATGTATATGACTTAAAATTCAAATACAAAGGAATGTTTGGAATTTTTCAGGCAATTTGATACATGACTGAGAATTAAAATACAAAGAGGTGTTTGGAGTTTTTCAGGTAACTTGAAATGTTTTACCAAATTCAGGATTTCTTGAGGTAGTTAGTTCATAACCAATCCAATTATTTTTTAATATTGGTTAATAAAAGGATATTTAATTATTTTCAGCTGAAGAAGAAAGGTCACAGAATAATCTGGAACCAATAAAACATCACCTGACTCCATTATATGACTCCAGTTTACACAATGCTATTCAGCTGCATACTTTTTCTTTTACCATGACTATGCCACCTAGTGTAAGCTTTAACAACTAAAGGATAAAAGGTGATAATGCTATAAATTCCTATTCAGTCCCAAATCATTGTCAATATATTGAGCATATAAAAAAAAAAAACTCACAATAATAAAATTAAACTTATCTATTGGTAAGGGATATCATATACACTACAAATGCTAAGCTTGTGTTACTTTAGTCTTCATTTTGAATGATAATTTTGCAAGTCAAGATTGTGAATAAATATTCAAATGAAGAACTGCTTTTATTTCGATGCTAAATTGAATGCTTGATTCCATTTGGAAAAGATTGAATCTTTGAAGCAAAATAACTTCTGAAAAGATGGTTCGGTTTAACTGTTATGTATTAATTTTCTATATAAACAGATTATATTTACAAATTATAGTAATTCTAAAAATATTTATTTTGCCAATAAACATCACATGACCACATATAATGAGTTTTGCCTGTTTTAAATATTTATTTGCTTTTCTTTAATTAATGTAATCCATATAAACTCATTATAATCAAGTATTACAAAAAGTTAAAAGTTGAAATTCAAGATTTTTATAATGCACTAAGCATACTTAAAGCAGACTGTCGGCAAAATCATAGTGCTATAATTAAGCAGTTAAAAAGTATGCCTATATGTAGATGTCATTTATAATATAAATGAGACTTAATATGTAAATGTGGCATTTAAATGTTTCATTTTATGACAATGGAATTCATGAATCCTTTCCGTCGATTGCATTTGGATCCTTTGCAATTGCCCAAGCTTCCTTATATTTTCTTTTTCTATTGTCTACTTTAGAAGTCTTAGTAATAATATTACTGACTTTTAAAGAAAATATAATGCAAAATTTTGTTTGCTTAATAAAAAAAAAGGAAGTTCAAGAAGGAAACATTTTCATACAAAAAAGTGAATCAGTTATTAATTATGGTAGAAAATGTTTACTAATTTAAAACTTTATTCTACGTATTATAATAAATCATACAGTCAAATTGCTCAGAAAAAGTCATTTGACATTTAGTACCAAAGTTATTGAGCACATCAAATTTGCTCTGTTGTCTAAATTGAGATTTTGTTTTCTTTATCTTGGTTGGAATTGGGTCTGCCAAGAGGGCTCTGACCCTTGAAAGCACTTAGCCACTTAATTAAATATATATATTAAAAATAAAATAAATATATATATATACATTTCTTTATTTGTTTTCAGCTTTGTGTGCTTGTGCGTGTTAGCACATTTTATATTTTGCACTTTATAACAATTAGCCATAAAATTTAAACTGTTTGCTTATATCAACTTCTTGTAATATATAAATGTACATCTCTTATTGTTTTTTACTCTATATGATCTACAGTATTTTATTTGTTTGTAATTTCTTGCAGCTGTTAAAAATTATATATTCATTTAACTATTTCTTTTGTAGGTAAAAAAAATAAGTATTTTTTATCACACAAACCATCTATGCTTATTATTTAAATAAACTCCAGAAAAATCTAAAGTTCCATCATTGTATGATTAACTCACTAGATTACTAGTTAATTACTTAGTATAATGCAGGGGTCCCCAACCTTTTTGCACTTAAGAGCACATTCTACAATACTGGCCAGGTGGCGGGCACCATTTATTTTTTCAACCAGGTTATAGGCACCATTTACTGTTTCAATGTAAATTTATAGTTGGATATTGTTAATAATACACGTAATGTACAAAAAAAATATTTATTTCAAAAATAAAATTTTAACATATAATTAATGTTTATATTTTTACGCTGTAAAAGTATAGTATGCCCTACAATTTGATTACAATATAATACAATGGCAAATTTGAAAAATTTTCCTACCCATATTTGCATATTTAATCTGTCCTATTTTGCATATTTGCACTTCGTGAAAATGAAGAAATACTGTACTTCTTGAAAATGAAGATTATACCTTTGAAAGCACTAGAAAAAATCAATAAAAGTTTATTTATTTATTTATTTGATTTGAGTTATCTATATATAGCCGAATTATATATGCGTGTGCATTTTTAATATTAACACAAATATTAAGTTATTACAAATATATTCTAACACACGGTTTGACGTTATATATTACAATAATTTATAAGAAAATTTAAAAATTAAATTTATCTGTATCAGATAAATAATTTTTTATCGTATTTGGATAGTGGCGGGCACACGTAATATGATCTGCGGGCGCCATGGTGCCCGCGGGCATAGGGTTGGGGACGCCTGGTATAATGTATGTTTATTTTAAAAACTATTTATAAAAGCTATTTCAAATTCTGCTTGTATAGCACAAATGCCTTTCAAGTTTTTCAAATAAAAATATTTGAATTCATTCCTTTAAAAAATGGTCTGGTTTTTTTATCAGATATATGGTAGAGTATAATTTAGCATCTTCACATCAGTATTTTTAGGATGAAAAAAATAACAATGAATGACTTTTTTAAAATGTACTAAGTTCTGTATTCAACATGTCTATAACTTGATAAAAATTTTTGAATAAGCGCAACTGATTCTCTGAGTAACTGTAGAATACTAATTGCTATTTTAACCACATTTTGTGTCCTTTCTTGCTAATTAAAACATCATACGACTCTAAACTTACATTCAGAACAGGAAACCATTCTACTAACTCTATTCTGAAGTCATGAATTGTAAGTGTAACTAATTTATAAATATTAGATTATAGTGCAAACTAAATCCCAAGATTAAATTCTGACAATAGGCTTTTGTCAATAAGAAATATGGATTTTCACTTACGTTTTCATGTCAAATTTTCCTTTTTTTAATATACAAACTAACCATTTGAGATTCCAACATACTAAAAGTTTTGTACACAACCCAATCTGGTTGTATACTTATATAAAACTGAATAGGTCAACTATATATTTTAATGATCTCAGTTATACACCACATAATTCTCAGTTTATGTTCAATATCTGTATTAAGATTACTTTACTCCAAAGTGATCTAATGCAAGTTATGAAAAATCAATGGAAACTGGGGTATCACTGCCAACCAAAGTCCCTAATTAGTTACTGAAAACTATTAGCTTTCATCAAAGAGGAATATTGAATTTGAACACATATTTGGTGATCACTTTTACTTTCATTGATTATTCATTTGCATGACATCTTTTGAATAGAATACAAAGAGAGCAAAAAGTCTAGAAACAAAAAAGTTTACTAAAAAATGGAGAAAAGATTTAAATGTATTAATATCTGGGGGAGGGGAGTTAGTTTAATAAAAGTGGAGAATAAATGACAAAATTGCGGGTACAATAGTACATCACAATAATAACTCTACTTAATGACTTTTGCTAAAATAGTGTTGTATTTAAACTACACACAAATGCTCTTTTCAGCAATATACATTTCACTTCTATCTATGAGAATTATGCCAAAAAAAACTGCCAATTTTCAAATTTTGTATATCGTTATTATAAAAATGAAAACATTTTGATAAGGTTCCTACCAGAAATATATATATATATGTATAATAAATGGACACAAATTTAAATACTTCACATTATGCTGTGTCTTTACGACATAATAAACATGATAAATATAAAACCTCATCTTTATTGCACTTTTAGAATACAATATATTTATCATCATTATCATCAAACAACAATCTATTGCAGGAAGAAGGGATCTCCAAGTTTAATCCATTTTTTTCCATCTCTAGCCTACCCTATCCCCACACCCTGGCAAATTTCATTGGAAAATTAATCTATCTTACATGTGGTTTCTTTCTAGGTCTTTTACAATTTCTTGGGATCCAGTTTAAGACTTCAACTGTCCATCTATTATTATTGGGTTTAGCAATAGGCCCAGCCCAACCCAGCTTCATATCAGTTTCTTAATTCTTTCAATACATCAGTGACATTACTTTGCTCTTTCAACCATATACTTCCCTTTCTACTTCTTCGTTATGCCTAATATGAATTTCTCCATACTCATACTTTAATGAATTGTCCGAAGTCTCTAAATTGCTCTCATGTTAAGTGACCAAATCTAAAATGATCGGTAAGAACTTTGAATATTAAGTTATTTTGCCACAAACACTTTGTCCGAATTTAATTTTATTATTAATTTCATTCATTATGTTTCCATCTGTATTAATAATGTAGTCAAGATATTTATAGTTGTTCCATTTTTTCTAATTCATGATTATCAATATTTATTTTCTTCTTCTGAAAAAATCCATTGAGCATTTAGTCTCTTTAGCATTCAACTTTAGTACTACTTTTATCTGATAAGCCTTGCAATATTTCCTTATGATCTGAAGCATTATTTGAAAAACAATCACATCATCTGAAAATTCTAGGTGACTTAAATATTTAATCTCCATTTACATTTATTTGCCTCCCTTTTTAACCACAAACTACTTCTTATAAAGTGTTTTTCTGAAGATTTATGATGATGGTGTTTTAGTTGTATTTATTATTTGGACTATTTCCATCATCTAATATGAGTGCTGAATGTCTTTAGGAAAATTTATCTTTATTTAAATATTCCAAATACATTCAACTGTTAGTAATAGCATATCAAACAAATTAGTATATGCATAACGTTTCGAGGTACTAGTCTCCCCACTTCTTCAGATAATTGCTGGCAAACAGTGATAGTACTAGATGGGAATTGAGCCTGGACCCTTAGAGTGAGTATTGGATTTTAAGATAATGCTCTAACCAACTGAGCCATCTTGCCAAAGGCAACAGTCAGTAGAAATTGCATATACTTATCTATGAGGTTCCTTCTGATTTTTCCACTTTTCCTTCTTATGAGTAAAATTGATTAGTGGTTTCAATACATTATGTATAGTCACACTAAAGTGACTTATGGGATTGCTTGTCATTGTTATGTGAGCAAAAAAATTTCTTCTTTGTACCTGTTCTTCTCTATCCAATATTTTTGTGTTTCTCCAATTGAACATATGTTCATTGGTACATACATAGTCTGTTACCTTAGACATATCTGTTTTCTCTCTTCTAATCATAAGTTTGTATTCTTGCAAGCGCTTTTCTCTCATTAATATATATTCTTATACATTCTCATGATATTTCATAGATGCAGTTTTTTCTTTTTAGCATTTCAAGTTTAGGCTTTGTAGATGTTACAATTCCTCATAGTGTGGTATGGCTCTGGAAGGCTGTTCTGACGCTATACTGATTGCACATTTTCCTTAATTTGTCTGCTATTTTTGGTATACTTAAAATCCATAAGGATCATGTTCCATTAAGATCTATTGTTAGTTCTAGAAATTCACCTTGCCAAAATTTGTCAAGATTTCTTCTTAAAGTTCTTAGTCCTTTGGCATATGGATTCTAGACACTTTGTAGAATTAATCAAGAATAGGAAAATTGAAAGAACTGATGTATGAGTAAGCTTTGATATGGAAAGTTTATTCACAAATGTGCCATGTGAAGAAGTATTGTCTATTGTAAGGAAAAGATTAAATGGTGATAATGGCTTACAAACCAGAACAATTCTTCCTATTGATAGTATAATGGAACTATTAATATTCTGCATAAAAACAACCTACTTTCAATATAATACACAATTCTTCCAACAAAATCAAGAAATGGCTATGGGCTCATACCATTGTCATCCTGATTAGCAATATTTACATGGAGAAACCTGAAACCACAGCCACAAAAACTACTCTTATATCCACTTAAAGTTTAGCTTCACAATGTGGATGATACATTTGTCGTATGGTCACATGATAAAGCACTATTACGAACTTTCAGGAAACACATCAACAACATATCCCCTTTGATTAAATTCACAATAGAGTCAGAACAAGAACAAAAATTGGCATTCTTAGATGTTCTGACAAGACTGCCTCATGGCAAAATCAAACTACAGTTTACTGAAAACCTACATATACAGGAAAATACTTAGCCTATACATCCAATTACACCAGGAATACAAAACCTGGAGTTATTTTTCACTATGAAACAGAGCAAAAGAAGGTTGTTCAGAAACCAGAGATTTGGAAAAAGAAAAGATCTATATAGAACAAATTCTTAGGAAAAATGGTTATCCATCAGCTATTATTAAGAAAAAATAGACAACAAAAAGAACCATAAAAAAAAACAATTAATGGTACTGTAGTGTGCCCATATATACCAAAAATAGCAGACGAATTAAGGAAAATCTGCAATTAGTATAACATCATAACAGCCTTCCAGAACCATACCACACTACGAGAAATTCTAAATCTACAAAGCCTAAACTTGAAATGCTAAAAAGAAAAAGCTGCATCAATGCTTGCAAGAACATAAACTGATGAGAAGAGAGAAAACAGATGTATCTAAGCCTAGCAGAATATGTATATATGAATGAACATATGTTCAATTGGGAAAACACAAAAATATTGGATGAGAAGAAAAGGTACAAAGAAGAAAATTTTAAAAACTGCTCTCATGACAATGGTAAACAATCCCATAAGTGACTGTATATAGTGTATGGAAACCACTAATCAACTTTGCTCTTAAGAAAAAAGGGAAAAATCAGAAGGAATTTCGTAGATAAGTATATGAAATTTCTTTTCACTGTCGCCTTTGACAGGATGGCTCAGTTGTTAGAGTGTTACATTAAAATTCAATACTCAAAAATCCAAGGGTCCAGATTCAATTCCCATGCTAGTAGTCACTAGCCAAGCCAGCAACACCTGAATAAAAGAGAATACCTTTTGAAATGTTGTGCATATACTAACCTGTTTGATGTGCTATTACTAACACTTGCATGTATTTGGAATATCTAAATAAAGTTAAATTTTTCTAACGACATTCAATACTCAAATTAGACGATCGAAATAGTCCAAACAATAAATACTATTTCTTGTAAACTCCAGTAAAACATCTTGAAGATATGAAATCACTCTGTCATACACCTTTTCAATGTTAATTTAGTTCCTAATATTACCATGTAATCTGTTGCAGTTTGATAAATATTCTTCAGAATAAGACAATATCTAGAATCAAATGCCTTTTCATAATCTACAAATCTAAAGCATAATGACAACTTATTCATTAATCCCTTTTATAACTTCTCTTAACATAAATGTGATCCATAATGTTAAAGCCACTTTTAAATCCAGCTTGTTCTTTTATTTGGTTGAAATCCAAAGTTTGCTGTAGATGGGTTGTAATTATTTTGATACAGATTTTGTATAAAACTAATAGTTCTGTAATTTCTAAAATCTTTTATTATCTTTCTTAAATACCAACATTATTACTGCATTCTTCCTACCATCTGGTAAATCTTTATCATTTAGACATTTAATATATAACTTTTCTTCATTTGTTTCTTTTGAGATATTATAATTTCATCATTTCCAGGAGTTTTTCCCTTCTTGGTAGATTTAATTTCATGTCTCACTTCTTTAATTAAAATCCTGGGCAATTCAGAAAATGTAATAACTGTATGATGTACTTTATGTTCTTTATTACTTTATAATTTTTCATAGAACTCTTCTACACATTTCATAATATCAGCTCTCTTTTTAGTGATAGTTCCATCTTTTGTTCTTAATGTAGAAATAACTTTCCTTCCAATACCAAAATATTGGTTTATTCTTTTGAGACTTTTATTCTATTCAGTAGCTTTCCTTGCAAATTCATAATTATATTTTCTTATATCATTATTAATTCTTTTTTGAACCATTTTACAAAACTCTACATATTCAATTCTTAATAGATCATTTCTATATATTTTCATAATCCTTCTTTACTTCATAAATTATCTTTCAATTATCTACCAATTCTAGCATTAAAGTATCCCATGACAATTTAAAAATATTATTAGATCCGATCAAAAGGCTTTGGAGCATCTGTATAAAAATCTTCTACTTCTTCATCAGAATGAGAACTTGTTAGGACATAAACTTGAATTATCTGCATTTGGTATGTTCCATTCAGTTGAATATCTAATCTTGCCACTTTGTCTGATATATTATCAATCTCCATAATGTTCTACTTTTTATTATTTATAATGAATGTCACTCCATTTATGTTTTTAATATTTGAGCCTTGGCCATAAATTCCATGTGCACTTTTAAAATCAGTTATCTCTTCAACTTTTCTACTAACTTCATAAAATCAAATAATATCTCATTTAATATTAGACAGTTCTCCCAATTTATGCAATTTTCTTTCATGTGAAAATGATCTGCATTTCTAAGTATATATATATAAAAGAAATCATCATGAAATATCAGCCCGAGTCTGCAATCAGGGGATTCCTAGCACTGCCTTAGCTTTATAGCTGCTTGGGAATAAAAGACATAATCTAGTTTGTCTGTAAAGATTGTAAATATCTATTTAAAAAAGTTAATTTTCGCACACACATTCATCTAATGGTGTTTCTTGATCTTAATAGAATTTAATGATAACGGAAAGAAAATGTGTATATGATGGGGAGTTATTAGCTAAAACTCCACCAAACTTCTGCTGCAAACTGATTATATATTTTTTGTCTACCATTAAAAAGCAAAGGATAAGCTTTTTCTTAGTACAAAAGTAACATAACGTCTTTCAAAGTTGAATAACAATTTTTTTTATGTGTTTAAAAAAACGAAGAAAAGATTTTGCAAATACTATTACAAATAAGACATTTCAAATAATTTAAAACTTTTTTTTAAAATAAAAAAAATACAAATGCAATAAAAATGTTTTTGTATCATAACAACCTGTGAATATATTTACAGCAGTAATGGTACATTTTTAATAAGTCAAGTTATGCAAAAGGTAGTTTCTTTATCATAATATTACTGTTTTGCTTTTGTTTATAAAAGTTTACTTAATTGTATTAATAAAATATGAAAACATATACAAATGTGAATATGGCAAAATAATTTTTGGCCTAGCATATATAAAGTAATATGAGGATTATTGTTACATGCAATTATGAAATGATAAATGAATTTTATTTACGTTAGAGGTCTAACCTTCATTCTGCTATTAGTGTGAGATGCTGCTTTATACATATATAAATTAAATAAAATGTCCGTTACGAAATAAATATTGTAATAAAAATAATGATTAAAATGGTGGAATATATTTATAAAACTATAACAGGTCACTGAAGTATTTTCAGTAATTTCTTAACCTTCTTCAACTAAATATTATTTAAATTCAAATATAGCGAAAATAAATGCCATCAAACCATATCCTAAGATTCCCAAATTTTTACATTAGCAAATTGGCAATTAATTATAGATGAAAATTACCTCCTTAATTTTTCTTTTATTATGGTTTTGCTTCTCATGAAGAATCTTAGCATTTTCAAGATAAAAACTGAAGGTAAACTCATATGTCTGTTCGTGATCAAAAAGAAAAAAAAAATAGCTCTTTTAACTTTTTCTCAAGAGTATATCTTGATTCACCTATGTATGAAGTCATGCACTTACATAAAGTTTGTTAAGTAATATTACTTTTTTGTTTGAAAGATATATTTTTTTAATTATTTAGCAATCTATTAACCATTATGTGTTTATAAAATGAAACATTAAATAAATCTTTATATATATATTTTTAAAAAATTTGCTTGAACATTTGGCACATACGAAATAGTAATACATTTTTTATAATTAACTTTCTTTTTAAATTGACATAAAGTGATAAATTTGTTTAACACTATAATCAATTTCAATCAATTCCTTTGTAAAAATTTCAATATTTTATAATTTATCACTTTCATAATGACAATATTTCATTGCAAAGTAAAAAAATCATCTAAGACTTGCCATCTTATTCATAATTGGTACTTTTGGTTTACAATGTATATAGCCAACCATTACAAGACATGTTTATTTTGCAATAAAAAATTATGTCGTCATGAAAGTGATAAATTACAAAATATTGAGATATTTACAGAAGAATTGATTGACGTTGGTTATAATGTTAAACAAATTTATCGCACTTTATGTCAATTTAAAAAAAATTCACTACTCTAAACAAAATGAAAGTTAATCATAAAAAATAAATTTCTATTCCATATGTGCCAAATGCTTAAGTCAAATTTTTTAAAAATATATATAAAGATTTATTTAACGTTTCATTTTGCGTTCCTTATAATGTTAATAGATTGGTAAATAATTCAAAAGATATTATACCTTTCAAACAAAAAAATAATATTATTTATCAAATTTTATGTAAGTTGACAGTTTTATACATAAAAGAATCGAGATGTAGTCTTGAGAAAAAGTTAACAGACCATCAATTGTTATAGAAATGAATAAAAAATAAAGAGTAATAATGATTTATTAACAGCTTGTTTTCTTTGATCATGAAAAAACATGTGTTTACTTTCAATTTTTATCTTCTGAGATTCTTCATGAAGGAAACCATAATCAAACAAAAATTAATGAGACAATTTTAATAAATAAAAATAACTAGCATTAAAGCTCGAGAATCTTGTGATATGATTTGACGATAGTTGATTTTGCTATATTTGAATTTAAATGGTTTTGAATTGAAGAAGGTTAAAAAATTTAATCAAAGTACATTGTCACCATTATAATTCATATATCAATATATAATAAGGAAAAAGATTATCGTAAAAATAGTTGACAGATTTTTTTTTTAAAATATGTAAAAATATAAAAGAGGGAAAAATTAAAAAAAAAAATAGAAAAAAAAAATGATGGTGATTAATAAAAAAAAAGAAATAAAAAGAATATATATATAGCAATACACATATTTACTAATAAGGTTTAATATTTCTTATAGATAACTTCCAACAAAAAATAAATGCATTATGTTGCACCCTCATACCATATGAATTATCAACTCAAAGGTAATTCCGGGTAATCATATAAAATAATATTATGCTTTTCCTTAAATTTTTAACAAAGTATATAAAAGAAATTAAAGCCTATTTTCTTCTGCATGGGCTAAAATAATATTCAGCTATTGACATGATTAAAATTAACTGACATGCCATCATGTTATAATGCTTCTGCTTAAATTAATAACCATTAGTAATAACAAAAATAATAACCAGGAAAAGAAAAAAGATTTACAAAAAAAAAAAAACAATACAAAAAAGAAACAATATTGTACAAATAGAATTCAAAACTAAACAACTTAAATATAATAAATAAAATTATGAGCAATTGTCTTAGTGATAGCATAGTTTGTAAATAATTAGAAGTCATTGATTCATTATGAAAAAAAATGTACTCTATTTGGAATAAAATTGTAGTTCTATAAAGTCAAGACTAACACTAATTCACAATCTGGTCAAATCTTCATAATTATCCATCTGAAAGATTGGATCCTGAAAACTTTATAATATTATGAGTCATACTATTGCCAGTAACAGCCTAAGGCTGTCAATAAATGATATTGGCAAGGATTATAAAAAGATGCACAAAATATTTTCAATGTTCAATCTATTGCACTGCAGAAAATAAAAAACTTTTATATTATATACTCTTAGCATTATATATAATATAAAAATAACCAAGAAGTCTTATCACATCACATGATCACCGTTTCTAATGCATATTCAAGCTGTTAAAGCAGGCAAAACTCTCCATACAGTGGTGCCACTCAGTGCAAGCCAGAGTAATCAAAGAAATGCAAGGTTTGTGCTTTAAAATCCCTATCTACTGCCTACTCATCCAATATCCCCAGACTAGTTTCTAGTTTGTTGCTTTCATCAGTGAGGAGTCTTGGATATGACAGCACTGCACTTAGATCTTAGAATCTAATGCAATCCTCCAGCAGCCACCTTTTACCTCTTTAGTTAACTACAAAACTACGAGTCTAAAATTTGAAAATACAATAATATATTCAAACCAAGCTCATTAGCTTATATAATTATATAAGTCTGAACTCAATTCAGTACTTATACATTTTGATGTCTTTGATTCTTTAATAACCATAGCCACCACTATCCTATTACGCAGGATTGCTATTTATCCACTAAACATCACACGAACAACATTTCTTATGCTTGCTCAAGCTGTTAAAATAGGTTTTCAGATCCAAGGCTCCTCATTAATAAGAGCCACAAGCTAGAAACTAGTCTGAGCATATTGGATGAGTAGGTACTAGATATGAATTTTATGCACAAACCTTCTTGCATCCATTGCTTACTCTGGTTTGCACTGAGTAGCACTACTGTATGGAGAGGTGGTCTGCTTAAACAGCTTGAGCAAGCATAAGATATGGTGATCGTGTAATGTTTAGTGGTTTAATACCAATCCTGCCTAATAGGATAGTGGTGGCTATGGTTATTAAAGAACCAAAGGCACCAAAATGTATGGGTACTCTATTGAGTTTAGACTTAAATGACTATATAAGCTAATGAGCTTGGATTGAAAATATTATTGTGTTTTCAATTTTAGACTCATATAGTTTTGTAGTTAACTAAAGAGATAAAAGGTGGCTGCTGGAAGGTTGCATTAGATCCTAAGATCTAGATGTTGTGCTCTAAGATCCAAGGCTCATCATTGATGAAAGTCACAAGCTAGAAACTAATCTGGCGATATTGGCTGAGTATGCACTAGATGGATATTATATGCTCAAACCTTGCATCCATTGATTACTCTGGCACTACTGTATGGGAGAGTTTGCATGTTTTAAGTCTTATCACAATGGGTTGCCATACAGATATAAGACAACCAAGACTTCAAATCAATTACAAAATATATAAATATAAAGATATGGCTAAAATAATTACATAATAAATTTGAGATTAAAATAATTAAATATGTTACTTAACTCCCGAAGAAAAAAGGCAAAACAACATAGAAAAATGTGAACTGAAAAGTAAAAGGTAAGTTTTGCAATGACTATACTAAACTTCATCAGTTTTCATGAGAAAGGCAGACCCCATTTACATTACAGGGATTATTTTAAAATTATTTCTAAAGAAATATAATAGTGATTAACTCATTGGAAAGATATGGCTATGAACAAAATAAAATTAAAAGCTACATTTAGGCATGCATTATGAACAAAATAAAATTAAAAGCTACATTTAGGCATGCATTATATTGTTGACAACAGACAATACTAAAAAAAAATCATAATGTAAACCATAAAGTAAACAAATTTGCTAGTTTATAAAAAAATATATTAACTATAAAAGTTAATAATTATCAATATTTTAAATAATCAGACGAAAATTTGGAAGTTTCGACAAAAATATTAAAACATGAATATATGACTGGAAATAAACAAATGCTCAACTATAAATATTAAACTGCAAATCACTCAGTAAAATATGACGAGGTGTATATTATATTTAAAGAGCGATAGAATGTAAATTGGGATTAGAGGGATAGAAATTAAAAACACATAGGAGAGAAGACATGTATAACTGACTTGAATGAATTAACAGTTTGAAATGCTGTTGAGTTGATATGTTCTAGAAGTGATGATAGTAAACAGAATCCCAAATAGTATACCAAAAAAGATCATATTTTAGTTTATTTTAATGATATATTAAAGTTATAGATGGGGAGTATTGGCACGTGATTGGTTTAAATAAAACAAAATTACTAATAAGTTATTTAGTGCTATTTGAGATTTATTTTAACCTTCGAACTTAACAAGCATATTGCAAATATATTATTTTTATAATGGCATATGGGAAACAAATTAAATAGGAATTGAAGAATTATATTGCAAACATCACTAAAAACTTTTAGATAAAAAAAGTTTGATATTCTAATAGTTTTGATTAAATAATGTTTTTAAAAAGTGATTTCATTATAATTAATTCAGTAATACTTAACAATAAACTTTTAATGCGATACGTAATTTATAATTAATGCCCGAATATATTTATGAAATTCACCTTTCGAGTGGAATCATCACTTAAAATATTTCTTAAGGAATCAGCCATCTTTGTTGACAAATGCTCACGTGAAATTTAAATTCCAAGCACAAATAAAAACTCTCATATCATTGGCTAAAAGTTTTCAATCTAAACCATTTATATCACAGTTTTCAAAGTAGTTATTTATTTTAACTTGTGATCGATCCTTATCTGAAAAAGCATGGCTGAGCCAACTCCGTCGACGCCAATTTTAAGTGGGCAACCGAAACGTGTCGAAACTTCACCGCCGGCTCAAGATCCAATTTACCTTGATACTATTCAAAATGCAAAAACTGTACGTATGCTTTTTCAAATATAACTTAATTTTGATTTATTTAGCCTTACACAATAAAAATTCTTAGAAGAAAACTAATTTCTAGGAAATTACATTTAATATACTGTATTTATTTTATTATTTTGAAATGAAATGTTTTTATAATTAGGATCATAAATTGGACGAAAATCGCTAGTTTTTGAATAATTTAAATGTATATGAAATATATAAACATGAAATTACATACAATTCAACTTTGATTTGAAGTGCACTTATTTATTGTACATAAAGGACTAGAAATTAAAACAAGCATACCATATGTAAAATATGCTTATTAGATTTATGATGCTACTCTAAATACCAAAATTTATTTTTTGTTATTGTTGTGTTTAGCTGAATTGCAGGTTTCAGGTTCAAACCAACAGTGATATTAATAAAAATATGAATACTCGGTGCACCGAATACTCAATAAATACAGTTGTAAATACATAAACATAGTTAATACTGATACTGTGCTGGTTGTGCCAAATGACTAGACTCACTTCCAGCTATATATATTATCTTGCCTAGAGTCTGTCATGGTCGTAGCATCTTCCAGTCCCATCAGGACTTGCCTCACTGCATAGATGTATCGATAGCAAATATAGTAGAAACCCCTTCGCTGTTGGAAGTGGTTTCAATGGAGATCACATTCAGTCGTATAGTTAGACAGACATCCTTTGGCTTACTTCCAAAAAGGCTGACTATTTATTGCCAAATTCCCACCCTATACTAGAAGCAATCAGATTCGGAGAGCCTAACCAATGGTAGGATTTTATACACATGTTTACACATTGGACATACTTATGTTTTACTCTTTGGCCATGTTTATACATTGATAATCCACATGTTCACACATTGGTTGGCAGCAATGTATGCTCAATCCGATCAGATAAGGAAGGAATCTGGACTAGTCCATTTCTGAAGGCAAAGTCAGATATGGTAGTTATGTTCTTTCACTGACTTAAAAACAGAATCATTCAGGCATCATCAATTAAGATATTCAATTTAAGTTATATTTCAGAAAGAAATTATCAAGACAAAGTACAAGCTTATTTATATATTGTACCAGCCGCCTTCTTTTGAATTGTACCAGTCAGAATTGTATGTTCGTCTAACAAGATCTAGCATCTAGGCAAAAGTACCTTGAGTCCAATCATGTGCAAGATACATAAGTCAGGAACAATCATGAACTCTGCCCTATTGCCTATCTTCCAGATCTATAACATTACGAACAACATTTCTGATGATAACAAATGAAATTTTATTCATTCCTGTCACGGAGCAAAAGTGGAGAAACGAGATCTACAGGGAATGATAATACTACTAGGCTTCGAACTCCCACCTCCAACAGAATGACATAGCTTAAGACTATAATTAGACTTTTCATCAAAATTCATTTATAAAACTATGAAGTTGGCCTAAGGTCAATGGAAATAAGCTATATATAACTCAATCTAATTAATGATATGTATGCATAAATGAAGAGACAAATAAGAATTAAATACTAATTATATGGTTAATAATTTATTAATATTATGAGAAAAATGAATAAACAAATAATATACAATTTAATAAACAGTCGCAAATCTATTTACCTATAACACTAATAGAATTTTGGGTTTCACCTGATTATGAGCGCTGATTTGTGTATTTGAAAAATTACATAATAATAGTACATAAGTTAATGATTAAATAATACGCAAATCCACAATTAAATACGATGATTCAAAAAAATGTTCAGATAGTCAAAGCAATGTGGCTTAATATGCTAACAATAGATACCAATTTTACCACATTAGATTTTGGTCGCTATAATTATTTTATGAAAAATAAATGGCCTTTAAAAAAGATCAATGGGATATAAGTTACCTCAATTTCATTTACTATGGTTCATTTGAACCACACACGAGAATATTTTATAATTTACAAGATTTACTTAAAACAGTCATTAGACCTCAAAGTGTTTAGTCAGAAAAGTTATTTGTATTCTATTTTTGACTGGAGCATTGTCTCAATGAGAGGGTGGGCAGCTTAAATAAGCTTTAAAATGACATTCCCTAACTTATAAATGAAAATATGAGATGATTTAGAAATCACAGCATTACATCTTACAGATTTAAAATGGGCAAATATGAGAATATTAAACAAGAATTGTGGTGCTGACTAAATGATAATGATAGAAAAGGTTGAGTCCATTTTAGGACGAAAGCTTCATCAATTATATAAGTATATGAAATGTGCTTGGACACATGACAGGTCAGCATTTGAAAAGCAGATTGCGTAGGAATTCCAGGGTCCGGTTTTTCCAGTGTTAACCCATGCAGAGCCTAAACGACAACCTGATAGTATCCAGGAGTCGGTGCTTCCAAACCCCATTCAAGGATATGCCATAAGTAAAATAAGCCCGGACCTCCGGGTTTTAAGTTTGACAAAGCAAGACGAGGAAATTTTATAACGTTGTCTAAGCCAAGCAATGCTAATAATAAAATAAATAAATCATGTTCTTAATAACACTGATATGGAATTAAGGCCCTCATAATTTAATAGAATCTAGCATAATGATATGGCATAATTTGATCCCTCTCAAAAGGTACGCAAATGACCTTTAATATTAGTTAGGATGTTAATACATAAAAAGAGGGAATATTGTTTCCTTCATTAAACAAATAATATGCTAACTAGCAATTCCATAAAATAATTACCACGCTAGATGGCGTGATGGGTAAATGATTGATCATATAAAAAAACAAACAAACAAAGGTAAGGTCATTAAGTTTACTTTAAAATATACTATAAAAATGAAATCCATTGCATGAACATGGTAATGGTAATAAATTGATATATTAAATGTAGCAGCAGATAATCTGCCATTAAGCAAATGGAATAACTTAAAAATCTTATTCAATCAAGCGAACTTTTAGTTAGGTAAGAAAGCTTACATTTACGATTTAACATTCCATAATATCGAGGATATCTAATAAGAAAATTTAGGATTGGTTCGCTAGATTGAACTATTAGCATATTAAATTAAATCATACAAAATTTATAATATTGAAATTAAAAGTTTGCCGCATTTAAAATATTAAAAATAGAAATTGTGAAGTGAAACCCATTAAAGAAATGCATAAAAATAAAGTGATAGATTCGTGCATTAGATTTTACAAAAGAAAGAAAGTCATTACTCTATAGAATTGTTACAACTAGCATTACAATGCCTTGTTTAAATAAAGAGTGAATTACATTACAATTAATTTAGATTTTAAAATGAAAATTTTAAAAGTGTTCATATTAGTGGCATGATTAGGATTTACGATGACTTGATGTCCGTACGGATTGATATGCATAAGATTATAAAATGAAGAAAACACAGCACTGCAAAGTTTGGAAAAACAATGGCTGGCATCTTGAGATAGTTATTTCAGCATTTAATTTAGGCAGTCCATAAGTGGAGATGGCATGTTAGCATAGCAGTATGGAAATGATTTTTGGAGAAGAAAGGGGAAGCAAATTTAGTCCCTCTACTCTGAATTCATATTTCAAGATTTTGATTGACGTGGATCCATTCTGCCACACTGATTAAAATGGCGCACCAAGAAACTTAGCCTAAAATTTCGGCTCTATTTATATGTTAGCAAGATCTTCTCGAATATTCTCTTTCCGCTTGATGAGGCCCGGATGTCCATTAAGTGGCCTGAATGCACTTATTCTTTATTTTCAATGATAATGCAACAAGTTCCGGAGATTATTTTAATGTATTTCGAGAATGGAAATATATTCAAAAGATATAATTTCCATTAACATTATGTTTGCTAAGGGATTTTAATTTATTAATTACCCGTTTTTAAATTAAATCTAGAATATTCTTTTATTTATAAGTTTCAGAGTTATTTTAATTACTCTCTAGAACTTTCTTTGGTATTGCATCATCTAAAATAAAATACGCGAACTATAAAATAAATATACATAATATTTGATATTTAATTACGACAAATATTTTTTTAGCAATTTTGAACACACATACATGATTATTTAAAGGGAATGGAAATTTAAATATTTCCGACTTAAAATTATTAAATATTCTTACAATAAAACGTTTAACTTATGAAAGGACAAAAAAAGGAGGGTTTTAAAACACTTGTATGTGTATCCTTTCACTCTCTAGTGATTTAACACATATACCTGGGTTTAAACCTCTGATTCAACGTTTACAATTACCAGACAGTGAAGCAAAAATATGAATTTTACGCTTCAATATGTCAACGAAGGGATGGAAACATCTATTTACTTTTAGATTTGTTTTATTCAATCCCTTTCATTTAGTTTCTATGTACTGTCTTTGAAGGCTGCTGATCTTTCAGGTAGATAACGTCACTGGTAGCAAGCTACCAATAATATTATTTCTCTGATACTAAATTATAACACTGGCCATCCCAGTACTTTATTTATTTTAAGGAAAGACCCTTTAGGGCCAGTCAATTACAGTGTAATTAACGTGCTTGCTTGACCAGCAACGAATTTAGTACCTGCCCTCCCAGCCAGCTCATCGGATTCTAGCTACTCCAAATTCTCCGCCCACATTATAAACCTCCATTTCTCAATATCATAGTTATTTAATTATTAAAACATTGGCCCTACTCAAAATCTATTGCCTAAAATTTTCCCTTTCTTTTAATATTGGCTCAAATCACTAACAATAATTAAATATTTTATACCCCATTCTCTTTCTTTAACTTCTCATTCTTGTCCCATAATAGAAATGCATACATATGTTTTTGGTAATACATTAGATATTTAATACATACATTTTATCATATACATTTACATAACAAGTAGAAATAAAAGCATATTTAATTAAAGTACACACACACCCTAATGAAATTTGATTTTAACCGTCTGATTATGAAAGCTAATGTACGTAATAATAGCCTAGAAATCAATAGTTGTTATAAAAGTTTTATCTCACTGGTTTTCAATGGCTGTAATTAAAAGTTTGAAGATAAAAGGAAAATAAAATGATTTTACCTAGGATTTGAACACTGTAATATGCGCAATAGGGAAACGTAGCTTCTACTGATTCTGTTGCTCCAACCAGTTGAGGACGATTCCTCGTAGGCTTTTTATTTTTGGTTATGACATGAACTATTCTCGACATGGACACTCCACTGATTCTCGCTCAAACTAACTGCAGGTGTTATTGCAGCGAAGGTTCAGGCCAGTAGCACTTTTCGATGGGTTCAGCAATGCATTTTTTATTTAACAGGATCAACTTTGACTTATTTGATTAAATTTTGCAATATTGTACTATAATGTGATAATAATAATTTAAACAATACCAAGCTCTCCCTTATATATCCAGTGTTTCCTTATCTTAGGATCCATCAGACATTCTGCTGCACTCCTATTGGGTTTCTGTTCCCTTTCTTTTAGCGTATAAGATTTTCCTTTGGTTTATATTTAAATTAAATAGTAGTAATTAATCATTTGTTTGTCATTTATCACTAGCCATTGCAATTATATTTTTCCTTTGTTTTGTTTTTTAGTTTTTAATTCTTTTATTTGCATTAGCTTTCAATTGTATTATTTTGAGAAAATTCCTTTCTTTTTAACATTTTTATATACGCACACATTCCGTTACTTTAATATAAGACAAGAATGAAGCTATTTATATCATAAATAAATAATACTATTTATACTATAAATTAATAATAATAAAAAAATGTTAATCACTTTCCTTTTCCCCTACTTTCAATCATTTATCTGAATAAAAATCCCACCCCTTGTCTTTTTGTTCTTTTCTTTTTCTCAAACTTTTTACCTTTTTTAGATGTAAATATACATTTTATTTTTTAATTTTTGATTTATTTATTTTTTAAACAAATCTCTTTTAACAAATTTACGCATGATAAATACCATGTAACGACTGCATTGGTACAACATATATATTGCTATTTAAATGAGATTATATATAATGTAAAACCCATTTGAAATATGATGCCATTTTCAGTTTTACTTTTCATTGTTATATTTTCACAGCAAGGTCAGAACAGGCAGTATGCCTTTGCTTGACTAGTGAATAACTCCTCTGTATTGTTTAACACAGTGGTCAAAAGGCAGACTGAAGATCAAGATCCATGAATTGCAGCCCTGCTCTGTTATTAATAGGGCCTGAACTTCATATTAACTCCCGAGTAATAAACTATTTGATAAAATAAAAAAAAAATTGTTTATTACAGTTTTTCTAATGTTGATTCAGGACATTTAAGATTATCATATATTTAATTCTACAATTATTGTATTAGCATTTTACAGTATAACGGTCATGGTGTGGGTGATCAATAAGTCTTACTGTATCTGCACTACAGGGCGCCATAGGTTTCTCAAACCTAGAAAATTTATAGAGTAGGCAGATACGCGCTGTTAAAGATCCACTTTTTACATAGATATTTTACAATGGCCATCTGCCCTTGCCACCAGCTCATGGAGTAGCAGAGGTTTAAAACATAAAAATATATTTTTAATAAAGATTAAAAAGAATAAAAAAATAAACTAGATCACTGCCAGTACTAATAACACAACAGATTTTATTAACGCACATTTAAAATTGAGGAATAAAATTTAGATTTAGATTTTAACATTAATTTTTAAATTTAAATTATTATTTTAAATAGACCGCACAGATGGACATTTTAATAGTATTTACTTTAGCATGTTGAGTATAGATAGGCTACATAGATTTCTCACTTAATAACTTATTAAAACACTCATTCAATTTCAGACTAACAGTTCGTAGCCAAACCAATGCCTGCTTCCAGATATATAGTCGCAACCAATTCAATATGAAGATGCTAGGATAAAATCATGCTAACAGGAATGTGCATCTGACAGCGTGATATTATTTGAAGGACATGATCCTCGGCCAGTACAGGAATGTGCATCTGTCTGGCAAAGGAATCATGTATATAAATTAATTAAAGAGTGCTACGTATGGGTGAGAGCGGTCTTTCTGCTGACTTATAAATCCCTATCCATAGAGTTAGAAGGGGTCATTGGCGCAGGAAATATGTCTGCGACCATTGCAACGATATGACTGCCTCTTTGGGGTCATGCATTCAGTTGGGCACGTTGCCCTGTATGCTAAACACGCTTCACATTACATTGATATAAACACCCATATATCCCTCCTCAAACATCATCCTAACTACGAAACAAATAGCCTGAAATTAACCCTTTAAAATAAACGAATTTAACCCTTTCAACGATTATTATTTAATTGGCCGAATGAGTTAAAAATCAAAACTTTTAATTGGCCAACTCACAACTTTAACAAAATCTATTGTTAAATAGATTCACTTTTAATAATATAAATACGTTAGTTTCGTTTGTAAAAAGTATATTACTAAATTGTCAGATTACGAAAGTAAACGAAAGTCTTGTCAAAAATAAAATTTGATTTATAATTTAAAAAATATTCAATTGCGGTGAAATAAAAGTAACCGCTATTCAACCAACCAAAAAAGATTGCGTCAGCAATCTGACGCAATCTTTTTTTTTTTACTTTAACGTTATGATAAATATGTAGCAATAAATAAATAATTCTTGGTAATATCTTAACTATTTTTCTAAAATAATTTGATTTTTAGTATTATTTTATCAATAATAATTTGTAATTCAATTCAAATATTGTTTAAAATGTTGTAAACATTCGTTTATCATTTTCGTAATAAAAATCAAAACGAACGTAACTTTTTACTTTTTGGCAACCATTTCCCTTTTTGACAGAAGTTGTACAGCCAATAAAATTCAAGAAAAGGTGGTGAGGAGGCGGTGCTTTGGTTTTGTTTGACATATATGGTCATTTTTATTGATTTTTTACTTGTAAAATAATTCTGAAGAGGGCAACATCTTACAGAACTTTTGATTTTCTTTCGAATGATGTATAATATGTATACGTGGGATAAAAAGTAGCCGATTTAGAGTGATGTCAAATCTACTCGTTTTTTTACGAGTCAGGCAATCAAACGGTTAAACATAGTTATTAATTTTTATCCATGCAGCTATCTACATCCAACTTTGATACATTTTTAATTAACACTTAACACAAAAAAGAGAGAAATGGATATGATTGCTTAAACATATGCATAAAAAAAATATTAATAAATTCTTTAGGTCAGATAATAGTTCTTATTTTCAGCTATTAATTGCAAATTTAGTAAAAGTTTCTATTAGATAAACACGAGAGTTCATACTTTACGGCTTGAGCAGATTTAGAGGTCCATCTTCGTAATCACTTTCGTAGATTGTTTGTCCTTTGAAACGAAACCACTACTTGCCATGCATTTGGTCAGGAACTGTCATCCAGAGGCCTCAGCTGGTTGTCCGGAAAATTAAATTTATTGCAGACTTCTACATTGTGAAAATCTACAATATAGCTAGTTATAACGGTATATTCATAGTCAGCTCTAAGATAATCACAATTATAATCCTCTCTCAATTCAAAAATTTGGGGTTTTATACTTTTATTAGCCTCTTATCATCAAATCTTCGGATTCAACAAGCAAGACGTCACTAATCCTCTGGTGTTTCATTTACAGTCCATTCCGTGCTTGCATTGGTCATTTAACTACTTCCGGTTTGTCTTTTTTTTTCCCCCCCCCAAACCCCCCCCCCCCCCCCCCCAAAAAAATCTTTCTTTTTTTTTTCCCCATTTTTTTTTTTCCTTTTTTTTTCAACAAAAAATTTTTTCCCCACAAACAAAAAAACAAATAAAAAAATTCTCCTCCCCCCAATTTAAAAAAAAAATATAAGCTTGAAGCTGAAGTAGTTAATTTCTTTTTATTCTCTTACCATTTAATTTATTTTAAGTGCCCCAAGGGCTAGTTTGCTTTAGAACAATCATTTAATTAATAAAAACAATTATTTCCATTTTCTAACATTATAGAAATTAACATTATTTCTATTTTTAAAAATATCAAATCTTTATATCTTTACTTTTTTACAAAAAAAATTACTTTCAAATACTTTTATTTTTAAAATAGTTTTTAAAGTTTCACATCTGTGCGACAATATATATATTAAACAACTTTTAATTTTCAGTTTTTAAGTTTTTTCTTTTTAATAAATCAATTTTTATTTACGATCTTTTTATTTTCATTTTAAAATAATGTAACGACATTTTATATACCGTTACAACAGCAATATATTAAGATCAAGACAATTTGTTCAAATCTTAGACCAGCTTTGTAATCTTCAGAAGGGGAATCTCTGGATTGAAGCTCTTCTGAATTTAATGTCAACTGTCTTCTTGCTTTGATCTTCAATGTATGAGCTTTAGAGGGTGATTATTATTACTTAACTGTTGCTTTCCATATATTTCTTATTTTATTGACATCTGGAATATGTCTTCTCTTCATTAATTACATCTCTCCAAGTTTAATTAACTTATTTCCCCAAATATTTCAATCATCTTAAAAATGTATTATGTATTAGTTAGTTTTAATTTCTGTTTATTTCCAATTTAGATCAAATTTAATAAATATATTTTAATTAATTTCCTTTTACTAATTATCAACATGCTATTTCTATTTAAGTATCAATATTATTTTTTACATGTTATTTACAATTATAATATGTGTTACTTCCACTATTAGAGCTTTATTTGTTGCAGTGATGTAATTTTTTAAATTCTTGAATCATTTATAGCCCTTTTATTTTTTAAATTGCACTAGTCAGTTTTATGTTTGTTTAATTTCTTAATTTAATTTTGCCTTGGCATTGCTCTATTGTCTATTTGTGGTTCACTTGTTTTATTGTTTTTGTAATTCCACTTCATTTCCTATTTTTATAAGTAGCTGAATTTCATTTGTAATTTATTTTTCAATGAGATTTGCATATCTTTGCAGCTTCAATCATGATTCAGTTCAAATTATCTATCTGGAGAATAGTTTTGGGATAACATCCTTTATCCAGATTTTTTTCAAGCTATTTTTTTACCCAAATTCTTTGACCTACAATATAGTTACTCTTCCTTCTATTACTTCGTGGTTGTATGTGTGGGTATCAATAAGGATAATTTATTCTTCATCCTTAGTAGCTCTGCCAATGATTTTCCTGCAGCTAATGTAGGCATTGAATATTGACATATTAAAGATGTTTAAAGTATTTCTTGAATGTTCAACATTAGTCAATTGCCTGTTTTTATTAGTGGATAACCTTTTTGTATAATCTCTTTGATTGGATATGATGATATATAATATTCACACACTTTGACAAAATCTTCCAACTTTCATGAAATAGATCTGCTCCATTGTCAGTCAGTAATGTTTCACGAAACTCATATTATGAAAAAATCTTTTTTTAGACTTGTTATTGTTTTTTCTGAACTGATGTTTTGGTCTCAATTATATTCTGCACAATGAATATATATCCCCAAAACATATATTTTTTGAATAGCCTGCATAGTTCATGAATTTTTGTTGTCATGGTTTATTTATATTTGGCCTTGATATATAGTTTTTCATTTGTTGATTTGCTGACAGTTGACATTTTACACATATTTCTTGGTGAGTTTGTTGATATTTTTACTAATGAGATTTGGCCACTATGGCATAACTAATATAGTTTATCTTTATGATCTCACTTTGTTTTTTACAGGATATTAATACCTGGCCTCCAAAAAAAAATTTACTCTGTTTCAAAAAGCTGTAGATAGGATTCATGATAGTTTATTCAATTATTCGATTTATTAATTATTTATATCACATTATCAAATTTTGTTCAATCTGTAACATTTTAGAGTTTAAAATGTCAATTTATAATTTATCATTACTTCAATACTCTTCTTTGTCTAAATAATACATGGTGTTGAATTCACCTTCCTTTCTATACTCTAATATATAACAATTTTTGGTAATAATCAAATATTTTATAGCAAAAAATTTTTTATTGTGTATATACGCACACAAAATCTGACATTTCAACATCCTGCAATCTTCCTTAGAGCTATGATATAATGACAAAATAAAATATATAAATAATATAATATGATAAAAAAATAATATAATAAAAAATGTAATAAAATAAAGGAAAAAAACACATCAAATGTAATAAAATACAACAAAACATAATAAAATTAAAAGAAATTTAATGTGACGAAATGAAATTAAACCCAAATAAAGTAATCCAGATAATATAAAATAAAATACGCAATATTGAAGTGAAATATAAAATAAATTTAGATTATACATGTATATTCCTTTATATATATATATATATTCATGAACAACCATTAATTTATATTATTTCTTTCATTATTTTATAATAATCCCCTAATTATATATTACTATTCTTTATAAATTAAAACTGTAATTTTATTATCCTCAAATTAGTAAAATATTTACGATTTTATCTCTATATATTTCTCTATTCAACAGTAATTCATTTACTAAAAATATTCGTTTTAATTTTTTAATAATATATCTTATTTTCGTATTCATTCTTCTGTTATTAATAATTTTTTTATATTTACCTTTTATATTTTAAGCTAAAAATCATAAATATTATAAACCTTTTTTAACTTATCCACTACTATTTCCATTTCTTAAAAATTTCAAAAAAAAAAACCCCCCCGTAAAAGATGACAATTAAAATTTTAAAAAATGTTTTTTAAAATGTAGTTTTGAAAGTCAATAGAAATATGCATTTATGATTTTTATTATATTTTTATTTTTATATGTAAGAGCTAGCATTTCTTTAAATTTATTTACATTTTATTTAAAGCATATTAACCTATTTATTATACATTTTGATGGTAGATTTCTTAATTAAAGTTTTTAATAAAATGAAGCCCTAATTCTGAATTGATTAATGTATAGCCATATTGAAATAGGCTAATTCATAAAAATCAACCGTAGTATGGCTATATGCTTTTTTGTAAATTTTTAAGAAACTGAAATAGTGGGTCAGTTAAAAAAGGTTTATAGTATTTATTATTTTTAACTGTAAAATAAAAAAGTAAATATATTATTAATAACAGAAGAATGAATAAGAAAATAATAGATAGTATATGCGATTTAAAAATTAAAAAGAATACATTTAGTAAATAAATTAATATTGAACAGGGAAATATATAAAGATAAAATCATAAATAGTTTATTAATTTGGGAATAATAAAATTAGTTTTCATTTATAAGGAATAGTAATAATTAGGGGATTATTAAAAAATAATAAAAGGAATATATTTAAATTAATAGTTGTTCATTAATAGTTGTACCGACCTGAATACACATGTAAAATCTATATTTTATTTGATTTTTATTCCATTTAATCACATTTAATTTATTTTGGTTTTATTATGTTACGTTATATTTTGTGGGTTTTTTTTTTAATTTTCTTACTGACATTTTTTATTATATTATTTATTTTGTCATTATATCATAGCTCTGAGGAACACTGCAGGAGAGTCAAGACGTTATTTGTGTGTGTATATACATATACTCAATTAATACAATATGCTTCAATGTATAAAGGCGAAATTACTAAACTCTAAATCTTAATATTGGCTAAGTGCTTTCAGAGCCTGTTTACCCCATATTCATTGCCTTAAGGTGTAATAAAAAGTATTTTGCTATAAAGTATTTGAAGTAAGATTTACAATTGTTAATATTAAGCTTAGATTATTATCAGTAGATATTCTAATATTAGTATATCTTTGTTCTCTCAAATGCCTTTTCTTTTGAATAAATCTCTTTCAGAAATTGTAGTAACTAAACATGTAATAAATATGGTCTACATTTCATACTTTGAGTTCAATATAGACTGCAATTTAGGTTGCAGGTCCTGAAAATATTTGTTACAGGTTTACAAAAATCACTCTTAAAAGCTAAGTCATCACATATAATCAATACTGACATTACGTTAATCACAGCAAACCTAGTTCACTTTAAAAGAGACAATAAGCTACTCAACATAAAAGACACAGACTAGTTTTCAAAAGTAGCAAGAAAAGGATTTAAAGAAATTTTGTTATAGTTTTAAAGGATTTGAATATATTCTTGCTCACTCGTCTTTAATATTTCAAACGATATTGATCAATAATGAATTGCATTAAGGTAATCAAGGAATATCAGGACAGTGATTCCTCTTTCTGATGACCCTAAAGTCAAAATTGCTAATAAATGGTAAAACTTTTTAGTTTTCCTAATCATATCAACTACCGCAGTCTAGTAGTTTATAATTAATTTAGGTATATAAAATAATCAATGGCTGATATCAGTAAAATCAACTCAGATAGAGTTTGTATTTGATAACCATAGATCTGTCACTCTGATAAACTTAGAAAAATAATCCACACATCAACAATAAACTTGTTAATCATTGAATCATGTCTGATATTGAATTCAAAATACAGAATTGTTTACATAGCATGATAATATAAAGTTCGTGATAAAACTCCATATTAACTGATTTAGATTCTACAAAGAAACTGACTATAAGACAGCAGTTTAATCATTTCCACCAACCACTAGAACAAGCTGGATTTAAAAGTGGTTTAGTACAGTAGAAGTTGTAGAAAGAACAAATGAATATGAGTTGCCATTATGCTTTGGATTTGTAGATTATGAAAACACATTTGATTCTATAAACATTTCTTCAGTGATTAAAGCATTGGATCATCAAGGTATAGATCCAAGATGTTGTCATATTTTAAAGAATATTTATAAAAATGCAACAGCAACAATTAGATTACATAATGATACTAGGAAAGTCAACATTGAGAAGTGTGTAAGACAAGATGACTCCATATCTCCAAAACTTTTTACAGCAGTGCTGCAAGACGTATTTTGGGGATTAAAATGGGAAGCTAAAGGAGTGAAAGTAAATAGAAATTATTTAAATCATTTAGATGATGTAGTTGTTTTTGCAAATAATACTTTAGAGCTGTAGGAAATATTGCATGAGTTATCAGATGAAAGTAGGACTAAAGATAAATGTTAAAAAGACTAAAGTAATGTTTAATGGATTTTCTCAAAATATGAAAATAAAGATTGATTATGATGAGTTAGAAGAAGTTAACAGCTACAAATACCTTGATAAGGTTATTAATACAGATGGACACATAATGGATGAAATTAATCATAGAAGTAAACTTGGTTGGAATGCTTTTGTTAGAAATAATTTGATACTAAAAGGAAATATGCCTATGTGTTTGAAAAAGGTTTTTAATAAATGTGTTACCAGTTCGTATTTATAGATCAGAGACTTGGACACTTAATAGAAGAGCAATACAGAAACTTCAGACTATTCAAAAAAGTTTGGAGTGATGCATCTTGGGAGTAACAAGAAGAGATCGAAAATTCAATATATGAGTTTAGAGAACAAACAGTTGTTATTGGCCTCATTGAAATAATTAAAAGACTGAAGTGGAATTAAGCTGAACATATTGCTATAAGAGATTATAATAGATGGATAATTGAAATCTTGAACTGGATTCCAAGAGATTGTAAAATACCCAGAAAGAGACCACATGTGAGATGGATGGATGAAATAAGTGTCCGGGGATGATGTGGAGAAGAAAAGCTAAAGATCGGAGATGGATTGAACTTTGAGAGACCTTCATTCTGCAGAGGATTGATAATGGTTGGTGATGATGATGCTATTGTGATAATGTGAATCAGAGCATTTGAGCAACTATCTAAAATGAGATATTATATGCTTCTTATAAAGGCCAAAAACTTCAGTAGGATTGGTTTTAAGAATACCACCATCATCTATACCAAGCCCACGAACATCATTAATCACAAATCAGAATAGGTTTCAATCTTATTTATATTAATCAGATTTTATTTGCTCTATTTGGAAATGTGAAAGATGAAATATGTATAATTATTAAATGTGATGTTTTTTTTAATCAGTGATGTAATTGTATTGTTATTATAATCAATACTATGTTCTTATAAATTGTGTCATAGATATAAACTGATAAAAGTTAGAGGCATGATCTATCTAATCTTCTGTTGTAAAGACATTATTATTGTATTGAATATGTGATTATTAATGATAAATTTAGACTTTCTAAGAAAAGGTGAAAATTATTATTAGTATTGTCTCAGTGGCAGTTTTGACTGCTTCCATTAGGAAAATATAGCTGAGGATTAATTACAATAGAGAGCTGTAATTGGACAAAATGTTTAAATTTTTTTTTAAAAAAAAGGCATCGCAAGATGTCAAATAAATAGCTTTTGTGTTTCGTAAATTGCTTTATATAATCATTGCATAATTTATCTTTAACTTCTTATTTTTTTTGTAATTCAATCTTTATTTTTATCACATGTTAATAAAGCAAAAACAATCTGTTGGATGAACTTTCATTTCTATGCTTGCTAGTTTAGCAAGTTAGTAAATTGTGCTTGGATATTACTTTGCCAAATTATGCACTTATTTTAGAGTATAGAATTTTTTCACTGTTCTTGTAATCATAATTATTTAATATAGTATTAATGTTTTTTGTCATTGCTTCAAATTAAAAACTAATAAAAACAAGAACTTCATCTTTATGGCTTCTGGATTTTGGTTTGTAGTTTTCCCAATTTAAGTTGAAATGTAGAATATTTAAGTGCACCCTATGAAGACTGATATAATAATCATTGCTTGAAAAATTTAATTGTTAAAAGAATGTTCAAATTTTAGCTTGGATAATTTAAGGCTAGAAAAAGTTAATTTAAATTTTTCAATAGATTTTAGATAGAATGTTGGACTTGGATATAAAACTTCAACACAGATTTGGATGTTAACTTGAGTAATGATTTTAATGTCATGCTGCTGCAGTTAATAAGTTAAGAGAGTATTTCATCATAAGGTTTATAGTTCAATATACAACAAATTTTGATGAGCTTATTTTTATTCCGTAGAAATGAAACATAAAAGCACAGGAAATGTTTTATTCAAGTATGTTCTGTGAAATTTTAGAAATATGATGCTAAGCGCAGAGATTAATTGGAATTTTTTCAGCTTACCGGATCTGATGCTATTGAATCTGGCAGTCTTCATTTCACGAGGCTTTCTAAGTGAGCAGATCTCATGTTTAAAAATATTGTTTTATTTGACGATATTTGATTCAAGTTAATATCTGAGTGCTTTAAATATAAATATGCCTTTTGTAGGACCTTGTGTTTTTTTTTCAGATCCAGTAATAAAGCCAGACAACATTTGAAATTTATTAATAATGTTACGACCATTTGCTTTTGCTAAATTTACATGCTTTAGAAATGATTAGAATATTAAATCTCGAAAGCGCTAAGCAGGCATATTAAACATTATAGTATAATTACAGCTTCACTAACGCATGCGAAAAAATCGCATATGTATAATTAAAATGTAACAAAGGGCAAATATAAAGTTAGTGTCTTTCAGGTTTATGTATATTTTGATAGAATTTAAGAACAAAATCCTCAAGAACATTAAATTCCTAGATGCAATTTATTTGTAAATGGTTGTCGATAATCATTGTAAAGTCTCGTATGCTAAATAGGTAAATCATTTCATATTTCTGTTATTTGTATATTTATTGCTTTTACTGTTATTTTACTATATTTCGTTGTTGACACCGGTGTTTAAAAAGAGTAAAATTTGACCATTTACATTGATTTATAGGTTTCTGATAGTTATGTTTATTATTTGCTAATATAGGGGAATTAATAGAAAAATAAATTGTTTCTGGAGCTTTTGGTGCAGTTGTGGAATATTTCTCACTATTTAAAACAGTTGTAATGCTTAATCACTACCCACTGAGTAAATGGTTTGTTGCTCAGAAGGTTGTATAATGATTGAAAACCAGAAATGAAGGAGCCAAACTGCATCCATAGGTCTTTAACTCCCAAATCTGCCGCTCTGTGATTACAATGAATCATATTGGATATAAAAACAGTTTAATACCTAATTAGACTTTCCTATCTTAATCAGATATTCATATCATTCGAAAGAATGAAATCCAACATTCTCAACAGTAATGTCAGGATTTTCCTGATAGTTGTAAATTTATATGCTTGAGAAATATAAATTCATAAACTTTTTATATAACAGCAGCCAAACACAAATTATGACACATAATTAATGTTTATCCACTTTTGTTTTTATTAAAATAATTTTAGATATTTGAAATTATTTTTTTAATAGAAATTTCATGCAGTTGTTTAAATTGTTAAATGTTTAATTATGACATAATATGAGTTTCTGGGAATACGTTATATACTCAGAAACTATTAACAGCTTATTACTGAATTAGAGATATTTCTAACTGCATTCTGGAAATTAAAATGTAAATACCATCTAAGTCCATTAACACTAGATGACAACTCAACTAGACTCCTATGCTCTAGCCTATCATTTTACTTGTGATGTATTTATATGATTTATAGAGTAAATTGAAATAGGTAGATGTGGAAAAGAGAATATTTTAAAAGCATTAGTTTTTGTTGATGAGTATTTTTTTGGATATGCGTGCAGAATTTGAGAAAAAAAAAATGAAACTAATAGATAAATGAGGACAAAAGATAAATGAATAAAGAGAATATTTGAAGCAGTGTGAAAAAGGTTGGAGAGGGAAACAAATTTTAATTAAGAGATCTAAATTTGAAGAATGCTAAATTTTATAGACATTGGTTGGCATTCTAAGCATAACATGGAAGTGGGATATGTGTTTTTCAAATATATTAATAGATGTTATGAGAATGGGGAGGGGAGTGGGATTGAAAAAAATGGAAAATGTGAACTGAGGTAAAATTGTGATCTGCAGTGGAGACTAAGTTAAAAATAGGTTATTTGAATTTTTTATATGAGGAAATGAAGAATTAAGTTTAGTGCGGGGAGGGGCAAATTAGCATTTATGAATAATAATAGGATCATGACATTTTTTAATTTCATAACTTGGGGTGGCTGGTAGACAAAGACCATTAAAATAATGATAAAATTTGCTAAATTTTTTGGAAGTAGTTTTTTTTCTATGCAAATGTTTAATTAGTGGGAGATGAGACCAAAATAAAATCTAAAAATAGGAAATCGGAATAACAGAATGAATAGAATATTGATTAATAAAAAGAGAAAATCTAGAAAAAAATGTGAAGGGTAAAAATACATTGTTTATATGAAAACAGGTTTACTGTATAAAATAAGATAATGATTTTTGGGAACTGTGAAGAATAAATAAGTAGAATAATATAGAGAATAGAAAATGCATATTGTATAATAATAAAGAGGTGACTGACATATAATTTTGGGATGTGAATTTTTACAGAGAGAGAAATGGTTGGTATTATATATTGGATGAAAGAATTTAGAGAACATCTTAATAAAGATGAGATTTTGAAGAAAAATGATTCATTGAGGATAAGATGGAAAAAAGTACAGCGGAAAGGTAAAATAATAAAAATCAAAAGATTGTTAGCAAGTGATTAATATTATGATGACTCACAGTCTTGATTAGATTTTATGAAATGACTCCAAAGATAGAAAAAGTAACTAATATGTATGATAACACGTAATTGGTTTCTAGATAATGTCTTCTACCAGCATATATTTTATCCAGAAATCATTATAGAAGTTTATTGCAACTATCAAATATATTAATGTGCTTTACATTTTAATTTCTAGTATGAAATTGTCATCATATTAAGTTATATTATCAATGTACTGTATTGTGATAAATTTTATGTAATTTATGATTGTTCAGTCTCAAAATTTAATGTGATATATATAAAATACATGAAAGTAAGTAACACTTAAACAATGCCAATATGAATAACAATTAATAATTTCAATCTATTGTCAAGACATCTTCTTTTAAACAGTGGAAATCCCCCTTTACATATGGTCCAATATGTTATATAGACATTAAAGATTGCAAGTTGACTGTAAAGAGTGAAATTATTATTTCAAAGAAATTTTAATGAACCCCATTTGTAGTGTTTTGTAAAATGGCAGACATGTTTGTGCACTCCAGAAAAACTAGAATTTATTCGTAAGGCTGTTTTTAGATCGCGCTCTGATAGCTGAGGAATTTAATTAGTGCATTGACGTAATGGTGATCAACTAGAAATATTTGCTAATTACAAATGTTTCTAGATAAGAGACGTTACCTTATTGGTCAGTGTATTGATTGATCATTGCAATTGTCAGAGAGCGATAAGACTGGGTAACATCAAGCAGTGTAACATAGAGAACAGTAGAGAGCAGTCAAGCAGTATTGAGTAAGCAGTATTTAAGTAGAGATATCTTGTTAGTGCTTGCGGTTAATGACCAGCGCCCAGTGGAAATGTAGTTCACGGGTATAGCTGAAGGAGACCGCAGCGGAGATATGGAGAGCATTAGTTGCAGAGTAGAAGCATTCGTTGCAGAGTAGAAGCATTCGTTGCAGAGCAGAGCATTAGTTGCAGAGTAGAAGCATTCGTTGCAGAGCAGAGCATTAGTTGCAGAGTAGAAGCATTCATTGCAGAGCAGAGCATTAGTTGCAGAGTAGAGCATTCATTGCAGATCAGAGCATTAGTTGCAGAATAGAAGCATTCGTTGCTGAGCAGTGCATTCGTTGCAGAGCAGAGCATTAGTTGCAGGAATAGATCATTCGTTGGAGAACATTAGCGAATGTTATTGGATAGCCGCACAGTATGACTTGCAGATATAACATTGGCACAGTTGTAAGTGCAGATATAACACCATTAAACAGGTAAATATAACTTGTTCTGAAAGCAGACTAACAATTAATTGATTATAACTTTCAAACGTCACTCCAACTATATTTTACTTAGATAATAAAGCTAATAATGTCCAAGGCTAGTTAGGTAAATAAGGTAAATCAGTACTTAATATCAATGACAATAAATTGAGTATGAAAATGTATTGAGATTAATGAATGTAGCTTTTAATTTTTAATCTGAAATAATTTTTTTATTCTTTTCATCATTCGCACTTCTTTAATGTGATCTCACTGATATGAAGTTATTGTTTTTAATACCATTGTAATAATATTATGAACATCATACAAAATATTTTTTTTATTTTTCAGAGGATATTTCTTATGGTTTACTGCAGCATTGTAGCTCTGATGGTTATTGTAAGTAGAGTTTTTAATATAATCTTTTGATTTAAAAAAATTTTAATATTAGTGTATTGTTCCACCATTGGTTAAAGTACAAAACACATTGTCACATTTCATGCTTTATTCATGATCCAGACATGCTAACACCTTAAAATTTTTGTCATGAAAAGGTAATTTATGTCGCTATGTAATGCATGCATTAATTCAGAAACAGTGCTGCCAGCAGCTTGGAAAGAGAAACAGTCAGTAATTATCATTTACTATGACACACTGCATATATAATGGACATACATAAATTTTTTATTTTTAAAAAATACAAATTATTAAACAATCCTTTTTAAAAATACATCATTTTATTAAATCACTTACATATTTAAAAGTCTTTAAATTTTATATCTGGGCTACAAATGATAAGATAAAAATTTTAAAAAATTTTTGTTGATGGTCTAAAACCTTATATGAGAGTTGCTTATGAATGTTAGTTGGGAATTTTATAAGCATTTAGTATTATTATTATATTTGATGAAGTATTTAATGCAAGAAAGGGGGGTGGATTATTACAGGAATTGTTAATATGCAAGTTAAGTTAATGTAAATTTGTTTTATTTATTTATAGAATAGTGGTTGGTATTTGTTTAGATGGATTTCTGATCTGTTTATTCATTGGCACACCCATCCAGATATAAGTAGTATAATCAGTGAAATATGTTTAACCCATAGCCATATCAGTTATATTTTAGTCAGGATAATTTAGTATTCATATAGCAGCATATGTGTATGCATGTATGTCTGTATCATCTTTCAATTTCATTTTCATATTTAATTACAGTACTGAATTTTACATTTTACAATAAAACACTTAAAATTACAGCAAATATCTCTGATAACAGATGCAAATATATTTTGAGTGATTAATGGATATCTGGATTAGTAAATTATTTGACAAATTAAAATGTGTTATCAACTATTTTTTTTTTTTCAATGGCTAATTAATATTCATTTGTTTCAAAAGTCCAAAAAAATTGTTGTTTTATTTGGTTTGATTTAATTTAGAAAATCAGAATGATTTTTTTTTCAAGAGAAGATTTCTTGAATATTTATTCCTTAATTAACTGAGTGCAAAGGGTGGAGCTAATCTTTGGAGGGTAGGGTGACCTCTTGATTGATGAAAAGGAGATGTATTTAAGTGATAGTAATAGAAATTCAATGATTATTTATTCATTCATTAAATTATTGATTCTGCTTCTGCCACTTCTTCTATGTACATGGTTTTTCCAATCTTTTCCAGAAATCAAGTCAGTTAAACTCCAAAGTGTAAAATTTTAAACATTATTATTTTATAAAATTCAGTATGGAAATTCTAGCTATCAGACAGCTTTAAGGAAGGATAATTTATTCACGAGTATATTTTCTTCATTTTGTCCACTCAGTTAAACTTTAAATGAACTCTATCGTTTAAAATGTATTTATATGCTGATAACATTAATCTACTTTGTTTGCCTCTGTCTTCTATTATTATTAAGGAAAAAATGGAATTGTGTGAACTTTATAAACTTTTAAGGAAATTTATGCAGGACTGTTTAACAAAACCTATCATAGACTCCAAGTTTCAATTCTCTTCTAATTATATAAAAGTTAAGTTAAAAATGAGAGGATGCATATATAATTTATTGTGCTATATTTTGAAATACTCCGTGATAATAACTGTGTTTATTATCCATGCTTATAAATTACTTTATTAAGGAAGTGAATGCGTGGCTTACAAATAATTAATTAATTTCTAGTGTTTATTAATGTATACCTATTTTAAATCAAGTAGAAAGACATTAATATTATATATTTCTTGTTCTCCTTGGTATGTGGACTTATTATAAAAGAAAAATATTATTACTTAAAGAATTGTAGATTTTACGTAAATAATTAATTAGCAACGGACCAAAATAATTATATTCATGCTAGCTTATGAAGTTTATGTGAAGCTAATATTTTCTTTTTGGAAACCTGCTAAAGTTATTGCTAAATCGAAAAATTTCCAGAATTAATTAAATAGTCAATACCAAATAAATACGTGGCTGCAATTATATATTTATATCTCTGTCATTATATAAAAAATTTATTACTGTGCGTGGTATATTAATGAACTCAATTAGCTATTGCTAAGAACATTTGAGATCGCTGAATTAAATCTAAATTGTGAATGTCTATTCTATAGGAATTTGTCTTTATGTTTAGTAACACATACTCATTTGGAATCGTCATTCCTGTCTTCATGTCATTCAGGAAACTTTATGTTTAAAACTTTACAAGTGAATTTTTTTTTAAGTTAAAAGAAGTGACGTTTTTTTTTTTTGTTTGTTGCTATTGATATACCATAGATAGATAGACAGGTTTATTATTTATGTATTTGCTTATTTAATTTATGTTATTTCCTTGACTTCAAGAACGTCTCGGATAGTGTATTGCAAGTTGCAATACTCTTGTAAATGATTATTATTTTAAATAGAATTTCTTGGGTAGGTTATATGTACATTTGGGTGCTTTATTGAAGAAAGGTATATATTTTTTTTTATTTATTAAATGTCTCGAAGTGAACAATTCGCTTAGAGAATAACAAAGATAAATGTTGTTATCAGAAATGGTGAAATTCGTTGACAATAACTACTGTCATTTAAAAATTTTAAAACAGCTAATAATGTCGTCACAAACTAAAAGTTTTATTTTCAGTTTACCATTTACTTTACCGTAATATTCGTGTATTATATAGTTTGAAGTTATTTTCATGCTCCTATTTATACGTATGTGTGTCTGTCTTATGCATTTATTTCATATAATTAGTAAATATTCAGTTTTATGCCTGTTTTTCTCTCTTTTATTTTCGAATAATGCTGTATGGTAAAAGAATTGATAGAAATTAGTGACCTATTTGTATGTGTATTTATTTTTCAATGTATAGAATGAAATGTATAGAGTAGCTATTCGTGGTATATTTTATGTTGATTGTGATTGAGAACTCTATCCCTTAATATATCTAAGTATTTGTCATGAGTGAAGTATATTCCTAGATTGCGTATATATGTATTATAAAAATGATATTTTATGAAGTTGAGTAATATATGTCCCCTTTATTCTGGTGGTGAGACTGAGTTCCACACCAATAGTTTATCTCAAAGTTAGGTGGGGATTCGTTATTTGTCATTAAATTTATTAGCCAAGAAGCTTGTTTATTCCTCATGTGCTTAAATTTTTCTCTTGAATGTATTTTTGTGTTATCATAGAATCATAGCTATATGTAATGTAGTTGAAGGTTAAATAAATGGTAAGATTAAATTTTTTATGGAATATTAAAGCGGAAATAGTGTTATATTTGTTGTTGGTTTATGATATTATCCGAATTATGACACTTACTTAGTAATTCATAAGTAAACTGACAAGATGTAAATATATTTATTTTGTCTTAATTATAGCATAAAATGTCACGCACATGTAACACAAATAATCTTGCAGACATGAGAGTGTAATACTATTAAATTTATACATCAGGAATTAAATATTTTGAATTACATCATGTTAATTTACCGCAAGCTTTAAATCATATCATCAGAATGATTACTTTTATTTCGAATTGTGAAAAGTATAGATACTTAAAAGAATTATTTGATTGAGCTATCTAAGGTTATTCTCTTGACAGCCAAAGTTATTAATTTGTTTTATCCCAATAATTGATATTGTGACCTCTCCAACTTATATATTTGTGCCCATAATAAGATATTTATTTACCCAATGCTATTTGCTAATAAAAAATGTTAAGAGTTAATTAACAGCCTAAATATATTCGAAGTCAGAATATGAGGGCGTTATTTTGTTTGTTAATTCATGTCTTGTAAATGTCTAGTCAATAAATGAAAAAAAATGTAACAAAAGAGATATCAAACCCAGATTAGTAAATGTATGTGTAAATTTAAGAATTAGAACCCAGATTAGTAAATGTATGTGTAAATTTAAGAATTAGGACAAATAGTCCCAATGTGAGCTAATTATATCTATTTTAATGGCAAATGTAAATAAATGCTTAATTTATTATTTAAAACTTTGACTCCAGTTGTTCTTATATGCATTCGTATTCTAGTTTCCACATTCTACACATCTATTACAACATAAATGCACTACTTTGCAAATTTGATAATAAACATACTGAAGTCTGATAATATTGTTCTCGTGATCCAAACATTATATGAAATACTTTACTATTTGGTAAACTTACAAAAAAGTTGTATACTCATTTTATTATTTAGACAATGATGTGAGATTAAAAGGTACCCTATTTCCTTCATTATCTAATTGTTAGTCCAGTGAAACATCACTCAATTCATTCCATTATTATTATTATTTTATTATTACAATAGTTATAAGTTATTGTTTAGTATAATTTCTTTAATCAAATTGTATTAAAGATTCCCTGAGATCTGATTTCAAATTCCCAAATTAATATTAATTTAGCTATTTAGATTAAGATGTGCTAGATAGTGGAGTTATTCAATATCATGCTTTTCTGTTAAAGTTAGATTGTAGTTAATATATGAGTGTATTTAGACGATGGAAGAGATCAAATGTAAATTATAGTTTATTAGCTTGAATAAATGAAACTTTATTGATTTCTATCATTTGGTTGATTAACAAATGAGGCATATATTTTATTTTAATAAGCAATAGTATTTCTTCCTTCATTTATTTATATTCTGTATATTCGTAACTCTCTATAACCCTCCACTGAGCTAAGCTATAAGTCAGGCACGAGTAGAAGAGTCTCAATATTAATTCAAAGCAAAATATAATTGTTAACTTATTCTATTCATTAATAGAATTGGCGCCCTGGGCATTTATTCATATGATGTTTAGGATTGGTGTTGGGTGGGGGGTTATAGCATTGTGAATGCAGAAAGTTTGACAGTTATAAATCAAATTTATAATATCTAAATATATAAACAAAGGCAAAACTCCCCATACAGTAGTGCTGTTCCAGAGTAATCAATGGATGCCAGAAGGCTTGTGCATAAAATCCCTATCTAGTGCCTACTCATCCAATATCCCCAGACTAGTTTCTGGCTTGTGGCCATCATCAGTGAGGAGTCTTGGATCTGTAGGCACTAGATAGGGATTTTATGCACAAGCCTTCTGGCATCCATTGATTACTCTGTTTGGCACAGGGTGGCACTACTGTATGGGGAGTGTTGCCTTTGTTTACAACAAATTATGTGCTAGTATAGAGATGGTGATCATGTGATGTTTGATGGTTTAAAATCTAAATATATATAAACACTATATATAGATAGATAGATAATACTAAGAAATTATCCACCATTATTTATAAATCCAACACAATCTTCATGCCAATTTGCTATTAAAATGTAAACAAATGAATTTAAACTCATTTTTCTATCTGTTTGTATTTAAATTTTGATACCAGGTGATGAAGTTTGTGCTCGATTTGTAAATTTTCATTTATATATCAAAATAAAGATAGCATCAGTGATTTCTAGAGAATGGATTTGTAATCATTTAATCATGTGACTAACTGATTTGCAGTCATATTTATGATAAACTGACCATGTTATTTCATGATGTCTTGACTTAATATCATAAGTCAGATCTGGCTTCAAATTATTATTACTAACAAATCATTCTTCAGATCAAATTTACTATCTAATTTCATTCTAATTTATATTTAAAACAACTACAAATTCTAATTATATATTGAATTATCTTACTGGAACTGAAATTCATGGATTTCTTTTTAGATATGGATTCTGTCAAGCCATGTGAAAATGCATGTAGCAATAAAATCATGCTCCATTTTTTTAAATGTATAAATAAATACTTGGTATACTTTAAGGCAGTAAAGTCTGTTATCAATTGATTTTTTATTTTCTAAAAGGCATAACTAATCTATATCAAAGAAGAACACTTATGCATTATTTCAATGGGATTTTCCCTAAGCAAAAATTATTCTAATATATATGATTACAGTTCTTATTATTTCTACAATAATTATTGAATTTTATTCAGTGGCTTCAGATGGTTACATCTGTGATAGAACTAAAGGTTTTTCAATCGACCCTCCGCTGAGTAAAGTAAAAAAAAAGACATTCAGCTTGATCATTTAAGTGCTTAAGTAACATAATTTCCCAATCAAGTAACTATGAATGTTTTTATTGTTAACCAACATTTTTTTCCCATATGCGATTATAAATTTATCATGTATTTTATTTAAAACAAAAGTATCAAACAGTAATTAGATGTAATATGTTGGACTATTTCCATCATCTATGAGTGAATGTTGAAGTATAGAAAATTTTAAACTTCATTTAAACTTTCCAAATATAACAATTTGTTAGTAATAACACACAAATAGACAACACAGGTTAGTAATTCACAAACCTTCAGACAACTATCAAACAGTAATAACTTTTTTTTATGTTAGGAATTTTTAATTTACATGAATCTCTAAAATAAATACAGCTCAGTGTGGAATGATCCAATACATGATCCTATAATGCAAAACTGCAATGATATATTCATATTAAAAAATAAAATCAAGATCCTTATAATACATGTCCTTGCAATAAAGCATGCACATAATATTTTCAAACCCTTTCTGCCTTAGTTAGAGTGTCAGACATTATTGTTATTACGATTTATAAAGATCATTTGTTGTTACCTTTAACTGAATAATGCACTTATTTGTGCCTTTAGAACTGAAATTTGTTATTTTTTAATTTTATATTCTGCTCACACTTATATAAACTTGTAGTATAGAGTTAGAAAACTATTTGACATAGACATTAAAGGAGATTGTTTATGTTGTTTTTTTTATGTTCATAATATTATGGAAAGTTCATTTATAGTTTTCATAGAAGTTTGCTTATGCTTTTCAATAATGAATGTAATTTCCTAAACAATTACGATCGTTCTAGAATATTTTACTATATATATCAATCATAATTTGAAAGACTTAGGAATTTTCCAATTTACTGTATTTGGGATAATTCGTGTTGCGAACCTGATGTTCAATAATATCTGATCGTTTGGTATCAGACACTTTGGTCTCAATGTTTTCCATTCAAACATAGAAATAAATTTTATCATGTAAAAGGAGGAGTAAATCATTATTCTTTCATTGTATTGATTATTTTTAAAATCTATAAGTCATTGGAATATAAGAATAGGATCTAATGATTGTTTTCAAAAGCATGTTATTAATATTGCACGGAAAAGATTCTGAATTATACTATAGCATTTGGATCTTATTTTACCACCATAATTTGCAGTGCAACTGAATACGCAAAGCAAAGTGATTTAATAAAGACCTATGATTTTTATTATAATCAGAAATACAACCTGGTATGACTAGATAAAGATCTTCAATATCATTCTGGAGCTTATGTGAGTACTATTTATCCAACCTCTTGGATTCTGTGGAATTGCAGAATGCTTCTAGGTATCATCCAATAAAGTTTATGTTCAATGGGCAAGAGTTTGAAATGTTGTCTATGCAATGAACATCAGGACTTTTTGTGGTTACCATTAGCAGTGTGCTAATCATTATCTTGCTGGGAGTAGTCCCCCCCCCCACTTTTGTCTGTTAAATTGGAAGTTATGCTGCCAATGGTCAATAGTGGGCTGACTGATAACATTAGCCATTAGTTCTACCACATCTGCATCTAATGTGGATTTTAAGATTCTTGATGACTGAAGGAAATTCTACTTTATAGATAAACATGATAGGATGTTATGATAAAACAGAAGCAGTGTTTTATATATTAGTGCTATCTATACTAATCTTAATTAATCAATGATTACCATGTATTAGTGCATTTAATTCTCCAGGCTATATTCTGCTTTGCTTTTATCAGAGAGAAGTTGGTATTTATGGTGCTATGCATCTAGCAATCACTGTAAGGATTTAAAAATGATTTAAAGCATTATATCTGGTAATTATTGATTGCTTAAGCTTACTATAGATGGCATTACTGTTTTTGTTTTATCATACATCATGTGAGCTTTTGAGATGGAACGATTTATTATTATATGATGCTAAGTACTGAGTCTTTCAACCAACTTGATCTGGACTATAGGGAAATTTACAACAGTAATTCGTCAAGTTTATTTTGAATAAATATATCTAAACGAATTGATCTAAACACCTACTGAAGACATTCTAGATAACTTACAAATGTATTTTACATATAAAACAAGTTATTTATTAATCAGTGTAGAATTAAATAAATAAAAGATGATTATTTCATAAATTATTATTTTTTATTTTCTTCATTGAGATAATAAGACGGAACAAACATATATGAATATTTTCCTATATTTAATCTTAAGATCTGAATCAGGCATTCATTCCAAAAAAAAATATTGGAATGATAATTTGTAATATGTACCTTTTTACAGCAAGCAGCTCACCTAGTTTCAGTTTACTCTTGAAATAGCAGCTGTAAATTTTACTTCCACATATTCTATCAGCGCAATGTTTTTTCTCTGCGATCATGATCTTTTGTGAAAGATTGTGATTTTTGTAATGATTGAAATAATGATGGCTAAGTTTCTCTATACTTGTACAAACTTCATTATTAGATAAAGCAACATTCTTTAAATGACATCATCATCATCATCAACCATTATCAATTCACTGCAGGATGAAGGTCTCTCCAAGTTCAATCCATATTTTCCTATCTTTAGCTTCTCTTCTCCACATCACCACTGCACACTTTCTTATTTCATCCATCCATCTCTCATGTGGTCTCTTTCTGGGTCTTTTACAATCTCTTGGAATCCAGTTTAAAATTTCAATTGTCCATCTATTATCATCTCTTCTAACAATATGTCCAGCCCAATTCCACTTCAGTCTTTTAATTTTTTCAATGAGGTCAGTAACACCTGTTTATTCTCTTACCCATATATTGTGTTTTCAATCTCTTCTTGTTACTCCCAACATGCATCTCTCCATACTTCTTTGAGTAGTCTGAAGTCTCTGTATTGCTCTTCTATTAAGTGTCCAAGTCTCAGATCCATAAGTAAGAACTGGCAAAACACATTTATTAAAAACCTTCCTTTTCAAACACATAGACAGATTTCCTTTTAGTATCAAGTTATTTCTACTAAAAGCACTCCAACCAAGTTTAATTCTATGATTAATTTCATACTGTGTATTTTAAATATACACTTTATAGTTTGCATTCCTTGACATCAGTCATTTTACTACTAATGGGAATCTCCCATAATCAGCTGTAACTTCCTTTCTCTATTTACACTATCTAGCACACATGACTACATCATCAGGAAAAACGTTGTATAGGGATTCTAGAGTTTTTGCTCTGATATATGTGTAAGAAACACTCAAGCCTCTCTATATATATCATGATGAAATTTCCATTTGTTTTTCTGTTTATTTTTCTCTCAGCTCAGCTAAATATATTTTTATATGATCATATAGGTAAATCTTGTTCATTAAAATTATTTTATAAATTAGTTAAAAATTATAAGATAAAAAAATCCTCTTTATACAAATTTGGTCGTGCATATACTAAAAGGTTTCTTCCTGATAAAATAAAACATGAACAAATTTTAGCTCATTCTAATCAGAGATAATATTAAAGTCTACAAATGAACAATAATTAATATAGCTTACTTCATTGCTACTAAACTTAATCATTTGTAATAATCTTGAATCATGAAACAGTTTAATCGAAAAGAAAAAAAAAATTTCCATATTCTTTCATCAAAGTTATATGTAAGAAGCGAAATGCCACCCTATTACACAAAAGGTCTACAGTTTTCAATGCCTTTACAGAAATGTACTATATGTGGAACTATTCAGATACTGAGCAGTGAAAGTTTATTCTTTGGTTTTTTCTTTTTATTAATTTATTTAAACACTATCAATAAAAATTTAACCCAGTGTTCACATAAATTTAACATTGTACGTATAGATTTGTGTATGTGTTTGCTTATAAATTTTTTTGCTAGTGTGTGTGTAATGTCTAAGTGCTCGTAGGTTTTGCCTATTAAGATTCATATTTGTTTAATAAATAAGGGATCTAGAGATGAGTCTGTTGAGTAGAAGGTTATGTAATTACTTCTCTGCTGATATTATTATTTGTTAGCCTTGCAAAATGATTTGTAAAATTATTTATTAGGTAGAGGTGACTTTGTAATAACATTTGTGCCATGTGTGGGATGTACGATTATTGAAACATAGACAGAAATCATGAGCTATTGCTAAATATGGCACAGCCCTGTTAATCTCTGACTTTTACATTTTCTTTTGAGACATGAGAGTCACTACGATATCATGATTCTTCATGTATTTATGCATATCTTATGCATGTCTGTCCAGCATTAGGCTTTGAATAAGTTTATGGAATAACTATCTTAAATTCAATGGTCAGCTTATTTTTATAATTTTTTATACAAGCGAAACAGTTTTTAAAAGTTAATTTTTATTATAAAATAATCTGAGAGTTCATAAGAAGTTAGAGCACTGGAAATGTTTGAACTGGACTGTGATTCATGGACTTGAAATTCCAGAGTTTACCATTTTATTATTGCACCAAACCATATAGAGTTCTATTTTTATTTATGATATCTCAAGCAGTCACTGTAGAATTACCTGTAGAAATATCCAGCATTGTCTTAGAAATTCATGAGACACACTTGAATCAAAAACAGTAAACATATGAATATCATTGCTATTAATTTCCAAGCTACTTATGATTTTTGATTAAGAATATCTTTTGCAGTCTTTGGTTGATAATGAATTCTTATTTTACTTAATAAGAAACTTCCACTAAAAATTTTATTTATAAATCCCGTCCGTCCGTCCGTCCGTCCCTCCGATCATATTTTCAGTATTCAAATGAACAATTTCTTTTTGATTTGTTGGTGATATCCATAATGTGGTTGGTTGTTTTTAAAGTAAAGAATGTAATCAGAGATATATAACTTTTTTTAATTAGTTTTTATATATCTTTCGATAAAAGTCATTTTTCTGCCAATTCATTGATACCAAATTATTATTAGTGTGATCGGTAAAATATTTTTTTGTATGAACTGCAAATGTTTAATATTGTGATGCTGATGCAAAATGGCTACTCCTTTATTGAAGTCAGGAATCTCTCAGCCTTCATTTCCAGAGAAACCTGTTACCCACCTTCCCTTTCCATTTCCCACTCTAAGTTTTTTTCAAATATTCTTCTCTTTCCTGCTTCATCCCATTACCAAAACATCATCTTTGTCCACACTATGGCCTTTATATCTAGATCCCCTTATCTTTTTCCAAACCTATTATAAAAAACAAGAACCCACTTTCTGTATAATTACTTTGTTATTTGTCCTCCCACATCTTCATAGATGTCTAATATTTTCCATGTTTCTTACATAACTTGCAGACTAAATCACCCACATTTTTCCATTTATGTGCATATTCCCTTGTTGGTAACTATCCTCTTTGAGCTATAAACAGTAAACTACTTTTCTTGCTATTATCATAAATTAACTTGCACCCAATGTTCTGTTTACTTCTATATATATTCAAACTCTTTTTACTCTCCATACTAATTCTGCATCTTTACAGCTCTCTATTTTTTATTAATGTGTCTATTTTTCTATCCCATTTTTGCCACTATAACACTCAACAATCATTCTAACACAATCATCCCACTTTTTGTATAAGTATGCTGACATAATGTCTTTATCCAAATCTTCTGCGGACCGTACTATCTTTCTCACCCATCTTGTTGCCTGTCCTTTACTCATAACCCAAATAAATACTATTTTGGCTATTCTTTTACTATCCATAAATTGCAATCTACTAAACATTTTCATTTTTCTTTTTGCATCTTTCATGTAAAAACTTGACCATCTCATTTTTTTTGAATTGGCTATTTTGCCATCCATACATCTGCATTTAATACATGTCTTCCTATTTCTCTTTGTATTTTTTCTAAGTAATCTAACATCCCTTTACTAACACAACATATCATTACCATAAATTAACCCTGCTATTGCCACTCCCATACAATTCTTGCTATATCATATTTATTCTATGAAAACACTGTTAATTTCTTTATCAGTTCCTTTTTTTTTCATTGCTACATTTATCAATTTTTCTACCATTCATCCAAGCAATTCCTCTGTTTATTTAAGATGATTCCCAAATAGGCATACCTATTCATCACACTTAACTTTATATACCCCAAAAAAAATCTTTGTCCTCTTTTTCCCCAGTATTAATTATTATTACTTTTATTTTTTCTTCACTAAATTTAATCCTCATTCCTTTACCCATCCTTGCGCTTGTCCTCAGCATAACTTCCATATTTTCCCTTTTCTCTATGCACAAAAAGACATCATCTCCAAATAAAAGATTCAATAATGTATATATTCCCTTGCCACCTATTAATGATATCTCTACTCCTCTTCTTAGTTTTTCTATTGCTCTTTCCATTTCTCTCAACAAATACAAAATAGATGGCATAGGGCATCTTTGCCTTAGTACCACCCCATTTTTACTTTAACATTCTATATTCCCTAATTGATATGTATAGTAATTATTTTCATACAATCTCTTAATAAGATCCACTAAAGCTCCATTCATTCCCAATTTTACTAAACTTACCCATAATCTATTTCTATTTACTCTATCATGCCTTTTCTATATCTATAAAAACCATATGTACCTGTCTATCTGTATTTCTACTAATATCTATAAGTTGTGTAACTACAAATAAATTATCTCCTATATGCCTATCCTATTGAAAACCCCTCGCATTTCTCCCACTATATTTTCTTCCATCCATTTTGTGACCCTTCCAGCCACCATATATGTGAAAACTTTGTATAACATTGACGTTTCTGCTATTGGTCTATAATTGCTTAACTTCCTGTTATCCTTACCCTTCCCATTAAATAGTAGCCTTACTCTTGTATTACTCCAACTATCTGGAAAATCTCTCTTCTGTGCCATCTTATTTAAATATGATAATAGGTTTAATTTTGCTCTATGTCCTAAGTTCATTATTTTCTCTGCTGCCCATCCATCTAAACCTCTTTCCTTTCCACTTTTCAATTTCTTTCCTACCTCATTCAGTTCATCTCCTGTAAACCTAATATTTCCATTACTATATGTTTTTATATTTGTTATAAGTCTGTCCTTCACATCTAATATCTTTTCTATATCCATTACATACTTGTTTAAGATTGTCTCCTCTAGAGCCACACTCTATTCCTTCATCATCTAGTAATACTATTTCTCTCTCCACTGCATTTCTTCTGTTAATGTATTTTCAAATCTTTTTACTCCAACAATTTACTATTTAATTTCATTCTCTCTATATAATTATCTATTTTAGCCAGTCTTTTTTTAAAATACTTTTCCTATTTATGTTAACATCTTACTCACTTTCTTTGTTCTTAATAATACACTTATATTCTCTGCATGCTTTTCCCCTCTCTTTTACACTTTTACTAACTCTCACTTTCCTATTGCTTTTATTCTTCTGAATATTCTCATCTAAAATCCTATTTGTCACTTTTTCTACTTCACCACACCAGTTCTTATATTCATTCCTAACCAACTCTTCCATGATTTTCTCAACTTTATTCTCCATCCACATTTTTCACCATCCTTTCTACTTTTATTACTATTTTCCATCACATTACTAACCATTTCTATTATTAAAAAAAATATGATCACTAGTATTTACTCTCTCTTCATTATCAGACCCTTTAATTTTCCATACTTTATTCATTCCCTCTTTCTTTACTAATACATAATCTATTGTGTGAAATATGTTATTTCTAGACCATGTGTATTGTCCTTGTAAATGTTTGATAAATTTCCAATGCTCAAATTTACTCTCTGACAAAAATTATTCAAAAGCTGTCCATTCTGGTTATCTACATCATCAATTTCTTCAATATCCCCATTCATATCCCTTACAACCATTATTCCCCCCCCCTTTTTTTTTTAAAACTCTATATATACTTTTCTAGGCATTCATATATGCTAGTGTTTCACTCCATTATCGTTTGACTATCTCCCGTGGCAATATATATTATAGCTATCATTCATTCTTGTCTTCCTAACTTTATCCCAAACCATAAATGATCTTGACATTTAATAGTATTTAAATATTGTTTTGACATAACCATCTTTTTTCTCTTTTTCTTTTCTATTTATACCCTGCTATACCAAATCTTTCAGTATAGGTTCTTCTCTTAGATGTGTTTCTACTACTGGAAGTACCTCAAGCTCTTCATTTTTAACTGCTTTGTTTAATTCCAATCACTTTTCTGGTCTCTTACCATCTTGCATATTCAAATATCTAATTTTAAAAATTTCTTCTTTCCTAACTACTCTTTTATAATTTTTTTGACTCTTTCTTCTCTATTACATTTATAAATAACTTGCTTATTATTAATTTTACAGACCATTCCCTCTCCACATCTACATTTATATCTAAATCAGCTACCCATTGTTTATTTCTTACATCCTGTCCATTCTTCTTTTTTCTGATAACACTGCAATTTAAAACCCCACCCCCCTTTATAAGTTTCCCGAACTATATTCTTTTTTCGCAGATTATTCGGTGGCACCCCCAAGTAACTAAAAATATCCCAGTGTGCTTACTAAATAATTATTTTTAGTATATCACTGAGCTAGACTAAAGAGGACAACCACGTTTTAATGAATTCTGGTAATTGTAGCCATATAATAAAATCCTCGCATATTTAAATTTTTCATTTATTAAAAACTTTGCACTTCACGATTTTTTTTAACATATATGTAAAGGTTTGTAAAACATTCTAATTTTTAAAAATAGTATTACTATTTACTCTTTTACTGTATCATGTATCATTTTTATTCACAAATGACGCGCGTAATGTTATAGTGACGCAAAATGCTTCCAGGTAAAACAATGTTTTTTATCTCTATAAATGCAGTCTGTATTACATTTACAAATAAAAATGATCCCCAAACGAGAGAATTCATTGACGAAAGAATAAGGATGTTTTTGCTATCGCACTATTATCCATTTAAATGATTATACTACATTACAAAACAATCTGTTTTTATTATTTACATTTTTATAAACATTAATTCAATTAATGGATATAAAAAGATTTCTAGTACAAAATACTGGTATCATCATCATCATCAATCCACTGCAGGATGAAGGTCTCTCCAAGTTTAATCCATCTTCTCCGATCTTTAGCTTCTCTTCTCCACAACACCCCTGCACATTTTCTTATTTCATCCATCCATCTCACATGTGGTCTCTTTCTGGGTCTTTTACAATCTCTTGAAATCCAGTTTAAAATTTCAATTGTCCATCTATTATCATCTCTTCTAGCAATATGTCCAGCCTAACTCCATTTCAATCTTTTAATTTTTTCAATAAGGTCAGTAACACCTGTTTGTTGTCTTAACCATAAATTGCGTTTTCGATCTCTTCTTGTTACTCCCAACATACATCTCTCCATACTCCTTTGAGTGATCTGAAGTCTCTGTATTGCTCTTCTATTAAGTGTCCAAGTCTCAGATCCATAAGTAAGAACTGGTAAAACACCTTTGTTAAAAACCATCCTTTTCAAACACATAGGCATATTTCCTTTTAGTATCAAGTTATTTCTACCAAAAGTACTCCAACCAAGTTTAATTCTATGATTAATTTCCTCCATTATGTTTCCATCTGTATTAATAATCTGACCAAGGTATTTGTAACTGTTAACTTCTTCTAATTCTTCATAATCAATCTTTATTTTCATATTTTGAGCAAATCGATTAAACATTACTTTAGTCTTTTTAACATTTATCTTTAGTCCTACTTTTCTACTTCCATCTGCTAACTCCTGCAACATTTCCTGCAGCTCTGAAGCATTATTTGCAAAAACAACTACATCATCTGCGAAATCTAAATGACTTAAATACTCTCCATTTACTTTCACTCCTTTAGTTTCCCATTTTAATCCACAAAATACTTCTTGCAGCACTGCTGTAAAGAGTTTTGGAGATATGGAGTCACCTTGTCTTACACCTTTCTCAATGTTGATTTTTCCAGTATCATTATTAATCTAATTGTTGCTGTTGCATTTTTATAAATATTCTTTAAAATATGACAATATCCTGGATCTATACCTTGATGATCCAATGCTTTAATCACTGAAGAAATGTATATAGAATTGAATGCCTTTTCATAATCTACAAATCCAAAACATAATGACAACTCATATTCGTTTGTCCTTTCTATGACTTCTCTCAATACCTGGATATGATCTATTGTACTAAAACCACTTTTAAATCCAGCTTGTTCTCTTGGTTGGTGGAAATCTAAAGTTCTCTGTAGACGAGTTGTAATTATCTTGGTAAAAATTTTATATAAAACTGATAAAAGGCTTATAGGTCTGTAATTTCTAATATCTTCTTTATCACCTTTTTTAAATATTAATATTATTACTGCAGTCTTCCAATCTTCCGGTACATCTTTATCATTTAGACATTTGGTATATAACTTTGCTAAAATTGTTTCTATTTCTTCACCTGCTTCTTTTAATATATCAATTATAATTCCATCATTTCCTGGAGCCTTTCCTTTCTTCATACACTTAATTGCATGTCTCACTTCTTCATTTAAAATTCTGGGCAATTCGGAAGATGTAATAGATATAGGAGGTACTTGTTCTTTATTACTATATAATTCTTGATAAAAATCTTCTACCAATTTCATGATGTCATCTCTCTTTTTAGTAATAATTCCATCTTTTTTCCTTATTGCAGATATAAATTTCCTACCAATACCAAAATGTTGTTTAACATTTTTGAGACTTTTATTTTCTTCTACAGCTTTCCTTGCTATTTCACAGTTATACTTTCTTATATCATTTTCAACTCTTTTTCGTACCATTTTACAAAATTCGAGATATTCAGTTCTTTTTAATACATCATTTTTGTATATCTTCATATTCCTTCTTTTCTTCATAAATTCTCTAGTCTCAGTAGAAATTTTATTAGTCAATTGCTGCTTTTTTCTACCAGCTATGTTTGTTGCTGTTTTTAAAAGTGTATCAGTTATTTTCATATTAATTTCATTCAAATCTGAATCATGTTCAAAATCTCCTAACACTTGAAACCTATTTGTAAGTTCTAATTTAAATTCATTAGAATGTTTCTGAAGATTAGGAATATCAACTGTAAATATTGTTTTTCTTAATAATTTTTGTCTCTCTAGTTTTACATTAACATGTAACTTACATCTTACTAATCGATGATCACTTCCTGTGTTAAATTTATTAAGAACATTACAATCTTGAAATATGTATTTTCTGTTAGTCAAAATATAATCCAATTCTGCTGTACCTTCATTTGGATGCTTCCATGTCCATTTCCTTTTAACATTTTTCTCAAAAAATGAATTCATAATATAAAGTTTTTCTTTTTCTGCAAACTCCACAAGTCTATGTCCTCTCTCATTTCTATTACCATAACCAAAATTACCTACAGCAATTTCATCTTTCATTTGTCTACCAATTCTAGCATTAAAGTCTCCCATAACAATTTTAAAATGTTGTTTACTCTGATCAAAAGCCTTTTGTACATCCATATAAAAATCTTCTACTACTTCATCACTATGAGAACTTGGGGCATAAACCTGAATTATCTGAATTTGGTATCTGCTATTAAGTTGTATAACTAATCTTGCCACTCTGTCCGATACCCCATCAATAAAAATCTCCACAATATTGTTCTTCCACTTTTTATTTATAATGAATCCTACTCCACTTGTATTTCCAATATGTGTGCCTTTATAATAGAGTATATGTCCACTTTTTAAATCAATTGTTTCTTCTCCTTTTCTTCTAACTTCACAAAGTCCAATAATGTCCCATTTAATATAAGACAGTTCTTCTTCTAATTCTTGCAATCTTCCTTCACTTGAAAGTGATCTGCAGTTGTAAGTACCTAAATAAAAAGTCTCATCAAATGGCAGCCTGGGTCCGTAATCAGGGGATTCTTAGCACCCTCCGCCTTCGGCCACAAACCGCTGCCATGGTTGGTGACTTTACAGCCTCCTGGGAATAAGAGCCATGCTTTATTTTTGTCTGTCATAATTGTATATATATGTATTGGAAAAATATTTATCATTTACACAAACATTCATTCTGCCTTATCAGGCACTGAGAAGAAAGACCATGGTGTTTCTTGATCTTAAACTCAGAGGTAAAAAGCCAATAAACTCACCACGCTGGCTAATGCGTGTTGGTGAGCAGCCCATCCATGTTCGTATACTATATGAATAATCACATAGTAATAACAGCTGCAATGACAAGAACGTATGGAGTGGACATTAGGAATTTGCCCTGCTCGGTTCCTTTAAGGCCTCCAAGAGGAATCAAAGGGTCTCCTTTCAGTTAATAGCAAACTCCTTTCTGCAGCCAAATAAATAAAATAAAACAATAAATACTGGTATATTCTTTTATATATTTGTTAATAATGAGTTCATATTATTCTCTCATTTCTTCTCTTATTATCTCATTTTCTGCATGATTTAGAAAACGCTAAAATGTCGGACTCTGGATCTAAGGTCTTCAGATCGATCCCAATTCTCGCATTTTCGGCGTTCGAACTTCTTATGAACTCCCAAGCAATATTGGCATTCGATTATATATTTATTACAATCATTAATGTGTAAATAAAAACATGTGATTTCAAACATTATTTGAACACACACATAGGCAAAAATGCTGCATGTGTGATCTTATTATCATCATCATTACTATTAGCAACCTCTCATTAATGATTATGATCATCCTAATATGTGAAACACAAATATGCCATGTATCATCATCATTATTTAATTATTATCGATCATTGCATAATGAAGGTTCATGTTTAATCCAGTTTCTCCGATTTCTAATTTTTTTCTCTACATCACTCCAGCACATTTTCTTATTTCATCCATCTATCTTCTATGTGGTCTCCTTTTAGGTCTTTTACAGTCTTATGAATGATAATATTTAAGTGTCCTATGTTAGTTCATTATTTAACTAAAATATAAAATTTTATATAGTAGCTATACAAAGTTTGCAAGTCTAGTATCAAAATTTAGCTGTTTTATATCTTATTTTTATACACTTGTAAGTCCATTGTTTTAATTTGGTTGGTTTTGAACAAATTGGCATTGTTAATAAAATGACAAAATTTTATATAGATTGCCATTAGATGGATTTTCAAAGGAATATTTGTAGTGTCCTTAATGACTTGAATGGTGTATGAATCCGCTTTTCCCATGTTTATTCAAGAGAATATATGCCACCAAGTGTAAAAAATGTTTCAAAACATTACTCGATTATTCTTTTCCTACGAATTCTTTAATAAACATCATTTTATTATTGATAGATGTATTATACAATTTGTAACAGACCAGTGAGTATTTTATTCTCCATCTTATTTATTTTATATTTAGAGCTTGCAAAATAAGCTCTTAACAAGCTTTGAGAATATCCTCAACCCCAGACCGGTTTCTGACTTGATTTTTTGTCATTTATTTATATGTCTTGATAGAAAAAGCAGCCATTCTCTCTATACTGCCAACTGTTTTTAGTATAAATAAAGATTTTACAATATTCCTGTGATTTCCTATTTATCTCTAAATCTGATGAGTTGATTCCAGGAATAAGTTATATCCATAAATTCAGGTTCAATTATTATTAAAAGATTACTTGAAAGATATAAGATTGGATATTTTTCTAGCAAAAGTCATTGTAATTTAACATGGAAAAAAATATTAGGTTGTAATGTATGAATCATTAACAATTAGTATGAACTAAATATTAAGCAATATAAATATGATATTCTGGTTTACCAATATTTGCTCTAATGTCATAAAAATTTTATTTGGGTAAATTTTTCTTTTAAATTTATGATTAAATATCTATGTTTAATTAAACATCATGTAAAATTTAAATGCAAACATGCAATTTATAATCAAATTAATTTAAAATCTTTTACAAACTAGTCCAGCCTGAAAATTAGTTTTACTTTAAATATTTGGATTCAATGAACATGGAAATAAACAGTTATTGATTTATTACAATAATAATAAAAAGGGGACAATTACCCTAAATTTACTCAACAGTCCAGGACATTACTATAAATGGCTTTTTTCCAAAGGAATTTTCTCTCTGCTTTGCTAAACACACAGCATGTAATGATAATCATATATATATAATAGTGATAATATTCAAATGTATTTAGTCAGTATTTGATATTACACTATCAGTGACTAAAATATATATATATATGGTAATAACTATAATATAATGTTCAAGTGGTGTTGGGCTAACTTTTACGTACTAATATTTCAAGTGACATGGATGGCTGTCTGCAAGACAAAGAACTTTGCACATTAAGAATATGTTTTTTTAATCACTTTCACGCTTTTATATTACATGAATTCACAAACATTATGAAGATTTACCTTATTGATAATAATTCTGAGGTTAATAAATGCTTAAAAATATAATTTGTCTAAATCAATGCAATATTATTTGCAACGAAGATGGGATCTTACATTTTAGATCTCTGAATACAGATTTGAAATTATAAAATTAATTTGATGATAGCCATAGTGTCAAAAAAAAAGTTAGCATCTACCTAAGTATACTGTAACTGCAAATATATTGCAGTAAAATCAAAATATTCTTTAAAAGAGGCTTTAAAAATTTGAATGCCTGGCATGATTTAAATTGGGTCTCTTGGGTTTGATCCATAATGTCTGGACGCTTATTGGAATGCATAGGATAGTAATGAAATAAAAGCAGAAAAATTGTCCTACACTGGCAAGCATGTGTAAGTCTGCTATTTTTGGGGTCTTACTATCACAAGTAATGCTAGTTCATCTGTAAGAGCTAAATTTTAATAAGTCATTACAATTATTAAATGTTTATTTTAACTTAAAACCTTTGTTTATAAAGCAAAGGTTTAATAAATTCAACCTTCACAATAAAGTAGAGGTGCAAAAACTATAAATTATACAGCTAAATTGCAGAAGGTAGCTTTGGCTTGTGATTTTAAAATAATTCTCTATAATGGGTTGAGAGATCGTTTCATATATGATATGAAACACCAGAAACTGGATAAACTTCTTACAATCTTCAATTCAATTATCTTCCAAATATCTGTAGGAGAAAAAATAGCTAAACTAATGATTCCTCCAGCTCCACAGCTAATGAATTAAACATCTCAAATGCCAACTCGGACACTGAAAACCCTGAACATAATGCAAACATGAATAAAGCCCCAAATTCCAAAAGAAATAAAGAAAAGATTTAAACTAATTGATGATAAACAGGATGACAATGCATATATATCTGAACCCTCGATGTCAGCAGATGAACAAAGCGAGAACTGACTTTGAATATCTCAAGATAAGAAGTCAAAAATTCCAATAGTAACTCAATTAACATCAGTATGTTTCTCTCAAAACTAATATCATCATTAGGGATCATTCCATCATTAGTCTGGCTAATTTTTCACTCATTTACCATGGTGACTTTCGATGCCAATCTATATTGGGGCAAAACACTGGATGCACAGCCTGATTACATTGCAATAGTAAAAACATCAAACACAGTAATAGAATGCTATCAACTCAGGAAACTTTCAACAAAGTATCATTTCTGTAAATGAACTCACAAAATACATCAACAGATAACAAACAGCCAAGAGCCGATCTTTGAAGCGGCTATGAATCTAGAACTACATCCTATATAATTCAAGAAAAAGAAGTAATCAATTGTAACAGATCGTATATGATAATAAATTATATTTATTTTAAAAAAAAAAACAAACAAGTGGCATCTTTACTAAAATAAAAAAAATGTCTCGATAGTAATATGGTCAAACAAAGGTGGCACAGTTGTGACCTTAAATGAACATTATGCAAAGGAACAGCCATAAAATAAAAATGTTATCATTTTACACAACCCCTAATCTCCACATAAATATGATTTGTCTGTTTTGCCATCAGATGAGACACATTAAAACTGCCATCTGTCAAAAAAAAAACAAAAACAGGTAAATAGCTTCTATGATATAAAGCTGGTAATTGTTTACCAAAGAATTAAATTCAGAAACTCTTAAAGAGTAAGCTGAATTGTAACTATTTAACATACAAACCATAATTAATAGCACTTCAATACAACTGACTCTGCCATCTCTGTTATTTTTAAAAAAAAAAAAAAATAAAAGTTATATTCAATTATCATGGCAAACTAAGACACTCTTTGAAGAAACAGAGATGAAATTTCAGAGAGATTGTCTTTGCTAATATCTTATAAAAGCATAGCAACTTAGTAGGCTGTAAAGTGTGGATTGTTATCGATGAGTATTCATGCGTTTAAATACAAAATGAAATGAATTTAATCTCCTATTACTATCAGGCAATACTCTTTGCTTTGAGAACTAAAGTTTTTGAGGAATTGGTTGAGTTACGTGCAACACAGTAATTAAATCAATATCTCAATTCATATAATTTACACCAATTGTATGCATTATTAAAAATAGTGTAGGGATACACATTTGCAAGGATTATGTAAATAAAGCACTGTCACTTGATAATTATTCCCCTCCATCAATAAGACAATTAGTCTTTTTTTTCAGTTGGGGGATATAGGTTCTCAAATATTGATCTTAGGCTTGCCTACTTTCAACTTAGATAAGATGATGAATCCCAGAGCATTAGCTTTTACTTCACATAATGTTTTATAAAGTTAGTATGTTGCCATTTGGAATCTTGATGGCCCCATTTATATTCTAACGGGTGGTTAGATCAACTTGCAGTCGAAATACCTCGGGCCAGCTCTTATTTTCACATTGTTAGGGGCAATTCATATAGAAAGAGAGCTTTTTAATAAATTAAAGAAGCAGGAATGAAAATAAATCCTGATAAATAGGTGTTTGAAGCAAAAGAAATAGTATTTCTTGATTTTAAAGTAACAGCAGGGAATGTATTCTACAAAAATTAAATAACTGCACCACTAAGAGCACAAATGCTCACAAACTAAAAGAAGTTATCAGATTTTCTGGGACTTGTTAAATATTATGAGAGCTTCATTCATCATAAAACTGAAACAGTCAAACTATTATATTGATTGTTAGATGAAAAAGCATTTGGAGGTGCACTGTTAAACTTGGGCTAATGGCAAAAGCGTTAAGATGTGATTCTTCACCTGTACATATTGGAACAAATTATAACATGCTGTAACAAAGATAGCAGTAACTTTCTGTATTTATATCTTAACCTTTGACTCAGATTGAGAAAACTTTTTTCAAATTAAAGAAATGATAGTTTGATTGCATGTACTAAAAAATTACATTACTAGCCTTATGGGAATTTGTTATTATTATTTTACAAACTGATCATAAATCATTATTAGGTATACCTACTGCTGATAAGTGCTACCAACATCTTGCATGTTAAGAATATTTAACTTTCTGAGTGCATATAACTTTAAAATAGAATGTGTTGAGAGGGGGAAAAAAATTCTCACAACAATGCACTCAATCAGTGAAAAGAGAAAGAAGGAAGTAATTAATACAATTAATTTAAGAAAATAATAAATTAAAGTGATAACTCACTGGATTGCAAATGACCAGAGGTATTGTGACTGAGCAAATGAATACACACAGAAGATGTCTAATTAACAAGCCACAAAATTTACCGCAATTCCTTTAGGTGTGAAGGCATGAGCTAACCATTGAAAAATAAATATATCTTATGAGGCATAAGTTTTTTCCAATCAAAAACTGCAAAGAAGTTTTAAATTTATTACATTGTGATCACCTTGTTATAGTTTAAATGAAAATACAGGCTAGGCCATATGTCTAACTGTTTGGTATAGATTCAGAAATAGAATCACCAATGTCAGAAATGTTTAAATAAACAAAATATCCACCTAAAAGAAGGCTCATCTCTGTGACCCTAAGTGTTAGAGTCCTGGGCAAGGCTCCATAAAGATGATACAAGTCTACGAAAAGGTAAACAATTCCTTATTATTGATGTCTTCTGAAAATGGTTAGAGGTTCTAGACATAACCTTTTTTCCACATATCAGCAACTACTAAATCTGTAAGAAAAATATTTGCTGTGCATAGTCTCCTAATGGCTTAGTCAATCATGATATCAAATATATTTTGATGCCACCATTCTACCCAGAAAGAAATGGATAGGATGAAGGCATGGTGCAAGAAGTGATTAGAATGTGTTCATTTAGAATGCTTGTGTGCATCACATAACCCCAAAATAATTCACAACAAATCTCCAGCTGAAATTCTAAAGAAACTTGCTCTGAGAACTAAGATATCTAGTCTTAAATTCAAAGCATACAATAATGAAAATGAAGCAGTATATAATATCTAATTCAAAGTTTAACAAGAAGATTTATACTTTAATATACCTGAGGAAATGCTCAATTCCAGGTATTGTAGTCAACCAAAAGGACCAACACTTCCTGTTCAAAAAGGGCAAACTCATAGATGTCATAAAGATCCATTGCTTTGACTACAACCGACCAGAAGTATCTTGTAGCAAATCTTTTTGGTCAGTTACAATATATCAACAACCAGATTTTTCACTGATTAGCAGTCCAAATTCATTCCAGGTATTCATCAGCGGAAGAAGAGAAAGTAGTACCAATCAATTAAAAAAATTATGAAGAAATCAGTATAAAATCTTTTATTTTTACTAATTGATATTTGTTCTTTTACTTGTTACTAATCTTTATAATTAATTTTAATTAGTCATTTATAAGACTAGAAATTATGCAATAATGAATAATATTTCTGTAGTGTTATTTTCACTACACCTCTCTCATGCAAGATAGAAATGGATTTCTATCCACTTTTAACACCTTGTGGAGAGGTGTAATCATAATCGTATAATCACAGACATGTGAAAAAGGTATATGATCCCAAGATGCACATTTCATGTTGAACCAGCACTCAACAGTTAGTTCAGGTCACAACCATTGTTCAGTATATATAAATAGCCAATTATTACAGTGTAATTGATACGTGTCAAACTTACTGCCCTCATAACTTTGACACAAACCACTTCATGGAAATCTATAATTAATTTTAATTAGTCATTTGTAAGACTAGAAATTATCCATTAATGAATTAATATTTCTGTAGTTTTATTTTCACTTCATTTGCATGTGAGTGGTGTAGTGAAAATTACACTACAGAAATATTTACTAATCTGTGCACTTGAAAAAGAAATTCTTTAATTTTTAAAATAATAAGGCACTGCTAATGTGATTTACTATTTTGGTTTTAAATTAACTTTATTTGGTCTAGAGAATTACACTTTAGGATAAAAATTACTTTGAATCTAAAGACTGTTTACATGTATTTTTTTTTATTTTTATAAACATCCCATGGTAGGAAGTATTAAAACCATTAATATCACATACCAGATGTTGGTCATATCTGGACAATTATTAATCTCAGCTATACATTTTCTTTTAAGTCATTGTGGTGTTGTAAGTGAGATCAGCCTCCAAGTAGCTATAAAAATACCTGGTGCTTGGATCTGCTTTTGTAGCTTTAATACTTTTAATTTTTTGTGAGGTGTGGTGTTAAGAAAATGAAGTTTGTCATTCTTATATTGGGTAAAGAACTCAGCATTTTAGAATGAGACTGGATTGTTTGTGAATTTGAATGTGTAATATCAATAATAAGAATGCAGCAAATAAGGATCGTCCAGTCGAAAGTGTTTCATAGTTTTTTCATCTCTATGATAAAGCACACATGATGAATCTACGTTTGTAAAATGTCATTTATAAGGACCGTCCAGTCGAAAGTGTTCCATAGTTTTTTCATCTCTATGATAAAACACATATGATGAATCTACATTTGTAAAATGTCATTTATAAGAAAGAAAAGAATTAGTAGGGAGGGTTTTGATATTTGCTTTAATTAAATGACTATTTAGTTCTAGGTACTATTTTTGATCTTTCTTATGTCATATTTGTTATTAGTCTTGCATGATATATTATTATTTACTATTTAATATATTTTCCAGTAGCTAATCCTATTGAGAAATAATTGTGTGTGAGTTATGTAGAGTAATTAAGGGGTATGGGAGTGGTAGTGAGATTAATAGGAATTATATTGTCCATATTTGGAATATAGCTATAGTTACTTTAGTTATTTCATCAATGGCTCTATGAAGATAAAAAGATAGAAATGCTATATAATGAGAGCCCATTGAATTTTACATGTTTTTGCATTTTTCTAATGCTCAGTACGACTATCTTTTTATTCCAGAGTGTATCCTTTTTTTTTTTTAATGAGAAAGTGAATTTAATAATGGATCGAAAGGTATATTTTCTCTAATGCATTGATAGGGTTTTCTTTGTCAGCAAAAAGCTGATTTTGAACAACAGTTCTTATCATATTGTAAAAGAGGTCCATGGAAATCCTAAAAAAAAATTGTGGTGTAGAAGAAAAATTACTTGTAAGAATATTCTGTATAGAAGGTTTATTTTTTTGTAAAAAAATGGAATGAAAATTTGTTAGTATAGTTGAATAAGGGTTTTGAGAGGAGAAATGTAACTATGGCATGCATATAGTTGATGTGATTAATAATTTGTTTGATTATTGGAATATGTATTTTTTTGGATTTTTTTTTTTGTTTCCAATAGTAGAGGATTGATGTAAGTAGTGAAGAGAAAAAAGTTAAAAGGGGAGAAATCTGTGAATGAAACCCAGGCCATATTCACCCATTAAGTGTGATAAACACTTCTCTATTTATTAGTAGATTTGTCAGCAAATAAAGAAGTCGGGATGATATATTCTTAATGTAACTAAACTAGTTTGGGTATAGAAACTGAATCATGGAGTCATCATTATAACCAGTTGCACAGCAGTAGACCCTGTTTCCTAAATAGCCTGATGTGGTCTTATTTTTTAAAAAATAGCAGTTATTGAAGCAGCTGAGTTTTTTTTTTTTTTGAAAATTGGAATTTTGGATAATGAATGGTTGATTTTTATGTTTAATGAGTCTATTACTATAATAATGAGGGGTTCATTGATATAGATCTAAGATTATTCACCGAGGAAGGATTTTTTTATTTATTGAGGAAGTGAATCATTATAATATATAATAGAGTTCTGGAGTGTTGTAGATTGTAACTAAGAGCTCATCATGTATATCTTCTTCACCAGTTGTGGGGACCTGCCACATATATTTTTGATTTACAAATAATTAACCAAAAATTTGTTGTGTTTCTCAATTTTCATTGAAAGTCATAGTTAGAGGAATGAATCTTGTCATGGGAAATCTTTTTTAGTTGTATGTGTAAGATATTTTTTCAGCAAACTAATTGGGGGGGCCGTATTTCTTAGTATAAAAGTCTTTGATGGATGTAATAATGATTATAAATGTTAAACATAAATCTACTGGGTTTAATTTTATAATATATATATGCAAAATTTTTGATATGGCTGCTTCAGTTTATAGGATTCTTTCAGAAAATTAATTGGGGGGCCATATTTCTTAATATAAAAGTCTTTGATGGGTGTAATAATGATTATAAATGTTAAACATAAGTCTGCTGGGTTTAATTTTATAATATATATATATATATATGTAAATAAGCATTTATTTTATATAACGCATGTTTACAATTGTATTACATTCAAATATCAGCCTTTCAAGCTAATTGTGCATGCGCTTTGCGAGTGTTAATAATAAATGAATACTTTCCCTTCCAATACAAGATATAGTATTTATGCAGGAATAAAATGAATCCACCTATTCCTACAACTCAAATGCTTATATATGAGAAAATCTGAAGTACTGGCAAGGAAAGCGTGAGGACAGACCACTCACTTTAAATTACTATCTACGATGTCTGAATGAATGACGTCTGTGAAATTGTCTAGAATTTGCTAAAAGTCACTCTAACTGAAATTTAATCATATGTAAATAAGCATTTATTTTATATAGCGCGTGTTTACAATTGTATTACATTCAAATATCAGCCTTTCAAGCTAATTGTGCACGCGCTTTGCGAGTGTTAATAATAAATGAATACTTTCCCTTCCAATACAAGATATAGCTTGAAAGGCTGATATTTGAATGTAATACAATTGTAAACACACGCTACATAAAATAAATGCTTATTTACATATGATTAAGTTTCAGTTAGAGTGACGTTTAGTAAATTCTAGACAATTTCACTGACGTCATTCATTCAGACATCGTAGATAGTAATTTAAAGTGAGTGGTCTGTCCTCACGCTTTCCTTGCCAGTACTTCAGATTTGCTCATATATAAGCATTTGAGTTGTAGGAATAGGTGGATTCATTTTATTCCTGCATAAGTACTATATCTTGTATTGGAAGGGAAAGTATTCATTTATTATTAACACTCACAAAGCGCGTGCACAATTAGCTTGAAAGGCTGATATTTGAATGTGATACAATTGTAAACACGCGCTATATAAAATAAATGCTTATTTACATATGATTAAGTTTCAGTTAGAGTGATGTTTAGTAAATTCTAGACAATTTCACCGACGTCATTTATTTAGACATCGTAGATAGTAATTTAAAGTGAGAGGTCTGTCCTCACGCTTTCCTTGCCAGTACGTCAGAGTTGCTCATATATAAGCATTTGAGTTGTAGGAATAGGTGGATTCATTTTATTCCTGCATAAATACTATATCTTGTATTGGAAGGGAAAGTATTCATTTATTATTAACACTCTCAAAGCACGTGCACAATTAGCTTGAAAGGCTGATATTTGAATGTAATATATATATATATGCAAAATTTTTGATATGGCTGCTTCAGTTTATAGGAATAATATAATTGTAATGTGAAGTAAAAACACCAGTTGGCTTTGTAAATTTGTCTCACTCTTACTTACTAGTACTAGGTGGTCTGAGAAGCCTACTGGTATTAAAATGGGGGTGATGATAAAAATGGTATCAAGGAAGTAGAAAAGAAAATCACTTAATGTGGAATGTTTTTTTTTTTATATATAAAAGGAATAAGTTAGTGGAGAAGACTTGCATTCGTGAGTATGGTGTTAATTTGATGATACTTTTTCATAAAAATTGGATATCACTTGTTAAAATTGCCTGTTAAAGTGATCAGATGTGGATTAGTAGAAAGAATTAAGTTAATATGTCTTATTAATCTCAATATTAATTTTGTTTTATATAATGTGATTGTATTTATTGCAAAAGAATTGTGATAGTGTTACTATGTTCTTATTGGAGTCGAGGTATAAAACTCTGAAATACTTAAATAGTTGAATTGTGGTGAATAATCTTTTCTACTGCAGCTACATCAGACTAAGATAATTTGAGAAATCCAAGTTTATTAACATATGTATGGTGGTTAATTTTTGAATGTGATAAATATTTCGTTTCACTGAAGAAAGAGGAATGTTTCAAAACTGTGTGAATCCGTTGCTGAGCACAAGTAAGCATTTGGGTGAGTTAGTGCCCTTAAATTAATCTGTATTATATTTAGATTCATTCAAAACTAATATGAATAAGTTCATAAAATTATCTATGTAGTATTTACATTTTATATTGTATATGGAAAGGAATTGTTCTTGAGATAAGTTGTTTTATTGATGTCTAATTTTTGTTTGAGTTTCTATTATTCTTTTAGAAATTATGAAATCTATTCCTAGTAGGCAATAATTCTGAATTTTGATTATTAGGTGAGTTATTTTCCTCTGGAATTTGTTGTCGGTTTTTTGAAATATTTTTTCTCTTTACTCATTAATTTTACCTGCTTTAATAAAGATACCTTCATTTTCATCCGAAGCAGAAATATTGTCACTATGTATATTGTCTATGTATTTTATATCTGACTTAATAATGTTGCCCTTTTGTGTAATGCAAGTGTTGGAATAATTTTTAATCTGTGTGTCTGTTCTTTCCCAAAGGAAGTGGTATCAATTTGGTTTTGTAAGATGTGATTGTATTTGTTTAACAGTGTCTTATCTGGAATCAATATTGTTTCTGTTGGTACTTTGGTCTTCCTTATTGTGTAATGGTGTGATGGTGTACTTTTGGAGCATTGATAGGTTGTGTACTTTTGAACCTGCAGTGTTGACAAATTTGATTTGGATATTAATGAAATATTCCCTGGATTTATAAAAGAAGCACTGTGTGGGAATATCTCTAAATGTGATAAGAAGTGAACTATCCATGGAGATTTAAATAAGTATTTTTATATAGCTGAATATTTTTATTTAGTATGATGTCGAAAAATCATGTGAGTAGGTCAGGAATTGTGACTCTTTTAATAAAAATTCGCAAATCGTGAGTTTTTAATTTGCTCTTCTAGTTTAATTTGTTTATGTTTATGTAACGAATAAATCTGTCCTTTAAGAATTTGATTTTTCGTTTTGGAAAATTTTGTTTTTGTATGAAATTATTAAATTCTATAACTATGTAAGGGTTATTAATAGGGTGTTCACATGCTGTATAACATTCCTACAAATGTTTGTTAAATATTGTTAAAATTCATAGTGAATTTCTTTAATTTTATATTAACATCTATAACTGCTATTTTATGCTTTTGAATTTTTGAAATGACTGATCTAGTGTCTGAACCTACCCTGACACCTCTCTGAGGAGTGCCAAAGCATGAAACCATGGTCAGGGGTTTGGGGAGGGGTTCCTGACAGAGATATTTTCAGTGCTGGCTCTGGCTAGGCATTTATCATAAAACTTGTAGAGGAATTGGCAATCCTCACTGTTTATAACTTACAAGCTTAAGAGATAGGGTCATGTGATCTATGAGTTGATCTATGACCCTTATTTTGACTATTTATGGATATCTTTAACTATTAGAAAATTTTCTTTATTAAATTTATTTTTAAACCAGTAGGTAGGTGAGGGATGGGCCACTATGCAGAAAAGATTGTAAAATTATAACTACCGATTTACAGCTTAGCACTGCTTCGTCATATTCTTAGCTTATCTATCTTAGTGCTTTGAAAGCAATGCTAGTGAACCGTCACTACCTATTGAATTTCAAACGAATAAGGAAAGAAATAAAAGATAGAATTACATTTATTTTACTTTGTTCTGATGAAATGTATTGTTGGTTTCATTGTTGTCAACATTATAAATTTCTCAAGTATTTTCTTTTGTAATATTATTTTTTTGAGCATCGATTCTCTTGAGTTTTAATGATGCTTGTATATGTGATTTTTTTATTTGTAGATAGTTTCATCATGAAATAAATTGGAACTTATCTCCGTAGCATTTTTTTAAATATCTGTATTGCAATTATTTGTTTCTACTACTGAATGCAGCTTTACATTGTTTCCAGTAGTAGCACTAGAAATTTCTAGTATATTAGTAATAGTCTTTAAAAATGTATGAATTTAAGCTTATCTGATTTTAACGTTTTAATTTTGTAGGACAAATTTGTTTTTCTTATCTAAATAACAGTTTTCTATTTGTTGTATAGTATTATAGCTTTCTAATTATAGCTTTAAAATAAGAACTAGAATAACTTATATTAAGAAGATAATTAGCAATGGCAAATTACAACTGATGATTAAATATTAGCTTTTGCATCGTAGTTATATTGGCCTAGTTTCTCAGTACAGTTTTGAGAAGAGACTTATTATATATATGCATATCGCACCAGTGCCCATTTTAATCCTATCGCATGTTTTATATTTCAAATTTCTCATGTTGAGTATTTTTCATTAAAATCATTAGTCTTTTCCTATTTTCAACCCATCCTTTTTTCAATATTTTCTGTTTCCTTCTTAAAACCTGTTTTTTTATTTTATTTCTGTGAGCCCAGCCCATTTTACCATTTTAATGTTTTCAGTAAATATTTCTCCACACCCAACATTATTAATTTCTCTCTTATCCTGGCATTAACTACCCAATCCTTATCTCAAAACCCACCTCTTCTTTTTTTTTTTAATTCTAAATTTTTTAACCAATAATTCTCAAAACTTGTCCCTTTAAAGCTTCCTTTCTTATTTCCTTCTCCTCCCCCACCTTTGTTTAACTAATTTTCTAAATATTTAAATGGATTAAAATAATTTAAATATCTTTCTAACTTATTTAATTGTTTTTATTAATAGCCGTTTATCCTCTTAGTTTTAGTTTTCACTCAAGTTATTTTTATATAAATGTGAATCAATCTTTATCAGCGCTTCGGTAAACCAATTGGCCTAATTGACAGTGAATCTGATGCAACTAACTTTTTTTTCTTCTTCTACGTATTCGCTTATAATGACTCTAAACGAGTGTTAAATAAACCATGAATATACAGTGTATTTTAATTAGATAAAGGATCATCGTGATTATATTAAAGAGTTGACGAACTACCTCACGTGATTAGTATTATTGCTTAACTGTAAAACCCAATAACCTATTCGTTGACTTTGCCTTTATATATAAACATAACTCTCTCCAGTAATTAAATCATTTAGTTTTACAAATATCTTTCTTTTTATATATAATTTTGCTCTTATTTTTATTTCAAACAACTTTTTAATAACTTTTAAGGCAAAGAAGTAACAAGTCTTTGTCTAAAAATTTTTTGTTTTGCTTTTTCTTTTATGCTAAAAATAGGTTGATATTCGTTTGATTATTGTACATAGGATGAGTTATTTGTATGAAGTCAAGTTGAAGTACTTATATGCTTCGACTAAGCATAACATTTAGTCTTTATTGCCGACTGTTTGTCATTATTTGTCACTCCATATAATTTATTTCATATTTTCAGAAACACCATGTCATTTAAAATGCGTAGCACCCATTTCTCAATCAATAATTGGATTGCTAGCTACTTTGACCATTTGTTGGTTATCCAGATTTCGTATCGGATTTGAAACTAGTATCATGTAAGATAAACTGATAAATAAGGACCAAATTAACTTATGTATCAAATATAATACATAATAAATGTTCTGATTATTTATCAAGAGTACAGAAAATCTGTAATTAGAAAGAGGAAGTCAAATATTATATCGTTTGCTATTATACAAACGCTTAAAGCGCATGTGAAAAAAGTCTTTCTAAGTACATATTTTTTTATAAAATAAATATCTATCTTAAGTTTAATACAACTTCATATATATATATACTCATCGGTGTAGTAAATTTTATAAAATTAACTCTAATTTCGTTTTATTTCACCATTCCTATACACACACACATACTTTATGTGCAGTTGGTATGTATACGGATTCCAAGATTTATAAATGAAACAATTGTTTCAAGGATTTTTGCATTATTCTAGTTCCTTTGAACATCCATCTGAACTAATTTATTCTTGTTCGAGATATTGTCCAAAAAATTATGGTAAACAACGTTATTTCTATTAAATTGCTTAGGGATTAACTATCGAATTTATTTATTTATTTATTTATTTGATGAAGCTTTTTTTATTACGTATTTGAGTAACTCTTCAAGCATTCCTTATTGCAAACATATTTATATATATATAAGTTCTTAATATAATTTAGTTTGTAATTTTAAAAAATCAGTCTTACTCAGTTTGAAAAATAACAAATAATTTGTAAATTTGAAATAATTAGATTAATTAGTGATTAATACAATATTATATTTGTGAATTGCGAGTGGGCTGAGGAAATGTTTATTTTAATTATGAATTGAGGCAGAATAGTTTTGATGTCGTAAAGATTGAAAATTTAATTAAAATAATGGGATGCTCATTAATTATATTTACAATATGCAGACATCTGTACAGAATAATCATAGGTTAGTGGGGTAAGTGTATATATATACGCACACATATATAACTATTCATCGCGGTGATAACACTAAATGAAAATTGCTCTTTTTTACGTGCTTATATTGATGCGATGGCGTATTTCCGCAATCATATTTTTATCCTTTAATTTTAATTACAGGCTCAATACCTCTGTTTTTTTTCTTTCCGTTTTTTCTCTTCTCTGGAGTTAAAATGGTCATACTTGTTTAGGAATGACTGTTAATAATGATGTTGATGATGTTTTTAAAATATCGTTTAGATATCTAAATATTGTTAAATAATTTAGTATTAACTTAGGTTAACTAATTAATATATTTTTCAAAAGACTGGCAGTTTTTCGGGAAAAAAGGAAAATGTTAAAAAAATATTCCTGTATTTGTTGCTGTTTAAGTCATTAATTAAAAAAAGGAAAATTAAATTTGTTGCTTATTTAGTTTGGGGCAAATATTGCTACTTACAGACGCCGTTGATAGATCGCCCGACTTGGGATCGAGAGGTCCCAGGATCGATTTTGGTGCCGCTGATCCGGCGCTCGAACTGCTTATTAAATCCCGAGCAATAAAGCCACATGCTTATTTTTAATTGGAACAAAATTAAAAATAATTTACCAGCAAATATTGCTTTAAAAATCTTGTTAATTATAGAAAAAAATAAATTATTATTTTTTTTTTATCCAATATTTTGATAAACTTTTCATCCAAGCAAAACTGCTTCTTATATTCGATTTTTTCATAATGAAATTTTTCTTCTTAAATGATAGCCCATAAATTCTTGCTCTATAATGAGTATATATTTCTCTAATCCTCTGCTTAAATTATTCAATCACTTGTATGTGTAAAATAAAATAGTCTGTCGATGCACGGTCTGAAATAAAAATGTTCAGATATTAAAAGATTTCACTTTCATAGTTTTCTGTGTTTATTTGTCTTGAAGATAAACTTTGCACATAGAATTGCAAACTATTATATATTATATATGATTGAGAATCAGACATATTATTCACATAGCATATGGATAATTTTCCTTGACATGATTTTTTAACAATTCAGTTTAAGTGTAAAACAGTGTGCTATTTGGTCTTCACGTAAATGTGTGCTATGTTCTAATGTCTGATGTAAAATTACCCGAGTATTACAAACTTTTAGGGTAGAATTATAAACTTTTTCAGTGTATTTTTCAGATATAATTTTATATTCGAGTTTATCGCTTTGTAGGGTAATAACGATTTTTATACAGTCTTGATAAGGACTCAGACGAATTGAAATCAATAGTGTTTTATATTATTTTAAAGTTTCTCTGTTTTATACAATAATCGTATTTGTTATATTGTGATTTATATAATTTTATATAAATAAATTTTCTGAAAAAAAAACTACCTTTTTTTTTTTTTGTCTGTTTTAAGCTTGTTTAATTGTCAGTTTTTAGATATCCCTTTTTTCCTTCTCCTAATTCTTTATATATATATTTTAAAATTTCTTATACCTGAGTCTTTGTATAATGTTACTATCTTAAAGTGATATTGTTTATAAATTTAAATCTTAAATACTATAAAAATATAAAGGATTTAAAAATAGAAAAATAATTTTAAAAAATAAAGATTTCTGATATATGACATTACATTCACAAAAGATTGAACAAAATATAGCTAAAGTAAATAAAAAATTATTATGGGTGCTAAATAGATAAACATAAAACGATAACAGTATTGAATAGTTTGTGCTGTTAATTTATTTAATTATTTGGTGCATTCTGACTCCATAAAAAAAAAATTGGAAAGAGGATTTTACCACATCACCATTTCTTATGCTTGCTCATAACTTATTAAAACAGGCAAAACTTTTCATACAGTAGTGCCACTCAGTGCAAACCACCACTATCCTTTAGGCAGGATTGGTATTAAGCCACTAAACATAACATGATCACCATTTTTTAGGCTTGCTCATAACTGTTATTAAAACAGGCAAAAACAGTAGTGCCACTCAATGCAAGCCAGAGTAATCGATGGATGCCAGAAGGCTTATGCATAACATCCCTATCTACTGCATACTCATCCAATATCCCCAGACTAGTTTCTAGCTTGTGGCTTTTGTCAGTGAGAAGCTTTGGATCTGAGAGCACTGCACCTAGATCTTAGGATCTAATGCAACCCTCCAGCAGCCACCTTTTATCTCTACTTAACTACTAAACTATGCGTCTAAAATTGAAAACACAATAATATTTTCAATCCAAGCTCATTAGATTATATAGTCATATAGGCCTGAACTCAGTTCAGTACCCATACATTTTGGTGTCTTTGGATCTTTAATAAATCATAGCCACTACTATTTTATTAGGTAGTATTGATATAAGAAATAGTGATCATGTGATGTTTAGTGGTTTAATACCAATTCTGCCTAATAGGATAGTGGTGGCTATGGTTATTAAAGAACTAAAGACACCAAAATGTATGGGTTCTGAACTGAGTTCAGACCTAATGACCTTGGATTGAAAATGTTATTTTTCAATTTCAGACTCATAGTTTTGTAGTTAAGTAGAGATAAAAGATGGCTGCTGGAGGGTTACATTAGATCCTAAGATCTAGGTGCAGTGCTCTCAGATCCAAAGCTCCTCACTGATGAAGGCCACAAGCCAGAAACTAGTCTGGGGATATTGTATGAGTAGGCAATAGATAGGGCTTTTATACACAAGCCTTCTGGCATCCATTGATTACTCTGGCTGCACTGAGTGGCACTACTGTAGGAAGAGTTTTGTCTGTTTTAAAGAGAATTTTGTAAGTAACTTTGGAATTGTTCAAGGACTGGACATTAAAATAACTTTTATAGTTAATATCTGTTTAGGCATTGTAAGATATTTAAAATTTGGTAGTGTGTGTTCACAGAGCCCACTTAGTTAAAATTCTACCTTTCATTAACAGTGGACAGGAACATTGGTCTTGGCAAACACATAGCCCAATCTTGTAATGGTGGGTTTAGTCAGTTGCGAAATATAATTGCCAAGGATATATATTTTAAGTCATTTAACAGATGTTGAAAATCATAATGTATAGTCCATGTTTATTTTGAAAAATTCAATTTTGTAAAACCATGATATAAAACCACTACTTTCAGATTTTTTTAATTTGTAAAAATTAAATATATATATATATATTAAAAACTACAATTTGGTAAACAACCAACTATCCAAGAGACCCAGAAGCAATTAGATTTGGAAAACAAAGTGTAAAGGTCAGAGATGTTTTTGAAAAATATTCTATGTAAATGAATAAATTACTTTTTGAGTTATGGAAATATCTTTTTTAGTAAACAGGCAGATGGTGATGTAAGAAATTTATAAAAGACATTTCAAAGAAGAGCTTTCAGTTGTTTTTTCTCATTGCAAACTTCAGTGCAGATTTCAAAAAGAATTCAATTATCTAATAATTGCTACAGAGAATGAAGTCAGTCAAATAAAAAGATATTAACAACATTTGACAGCTGGTTGTAATAATAAACTCTGACTATATCAATAGGAAAAAGCTTGTGCTTTGTTTTGTAGAAGTAGAGAAATAAACTAAGAGTAGTTTTGAATATAGTGAAATTTGCATTTATGATTATCATTACATATCTTATATATGATGTATCTTGAAGTTTTTTAAATATGTACAAGTCGCTTATTTTCATAAGTTAGAATGTCCTCTATTAATGTGCAACAGGATTCACTTTTTAGTATGAAGCTAAATATTTGTGTGAATTATCCATCAATACTTTTTCAGATTGGTTTCAGTAACTGGTTGACAATCTTTGGTTTTGGTTAGTAAGTAAGCACCAAGTATCAAAGCAGCTTAAATCTGGACATGGTTAACACATTAATTGGTGCAGCAGGTAACAGATTACAATTTAAGGCAGCACACTAGATCTTAGAGAGTTATTGAGTTCCTTAAGGTACTAGATTTTTGCCATCATCCTATAATATATATATATATATGACATTCTGTTAAAGAAAATTTGAAATATTTTTAAGTTTTGCAATATCTTTATGTTTAGGAATTGTTGTAATGTTTAATTAATAACATGTGGAGTATTATACAATATATAAGAAGCTGTGCAAATAATTTATTCAAAAAAATTTTATTATGGAAACTTTACTATTTAAATTTAAGTATTAACTATTTTACTCTTTTGGTTTAAACCAAAAAGAAGAGAATTTCTTTTTATCATTTTTTTACCAAGAAAACTAACTTCACTTTTTTAAATACAATAGAAATATGACATTTCAAATAGTATATAAGGTTTATAAAATACTTTTGCTATGATACTGTGTAAATGTGATCATTCCTAGAAGCAAATTTCTAATATATCCCAGCACTAAAAGTTTCCTTTTTTTCCATTTAAATCAAGTTTCTGCAAAAGTTGAGAAATTAGTAAGAGAGTAAGATGGAGGATTAGGGAAAGTTGAAAGAATAGAATAAGATCTGTTGAAGACTGCATGGTACAGTCGAAACTGTAATCAATAATAAAATTTTTTTTTGCTGGAAAGTGAAACGTATAAAATTTTTGAAATTCAATATTATAATTAGTAATATTAATGGTTTTTGTTTTTAATTTGTTAATTTTAGTTATAAATATTTAATTAATTGTGTTAATGAAATAATATTATGATAAACTAACTTTTGGCTAACACTATATAATACTGATATGGTGGATTAATTACTATATTGTAGGATGTTGTAAAATAAAGGAAAAGGCTGAGATAGTAAGAGAGAAGAAGAGATGCAAAATTTTTTTCTTCTGAGGACAATAGAAAATGTAATAAGTTTTGTTTTAATTCCAAAAGCAAATTAGATCATTGGTGTGCTATACAAAAAACAATTTTAGGTTGGAAAGTATTTACAAAAATACTTGAAAGTGAATTGAGACCAAAGTAAATAAGATAAATAGTAATCGCTAACAGAAGTGATAGGGGAATTACAATAAAATATCATGAATGAAATGGAATAAAAAATGATGCTCACTTCACATATACTAACAGAAAATGAAAGTGAAAGATTGAAAAAAAAATGAATTCACAAGTGTACGGTAATAAATGAAAAGATTATAAAAGTTACAGCTGAAGTGATAAGTAAAATATAAGGATTTTCAGTAGCATAACTGAGATTTGAGATAATTATCAGCTGATAAAGTATGCAATATAATTTTATAACTTGGTATCTGGACAGTAAATTTTCATATAACAGTTGATATTCCATTAAAGTCGTATATGGTTTCATTCAATGGTAGAGGAATTATTCAAGAAATGTGGGTAGTGGTTTAATTCTATCATTTCGGGCACATTAAAAACAAATCTTATTTTGGAAAAATATAATGATCTTATTACAATTACTTTAATACCTCAAGCAATTCAAAAGATGTTGAACACGTGTTTCATATTAATGGTTTGGACACATTTAATTCAAGGTTTAAATTTAGAAAAAGTAGAGTATTGTAATTGGATAAAAGCTAATGTTTGTAATGTATATAGAAAGAACAGGCAAAACTCTCCATACAGTAGTGCCACTCGGTGCCAACCAGAGTAATCAATGGATGTCAGAAGGCTTGTGCATAAAATCTCTATCTAGTGCCTACTCATCCAATATCCCCAGACTAGTTTCTGGCTTGTGGTCTTTGTCAGTGAGGAGCTTTGGATCTGAGTGCTCCAAAGCTCCTCACTGACAAAGGCCACAAACCAGAAACTAGTCTGGGGATATTGGATTATGAGTAGGCACTTGATAGGGATTTTATGCACAAGCCTTCTGGCATCCATTGATTACTCTGGTTGGCACTGAGTGGCACTACTGTATGGAGAGTTTTGCCTGTTTTAACAGTAATGTGCTAGCATAAGAAATAGTGATCATGTGATATATAGAAAGAAGTATCTTACATATAAAATCCACATGAATGTTTGTCCATAATTCTTTTTATGTGCTTCCTGTGAATGTTTGAAAGGCTGTCACATGTTTTGTGAATGTTTGTTTGTAAGGCTGTCACATATCAAATAATTACAAAGAATATTTTCGAAATTCTGCCATTGATAGTTGTCCATGATGCTGTCAAATTTATATATCAAATATAACAAGTATATTTAAAAATTTTAAATTTTAGGTATAGTATTTAAATTGCAAAAAAAATATGATTACAGTACATAAATTCATGTTTGGAGTGTGATATTCAATGGGGGGGTGGTGGATATTATAGTACCATATTTACATTTAGATTTGGTTAGTATATAATTGAAGAGGAAATAACGGTCAAGGCTGGTGTACAATTCTCACATTTAATTATATTAAAATCTTTTGTTTAATTTACATTAAATCTTTAAAAAAAATTTGTCAAAGCAACCAAATAAATAAAAAAAATCATGGCCTATTTAGGCCAGGTACATCTAGTAGGTTGATAAAGGGCAGAAATATTGTTTAAAAAAGATAAAATTGATTGAAAAAAATTACTTTCAATCAGGCATACAATTGTATGTTATAACTTCAGTTTGATTGGCCAATATTTTTTGTTATTTCTGAATATTACTAATTCTTATTTTTATTTTTTACTTAAATCAACTATAGTATAATATATATGTATATTATATTTTTATTGAAAGCAACTCCTAGAAGCATGTACTAATAAGTAGAGAGAAGAAAAAAGTAACATTTGTTTTAATGGATTGAATATTGTAATAAAAAATGAGACTTCTCTAAAAAGAGTTTATATACAAGCTGTGTGTATAAAGAACATTAAATGGAATTTGGAAGTTTGATAAGGGCAAAATGAGTAATATAAGGATTGTGAAAAAGATTAATTGAAGTAGGGCACACACTTTGAGAAAAAAGTAACCATTATTTTAATGTATTGAATGCTGTAACAAAAAGTGAGAGACTTTTATATAAACATCACATGACCACCACTTCTGATGCTTGTGCATAACTGTTTTAAAACAGGCAAAACTCACTATACGTATTGCCACACACAGCAAGCTAGAGTAATCAATGGATTCCAGAAGGCTTGTGCATAAAATCCCTATCTAATCCTGCCTAATAGGATAGTGGTGGCTATGGTTATTAAAGAACCAAAGATATCAAAATATATGGGTACTGAACTGAGTTCAGACCCATATGATAATATAAGCTAATGGGCTTGGATTGAAAACATTAAGGTGTTTTCAGTTTAAGACTCATAGTTTTATAGTTAAGTGGTGATAAAAGATGGTTGCTGGAGGGTTGCATTAGATCCTAACTCTCAGATCCAAGGCTCCTCACTGATGAAGGCCACAAGCCAGAAACTAATCTGGGGATATTGGATGAGTAGGCACTAGATGGTTTTTATGCACAGGCCTTCTGGCATCCATTGATTATTCTAGCTTGCTGTGTGTGGTAATACATATAGTGAGTTTTGCCTGTTTTAGGACTTTTATATAAAGAGTTTTAGATACAAGATGTATGTATAAAGAACATTAAATGGAATTTGGATAAGTGAAATAGGGCACACTTATTGTAAAAGAAAGATTGGTGAAGTAAATTCAGAAAGACAATGATCTTGATCATATCTATAGAAAACATAGAGATTAACAATTTCTAATAGTATGGAGACAAAGGAAACTATCTGTCCTATTTTGGATTTCATCTAACAGATGGGCTGAAGTACTTCATGACAGATAAATTAATTTTAAATTTGGAAATATCTGTTTGAATGTGGATTCAGATTGAATTTATGATTTCAAGGATTTCACTTACAGTATATTTTTAACATAAAATTTCATTCATTACAAATTCATCTAACTATAATGCCACAGATTATTTCATCACTAACAGTGGACATGGAATGGCTTTAACACATTTTCTTAGGCATAAAAATAATAACTTAAAATGAAAATTAAATTTCAATTAACTATCCAATTTAAAGATGTATAAATCTTGGCACTATTATAGAAAGCATATAAAATAATGATGAATAGCTAAATGCCCATCGTTTAAATATAAATAAATTGTTTTTTCTCTTTCAAAAAATTTCTGTTATTATTAACATATCTTTTTGAACTAATTGATATCTATATCCTTGTTAAACTTTTTTATACAAAATATGGATTAAGATATTGTTACATCAAAGTCATTGCAAGTTTTTTTTGGATTACTAGCAAAACACATTTTTCAATTGCATGATGCTTGTACATATTCACTAACATTTGATTAATGTTTGTGATAGTTGAACTCATGGGAGAGAAAAACTTCAGCTATTGGCGAAAAGTTTTGTCATGCTTTACCAATACTAAACTATATATATATACAAGTATCTTTTGTGTAGACTGTTTGCAATAACTAGATGTTGTTATGGTTCTTTTATCCATGATATTAATAATCATGTATGTAAATGATTTTGTTAATGTAATTATTTCTATCTATTGCTTTGTTAAATATGAAATTTTACATATATTTTTTTTAGCACCTAACAATAATATTTTGATAGAAGACTATATTCCATTTTTGTAAGCAATTCTAATAAATTTCTTAGTTTTCTTGTCATTACATGTAATAAATATCCAACCAAAAGTGTTGTAATTCATAAAAAGTATTGCCTTATTGCAAGTCATAGTATAATTCTCTGATTTCTGTTGCAAGTTACATAATAAACAGGTATGAAATTATTCTTATTGCTAGACTATATACAGTTATACAAAGGCTAAAGTTTGAATATTTTAATCTTGGATGATTATAACATTAGAATTATAATTCATATATAAGTAACACTAATTATAGTTCAGATATATGTGATGTCTATCATATTACCTGAATACAGTATGTGGATGGGCTTTGACCGTATTTGATAATGTAATCATATTTAGAACTATCAAATATTTTGTTTACTCAGAACATCATACATTGCTTGATAACTTTATAAAATATAGATCTCCAGAATATCCTCTCTTGAATTATTTATTGCTTGATTTGAATCATTTTGTTGCTATGGTTTTAAAATTAAAATTGTTTTGCCATCAAATGAGGAGAAACATGGGATTTTAATGATTACTGATTGATGTAAATTAATAAAATTGTCTTAGGATCGATTGGAGTTATTTCCATCCACAATTCAGGATTATTAGATTTGGGTGAGCAGTGTTTAAATGTCATCCATGCATGAATTGCCCCCAAACATTTTTTTACTATTACATTTAGTTAATAAGCTTTGATTTTTCACACCGTTGATATGAAACTGCCCAAGATTCATGGCCTCATGTCTTCGGATTCCAGCTATCTCTTTGAAAATGACGCTCGAGTATAAAATCTATCATTCGTTAAGACGGTGATTGTCTATTTAATATAGAAATATTATTTATATATCTTACAGTTTATGTGTGTATTTATATTAACACAAAATATAGATTTTACAGATATTTAAACTTAACACATAGTTGAACGTTAAATATTATAAGAGTATATGATTGCAAAATCATAAATTTTTAATAACTGGTTTGCAAAATATTTAATATATGCAGTGTGAATTTGTATATAAATATTTTGGTTACACATTCACAGCTAGAATAACTTCAAACTCAACTGGTTTTATTTGTCTTATTTGAACCAATACGTATGTTTTGAAGAAAAATATTACATACGTAATTAATTGAATGATGAGCTGTTAGGAAAGCTATATGACATTCCAACACTGGAAATAATAGTTTAACTTTGATTCATGAACTCTCAAATTCATCGTCTTATCGTAGCTCTAAACTGAATAGGGCACTATTTTATTATAAATACATATCACAGTAAATAATATTTTTAGGGTTACAATTTTTATATCTTAATATTAAAATACAAGTCTATTTCAAGTTTTTTAAAAAAATACGAATGAAAATAGTTGTCCTGTGTGTGTATGCATGTAGATGTGTGTTTTCATTAAATAGGGTTTATGCATGTAAAAAATTTAGTGTATTATATTTAGAATCACGTTCCATTTGATTTATCTGCTTAATAAATAATGCTTATTAGCAGTTATTAGGAGAACAGCAATTACTTTTTGACGAAAAGTGAAGTATGAAAACGTTCTGTGTTATTTGACTCACTAGCTTGTTTATCTTAAATATTTTACCCAACTTCCTGTCTGAAGAACAACTTGACAATTCTAATTTTTCACTCTGTACTGATTGATTTTCTCATTCTGACAAATTTCCAGAATTACAACTCATGTCTGCCAAATTATGATGTTTGCAACTCTTGATGTGGGGTCATTAAAAAAAAAAAAGTATAGATTATGCCTATAGAGTAGTTGGATTTCTGATATTATTTTTTTTTTTGCGATTGATCCTTAAGTATTAATTAAAAATAATAGCCAATCAAATGGTTGCATTGCTCAGGAGTTTATGGGAAATTCAATACCGGAAGTGCAAGAACTGAAATCAATTCAAAGACCTTATATTCTAGAGTCTGGGACTCTACCACCGTACTAAACCATACAGGGCATTAAATACTTCTTTTTAAAACAACATACATAAATTACTTTTATCTAAAAAGTATGTATGTGTTTTTATATTATGAATAAGTACTGGTAGAACCTTTGGATAACCTTAAGTAATGAGGTATAATTCCTCATTGTGAATATTTTTACCGAGTTTTTATCAATTGCGGTTTTATGCACACACACACTCATATGTTTGTAGATATTAGATGTAATTGAATAAATCATTGCATAGCTTTGTTCCCCCTCTTCATACGTGGTTTATCAATTTTTATATAGTAAAATTTTATATTTTGCAAGATAACATTGGGTATAATGAAAATATATGCCTTTTGTAAAATATACTATAGTGTAAGTAAAACTTAAAGGGCATATTATTTTTAGATTTTGTCTGTCAGCACATTGATGCATTTAAAATTATATTAGTGTCCCAAAATATACAAATGCACTACTTCTGCAAAACTGAAATAAATCGAGATACTGCCAAATCTCTAGCGCTCGTTACAATACCTAACTGACAGCCAATCAGATGTCAAGGATAGCTGTCTAAAATGACGTCAAATCTAAACACACAACAAAGATTTTCAGAATAGCATAACCTTTAATCTTGAACTTCTTTTTTCTTTTAAAAATAGTCAGTATAAACAATATTCATCAAAATATAAAATCACAAACCAATTTTTGCTCTTGAAATTAAAATTCATATAGTCATAATTATTAATAAAAAACAAGTTTTTTAAAGAAAATTGGTTTGTGATTTTATATTTTGATGAACAAAGATTTTATGACAAAGGGGCAGCCACTCTTCTCTCAACTTTTCTTTCCTTATATCTAAGCCAGTCGTAGGCATTTAGGTTTGAAAGCATGAAGCTTTAAATATCTTCACAATTAACTCACTGAGTCTAAATCATAAATGTACAACGCGAAATCATATGATTGCTTCGCAAATTAAAATATTATTTACATACTTCACTGCTTGTTATGTATTCTAAAAACTACTTTGTAATAAATCATAGGATTTCGCATTGTACGTTTATGATTTAGACTTAGTGAATTAATTGTGAATATATTTAAAGCTTCATGCTTATGACTGGCTTAGATATATAGAAAGAAAAGTTGAGAGAAGGGTGGCTGCCCTTTTCTCATAAAATCTTTTTTGTGTGTTTAGGTTTGATGTCATTTTAGACAGCTATCCTTGACATCTGATTGTCTGTCAGTTATGTATTGTAACGAGCGCTAGAGATTTGGCAGTATCTCGATTTATTTCAGTTTTCAACTATCGGCGCTTCACAAATTAAAATATTATTTACTTCTGCAAAAGTTTATTTACTTTCTAGTCTGACATGTTTAATTTAATTTATTGTATATCCAATTAATGTAAGTAGAGGCATTTGAGCTCAGGATTTTTCAGTCTATTTATCCACCACTCCGTCTCAAGCAACCGATACACTTAACCACACACAAATGAAAAAGATACATGATCCTCAATATATGTATTTCATGCAGAAACAGCACTCATCAGTTGGGTCAGATCATAATCTCCCTCACATGTATACAATCAGTGCTCAGTTTATATTAAGATAGCAATTGTTCATACTTTAATGGACAGGCTTCAGTCTTCTCACCCTTCCAACTATTCAACCATCTATTTCATTCCAAAATCAATGATGGAATCCTTATTGGATTTGTTATTGTAGTCATACTCATTTAGATTTATCAATGTAATCCCTTGTATTATCACACCCGTTATGTATCCATAAATATTAATAAGAGAGGGATGGACTGAACTTTTTGATGTACAGTAATCTGTTTCCCAAGAAATATGTAATTCTAAGTCAGTATGTAACTTACTTATACTGAATATTTCTTATAATGTAAGTAGAGGGATTTGAACTCAGGATTTTTTAGTCTATTTATCCTCCATTCCTTCTCAAGCAGCCAATACATATAAGCAAACACATGTAAAAAAGGTGCATGATCCCCAAGACACATTTCATGCATAACCAGCAAGCATCAGTATAATACTGCCTTAGAATTGTATATCAATTAGTAATTCTTGTACTGTATTATACTTATTACTCTTTTAAGGGTTTATCACATCCTTTAATTTTAGCAAGTGCTTTTCTTTGGAGTGCTAGTTCCATGTGTGCTCTAGCTAAAGGTAGAGTCACATTCACATACCTAAAGAGATAATAAAGATATTGATAAGTTTCATATTTTACAGTAAAATCTACAAACAAATATTTTCAATAAGAATCATCAGTGCAAACATTCCAGAAGAAATTAAATTTGCATTTACCACACTTTTTGAAAATACTATTTTTCAATTATAATTTATAAACTAAATGTATTATTTTTAAGTTAGTTTTCTAAATAAATTATATTATTTTCCTGTTTTCAATCGTATTATTTATATATTATTTAGTATTTAAGAAAAATGTGAAACTTATTAACTTATTTTTGTCATCTTTGGTATATGGGTAGTGACTACATTTATTGAGTAGAGCATACATATAAGTATCACCCATTTCTGTCTACTTATAGCCTAAATAAGTTTGGAACTATTATTAGAGTTCAAAGTATTATAATGTTCATATATGTATATGTGTGTGTGTGTTTATATTAATTTTAAAACATGCTTTTAAATGGCCTTCAGAAGAACAATGATTTCTTTTGTAGCCCCACTTAGAGAAATAGTGAATGGATTATTTCCTAGGCTTTCCAATTGCTGAGTGGTGAGAATCCATTCTTATTTTATTATCAAGTTAAATATAACTACCTATTTATTTTCTGACCTTTATGAATACTTAGCTATATTATTTATAGGCTGTAAAAGAAAGACTCAAGTATAATTGGAACTTAAAAATTTTTTTCCAAGTTTTACATGGTCCAGATTTCAACCTAAGTCGTAGGAATGTTTGGCAAATATGTTAACAATTCAACTACATTACAAAGATCCTTTATGTTTTTGTATACTGTATAGAAGTTTTTCTTTTAATGTATTTGCGATTTTAATGCAGAGTACAGTGTAAAGTGACATTTATATAGATACGGCATTATGCTTCAGAAAATTTGTTTCTGGAAAGCTTATTTAGATAAGGGGTCACCAAAGTTTTGAGAGACTTAGATAATCAAATGGTTGGCAGGTCGAATAAGTTGTTGTTATTGAAGGATTGTCCTCTTTCTGAGAATTTTTTTGGAGGGGGAGAAGCAAGATATGGTTGTCAGCATAGATGAAATTCCCATTTTTTTTGTTTCTGGAAACTCGCTGGTGAACATATTATTTAAGATAAGTTGAAAGTCATTCTGTAAAATTTTATATAATTATTTTTTAGAACCATTTTAATTTTTGTTGTGAAGAAATTTGTCAATTAAATTGTCAATATTGGAGGTTTTATAAGAGTGTGTTCTTTCAGGTTTTTAAGCTCAGGTTGCAACTAAAGGCAATATCATTCTTAGCTCTCTGTTGTTGTTGTTTTTTTTAAAGTTTTTTATGACCATGAATACTTAAGGATAGAACTTGTATTCATTAGTTCCATTCCAGTCTGAATCCAACTAGTTCTTTAATAAATCAGGCTCTTGCTTATTGATGTGATTCTTAAAATTATTTTTCCAAAAGGTTCTGTAGATTATATAAGTAATACTGATGAATATTTTTAGATCATTGTTATATTTATCAGATTTTTATGTTGCCTTAGATTTGCTTGTATACTGCATTTTTAAGATTTGGTTAATAATTTTGTTCTCTTTTCTTTAGCCTGTAAGGATATTATTGGTCTATGAAACTTTTTGTTATTTAAGATTATAAAAATATTGCTTTAGTTATTCCATATTCAAAACTTTAATTTCTGACTGTTTTACTGCTTAATAATTTAGCTTCATAGGATCATGACTAAAATTATTATACCTAAGTCATAGAATAGTAAAAAAAAAAAACTTCAGTACATTATTTTTTAACTAAAGATATAAGTAAACAGAAAAGTCAGTAAGCTCCGCAGAATGTGTTAAACATGTTTGTTTGCTGTAGAGTCATTTACTATAACAGACTTTCTCTTATTCTTCTCCTTCACTTTCTTTGCATATCTTCATATAATCATATATTTTGCTTATACCACTCTATTCATATACACGTTAATGCACCAAATTTTCTTAAAAACTTCTTTATTTTCTTACAGTTTTGACTGTCCAGCAGTTTTCATCAGAGCTCTATCTTCTTCACTGCCTAATATAAGCAAAATATAACAGACTTTATTGTACTTTAATAAATAGAAAATGGAAATTCATGCTTAACTGGGAATTAAGAGTTGAGAGAAAAGGCAAAGAGTGGCATGAAATTGATTAAGAATCACATTTTTCATATAACATATATGAAGGGGTGATGATGTGAGACACTTTGTATCAGGTAAGGGCTTTGAAATTTTTAAATAAAAATTTCAAACCAAATTAGATTTGCTTATTCTTGTAAGCAAAATGAGGCTTGATATTCAAGGGCAAATGATAGAGCCTTTTTTTTTTTTTTTAATGACAGAAATTAAAGCAAGTTAAACATTTTAAAACAGCTATAATACATGAATGAAAAATTACATTAGTAAAAAATAGTATTTAATTAGATTATGTGAAAAGATCAATAAACATGGGTGGGTTACAAAAATATATTAAAAATATACATATTTGTATAGAAATATCACAAATGTTTAGAGAATATATTTCAGGTGCATATGTATAAGGGCTGGTGAAAAGAGATTGGTTAGGCAAAAAGAAGTTATGAGAAATGAATTTGAGTAATAAAAATATTGTAGAGTTATGTAAGAATAACAAATATGTAGAATGCGAAAAGATGTATGATAACATTAGGGGGAGTTACTACTATCTGGTTTAAGGACAGGAGCATAGGATATCAAATAAAGAAGGCAAAAGTTGGATAAAAATTCAGAATGTAATTATGGTTTATGTGGACATGAGAGGAAGAATAATGAACATTTGTTTTTGGAATGTAATATATTGGAAAGATTCAGGAAATGTATGAAAAAACCCAGTAATATGAAGGTTGAAGGAATGAATGCAGTTGAGATTATCTGGTTTTTGTTTCAAGTCTTTTTGCCAAAAATGGAGAATATGAAGACAGGGTATTAGAATTAATGAAAAAGCCTTTATTGAAATAGGATAGAAGAAAAAGAAATACATTAGTGCTGGATGAATGAAGTGGTAATTCGATATTGATATGGGATGATAGGGGATGGAAGTAGATAAGTTGTTTTCTGTTATATATTATTTTTAAAGAATTGGAAGCATTTAATTTGATTTATATGTTTTTTGTTGTGTGTGTGTGTTTTTTTTTTTTTTTTTGGGGGGGGGGGGATATGGATTATTCACAGAAACTTACGATTTCATTTAAGCTTAAGCCGTTTTATATTATATCACAACGTGAAGTTTTATCTTTTCAGGGCTTTCTCCATCAGTATCTTCTTGCCTTATCAAGAAATTTCATTTGGTTGACAACAATTATAGGTAATCGTATATTGATTCACAGTTTCACTTTTGTTTCATCCAACTATGAATTGTTTTTATCCTCCCTGTTGGATATTTAAGCATCTGTTATGATTTTTTTTCTTTCTTAGCTAGAAAAGATGATGAGCGATTAATTGATATCCTTTTTAGGATATCCAGACTATTGTACTTAGTCATCCATCTTTCTTGAATTTTTATCATGGCATTGCCTTTTTTTTTATTTATTAATCTGCAAATTTATTTCGTTAATTTCATTTGCTGTAATGTTGTTTATGTGTGTGTATGTACATATATATATATATTTTAAAAATCGAATGATTATTTGTTTGCGAAATCATGAAATATATGAGCCTCAAAAGACATAAGAATGATTTTCGATGTAGCAATCTTTACCCTCTTGAGTACTATACTATCACTGAGCTAAACCGTACAGCGCTTATTTTACATTTATGTTTTATATATAGATATTTTGTGATTTTATAGTTTATATACGCAAGGTGTATTATTTCAGTTGTTTTTCTTTTTTTTTAATAAATCAAAGGATTAAAATCTATAAATCTAAGATTTAGATAACTCTACTAATTTCGTATTCTGAGATAATAATTTTTAGTTTTTTTTACATAAACAGCTGTATACATCAATTAGTGAATCCTTTTGTGTAGAATGCTGGGAAATTAATGGCCGACATCTGCCTGATGAGAGATTATTTGCTATCGTGATGTAGATCAGGAGTGATTTATTTCAAGTGTGTATGTTTCATTCACTGGATTGATTTTAATACTATCACATATAATCACTGATAGCTGCTTATCAAGCTAAATGAGACATTTATCATTCTGTAACAGCGAGACGATTTTATAGGGTTAAAGAAATTGATGGAAGAAATTTCTCTTCCAGTCGTAATATGTATGTGTGCGCGCGTATATGCATGTATATAAAAGATGCAATACTGCTTAAACTGATTTTGTCTGCTTTGTGTGTGTGTTTTAATTAGAATGGTAAACATTTTTTTTTTATTGTAATTTTTGTATTTGTAGCATTCAATATAGCAATAGAATAAAAGTTTCCTTCTTTAAAAAAAAAAAGTGATTGATTACTCATTAATTAATGGATCTTAGAAACACTTACGTTGTTAGTGGTGTAAAAAGCTCATTAGAATTTATGATGCAGCCCTAAACATTGAGATGTTAGATTGAATTATATTAATGAACCGGAAAGCCACTGTCCTATCAACATTAATCAGTTGTTATTGCTTGATCACAGGTGTTTTATTCTCAATCTTCTTTTGGTTAGTGAAATTAACATTCATTTAAGAGAAATATTTGTTTTTTTTCAAAATGGGTGTATAATACCTCCATGATAATTGATTTTCTTAGTTTCTCAGAGTCAATTGGGTATCATATTTTTATCATAATTGCAAAATTACCATAGACAAAACCTGTATTTATTCGTGCATTCATGTATGTTAAGTTCTCTGATTAGGCAATAGAATATTGATTTAAACAAGATTTTTGTATGCTTTAACTCAATAGTAAAGTAACAGCCTCAAGAGATAAAAATTCCTGGATAGAAGCTCAGTCTGTCAACTTTGTGCTCAAACATCACATGATCTCCTGAGCAGTGGATCATTCATTCATGTATGTTAAGTTCTCTGATTAGGCAATAGAATATTGATTTAAACAAGATTTTTGTATGCTTTAACTCAATAGTAAAGTAACAGCCTCAAGAGATAAAAATTCCTGGATAGAAGCTCAGTCTGTCAACTTTGTGCTCAAACATCACATGATCTCCTGAGCAGTGGATCATTCATTCATGTATGTTAAGTTCTCTGATTAGGCAATAGAATATTGATTTAAACAAGATTTTTGTAAGCTTTAACTCAATAGTAAAGTAACAGCCTCAAGAGATAAAAATTCCTGGATAGAAGCTCAGTCTGTCAACTTTGTGCTCAAACATGACATGATCTCCTGAGCAGTGGATCATTCTAATTTTTTATTATTGTTGATCCAGTAGTTTGCTTTCGCATACTATCTCCTGAAGACTGTATTTAGAACTAATTCATACACTTTAATTAGGTGTTACATCATTAGCTTTAACATAATGTGACTGACTTCTTTATTAGTTTAATATCTTCATTTAAAAATGACACTGAAAAACAATCAAGAAGTATTTATGTATTATCTAAATACTGTAATAATTAAAAATAAACATAGCAAAATCAAAACGATAGTTTGTAGAACACTCCACGCACGCAGGAAAATACCTAGTGTAGACATCCTATTATGCCAAAAACATAAAACTGGAATTATACTATCATTATGGAATTGAGCGAAAGAAGTTTCTTTAGAAGTCAATGATTTGGAAGAAGAAGAAAAGAACTACATAGAACAAACTCTCTTTAAGAATGGTTATCTATCAGTTGACATTAAAAAAACCTTAAATAGGCAAAAAAATAAAACATCAAAAGAAAAAAAACAGTTATTGGTATAGAAATGTATCTATACATATCAGCAATACTAGATAAACTAAAGAAAATTTGCAGTCAATATAACATCAGAACAGTATTTGCAATGCCTTAACTTGAAATGCTGAAAAATAAAAAATGCATCTCTGAAATATCATGTGAATGTGGAAAGCTATATAGTGGTAAGACTAGTCACTCTATTAAAAAGTGATTGAAAGAGCACAAACTGATGTTTTGAAAACAAAAAATAGATGTATCTAAAGAAGCAGATCATACATGTATGAATAAACATGTTTGATGGAGAAATGTAAAAATATTAGATAGAGAGGAGAAAAGTACAAAGAAGCTGCTACATATAATGGCAATAATTTCATAAATCAATCTAGTGTGAAAATACATCATTAATTAGTTATGCTCTTAGAACAAAGTGGAGAAATCGGGAAGACTCAAATTTCTGTTAATTGTTGCCTTTGGCAGAATCACCTAGTTGGATAGCATATTACCTTAAATAGTTACATTATGACTTAAAATTTTTTGCCTTTCTCTTTTATATTATTTCTATTTTCTCTCATTCCTTAAAAAATTCTCTCTGACATCTTATTCTTGTTTTTTCAGAATGCAAATTATTTGTTTTAATTTTCTCAGTAAATATTATTTCCATTATGCATTTTTAATATCTCAGAATTTGTAATTTACTATTCACTTTTTTCTACAAACATTTCCCAACTTTTTTCTGCTTTTATTGACCAGGTTTTTGTTTCATACAAATCTATAATCCAGACAAAACATTTTTTTTTTTTTTACATTTTTTTACAGTTATATTATTTTATGAATTAAACTTATTTTTTATATTATAAGCTTATTAAGACATTTCTCTTTTAGTCATGTTATTACTTAACTAACTTTCTAAATATTTAAAAGCATTAACCTCACATATGAATCTCTTTCCAGCTTATGCATAAACGTTTTTGTTTTGCTCATATTCATTTTCATTTCAAAATTATTTTTGGTATTTACGTAGTCCGGCCGTGCCAGTGAAATTTTAGTCTTCATTAAAATCATTATGATTATCTATGATTGTTAAATATTTGATAGTATATAATTAAAATATAAGGGATTTGAACTCAGACTTTCAAGCACCTTTCAACTATCCACACTCTCATATTACTGATACACATGATCACACACATGTAGAAAAGATCAATAATCGCCAATATATGTATTACGTGCTGAACCAGCTGTCAGCAGTTGTTCCAGATTATCATCTCACACATATACGTAATCAGTGCTCAGTTTATATTAAGATAACAAATCTTCATACTTTAATGGACAGACTTCAATCTACCTCAACCTCCAACTCTTCAGCCATTTGTACCATTGAAAATCTGATGATGGAAAGCCCAAATCCCATGCTGATGCCAATATTATTGTCATGTCCATGTTGACCTCAACATCCCTATGCTATGTATTTAAATGGATATGGTCCAGTACATAAGGGGTCAGATTTGACTTGAGGTCAACATGGGCATGACAACAATATTGGCATCAGCATAGGATTTGGGCTTTCCATCATCAGATTTTCAATGGTATGGATGGCTGAAAAGTTGGAGGTTGAGTTTGATTGAAGCCTGACCATTATAAGTATGAAGATTTGCTATCTTAATATAAACTGAGCACTGATTATGTATATGTGTGAGAGATGATAATCTGACCAACTGATGAGAGCTGGTTCAGCACAAAATACATATATTGGTGATTATTGATCTTTTCTACATGTGTGTGATCATGTGTATCAGTAATATGAGATAGTGTGGATAGTTGAAAGATGCTTGAAAGTCTGAGTTCAAATCCCCTATATTTACAATTAGGTTCCAGGTATATGAAGAGTGCCTGTATTTCAAATATTAATTAATTAAATAAATTTAACTTTCATAACAATTCCACGTTCTGTATTAATGTCAATTTATTTATGTGGCAAAAGACGTCCATTGTAAAAGCATAAGTAGATTAGTGGTAGCTAGAAGTTAACCAAGAGTTTATAGTACCTGTAAAAGTGCTCTAATTAAGTAAAACTTGTACTGTCAAATATTTAGCCATCGTAGATAAGCATAATGATTTTAATAAAGATTAAAATTTCAACTACTAATATGTTAAGTACTTTATTTTTCATTAGCCGTGATGTTTCAGTGGATTTTGTCATTCAGTATGTGTGTATATGTATAGTGTGTCTCTCTGTGTGTTAATCAATCATCTTAATATCCTAATGCAGAGCAAAACTTTTCCCAATACTTTTTCTACAATGATGTATCATCTTCCTTTTCATCACTTACGAAGAAGATTTTTTGATTTTGAATTATATATTTTTTTTCAAGAATGTTTATCTTTTTTGTATATAACTGAGAATTACTTTACCTGTTGATTATTTTCACATCTTGTTATTGTCAGCTCATTCTCATTTTACTACGGTAACACCAGTTTGAGTGCAAATTAGTTTTTTTTTATATTTTCGACATATTTCTTTCCATATTTTATTATCTAATTTATTTTTGAATTTAAACATTAGGTGTTTTACCACAATATCATCACAAGCAAGATATACTGATTAAAAACTTTTAAACCCAGTAACATAATTGGGGCCAATAAGTAGGCAATAAGATATCTGTAATTTGTTATTTTCTGTCACCTATTTAATTTTAGCATTTCACATTTAGAACATAGTGTATATATTATGATAAATATATGTTTTAGAACTATTTTGCTTTATTAAGGAATGAATATTTGCATTAAAAAGTATATTTGAGCTAGAGATAATCTCTAGTTTAATGAATGATCAATAATAATCATTAATATAATCCTATGAAATGGTTTGTGGCAAAATTGTAAATGCAGAAAGTTTGACTCTCGCCTATTTGTAAAATTCTAAACAAATGAATAAAATATCTGGACCAAGTAATGAGTGCTGATTCACATGTTCTTGGTCATATGTTTCAGAAAATTGTGATGGAATAATAAGCTTGCAATGTATATATATGAAATTAAAAGTATATTTTTAAAAAAGGTGTGTGTGTGTATGAAGATAAAATTACAATATGAGCTATGTATGTCGTACTTGTAAAAAGTAAACTGGATGTTTCAAAAATATATCCAGAGTGAGAGATGTTTGTCTGACTTCTGGACAACTGATGGACGGGTGTGATATAATTGAGCTAAGGTGAAAGATGTATTGAGTTAAAAATAAAATTTGAAAATATTTTATGATAAACATATTTAGAACTATTTTGCTTTATTAAGGAATCAATGTTTGCATGGTAGTTTTAATAAAATATAAAGCATATTAAAATATCTTTTTTTTTCTTTTCAGATTAGCATATGCATTAGCATAGCTAGAGGAGTTCAAGTCAATGCCATGGCTGGAATTTATTTTATGCTAGGAATTAGCTTAATTGGTTTTGTAGGTATTGAAATATTTCTGGTAAGGATTTGTATTAATTTTTTTTTAAAAGTCGTTCTCATAATGTTAAAAATGTTAAGTATTTAGTCATTGTAACACCTCTCTGTAGTAAATATTACGTCATTAAATTGAATCTGTAATCGCTTTTACCAAAAGGTAATCTTTTCTGAAGACATTTTATACCTGCTCCTATGCTAAAGTCTTTGGAAGAGGTTGCTCTCAATTTTAAGAGTAGTTGTAGATTTTTATTAATGATATAAATAATTTATGAGCATGTGTTTAAAAAGAAATTTGTGTATGCAGCAACTAGTGCAAGTAAAATAAAGATATATATATAATTTTTAAAAACAATTAAAAGTTATATTAAATGTATGAGATTTAATATTTTGTATTTATAATATGATTGCCGAAATTTATTTTATCAGTTATGTTAATATCTAAAATGTATAGTATATGTCATTTAAAATAATGACTACTCATAATTTGATAGATAAACTATATTAAACGCTGAAGCTACATATATTGTTGAGTTTTATTGAATCAACAATGAATATAATGACCCATATACTGAGGCTTAATATTTCTTTCTGTTCCTCATAATGTGAAGATCTTGCAAGCACATATCTGAGACATATTATTTCATCTATCTTGTATGTGAACATTGTTTTGTTTTGTTTTTTGCTTTAGCTATACCATGTATTATTATTATATATAGTCATTGAATTGTCAGATCTTATATCATGTCCAGAATATAACAATCCTCTCATAGCATTTTGATTTGCAATGAGAATTTAAAATAAATATATGGTGTAGAAAAAGGAGATGATGGAATCCAGCGAAGTCAACACATTTTATTGTCCACTCATATTAACAAGAATACAAATGTTTTTGTTGCTACAATGGTATAGATATTTTTTATGTAGACAGTTTTGGTCTGCTTTCTTTTTAAAGCACTCCTTGAATCATAAGTAGTCAATGAATACTATACTGTAACGCCTAACTGATTCAAACTATTGACTCTTTTCAGTAGGGAGAATTGTTTTGCATTACAGAAATTCCAACTCTTATTTTTAACTGAAATACAGACTTATTATATACCTGTATCAATATATGCAATATATAGGGTATATGAGCACAGACGTTCACACGACCCACCGCTCACCACTCCATCTCATATCACTGATACACTTGAACACATATATGTCAAAAAGATAAATAATCACCAATATCCATATTTCATGCTAAACCAGCAATCATCAATTGGTCCAGATTATCATCTCTACACATATATGCAATAGGTGCTCAGATATATATTATTTTTATTTTCACTTTGATATTAAAATCACTGACTTGAATCTTCAAATGCCCTAAGGTTTTGAATTCAAACACTAGGTCAATAAAAATATGTATTATAGTGATTCAGTTATGAGTTAATTTGAGTCATCTTTGATCTCTTGAGTAAATGGAACACAATAACTTTTCTAGCTTAATTTTAATTTTGCATATAAACAGAAACAATTCATGGATATGAAATAATAGTGCCCAACTTATTTCTCTAATTTCTATCCATTGACCTTTTTTATGAGTGAAGTGGTAACATTTTAGACTAAATTATAATCTAGAAATCTTTCTTACTTTTTCTTTGCCTTTTGTTAAAATTTTGCATATTTAAAATAATACAGTAAATGGAGTAAAAGATGGTTATTATAATACTATGGTATAAAATTGTGCTTTCTAATGAGTATAGCCAAAAGTCAAAAAGTGTTTGAGGAATCAGTTTAGCTGCCTCTTCTGATATCTATTACAGAATGAGTCTCTCCAAGCTTAATCCAGTTTCTCCAGACGTCAGCCTCTCTTCTCCATATTACACTAGAAAAGTTCTTTATTTCATACATCCATCTTACATGTGGTCTTTTTCTGGATCTTTCATAATCTCTTGGGATCCAGTTTAAATTCTCAACTGTCCATTTCATAATCTTTTCTAGCAATATGTCCAACCCAACCCTATTTCAGTTTCTTAATTGTTTCAATGATATCAGTAATATCTAAGATGTGATATGTTGGACTATTTCTATCATTTATGAGTGAAGGTTGAATGTATAGAAAATTTTTAACTTTATTTAAACTTTCCAAATACTAACAACTTGTTAGTAATAACACACAAATAGACAATACAGGTTAGTAATTACACGATGTTTAGTATTCTCCACTCTTCTTCAGGTGTTGCTGACCTATATGCACAGTGACAATATTTGCTTAGAAGTTGAATTCGCACCTTTATATTCTTGAAATATCGAATTTAAGGCAAACACTCTACCAACTGAGCTATTCTGTCAAAGGTAACACATATATATATATATGAGAGTTGGTTCAAATCCTCCTGAGTCCTTCAATTTTTTTTTATAACAAGTCTAATTATTTATTTATTTATTTATTTCCTAAGAACAAGATTAATTAGGAGCTTCCATATATTGTGTATTGCCACGCTGGGTTGACTTTTAGGACTATTTACCATTGTCATATGAGCAGCTTCCTTGAATTTTCTTCTATGCATTATTCTCCACTCTTCTTCAGATGTTGCTGTGCATATAGGCCAGCAATACCTGAAGAAGAGTGGAGAATAATACTACTCGAAACATTGTGTAATTACTAACCTGTATTGTCTATTTGTGTGTGTTATTACTAACAAGTTGTTTGTATTTAGAAAGTTTAAATAAAGTTTAAAATTTTCTATACATTCAACATTCACTCATAAATGATGGAAATAGTCCAACATATCACATCTTATAATATACCATCATTATAAACCTTCAGACAAATATCAGTAATACCTATTTGTTCTCTTACCATATATTTCGTTTATAGAAAATAATGTTCTAGTTTCTGGATATTTAAATGATTAAAAAATGATTTATTATCATTTGTGGCATTGTTAGCCACATACTTAGTTATTTTTTAATAGCTATAATTTATTCAAAATAAATAAAACTTCTCATATGAAAAAAAAAATACTATTGATATTATAAAAAATATGATGGGAAGGGAGCTAATAAAATAAGTTTTTTTTTTTTAAATTAGGTAAAAGTATCCTATTTTAAAATAAAGGTCTCTCCTGCATATGGATATAATGAAGGGGGATAGGGGAACTTAACTGACTCACTAGACTATCCATTTACTAACAGTATTGAATTGATTGCCAATACTGTCTGGTTAGAAATTGGAAAGAGTCTTCAAATAAACCTATTCAGATTTGAATCCATACCAAACAACATGTCAGGCAGGGACGCTACCATTTTACCATAAAATCTTATTATTCTATCATGATTCAATATATTTGCTTTTATTTAAAAACAGATGGTGATTGTAGATAAAAATTATCTGATAAGCATATTTATTTGTACGTTGTTAAGAAAAATAAAATCATTTTGTTTCTTGTTCCTGAAATTATAACTGAAAGTTAATAATTGTCAAGCATTGGTGGCCGAGTGGTCAGCACAGTTGCCTTAAAAGCAGTTATCCTGGGTTCGCTTCCCCGGCCGATGCTTTGACACATGAAAAAAAAAAGTTAATAATTCATTTAGAGAATTTGTTGATCATTTAGATGTAGCATATATATATATCACTAAATAACCTACAAACATCTTTTGTATATTAGTGGGAGCGTAGCTCCTTTTTATTATTTCAGGCTTATTTTTTAATTTCTGAAATTTCGCTAATTGAAATTTAGATGTAATTTTGACCTTGTAGTGTCTTTGATATCCTGAAATATATTAATTATTTAAACCGTTATACTTACTAGAATTTTTTGAAATAAATATTAGCCCTAATAAAAGGCCACTTTTAATTAATAATAAATTACTGAAATAAAGTAGTAGATACAATCATATAATGAAATTATTAATTGCTATTTATGTATATAAAACTGTGTAATATATATGTATTTCTTTTCTTTTAAAAAAATAAAGCAAGCGTTTTTAAAAGTCATCGTTCTTGGTGTGCAAGAATTACCATTGCACATTCCTCACATAACTAGATTTGTTAAAAATTGCCAACATAAAATCAACTTGCTGCTATCTTTGGCAATTTGTTGTTTTGTTTATAATGGTTAAACAAATTTATTTTACAATTCTCTTGCAAGTTCCTCTAATGTTGTCAAATATAAATGATGAAGTTGTCAAGCAATGATAAGTGTTCTTCCACCATCTGTTCCAGGTATAGAGTATCCTCTAAAAAGTTCACCTCTCTCTTGGCCATTCATAAAGCTCTGATCAGAGCAAAGCTCCTTGTATTAATAATGACAGCAGATAAGATAGTTGTGTTTGAGATTAAAATGACCCCAAGTGCAGAACTCTCTCAAAAAAATAGTAAAATAAATTTACATGTTTCTGTAATCCCAAACCTTGTTTTCTTTTAAATATAAATTACTTCAAATTTGGATTAATATCAAGAAGAATATTTATATTAAGATAGAGGGAAAAAATGAATTTGTACTATTATTATTGACATATATCTGACGTTTATTAATATGTCCGTGTGTGTATATATTATTACTTGTAATCTAAACCATTAATTCTTTGATGAATTAATTAACTCATAATAATTGTTTATATATGAGTGTGTTTTGTTTAATATATATATTCTTCGATGTAGAAATTAGTCAGAAGGAATGAGGCAAAAAAATGCTCTTGGACTCATAGAATATAAACAACATCGTTTCTCAAATAATACTTTCATTGGATGGATAAGCAGACAAAATTTGAAATGTGCTATGAAGATGCCCTAATGCCACAGTGATGGTTGATTGAGTGTTTGGACTTGCTAACTTATAGGCTTGCATATGTGTGTGATTTAGTTATGCATGAATGAGAGAGTTTGAATTTCTTGTAATCATTAATGGTTGTTTAGAGACATGTTTGCCGTGCTGAAAAATGGTCTCAAGGCTACATACTCAGGAAAGGCATGTACACATATTAAATTTTAACTATGACAATAACCTGTCAGAGTTGATTGAATGACAAATATAATTATTCTTAATAGAAAATTTGATGCATGGGAGATAAAGAGTTAAATTAACTCTAATCACGCCATTGTCATGAACGTTGTCTAGATAAAAGTCATAGTAACAGATTGTAAAATATGACACAATGATATTCTTGCTGCCATCATGAAAGTTGCCAGAAACAAAGGGTCTTATGTATTGCCTTTCTCATGATGATGTCCATTGTTATTATTATTATATCCTTTATCTGCTCAAGTAGGTTTTATTGAATCATTTCTGCTAGCATCTAATTGCCACTATTATTGTATTTGACTGAATGAATACATAGAACGTTTTATATATGAATACATTTTTTTTGCTATTCAGATTTCCCTGAAAGGAGTTGTTGTCACTCTATTCCTTGAGGGACAGTTTGTTGTAGTTTTAATAAATTATATGTTGATTACATTGAAAGGACTTGATTATGCAAGAGAAGTAATATAAAATTGAAAAATATACCATGTTAAGTAATTTTACTTTATATTTATCTAGTTTCTATGAACCATTGAAAAAGTGGATTATTTAGGCAAATCAAGTGTTCACATTGAACAGAGTTGTTATATAAATTATATAAAGTTTTTTTTATTATTATAAATTTTTATCAAATATGATACAAATAAAGGTAAAAATTGGTTTGCTGCAACATTTAACAAATTTTAAAAAGGGTATTGTATCATGAACTACATAATTTCTCTATGTAAATTAATAATTGTTATTCTGCTCCATTTGGATAAAAGTGAGATGGATTCATCTGTTGACGTAGCATAAAATCATTAAAATAATTATTTAAGAATGCTACAAAAAATTATCTCTAAGTCACTAAAAAGTCCCAATATTATTTGCAAGGTGTTGAAGTCTTTGAGAAAGAAGAGTTTGCTGTTGAAGAGGTTAAAACATAATATGGCAATATGTCAAATGAACAAACTAAAGACACCATACATGGTATATGTGCACATGGAAAACTTAATATATTTTTTTAATCTTTGTATTTATTTTTAATGCTAATATAATATATATTAATATACAGAGGCAAAACTCTCCACACAGTAGCACCACTCAGTACAAGCCAGAGTAATAAATGGATGCAGGAAGGTTTGTGCATAAAATCGCTATCTAATGCCTACTTATCCAATATCCCCAGACTAGTTTCTAGATTGTGGCTTTATTAGTGATGAGCCTTGGGTATGAGAGCACTGCTATCTAGTGCCTACTTATCCAATATCCCCAGACTAATTTCTAACTTGTGACTTTCATCAGTGAGTGGCCTTGGATATGAGAGTCTAAGATCTAGGCGCAGTGCTCTCATATCCAAAACTCCTCACTGATAAAGCCACAAGTTAGAAACTAGTCTGGGGATATTGGATAAGTAGGCACTAGATAGGGATTTTATGCATAAATCTTTCTGCATTCATTGATTACTCTGGCTTGCACTGAGTGGTGCTACTGTATGGAGAGTTTTGCCTCTGAAACAGCTTGTGTAAGCATAAAGAATGGGTGATCCTGTGATGTTTAGTGATATATTGATATACTGTTCCCAATTTATTTTTATATATGAATTGAATATTGAATATCATTAATTAAAAAAAAAAAAAAATTAAGCTAATTTAACTCTATTGAATTTTCTTTCTTTTCTTTTACTATATAATTCCATAAGTAATGTTAATACACTTTCCAGGACAATATTAAATTTTACTTCTCAATTTAATTAACAATTCGCTGAGTAGAGCTTTGACCTGGGAGGTCATAAGCTTAGCGTTCAAACTTATCGACTAAACTTTTGACTAAACTATCGAGTATTAATGTCATATTTTCTCCTAATAACACTAGTTTAGCTGATAAGTTTGAGTGACATGATTATAACCTCCCAGGTCAAAAGCACTGCTCAGCGAATTATTAATTAAATTGTGAAATAAGTTTACAATGTTTTCTTGGGAAGCATATTAACGTTACTTATAGAATAATATAATTTAAATGTAATTTAGTAACATGATTGATTAAACATAATATAAATCCAAGTTTTAAAATCTAGTCACAGTATCATAATAGTTATATATCAATTGGATTGTCAGTTTTTGCATGAAGATTCAGTATTTCAAGATGCTAGTTTATCTGATGATAAAAGCTCTGCAAATGCATATTTAATAAGAGAGTCAATCTGAAAATTTTTACATTGGAAGAATAATTGATAGCTTCACCATCATAGAATCTGCAGTAAATTTGTAATTTACTTGATTGCATATATTTCTTAGGCATTTATTAAATAATAGTGAATACGCTTTAAAGAGATTAATTAAACCAATCAAACAAATCGCATGACTTTAGCTTACATATTGCTCTTATAGCAGCATTATTTTTCACCATTTCTATCCCACTTCTATAAGCTTTAGTAAGTAATAACAGATGCCAGATGGTAGTGTGTATTAATCATTATCCTGTGCTATCCAATCCTATATTTGCAGACCAGTTTCAAGCTTATGGCTTTCATCAGTGAGGAGCTTTAGATCTTTGACCAGTGCACCTGAATCTTTAGAATCTAATACACCTTCCTTTCAGCAGCTATTTATTTTACCTATCTGTTATACTATCAAGTTATCACCCCAAACTAAAAAAACAGAAAGGTTTTTAATCTCTGCCAACTTGCTTGCACAGTCATATAGATTACCAGTTCCACAAAGGGTAGGGATTATTAATAAGCACTATCAACTGGCATATATCATTACTTACTAAAGCTTAGCATAAATGCCATAGAAATGGTGAAAAATGATCAAGTTAATTACAAAAAAAAAATTAATTATTCATTACTTATATTTTATTTGATTAAAAAAACCTTTTGTATTGTATATATAGTAGAAATTACAATAATTAAAACTCCTTTTTGGAGACAGTTTTTCAAATTATAGTTTTGGATATACATGCTGATATAAAAGTAGTTGGACTAATATTGGGATAATTATTTTATTATTGGATAATTATTTTTCTGTTAACGTTTTAAAGATAAACGTTTAGCGTAGAATTGCAAACTTTTTGTTTTAGATTTTGTACAAGCCAATAAGCATCACATGATCACCATTTCTTATGCTTGCTTATAACTGTTATTAAAATGGGCAAAACTCACTGTACATATTGCCACTCACTGCAAGCTAGAGCAATCAATGGATGCCAGAAGGCTTGTGCATAAAATCCCTATCTAATGCCTACTCATCCAATATCCCCAGACTAGTTTCTGGCTTGTGGCCTTCGTCAGTGAGGAGCCTTGGATCTGAGAGCACTGCACCTAGATCTTAGGGTCTAATGCAACCCTCCAGCTGTCACCTTTTATCTCTACTTAACTCCAAAACTATGAGACTTAAATTGAAAACACCTTAATATTTTCAATCCAAGCTCATTACTTATATAGTCCTATAGGTCTGAACTCAGTTCAGTTCCTATACATTTTGGTGTCTTTGGTACTTTAATAACCATAGCCACTACTATCCTATTAGGCAGGATTGGTTTTATGCCAATAAACATCACATAATCATCATTTTTTATGCTTGCTTATAACTGTTATTAAAACAGGCAAAACTCAGATCTAGATGCAGTGCTCTCAGATCCAAGGCTCCTCACTGATGAAGGCCACAAGCCACAAACTAATCTGGGGATGTTGGATGAGTAGGCACTAGATGGGAATTTTATGCACAAACCTTCTGGCATCCATTGATTACTCTAACTTGCAGTGAGTAGCAATACGTATAGTGATTTTTGCCTATTTAGATTTTGTACAAGTTGAGAATCAGTAAAGAATAAACCACTCTGATTTTTAAAATAATTCAACTCTTTATATATATATGTAAATTGTAGTCATAATCACTATTTATATAAAAAAAAAAAATGGATTGGTGTGGAGATTGAGTGTTTTAAACCTCTAACTTTGCTGATGATAGTAGATTATTCTTAAAATACATGTACAATAAGAGTTCAGCTGCTTTGTGATGGAATCATGTTACTGTCATTGTTTTTATGTTGTTATTTGTTTTGAGTTTAATGTGTATATACTAACCTGTTTGATGTGCTATTACTAACAGTTGAATGTATTTGGAATATTTAAATAAAAGTTAACTTTTTCAAAAGACATTCAATACTCATATTAGATGGTGGAAATAGTCCAATATAAAAGTACAACTATAATCTTTGTGTTATTTGAATATTAGAAATTTTAAAATTTGTGGATTATAATTCAATTTATACCATTATCATCATTTTTAATCATTATTGGTCCAATGCAGGATAGTTTCTCCAAATTTAATCCAGTTTTTCCTATGTATAGCCTTTCTTCTCTATATAACAACCTTATTTAATCCATCCATCTCCCATGTGGTCTTTTTCAACGTTTTTTAAATCTCTTGGGACCCATTTTAACAGTTTACTGTTTATCTATTATCATCTCTTCTAGAAATATGTCCAGATCATCTATACTTGAGTCTCTTAATTGTTTCAATAATATAATGTCATTAATAGCTATTTGGTCTTTTATCTGTGTATTTTATTTTCAATTCTTTCTTGTCCCTCCTAACATTCATTCCTTCATACTTCATTAAGTGGTCTGAAATCTCTATATTACTTTTCTGTTAAATGTTCTAGTTTCGGAGTCATTAGTAAGAAGTGGCAAAAGTTTCTTTTAGCAGTAAGTTATTTCTTACAAAAGCATTCCATCTAACTTTAATTCTATAATTAATTTCAGCCATTATGTTTTCATCTGTATTAATAATTTGACCAAAGTATTTGTAGTTGTTAATTTCTTCTAATTCATTATTATCAATCGTTATTTTTTTTTTTTTTAATATTACATTACAAGGATTAGAAAGCTAATAGTACTTCATTGTGAGCCATTTGTTTGCTGTTTGGTATTGTTTGGCTATGGTTTTATACTTTTTTAAAAAAGTCTTTCTAACTCTTACTATTGTTATTTTCACACAAATTTATGTATGTGCATGTGCATAAACCTGTGAAATCTAATGATTATCAATTATTATTGTTAAATTGATTTATATTTGAAATAATAAAAAAGTTATTAAAATATTAACTCTAATAAGCAAACAGTTTAAACTTCATGGCTAGTTGTTCTAAAATGCAAAATATAAAATGCGCTAACACGCACAAGCACACAAAGCTGAAGGCAAATAAAGAAATGTATATACACCTGGGTCTCGTTTTACGCGATAGATGGGTTCCTCAGAAAACACGTGCAAACGAAATCGCGCAAAAATAGACGTAACTTACATTGAAAAAGGGGGGATGCGGTCTGTGATTTTTCAAAATTCGCGTAAAAGCAAAGCACCAACATAAAATTACTTTAAAATTCGCACAAAAAAAACCATAAGGAAATAAAATATGACTAATAAAAAATTTCAAATTTGAAAAAAATTGATACAAGACAAACTTTTTTTAACTATAATATTTAATTTTATTCAAAATAATATATTTTTATGCATAATTTACATACAGTAATTTACATTTTTTTTATACACGTTTTAATTATTATAGCTATTTGCCGAAAAACACGTTCGTTTGCAAACAACTAACACCAACTTCACACTCATGTTGTGTCAATGGTTTTTTGGTGACAACGTAATTAGTAATTAATCTTTGAGACGATGATTTTATTAATTGTTTATGAAACTAACAACTAAAAATTAAATTCTTATTTTTGTCTTTAATTTTCAATTCCGTTTAAAAATTAAATTTCACATCACATTATTTCAAGTCGCCGTAAGTAATTTTTAAATTGTTAATTACAATTAAAAATCAGATTTTAATTTTTAATTGTCAAATTTAATTGTGCCTACTGCTATTACTGACCTTTTAAAAATAAACTTGTGGACACTAAATGATTAATAATTGATTACGTTCTTTTTTAAAAAGCAAAAACAGAATGTGATATAAAATGCAAAATTAACATGCACAATGTTTGAACAAATTTACATTATAATCTTGTAAAATTTAATGTGTGTATACATAAAATGTGGAAATCATGATTTTAATTTCATTATTGCATAAAATCTTACTATTATAAAGCACTGAAAATATTGAAATTACTAAGTTGAAAGTCAAATTCCAATAATGTGCTATTACTTTCAATATAACGTAAGTGCGCAAAATTTATTATTTAAAGTAATAGCGCAATATCGGAGTTCGACTTCCGGTGAAACACGAATCGCGTGACTTCAAAATCGTGTTAAATAAGTCCGCGTAAAAAGAGACCCAGGTGAATATATTTATTTTAATACATATATTTAATTAAGTGGCTAAGCGCTTTCAAGGGTCAGAGCCCTCATATTCATAGCCATTTTGTAAATAGATAAGAAATTGATTAGGAGTGATGTAAATTTATGCAAATGCGATAGTTACGTATTCCATTTCCTGGATATTTTGTAGCAAGAGTCTTTTCTATTTATGGCATCGCTATCTCTAGCGATAAAGTAAGTCTCTTTTATCTTCCTTTTGAGATCGTGTCGCTTTCTGCAAACCACCACTGGATCTCTAGGTTGGCAATCATGACCGGCTGATGTGCGGTGCTGTGCAAAAACTGAACTATAAGAGGTAACCAACAGTGCTTTATTATAGGAGTATGTATGTTGGGATAGTCTAGTGACAGAGAGGCCTTGGTCTCACCATAATATGATGATTTACAATATTTTTCAGGGCAGGCAATATTATATACCACCTGAGGTGTCAGCGAGGGTGGTAGGCTGCCTTTAGTGTTATTGATTGGTTTGTTGGAGTTGGGAGGTGTGTGGAAGCATAAATGATATTTATTGAATATATTTAAAAACTTTTATGCACATTAGGCAGATAAGGGAGTAGAAGCCTTTGCTTGTCTCTGTTAGGGCCCTGATTATTGATTTTAGAGCAAAATTGTTTTATTTTCTTGTCAATTAAATTCTGATTAAAACCAACTTCTATTAGTAGTTCCTGTATGATGCTATATTAGTTTTTTTATCTGCCTTAAATTTACAAAGATGCATATTTCTATACAAAAATGAAGTTAAGCCAGAGAGTTTGTGGTTAGTTGGTGAATTGGAGAGGGGGTGGGAGTGTCCTCTAACTTCAAGGGATTTGATGAGCATCTTATAATTAAGATGTGTGTGCTCTCGCTGAATTTGTATGTCTAGGTATTTAACTTGTTTATGGCTGTTTTCATTCTCTAAGTTGAACATAAGTCCTGTGGCATTTCGGAGTTCAGTTTTAATTTGTAGAATAATCGGAGTGGGGGCGGCTATGAAGAGATCATCAACATATCTAGTGTAGATGGATAGTAAGTTAGAGTCTGATATTTTGGGATTACTTGATTTTCAAAGTAATTTAACACTATACTTGAGATGATGCCACTCATAGGTAGTCCCATTGGACAACCGTCCTTCATATGAAACCACTGGTTATGAAAGAAGGCCATGATATTTTTATCAAGCCATGATAAAAAGTATAATAAAGTCAATCAGTGGTTGAGCTGAGTTGTGGTTTATAAGCTCTTCTTTTATAATGTGAATAGATTTAGCTTTGCAAATGGACTCTAATAGTAAATTCATTGAATAGAGAAACTAATTTTCTTGTGAGCATTTCAGGATCAAGAAAATCTTATCTGACCAAATTTCAATAGAGCTGTTATATTCTACCCCTTGCAGGTTTTAGTAAGCATCTAGAAATAGACTATAAATAAATAAAAGGGATCATATTCTTAGACTATTATCCTTATATAAATTTTTAACTGTGATTCAAAATTTATGGAAATGGATCTTTTAATGATAAGTATGCAATATTTTATTTTTAGTAATTTAGTGCACATATGTCATTACTATAGTTTATTCAATTTTATTTTTGTTATAGGTTCTTTTTGCTCGGAAAGGAGACATCCCTCCTGGGAAGTTCTGGTTTCTGTACGTTATTGGATTTTGTATTATTCTTGAAGCTATATTGACAGATGTGATGTTGTACTCGGTATAAATTGTAATGACTATATATGACCAAAATGTATAAAAAAATTTTTTTTTAAATTTTAACCCTTTAAAGAAAGGTTATTATTAATATTTTTTTGTATAAATGTTTAATGATTAATTTTGATTTGATAGAAATGACTGATTTTCATAAGACAAAACAAAATATGTAATATATGATTATCAGTAAATGTTTATATATGTAATTGTTAAATTATTAAACTCGAGACAAAAAAGTTCTTGTAGGCTACTAGAGCAAATTGGTTTGCTTAAGGCTGTCAATATAATAATTGATAGTTACCTAGCAATAACAAATTTCTCTAATTATTACAAGGAAATATCCCCAGAAGTTGTGGTATTTTATGAAGTAGCTCTATTTATTCTATCTTAAACTTAAAGGTGAGATAAGTGTGATAGAAGTTTCAGTAATTGCAAGCTATCCCGAGGGTGATCACATGAAATGCACATCCTTTGCTGGCTTGGTGATAGAATTCTTTTATCTTGATTTTGGAACTTTCATAAGAGTTGTAGATCATCATTTACTCGTAATGCTCATTTATTAAGTCGGATAAAAGAAAATGTTATTCGAGTATTTATACTTAAAGGCCTGTTTAAGTGTCTTGTTAATATGATGTCACAAGTGAATAAGAAATTGTTAATGGTAATTTTTTAAATTATTCAACAAACGCTAATAAAGTGTATGTATATGTAAATCACAATATTACAGCCAATGCTTAAATAAAGCAGTAGAATACCGACAATCTATTGTCATGGCAACATGTTATTGATTTTTAATTGATTTATTTAATCATATTTCCATTTATTATCTGACTGTTGTCTTGACAACAGATTGAGGATATTCTATTGAAATTTTTAAAGTAGAAGTCAATCTCCGACAATGCGCTATTTCTTACTGGCGGCCGAGTGCGCGAAGATTTATAATATTTAAGAAATAGCGCATTATCGGAGGTTGACTTCCGCTTTAATAATTTCAAAATTTTTAATGCTTTATAATAATAAGATTGATATTGTATTGATTTATTTAAGCATTGACTTTTATGTATAATAACAATTAGTTGTTGACTCTTAACAGTTTCTGTTTATATATAGTTTTTTATTCCCAAGTAAAATTACATGTATATATATTTTTATATAATTTTTTGATAATAATAAACTTTTTTAGGATTTATAGAATTTTATTTGCTTTTTGAGCTACATTCAAATTGTGTGTCAAAACAATTATCTTTAATATTGTTGTTTTTTAACATTATTTCTATAATGAGTTTTGCTGAAATCATTTATTAGTATTTTCACCAAAAATTAAATCATTCGTATATAATGAAAACTTTTTTTGTATTTTTTTTTTTTATGTATTTTCTCAAATTTAAAAAGAAATATGTATTCATATTTGTGATATCAATTTATTATAAATATAAAAATACCAGTCATTCATCCTTGTGAAGTATTTATAGCTATGCAACTACACATCTACTGTATAAGACAATCTGTGATATTTTAATATTTGTGTATTTATACAACTTCGAGATATAATCATTTATCTCTAATAAATATAAGTATATGTAAAGAGTCACTACTGCACGTCAAACTACCACTTTGTAGTGTTTATGTATTATTATTTTTATATAATAAAACATGCATACTGCCTAATGTTAAATGTCGAAACCTCTTAAAATAACGTGCTTCTTACATATTAGATAACAATTTCTCTCTCTCTCTCTGTGTGTGTGTGTGTGTGTGTGTAATTATTAGTGCTAAATACATTTTTTTTTTTGTAACAAGTGTGTTTACCATTTTTGAATGTGTACTAATTTTATTAACATTACAGTTAACTATTAAGATTAATACTGACTTAAAAATATGTATAATTTATTTATTTCATAATGTTTTCATTTTTTTTATGCTTATTGAAATTTTTTCAATTATGGTGTGCGATCATCATCAGGCTATATTAACAGAACAAAATGATAAATATTACAAACAATCACAATCATAAAATAATATATGTAATTATATAATACATTTATATATTGTATGTAAAAAGTTTAGAATTACTTAAACTTAATTAGTCTGTGCAAGCTTATATGTTAGTTTCTTTTTTAAAAAAACCACTCAATTGGGTCATTCACAATGGCATGGCTCACATATAGGCACTGCAGAATTGCAGCACCCCCTATAACATTCATAATGAGACTTTTTTCTTTCTTTATTTCTTTCTACTTGAACATTATATAATTCTTAAGTTTAATGCCAGTAGACATTATCCTGTATAGTTCATGAAAAAATTCCAAAAATCTTTGTATGACATGATGTTTGGCTATTGTGTGTATGTGCAGATCTCTGAGATAAGAAGCTGCACATTAGTAGTAGGTAGAGAGCACTGTCACTTACACAGTGCTGAGTCTCTCCCTATTTTTGATAACATTCAATATAATGACTTAATAAGTCTTTAAATACTCAATCAAAACAAGATTGAAATAACCAGTTGTTAATAACTATATTTTAATATTTATTGAAGCAGCTTTCATTTGAGACTTTCTCAATATATTATACTATACAATTCAAGTAACCAATTGTTTTGTTTGATTATTTATTTATATATTTGTGACAACATTATGCTCAAATAAATTGTATTGGATATTTGACCATTATAGTAATGAGTCTTTTTTTTTCTTTAGTTCTTTCTTTATACTTGTTATGTAATCCTCAAACAGCAAAGTAAAGCAAGAAGAATGGATTCTATTTTTAAATGAATGGATCAAGCTTGAACTGTAACAATTTAGACTATTAATAAGTAAAAAGGGTAAGCCGGATTTGGCAATAATTATTCTAATGTTGTGATCTTGTAAAATAATGCCTGTACAGGATCTTTGAATGAATGGCAACCTAAAATTTTATTTAAAAAACACCATATATATATATATGATTCAGAATAGATATAGGAATGCTGTTAAGGGTTCACATGCTTTGCCAGGTGCTGATATAGATTCGGATCATAATTTGGTGATGGCTAAATTAAAGTTAAGTTTAAAAAGAATTAAAAGAGGGAAAAGATACACAAGATGGGACTTGGATAAATTGAGACAAATGGAAAAAGGAAAATTTGGTTTAATATGTGAAAATGAATTTAAAAGAATTGTTCAGGATGGGAACTATATTAATAGCTCTGATGAGTGTTGGAATAGAATTAAAGAGGGATTCTTGAAAATAGCAAAAAATGAAATAGGTATTATTCATGCGAGAAAAGCTAAAAGACCTTGGATAACTGAAGGTATGTTGGAAAAGATGGAAGTGCGGGGATGGTGGAAGAATGTAAATACTAAGGAAGGGCAAAAGGAATATAGGAAATTTAATAATGAATTAAGAAGAGAAACAGATTTAGCAAAAGAAAAGTGGTTGGAGCAAGAATGTAAAGAGATAGAAAGGTTTCAACAGATGAAAAGATATGATCTAGCATTTGATAGAATACAAAGTATTTCTTGGGAGAAAAAGACATGGGTAGCAAGTGAGATTGCAGATAAGAATGGAAGAAGGTTAACTGATAGTAATGATATATTAAAAAGATGGGAAGAATATATTCGGTATCTGTTTAGTAGAGGAAATAATTTAATTAGTTATGAACTTGAAAATGAAGAAGATGTTGCAATGGATGATAGAGGTATGGACATACTGCCAGATGAAGTAAAAAGGCAATCACACAAATGAAGAATGGTAAGGCTATTGGATTTGATGCAGTACCTATAGAATTTTGAGAGAAATGGGAGAATTTACTATGAAGGAAATAGTTGGACTTTGCAATTTGATATATAATAGTGGAGTTTGGCCTGAAGATTTTTTAAGAACTATAGTGATTCCAATTGCTAAAAAGAAGAAAGCTGTTAAATGTGAAGAGTATAGGACAATAAGTGTATTGTCTCATGTTTCTAAGGTGTTATTGAGGATTTTAACTCAAAGGATTTATGGGAAGGTTGACTATTATATTGCTGAAGAACAGTTTGGTTTTCAGAAAGGGAAAAGCACAAGAGATGCTATTGGTATTGTTAGGACAATTGCAGAAAGATATATTGAAAGAGATAAAGGAATTGGTATATGTTTTGTAGATTTAGAAAAGGCATTTGATAGAGTAAGCTGGAATAAACTGATGTCTATCTTAAGAGATAAAGGAGTATTCTGGAAAGAAAGACGATTGATGTGGAATATGTATAATGGTCAAAGAATAAGAGTTAGATTTGGATGTAATGAGACTGATGAAGTGAATATAGAAAGTGGAGTTAGGCAAGGATGTAGTATGTCACCTGTTTTGTTTAATATTTATTTAGAAGATATGCTAAATAATTATTTGGACTGTGGAGGAGCAAATGTTGGAGGGAGAGTAATAAAGTGTATAAGATTTGCAGATGATATGGCTCTTATTGCTGAGGAAGAAAAGGATCTTCAGAATATGTTGAATAAATTGGAAGAAGGATGTATGGCATATGGAATGAAGATTAATATTG